>OY997262.1:178970496-179570496 GCA_963921465.1 Triticum timopheevii | reverse complement strand
CAAAACCGGCGGATCTCGGGTAGGGGGTCCCGAACTGTGCGTCTAGGCGGATGGTAACAGGAGACAAGGGACACGATGTTTTTTACCCAGGTTCGGGCCCTCTCGATGGAGGTAAAACCCTACTCCTGCTTGATTAATATTGATGATATGGGTAGTACAAGAGTAGATCTACCACGAGATCAAGGAGGCTAAACCCTAGAAGCTAGCCTATGGTATGATTGTTGTAATGTATGTTGTCCTACGGACTAAAGCCCTCCGGTTTATATAGATACCGGAGAGGGCTAGGGTTACACAGAGTCAGTTACAATGGTAGGAGATCTACATATCCGTATTGCCAAGCTTGCCTTCCACGCCAAGGAAAGTCCCATCCGGACACGGGGCAGAGTCTTCAATCTTGTATCTTCATAGTCTTGATAGTCCGGCGGACATTGATAGTCCGGCTGTCCAGACACCCCCTAGTCCAGGACTCCCTCAATACACCACAAGAAGAAGCAGGACCACCCTACCTAAAGGATGTCCGTTCAAGAGAAGAACTCCATTTACGAAAAATAAGGGCAAGAAGATTGTGAACAAATAGCTAGCTAAGATCGATTGTATTTAAATTGTAGCCTTCATTTCTCGATTGTATTTCATGGGCACTTTTTGAACTCATGAATATTTTTAAATTTCATGGGCACTTTTTAAATTCATGAATATTTTTTCAAATTTGATGATATTTTTTCATATTCAATATGAAAAAATATTGAATATTCATGAGGACACTCGATCTCGATCCTCCTCCATCTCGATCGCTATCCCACCTCGCCAGATCCCCCTCGCCGCCGAGCACCCCCCCGCACCCTCTCCCCCGCTCCACCGCCGCCGCCGACCCACCGCATCCTCCCCCGCTCCACCTCTGTCGACGACCCCCCGCACCGTCCCCCGCTCCACCGCCGCCGACGACCCCCCGCACTCTCCCCCACTCCACCGCCGCCGCCGACCCCCCGCACCCTCCCCCGCTCCACGGTCACAAATGAATGCAACTAAAAATCCAGAAAAAAAAAATTTGATTATATTTTCAAATAACAAATTTGATGATATTTTCAAATAATAAATTTGATGATATTTTTTCATATTCATAAATATTTTCAAATAACAAATTTGATGATATTTTTTAAAAAAATATTGTTGTTTTTATAAAAAAAGTATTACTGTTTCATATTCATATTCATTTTCTAAAAAATTATTAGATGCAACAAAAATAATAATAATAAATTACTTATGGCGCACCTCTGGCTGGTGCGCCGTTGCTATTCCAAAAAAAAGTTACTTATGGCGCACCGCTGGGTGGTGCGCCATTGCTATCTAAAAAAAACATACTAATGGCGCACCGCTAGGTGGTGCGCCATTGCTAAGCCTCACCCCACACTAAAATCCCCAATCTCTCACATTTCTCTCTAATCCCTCCCCTGCCTCATCTCACCCGCGCCCGACCACCACCGACCACCACCGCCCCCGTGCTCGCCGTCCCCGGCCGTGCTCGCTGCCCCCGCCGCTCCCAACCACCACTGCCCCCAACGCCCCCTCCTCGAGCCAAGCTCCGCCTCCCTCGCCGTCCCTCCTCTACCCGCACCCGCGCCCGCGCCCTCGACGTCCTCGCGCCCAAGCGCCCCCTCGCCCCGCGGCCCCGCCTGCGTCAACCTCGTGCTGCCGTCCAACACCGCGCGGCCTGCCCAGGGGGACCACCGCCGTCTTCCTCTTCGACTACGAGGACCCGGACGAGCTCGGACGCCCTCGAGCCATCCCTTCGACGCCCGCCGATTTCCTCTGCCTCGGCCACCATCGCCACCACTCGACGCCGAATTCGCGCCGCCTCGACTAGCTCCGGCTACCACGAGTCGCCCTTGACCTCCCCAGCGAGCACCCGAGCCGCTTCCCCCTCTCCCCCCTCCTTATTTCCTTTTGATGTGTTCTTAGGTTGGGGGTTGGAGAATTTTGGACAAGGAAAGGGGGTTGGAGAATTAAGTAGCTAGGGTTGGGGGTTTGCAAGAGAAGAATCTTTAGGCTTACTCACTGTAGTGTTAGCTTCACTGAAACTGCAGTGTTAGCTAGTTATGACTCCTTCACTGAAACTGTATTATTAGCTAAAACTGAGATGTAAACTAAAGGAGTTTGTGATTTGCAGAAGCTGTAGCATACTCCAACAAGTGATAAATGCACTCAAAAGTTCACTAAGAAAATGCAGATGCTTCTCACTTGTTACTGAAAGTTTTCTGGAGTGATAAATGCATGCAAAAGAAGTTCAGTTAACTATTACTGTTGCTGTATGAATTCCAACCAGGTCAATTTGCTGTCAATTGCTCTGTAATACTCAACCAGGTTTATGCAAAATGAAGATCAACCATGTTTATGTAATAGATCAAATTACAACAGATTATTTGCAGTAGATCAAACTACGGTAGATTACTCAATATTCTTACCATTTATTGATAGGTTATAAATATTGACCATAAATAAGAATGAATATTGACCATTTGTTGCTGCTAGCACATGTTCAAGTGTACTTGATGATGCTTCTGTTGAAAATTCAATCTTCCTCCTCAGGCATGTGTTGTGTGACCTGACAAAATATAAATGTGTTGTGTGCCATGTGTTGGTAATTCAGTAAAGTCAAACAAGCACTGGATTTAGTCATGTTGCTTACTGAAATTGTAGCAGCAACAACAACTATGGCTGAATGATGAACATGTTATAGTGGTCAGATTAGTTCAGCAACAATAACTATTTTTAGTTTGTCTTATGGGTCATCTAAAAAAATTAGCTCAACAAGTTGCATCTAGCTTTTACAAAGTTGTTTTGGCTTAAGAGGATAAGTTGTTGTATATACCGTCATAAAGTTCAGCAAGAACAGGGCATCAACAGTGCTACTCTAGTATCTAGTTGGGGAGGGACAAATGGATAGGGCATCACTGTAGCTGTACTGCACAACAAACTATTAGTCTTAGGATTAACACTCCTCATATGAGATGAGAGGATTTTTTTAAATGGCTTCTTGCAGTTTTGAAAATTCAGTTTATTCAGTTACTGAAAATTCAGTTAGGCACACAAATTTCAGAACTTTTGTGTGCCCTAGTACTTGGTGTTTGTAGAAAACCAGGAGTGTCAATGTGACTAAAATTCACTTGTTCTTATATGGCTGAAACTTCATGATGACCCACAAGTGTATGGGATGTATCATAGTTTTTTCGATAAGTAAGAGTGTCAAACCCAACGAGGAGCAGAAGGAAATGATAAGCGGTTTTCAGTAAGGTTTTCTCTGCAAGCACTGAAATTGTAGGTAATAAATAGTTTTGTGATAAGATAAATAGTAACGAGCAACAAGTAAATAAAGTAAACAAAGTGCAGCAAGGTGGCCCAATCCTTTATGTAGCAAAGGATAAGCCTGGACAAATTCTAATAATGGTAAAGGAGCTCCCGAGGACACATTGGGAATTATCGTCAAGCTAGTTTTCATCACGTTCACATGATTCGCGTTCGGTACTTTGATAATTTGATATGTGGGTGGACCGGAACTTGGGTACTGCCCTAACTTGGACAAGCATCCCACTTATGATTAACCCCTATTGCAAGCGTCCACAACTACAAAAAGGAGTATTAAGGTAAACCTAACCACAACATTAAACATATGGATCCATATCAGCCCCTAAAGAAGCAACGCATAAACTAGGGTTTAAGCTTCTGTTACTCTAGCAACCCATCATCTACTTATTACTTCCCCATGCCTCCCTCTAGGCCCAAATAATGGTGAAGTGTCATGTAGTCGACGTTCACATAACACCACTAGAGGAAAAGACAACATACATCTCATCAAAATATCGAACGAGTACCAAATTCACATGACTACTAATAGCAAGACTTCACCCATGTCCTCAGGAACAAACGTAACTACTCACAAAGCATATTCATGTTCATAATCAGAGGAGTAATAATATGCATAAAGGATCTAAACATATGATCTTCCACCAAGTAAACCAATTAGCATCAACTACAAGGAGTAATCAACACTACTAGCAACCCACAGGTACCAATTTGTGATTTTTATACAAGATTGGATACAAGGAATGAACTAGGGTTTTGAGAGGAGATGGTGCTGGTGAAGGTTTTGATGGAGATTGACCCCCTCCCGATGAGAGGATCGTTGGTGATGACGTTGGTGATGATTTCCCCCTCCCAGAGGGAAGTGTCCCCGGCAGAACAGCTCCGCTAGAGCCCTAGATTGATTCCACCAAGGTTCCGCCTCGTGGCGGCGGAGTTTCGTCCCATAATCTTGCCCATGATTTTTTCAAGGGTAAAAGTGATGATATAGCAGAAGATGGACGCCGGAGGCCTACCAGGGGGGCCAGGAGATAGGGGGCGCGCCCTATAGGGGGGGGGGGCGCCCCCGTCTCCTGGACTGGCTGTGGCCCCCCTGGCCTATTTCTTTCACTCATAAATTCTTATTAAATCCAAATGGTTGTTTCGTGGAGTCTCAGGACTTTTGGAGATGTGCAGAATAGGTTTCCAATGTTTGCTCCTTTTCCAGCCAGAATTCCAGCTGTCGGCATTCCCCCTCTTCATGGTAACCTTGTAAAATAATAGAGAATAGCCATAAGTATTGAGATATAATGTGTAATAACAGCCCATAATGCAATAAATATTGATATAAAAGCATGATGCAAAATGGACGTATCAACTCCCCCAAGCTTAGACCTCGCTTCTCCTCAAGCGGAAGCCGGAATCAAAAAATATGTCCACATGTTTAGAGATAGAGGTGTCGATAAAAATAAATACGGACATGAGGTCATCATGATCATTCTAATAACAGCACACATATAGATTTTTGTCATATGATTTCCCATGCTCAAGTAATAAACAATTCACAATGTCAAGTATGGTTCAAAAACTTCATTGGGAACTAACAAACTATAATCTCACTCATTGAAGCAATTGCAATTTATCGCAACATCAGAAAGAGTCAATAATAGAGCTTTCCAGCAAGCTCACATACTCAACTATCTCGTAGTCTCCTACAATTGTTAACACTCACTCAATACTTGTGGTTATAGAGTTTCAGCCGGACACTGAGAAAGATAGGGGCTTATTGTGTTGCCTCGCAACGTATTCACCTTTAGGTGATGTCAACAATAATGGCCCATGCTTACTTACATCCAATTGGATATATGCATCATGATCTTTCAAACACGAAGAGCTTGCCAAAGGATAAAATAAAAAGGGAAAGGTGAGGATCACCTTGACTCAAGCATAAAGTAAAAACATAAAGTAAAAGATAGGCCCTTCGCAGAGGGAAGCAGAGGTTGTCATGCACGTTTAGGGTTGATGCATAAAATCTTAATGCAAAAGAACATCACTTTATATTGCCCCTTGTATGTGGACCTTTATTATGCAATCCGTCACTTTTATTACTTCCACAACAAGTCCGTACAAAGCTTATTTTCTCTGCACTAATAATTCATACATATTTAGAGAGCAATTTTTATTGCTTGCACCGATGACAACTTACTTGAAGGATCTTACTCAATCCATAGGTAGGTATGGTGGACTCTCATGGCAAAACTGGGTTTAAGGATATTTGGAAGCACAAGTAGTATCTCTACTTGGTGCAAGGAATTTGGCTAGCATGAGGGGGAAAGGCAAGCTCAACATGTTTGGAAGGTCAATGACAATATACTTTAACTGATATGTCGGAAAACATAAACCATTACATTGTCTTCCTTGTCCAACATCAATTCTTTTAGCATGTCATACTTAATGAGTGCTTCACAATCATAAAAGATGTCCAAGATAATATATTTATATGTGAACCCCTCTTTCCTTATCACTTCCTATTAATTGCAACGATGACCAAGGCTACGTTTATCAACTATCAACAATTTTTATGCCTCATACTTTCTATGTGTGAAGTTATCACTATCCATAAGATCAATATGAACTCTTTTATTCTTTCTACTTGCTCAAGATCATAGCAACATAGCAAAGCCCTTGACTCAACACTAATCTTTATTATAGATAGCACACGGACTCGATTACATAAAGAGATCACAATGCAAAACTCGAAACTACTTGATATCAAAACTTCAATCTACTAGATCAAGATACTACTAAAAGGATCGAACTAAATAAAGCGGTAAAGATAGGAGTGTGATGGTGATACGATAACGGGGCACCTCCCCCAAGCTTGGCAGTTGCCAAGGGGAGTGCCCATACCCATGTGATTATTTCTCCTTCTTCATGGTTGGTGTTATGATCTTCTTGGCGATGATGCCCTTCAAGACACGGTTCTCCTCCTCGAGCTTATTGACTTGTTGTTTGAGATCCATAATTTCTTTACAGAGCTTGCCCGTAACGGCCAAAGCTCCTTTTACCCAAGGATGCTGCATAGCTTCTAGAGAACACATGAAACTCTTTTTCATATTTTCATAAGAAAGAAATCTGGAGTTGGAAGGGATGACCGAAGCAGGGACAGCCAGGCTAGGTAGTTCCCCCATAGTGAATTCTGCTTGGAGACGAGAGGTAACTTCTTGATCTTCCTCCATGGCATCTATCCTTTTCAAATCAGTCTCCATCTCATCCTCTGTTGCTGGTCCAAAGTGATGGGCATCACTATTTGCTCCTGGACCTGGCGTTGGGTGAGACACTCGGCTCTCCCCAACTGACTCCTGAGAAGACATCTTGCTTTATTATGCAACAGGAACAGCTCGAAACGAAAACAGAGGATATTTGCGTGATACGGTGCTCAAAACCTTCGGGAGTATATATAATGAATTTTTACCGACCAAAATACGTAACATACAAGAAAACGGAGTCCAGGATGCACACGAGGTTCCCACGAGACAGGGGGGGCGCGCCCTACAGGGGGGCACGCCCTCCTCTCTCGTGGGAGCCTCGTGTCCCTTTCGGACTACTTCTTTCTTCCTAAAAATCTTAAATAATCCAAAACCGATAAAAATTGCCATTGGAGTTGTTTTGGAGTCGGTTTACTTACCGTACCACATACCTTTGCCTTTTCGGAGTCTGGAACGTTCTGGAAAGTGTCCCTTATGTATTCCTCAGGGGTTACGGTTTCAATAATATTAATTTCAACATTGATAGGATTACCTGAAATATAATGTTTAATTCTTTGACCGTTTACCACCCTCGGATTTGTGCCTTCGAAGTTGTTGATTTTTATAGCACCAGAATGATAGACCTCCTCGATAACGTAAGGACCTTCCCATTTTGAGAGAAGTTTTCCTGCAAAAAATCTTAAACGAGAATTGAATAATAACACATAATCTCGTACGTTAAACTCACGCTTTTGTATCCTCTTATCATGCCAGCGTTTGACTTTTTCTTTGAAAAGCTTGGCATTCTCATATGCTTGGGTTCTCCATTCATCAAGTGAGCTAATATCAAACAACCTCTTCTCACCAGCAAGTTTGAAGTCATAATTGAGCTCTTTAATAGCCCAATATGCTTTATGTTCAAGTTCAAGAGGTAAATGACATGCTTTTCCATAAACCATCTTATAAGGAGACATACCCATAGCATTTTTGTATGCAGTTCTATAGGCCCATAATGCATCATCAAGTTTTTTGGACCAATTCTTTCTAGATCTATTCACAGTCATTTGCAAAATTAATTTGAGCTCTCTATTGCTCAACTCCACTTGACCAATAGACTGCGAATGATAAGGAGATGCTATTCTATGATTGACATCATACTTAGCAAGCATCTTACGGAAAGCACCATGAATAAAATGTGAACCACCACCAGTCATAAGATATCTAGGGACTCCAAACCTCGGAAAAATAACTTCTTTAAGCATTTTAATAGAAGTGTTATGATCAGCACTACTAGTTGGAATAGCTTCTACCCACTTAGTAACGTAATCAACAGCAACTAAAATATGTGTATAACCATTAGAGGCACGAAAAGGTCCCATATAATCAAAGCCCCAAACATCAAACGGTTCAATAACAAGAGAATAATTCATAGGCATTTCTTGACGTCTACTAATGTTACCTATTCTTTGACATTCATCACAAGATATGACAAACTTACGAGCATCTTTGAAGAGAGTAGGCCAATAAAAACCAGATTGTAGTACCTTGTGTGCAGTTCTATCTCCCGCGTGGTGTCCTCCATAAGATTCAGAGTGACACTTACGTAGAATCTGTTCCTGTTCATGCTCAGGCACACAACGTCTAATAACACCATCTACTCCTTCTTTATAAAGGTGTGGATCATCCCAGAAGTAATGTCTTAAATCATAAAAGAACTTTTTCTTTTGCTGGTATGTGAAGCTAGGCGGTATATATTTAGCAACAATGTAATTAGCATAATCCGCATACCAAGGAGCATTACGAGAAGCATTGACGACCGCTAATTGTTCATCAGGAAAGCTATCATTAATAGGAAGTGGGTCATCAAGAACATTCTCTAACCTAGACAAGTTATCTGCAACGGGGTTCTCAGCTCCCTTTCTATCAATAATATGCAAGTCAAATTCTTGGAGCAAGAGAACCCATCTAATGAGTCTAGTCTTAGCATATTTCTTTTCCATAAGATATTTAATAGCAGCATGATCAGTGTGAATAGTAACTTTGGAATCAACAATATAAGGTCAAAATTTATCACATGCAAACACAACTGCTAAGAACTCTTTTTCAGTAGTAGCATAATTTCTCTGGGCAGTATCAAGAGTCTTACTAGCATACTGGATAACATTCAATTTCTTATCGACTCTTTGCCCTAAAACAGCACCTACGGCATAATCACTAGCATTGCACATAATTTCAAAAGGTAAATTCCAATCAGGTGGTTGAACAATAGGTGCAGTGATCAAAGCTTTCTTAAGTTTTTCAAATGCTTCTACACAATCATCATTAAAGACAAAAGGAATATCTTTTTGCAATAAACTAGTAAACGTGCACGTGTAACGCACGTATCAAGCATTAACCAAGTACTCCCTCCATCCGAAAATACTTGTCATCAAAATGAATAAAAAAAATTTATCTAGAACTAAAATACATCTAGATACATCCCCTTTTATCCATTTTGATGACAAGTTTTCCGGACAGAGGGAGTAATCATAAGCACATAATAAAAATATAAAATTTTCCAAAAAATATATGAATTAAATATAAACAAAATGTTGCATTGTCCACTAAATTGTGTTTTCTATGTGAGAACCATTGCGGATTTGTGGTTGCGTTGCTGGATAATAACGTATGTCGTTTCACCATTTAGTGTTCTTACAGGTTTTAAAAGAAGATCAAATCAACTGATGTTTCACACGCATTTTTCTTCCATGGAACCCTAGGACTTCAGGATTGAATTGTCGGCTACATCCATTTCTCTGACAAGTATTTCAGACGGAGTATATAGATAGGACAGTCCGTGAGCAACATAAAATGGCCTCCGTGAGCATCACTCATACCCAAATTGGGTAGCACAAATATTAAAAAAATTGTCTAGCACACCTTGCCATCTAGTGTTTGAACTCACCTACTGATGGCAGGTTTATTTTATCTCTCTGCCCCCACAAGAGCCAAATGAGGCATATTGTTCATAGATGTAGTTTGTCCGACAACCTGAAAATTTCAGCAAGTACTTACCGTAGAACTGCACTTTCAACAATGTAGTTGTACTCGCTTTCTAAAGGGGCCAAGACTGCTAATTTATAGACAACCTGAAAGTGTTCAGAAGCTCCATACGTCCTCATGCTCTATGCCTAAATGTACATTGATAATTCAATCAGTTTCCACTATCAAATTCAGTTATTACAAGATAAACACCAACAGAAGTTCCCCTGCTACAACACATGTCACCAACAACACCTTCTCAGCCTTGAAAAACAACCATGAAGAGTGTTCTTACGATAAAACCATATATATGTATGCAAGCACTGGCTCAATAACTTTGTTGATATGCAAGGCAGCTCGTCAACATGTAAAACTTGCAGTGCATGACAAGCCTCTAAAATCCAAACATTATGAAACCAATTTATCTATTTACTAAGCTTTTCAGAATACTCATTTTACTAAAAATGTGAAGAAGAAAATGAAAAATGGATAAAATTTTGACAGCATTCACCACGTCCAGTTTTCAGCAGTAACAGTGAAACAAAAGATGTTGGTCTGCATCTGCATCTAAAATGCTGCACACACATACAGCAAAACAATTAGTATGTTGCATCTTCCGGCATCATTAGTAAGCAAAGCAAAAGGAATAGACTAAGCAAGTCTTCTTTACCATCCAAGGTTATCCATTTTCATAATGAGGTTACCGACCTTGTACATTCCACTGAATTGTTCTGCAAAACATGAAGGTCGTATATTTCATCAGCGTGGATAATTGCTATGGCAAAAAGATAATGTACACTCAGTTCCATTGTTCTGCTAGTAGTAATGGTATCTTAAGTGATAGGAGTTTGATTATGTTTCCTTAGAATGCACGTCATTATGGTAAATCTTAGATTTGCTGCACTCCTTCATGGGATTCTAGGAAAACAAAGTGGGTGTGGAACAAACTGAACATAAACTCATACACATATGCTCAGTAAAGTTATAGAAAACAAATAAATGTTGTATTATCTATATCTGCTTAGTTAGACATATAAGAGATTAAGTTGTTCACTTTGTTTTGTTGTATCAGTTGTCTCCTTATGTTGGGCTCATGGACCTGTGCCATGAAGACAGAGTATAAGTACAACCTTTCATTAGCAATAACCTTTCATTAGGAGTACATGGTAATAAGGAGCAGTCAGTAGCAATGATTCACTCAGAAAGCATTTCTGACACTGAATATATGTATGATAAGTTGATAACTGAATAATTGATTTCAAGCCTATTGATATGGCAGACACTATGAACAGCACATGTGGGTTACAATTGTATAAGGATATTAGATGTGATTTAAAACAAAATATATTGAAAATACATAAGTTGGAAATATATGTACATGATTAGATGAAGTGATTTGAAATATGTAACAACCAATAGTCTGCAACAATACACTAACAGGCTGGAATCAGAAAAGAATTTAAATGTAGTAGAAACAAATAAATGTAGTGTGGTTTTAATTATAGTTTTGATACTGCCAAAGATTATTATAACTATCTTATCCCGGTAATTTTTAAAGAACCATGCTGCTAGTTCTTTGGCCTCCAGTCAGAAGAACTGCTACCAAACCCTCGGAAAGACCTATGATCAAGACCATCACAAATATCTAAAACTTTTTTACTTAGATTATAGGGAATACCATCACAAATGCTTGAGAACCTCGAGATTCAACCTGACGTCATCCAAGCTTCTGATTTGGTTGTATAAAAGTCAAAGGAAATGAGCTAAAGAAGAAACCGAGCAAAGCTTTAAATTGCAAAACCTCCTTATGGTTCTCCCCTTTCTGAACTAAACTAACCAGCTATGCACTGTAATTATTCCAAAATATGCCTGCTATTCTTTATACATGATACTAAAAAAGCCTATAGAAATAGAACAGTCCTGATACTTTAGATTTCTAAACAGTCATAAAGGGAAGATTTTTAAACACACATACTATATTTATTCTAAGCTCACACTGAAATGGTGGTGGTTCTTGAAATTGCTTGTCATCTGGGGGTTGAAGACAGCAACATAGATTCATACCATTTCAGAATTATATGTGTGCTAGAAATCTGCACTTCTAAATAATACAATTGACAAGAACATCGTATTGGGTGCATTTACAGTGGGATAATTGATTGTATTTGGACAGCAGCAGGAAAAAGCTTGCACTCTTCTGAAATTTTTCGTGCCCATTTCTCTGCAATGGAATCTACAAGTTGTACAACCTTTTCTAACTGCTCATCAACACTACCAGGGAGCAATTTGTCAGGTAATCTATGTTTCGAATGCCCCAATATACTGAGGTTAAAACATCATCTAATACTTTCTATACAATGAAGTACATTCTACATCAAATAATCCTTTCTGCTTACAGTGCTGGAAACTGTTCAAGTGAAAATAGCTACAGATTATCAGTGTTATACCAACCTTCACTCTGGGTCGTCAACATAGTAGCTAGCTTCCACCAAGTTAATAATTAGACGGAGAAGGTCCACTCGCCTACCTCTGCCATGCAACAACACAAAAGATGATGCATGCCGAATATGAGTTTGCAATTCTCATCACACACCAGATATCTAGCATTAGTCTGTAACAAAATCTAACACTCAACAAATGTAAGCCTCAAAGAACAAAGAGATGCATTCCTCTCACCTGAATTGCTATGCGTGATACCGAGGAAATTTGCAATCTCCGCCAAGTCTGCAGAACCCCAACCATCAGCACCAGGTAAAATCAAGCATTCCAAATTCAGTGCGGCGAAAAGGGTGGACCGGGAACCTTATGTTGGATCCTGATGTTATCCTCCTGCCAGTTCTGCTGCGTGAATGGCGATCTGTCACCCAGCAGTCTCCGGCGGCGAAGAGAGCAGGGCGGGCGGCTCCAGTGGCGAAGGGCGGCGGCTCCCGCGGCGAAGGGCGTCTTTGTAAGCCTGTGATCTGTGATGCATACTGTCTATATTCCTACAGCATGTGCAAGTAAAATGCAAACACTGTGTCATGATAGAAGGACAGGTATTTTTTCTTTTTGCTTTGTGATGCGAAACCTCCCTTTCATCAGTCACATACATAATTGACGTTTCATCACTTAGATTATATCATCACGCAGCAACAGAAATACAAATTAACAAGAGGGGGGCGGTCATCTTGCCTTATCAATTTCCTGTTGCTCTTGCTCCTCCCTCACATACTCGGAGCCAATGTGATCCCCTCCTACTACAAGGAATCATGAGTTGGACAAGAGAAGGTGCATAACTGTGTTGAGAGAGGAAAGGTAGATCAGAGAAAGAAAGAGATGTACCTGCAGGTTTCATTCATCAACGTCAAAAGGGTGTGGAGCTAGGGTCCCTCACCATCGGATGCAGGCACACCCCTTCAGAGAGGAGACACGCGGTCAGCATCTGCCTCCCCGCCGCGCACAACAGGGCCACCTCGCTCGCCCATGTCCTCACCGATGCCTACGCGGCGCTCGCCGACTGCGCCGTACCTGGAGGGACTTCCCCTTCGCAGGGCACCTCTTCCTCGGCGGAGGCGGCAGTGCGTGGAGGAGGGATGGCAGCGCCGGCGGACCGGGCGGCGCGCCGGCGGCCCTGAAGGCTCGGCTGGGCGCGGCGGCCCTGACGGCTCCGCTCTCGTCTGGGCGCGGCGCGTTGTGGACGGGGCGGGGAGGGGCCGGACCGGGCGGCGCGTGGACGGGGTGGCCGACCGGCTGGAGAGTGGGCGTGGCAGTCCGGCGGCGTGTAGACGGAGGCGGCGGTGGCTGGCGCCTGGCGGGGAGTATGTGGGGGAAAGAGGTCGGGCAGGAGCCAAACTGCCCGAGGGCGTGGTCACAGGAGGGCGCTTTTTTTTGACCGGACGTGTTTATGAGGATTGTAACCCAATGGCATGGTGGGTAATTAAAGCATAAAACATGTTCGGTGTTTTGAAGCGATGTAGACCATCAGATTACTGGTTTGAATGGATATGATGATTTGGTTCTCCGCCCTCTATTCCCTTTATAGTGGTAGTAGATTAGTCAGTGGCCTAGAGATTTTAGAAAAGTCCTTAATGAACCTCCTATAAAAATCGGCGTGACCAAGGAATCTTCTTATACCTTTTATGTCCTTGGGACATGGCATCTTTTCAATAGCATCAACCTTGGCTTTATCAACTTCAATACCTCTCTCGGAGATCTTGTGCCCCAAGACAATGCCTTCATTAACCATAAAGTGACACTTCTCCCAATTCAGGACGAGACTAGTGTCTTCGCATCTCTGCAAAACTCGATCAAGGTTGCTCAAACAATCATCAAAAGAAGATCCATAGACGGAGAAGTCATCCATGAATACCTCACAAATCTTTTCACAAAAATCAGAAAATATAGCCATCATGCATCTTTGAAAGGTAGCAGGTGCATTACATAAACCAAAAGGCATACGTCTATAAGCAAAAGTACCAAAAGGGCAAGTAAAAGTAGTTTTAGATTGATCCTTCGCTGACACAGGTATCTGAGAGAAACCATAATAACCATCTAGAAAGCAAAAATGCATGTGTTTGGGTAGTCTTTCTAGCATTTGATCGATAAAAGGTAAAGGGTAATGATCTTTCTTAGTAGCTTTATTTAACTTACGGAAATCAATTACCATCCTATAACCTGTAATAATTCTTTGCAGGATCAATTCATCTTTATCATTAGGAACAACGATAATACCTCCCTTTTTAGGAACACAATGGATAGGGTTTACCCATTCACTATCAGCAACGGGATAAATAATACCTGCCTCAAGGATCTTTAGTATCTCCTTTCTTACCACTTCCTTCATCTTGGGATTTAATCGTCTTTGAGGATCTCTAACTGGTTTGGCATCTTTCTCCACTGAGATTTTGTGTTGACATAATGTGGGAGTAATGCCCTTAAGATCATCCAGAGTATATCCAATAGCAGCTCGGTGCTTCTTCAGAGTTTTCAATAATCTTTCTTCTTCTTTCTCTAAAAGGTTAGCACTAATAATAACAGGATATATTTCTTTTTCATCCAGATAAGCATACTTAAGATTATCAGGTAATGGTTTGAGTTCAAACACGGGATCACCCTTGGGTGGAGGGGGATCCCCAAGAATTTCAACGGGAAGGTTATGTTTCAGCATAGGTTCCTGTTTAAGGAACACTTCATCTATTTCTTCCCTCTCCTTCATAAACATATCGTTTTCATGGTCTAGCAAATATTGTTCTAACGGATCAGTTGGAGGAACAACAATGGAAGCAAGACCAATAATTTCATCCTTACTAGGTGGTTCCCTTTCACGAGGTTGTCTACTAAACTTAGCAAAATTAAACTCATGAGACATACCATCTATGCCAACAGTGACAATATTCCTTTCACAATTAATCTTAGCACTAGTAGTATTCAAGAAAGGTCTACCAAAAATAATGGGGCAAAAATCATCTTGTGGGGAAGCAAGAACAAGAAAATCAGCAGGGTATTTAACCTTCCCACACAAAACTTCAACATCTCTAACAATCCCAATAGGTTTAATGGTATCGCTATTAGCAAGCTTAATAGTGACATCAATGTCTTCTAATTCAACGGGTGCAATGTCGTGCATAATTTCTTTATAAAGATCATAAGGTATCGCACTAGCACTAGCACCCATATCACATAAGCCATGATAACAATGATCTCCTATTTTAACAGAAATAACAGGCATGCCTACAACAGGTCTACGTGTCTTAGTATCCGGTCTAGCAATTTTAGCAGTTTCACCCAAGAAAGAAATAACATGCCCATCTAAGTCCTCATCCAAGAGATCTTTAATCATAGCAATACTAGGTTCAACATTAATTTGCTCAGGAGGTGTATAAGTCCTAGTATTACTCTTACGAACAACAGTCGAAGCTTTAGCATGATCTTTTATCCTAACAGGAAAAGGAGGTTTTTCAACATAAGCAGTAGGAACAATAGGATCACCATAGGTAATAGTCTTTTCTTTGACTGTAATAGGTGCAACTACTTTCACTTAAACAGGAGGATTATATTTAAACCACTTCTCTTTAGGGAGATCAACGTGAGTAGCAAAAGTTTCACAAAAAGTAGCTACTATCTCAGAGTCAAGTCCATACTTAGCGCTAAATCCACGAAAAGCATCGGTATCCATAAAAGATTTAACACAATCGAACTTAGATGTCATACCTGACTCCTTACCATCGTCGGAACCCCAATCTTCAGAGTTGCATTTAATTCTTTCCAATAAGTCCCATTTTAAATCAATAGACTTCAGCATATAAGAACCAGCACAGGAAGTATCGAGCAGGTTGCGATTATCAAGAGAAAGCCGAGCATAAAAATTCTGAATAATCATGTCACGCCCAATATGCGACCCTATCCAAAAGGAACTCGAAGGTCCCACCAAGCATAGACCCGCATATTGGAACGCTTTTGCAAGGTGGATATCATTACATAAATAGGTGGGGGAACATACAAGAGGCATACAATGCCACACGAATACAACAATACATCATACATGAGATCAACATCCGACTACGGATGAAACACAAACAGAAACTCAAACGACATCCACCCTGCTAGCCCAGGCTGCCGACCTAGAACCTATCCCCTGATCGAAGAAGAAGCAGAAGAAGAACTCCAAAACAAACAAACATCGCTCTCGCGTCATGATCATCGCATAACCTGTACCTGCAACTGTGGTTGTAGTAATATGTGAGCCACGAGGACTCAGCAATCCCATTACCATGGGTATCAAGACTAGCAAAGCTTAATGGGAAAGGAAGGGGTAAAGTGGTGAGGTTGCAGCAGCGACTAAGCAATGATATGGTGGCTAACATACGCAAATGAGAGCGAGAAGAGAAGAAAAGGAACGGTCGTGAAGCTAGCAATGATCAAGAGGTGATCCTGAACACCTACTTACGTCAAACATAACACAGAAACCGTGTTCACTTCCCGGACTCCGCCGAGAAGAGACCATCACGGCTACACACGCGGTTGATGCGTTTTAGTTCGGATCTGGTGTCAAGTTATCTACAACCGGACATTAACAAATTCACATCTGCCACATAACCGTGGGCACGGCTCTCGAAAGTTTATACCCTGCAGGGGTGTCCCAACTTAGCCCATGACAAGCTCTCGCGATCAACAAAGGAATAGACCTTCTCCCAGGAAGACCCGATCAGTCTCGGAATCCCGGTTTACAAGACATTTTGACAATGGTAAAACAAGACCAGCAAGACCTCCCGGCGTGCCGACATCCTAATAGTAGCCGCGCGTATCTCGTCTCAGGCCACGACCGGATGAGCAGTACGTACAACTAGAACCAGACCTCAAGTTTCCCCGAGGTGGCGCTGCAAGTGGCTCTAGTTTGGACCAACACTTAGACAAGCATTGTCGCGGGGGGGGCTGAATAAAGATGACCCTTGGGTTAATTACTCCCAAGGGAAATATAGGTGGTGGTGAGGCAAATGGTAAAACCAATGTTGGGCCTTGCTGCAGGAGTTTTATTCAAAGCGAACTGTCAAGGGGGTCCCATAAATCACCCGACCACATTAGGAACGCAAAATCCGGGAACATAACACCGGTATGACGGAAACTAGGGCGGCAAGAGTGGAACAAAACACCAGGCATAAGGCCGAGCCTTCCACCCTTTACCAAGTATATAGATGCATTAATAATATAAGAGATATTGTGATATCCCAACAAAAATCCTATCCACCATGGAGAAATCTTCAACTTCACCTGCAACTAGCAACGCTATAAGAGGGCTGAGCAAAGCGGTAACATAGCCAAGCAATGGTTTGCTAGGAATGGTGTCAAAGGTTAGAGGTTCATGGCAATTTGGGAGGCTTGAAGAGCAAATGATAGGTAACGCAGCATAGCGATAGAACGAAGCAACTAGCATAGCAATGATAGTAGTGAGATCCAGGGTAGCGGTCATCTTGCCTGAAATCCCGCAAGGAAGAAGAACGAGTCCATGAAGAAGATGAAGCCACGAAGACGAACCACACGTAGACGAACGCATCCTCACGATCGCAACGAAACGAGAACTATCGAGAAGAAGCACACAACATGGTAAACACACCACACATAGACAAGACATGATGCACAACAAGCATGATGCAAGACAAGACTACATGAAGCTACTTATGGCAAGAGATGATGCAAACAAGAACAACACATCAAAGCAAGTTTAAATGAGGCCGGAAACAACATATAACAATTCCGGTAAGACCTCATATGCATATTTCAAAATTGGTCCAGATCTGAATAAACATTAAGTTGAAGTTGTTAAACAGCAAGTTAAGATGCACCAATATGATCTACACGAGATTCTAGTCAAGTTACATATAAAGTTCATTAGACTCGGAGCTACGGGCTAGAAGATATGAGCAAAACAAGTTAAACATGGCATTGATGCAAAATGCATACAAACATCAAGCAAACACCTCAAAACATGGATTCAACAAGGTAATATGAAGCTACATGCAAAAACAAGCAAGTTTCATACAGAGAACACTCAAAACGGAGCAACGGTTCAACACACACACTACAAGATATGACAACAATCTGTCCATAACAGCAACTAGGCATCTTACAAGCAACAAAACAACATGCTACAGCACCCCAACATAAGAACAAAAGGCATGAGCATGATGTACAGGTAAAGGACAACAAAACATGAACACTGAGCTAACTCCAGAAATCACTATATCATGCTCAAAAACACATGGTAAGATTGCAAATAATAACAGTTTCAGACTTATCAGGAAATAACATCAGGTTGCAATGTTTAGAGCTATCAAACAACATGTTAAAGGAACTTAACATGGAAAACAAAGGCATGGCATGAATCTACAAATTGCATAGATCAAAAGTCCCTTACTGACCATGAGCCAAAAAGGATCAAAAGATATGATGGCACCCACGTAAACATGGCAAGTTATATGATAGATTCAAACATGGCAGGAACAACAATAAGTAGGCAAGTTTGTGAGCTTGAACCACTCACCACAGAGCAATACATGGCATGGAAAGGTAACCAACAGTAAGAAGACATGTTTATGAAGCTAAGCATGGCAAGAACAAGTTCATATGGTGCATGGATCACTAGCAAACAATCATGGAAACATTGAACTTAATGTTAATAGGCTGACAGCAACATTATTTAGCAACTTTGGAGCAAGATTACAACATGATACAGCAGGCTATAATTGCAACTAAGGGCATGAATGGATAGAGCATGACATGTAGATCAAAACATGTTTATAGAACATCTCCAGATTATGCATAGAATGATTAGTAGAAGCATGTTAACATAGCAACAAAATATAATAGAATCTGTCAGGAAAACAGCAACAGCAAGTACCCTACTTAGCAAGCTTGATACACTCAGCACACAACTCACAAAAATACATGGTTAGCACTTCTGGAAAGATGGCATGGCATAGATCAAAACACATGTAGACATCAACCTCATAGGATGCACACATCAATCATGGCAAAAATGACAAATGAGCAAGTTATAACAGTTTCAGCAGATTAACATCAATATGCACTCTTACAACAGCATTTCGGGGATCAAGCTGAGCTCAAATGAAAATGATGCAATGGTATGAAATGAAGTACTGGTTGAGACAAACAATTTGACAAATTACACGCACGAAACGGAGCTACGGATGCAGAGATACGGCATGATGAACATGGCATGATGATGTTGCAAACACTCGGGACTTGGTGGATTTCTCACCCCGGGAGAAAGTCAACGGGCACGAGTACCGAGGCTCGCTGGTGTGAGGTCGCTGGAGCTGTCGGGGACGGGGCCCGGGAGGCGGATCCGGGGCTCCTCCGGCCGGATCTCACCGGATCCGGTCCGGGTCGAGGCGGAGGGGCGATGGGGAGGCGCGGCAGAGGGCGGCGAGGAGCTGCCCCGGCGGCGGCGCGGCGCCGGCGGCGAGGAGCGGCAGGGCTGGGCGCGGGCGGAGCGCGGGCGGAGGCGACAACCGCGGCGGCGGGCGGCGGCTGCCCAGGCCGGCGGTGCCGGGGCCGGAGGCGCTGGCGAGGACGGGCGGTGCCGGCGACGCTTGGGGTCGGGGAGGTGCGGCGCCCGCGGCGGCGAGGCGCGGCGATGCCAGGGCGGCGGCGGCGCAGGTCGACAGCAGACGGAGGCCGCGGGGCTCGCCGGCGAGGACGGCGCCGGCGGCGGGGTTCTCCGGCGAAGGAGGCGGGGAGCACAGGCGGCGGCGCGGGCGCGATGGGCCGGGCGGGCCTCGCTCGGGCCCCGGCGGGCCCGCGCGGGTGGCGGCGAAGTGGGGACCGGCCCAGGACATGTGGCGACGGCGGGTTGGTCCGGCGGAGCGGGTGGACACGTCCGCTGCCCGGATTTTTGTCCGGCGGCGGCGGGTGGAGTTTTTCTAGGGTTAGGGTGGAAGAAGACCCGGGATTTCGGGGGAGGGGCTATATTTATAGATAGAGGGAGCTAGGAGAGTCCAAATGAGGTGCGGTTTTCGGCCACGCGATCGTGATCGAACGACTGAGAGCATAGAGGGGAGTTTGCTGGGTTTTGGGCCACTTTGGAAGGGGTGTTGGGCTGCAAACAAAAGAGGGCTTTTGCGGTTACCCGGTTAACCATTGGAGTATCAAACGACCTCCAAATGGCACGAAACTTGACTGGAGGTCTACCGGTGCTATACCAAGGCCGCTTGGCAAACCTCGGTCCATTCCGAGAACGTTTAATTCCCGCACAAGAGAAGAGGCAAAAAGGGGACGCCGGATGACATAGGAGTGTCGGATTGCAAAACGGACAACGGGGAAAATGCTCGGATGCATGAGACGAACATGTATGCAAAATGATATGCACATGATGACATGATATGAAACGCATATGATGACATGGCAAAGTGCAACACGCAAGCAAATGACATGACAATGACGACGAATAACTGGCGGACACCTGGCGCATCGGATCCGGGGCGTTACAACACTCCTGCACTAACAAGAGATCTCGTCCCGAGATCTTAGGACCGAGACGGAAGGGAAAAGGGGATGAGGTGAAACAAGAACTCAAGAGAAGAAGCAAAGAATTGAGAAAACTCGAACTCCAGGGAAATTAGAAGAGTCAGGTAAGATCCTGGGAAAAGACCTGTGGGTTAGGGCCCACTAAAAGAAAACACCGTTGGAAAGGGTTGTTGAACAGATAGATGATGCACCGGAACAATTGAAATATTTGAATGAGGTGGCAACCTCGAATTAATTCAAACACAGACGAATCTCTTGAGATGTCATGAGCACTCCGGAAGGATAAACTGGCGAGAGGCGAACGAGCAAGGAAAATACTTGATCCAAGGAAAATAATGTAATCACCCGAAAAAAAACTTGAATTGAATCCACCGGAAAAGAAAAGAGATGAAGAATGACAAACGAGACGAGAATTCACCGGTTGAAATAATTGACGAAATACTGAAGAGGCTCTGCACGAATGAAATAGCTTCTCGAATAAATGCTCAGACTCCGGGAAGAAAAGGGGTGGGAGGGCGGGAAAAACAAGGCAACTTGGAAGGGGGAACCGACGAATATCTTGAAGAGAAAACACCGGCTGAAATAATTGAGGAAAGAAAGCAAAGACTTCGCACGAGTAGGATGGATACTCGATTACGGACTCCGGTTCCGAGGAGAAAAGGGGGAGGGCGGGTGGGAAAAGAAAACAACTGAGGATTGAACTTGGCAATGATGAAGAGACTCGAGTCAACTTGACGAGAAATGCACCGGATAAAAAGAGCTGAGAACCAACGATCGGAAAAACAACTGCGTGATCCTAAAGAAAAATTTTGAATGGGAAGAGGAGTAATTCAAAACACCTACGTCAAGAATCCTCACCAGAGCGACGAAGGGGCAGAGGAGTAAAAAGAATTCCTACTCTCCGATATAACTAGACTCCGAAAATAGTTTTCTTCTAGACTCAACACCAGCCAAACTACACGATCAATCAAGGGGGCTCCTAAGGTCGGTCGAGGCTCTGATACCAACTTGTCACGCCCAATATGCGACCCTATCCAAAAGGAACTCGAAGGTCCCACCAAGGATAGACCCGCATATTGGAACGCTTTTGCAAGGTGGATATCATTACATCAACATTACATAAATAGGTGGGGGAACATACAAGAGGCATACAATGCCACACGAATACAACAATACATCATACATGAGATCAACATCCGACTACAGATGAAACACAAACAGAAACTCAAACGACATCCACCCTGCTAGCCCAGGCTGCCGACCTGGAACCTATCCCCTGATCGAAGAAGAAGCAGAAGAAGAACTCCAAAAAAAACAAACATCGCTCTCGCGTCATGATCATCGCATAACCTGTACCTACAACTGTGGTTGTAGTAATCTGTGAGCCACGAGGACTCAGCAATCCCATTACCATGGGTATCAAGACTAGCAAAGCTTAATGGGAAAGGAAGGGGTAAAGTGGTGAGGTTGCAGCAGCGACTAAGCAATGATATGGTGGCTAACATACGCAAATGAGAGCGAGAAGAGAAGCAAAGGAACGGTCGTGAAGCTAGCAATGATCAAGAGGTGATCCTGAACACCTACTTACGTCAAACATAACACAGAAACCATGTTCACTTCCCGGACTCCGCCGAGAAGAGACCATCACAGCTACACACGCGGTTGATGCGTTTTAATTCGGATCTGGTGTCAAGTTATCTACAACCGGACATTAACAAATTCCCATCTGCCACATAACCGTGGGCATGGCTCTCGAAAGTTTATACCCTGCAGGGGTGTCCCAACTTAGCCCATGACAAGCTCTCGCGATCAACGAAGGAATAGACCTTCTCCCAGGAAGACCCGATCAGTCTCGGAATCCCGGTTTACAAGACATTTCGACAATGGTAAAACAAGACCAGCAAGACCTCCCGGCGTGCTGACATCCTGATAGTAGCCGCGCATATCTCGTCTCAGGCCACGACCGGATGAGCAGTACGTACAACTAGAACCAGACCTCAAGTTTCCCCGAGGTGGCGCTGCAAGTGGCTCTAGTTTGGACCAACACTTAGACAGGCATTGGCCCGGGGGGGCTGAATAAAGATGACCCTTGGGTTAATTACTCCCAAGGGAAATATAGGTGGTGGTGAGGCAAATGGTAAAACCAATGTTGGGCCTTGCTGCAGGAGTTTTATTCAAAGCGAACTATCAAGGGGGTCCCATAAATCACCCGACCGCGTTAGGAACGCAAAATCCAGGAACATAACACCGGTATGACGGAAACTAGGGCGGCAAGAGTGGAATAAAACACCAGGCATAAGGCCGAGCCTTCCACCCTTTACCAAGTATATAGATGCATTAATAATATAAGAGATATTGTGATATCCCAACCAAAATCCTGTCCACCATGGAGAAATCTTCAACTTCACCTGCAACTAGCAATGCTATAAGAGGGCTGAGCAAAGCGGTAACATAGTCAAGCAATGGTTTGCTAGGAATGGTGTCAAAGGTTAGAGGTTCATGGCAATTTGGGAGGCTTGAAGAGCAAATGATAGGTAACGCAGCATAGCGATAGAACGAAGCAACTAGCATAGCAATGATACTAGTGAGATCCAGGGTAGCGGTCATCTTGCCTGAAATCCCGCAAGGAAGAAGAACGATTCCATGAAGAAGATGAAGCCACGAAGACGAACCACACGTAGACGAACGTATCCTCACGATCGCAACGAAACGAGAACTATCAAGAAGAAGCACACAACATGGTAAACAGACCACACATAGACAACACATGATGGACAACAAGCATGATGCAAGACAAGACTACATGAAGCTACTCATGGCAAGAGATGATGCAAACAAGAACAACACATCAAAGCAAGTTTAAATGAGGCCGGAAACAACATATAACAATTCCGGTAAGACCTCATATGCATATTTCGAAATTGGTCCATATCTGAATAAACATTAAGTTGAAGTTGTTAAACAACAAGTTAAGATGCACCAATATGATCTAGACGAGATTCTAGTCAAGTTACATATAAAGTTCATTAGATTCGGAGCTACGGCCTAGAAGATATGAGCAAAACAGGTTAAACATAGCATTGATGCAAAATGCATACAAACATCAAGCAAACACCTCAAAACATGGATGCAACAAGGTAATATGAAGCTACATGCAAAAACAAGCAAGTTTCATACAGAGCACACTCAAAACGGAGCAACGGTTCAACACACACACACTACAAGATATGACAACAATCTGTCCATAACAGCAACTAGGCATCTTACAAGCATCAAAACAACATGCTACATCACCCCAACATAAGAACAAAAGGCATGAGCATGATGTACAGGTAAAGGACAACAAAACATGAACACTGAGCTAACTCCAGAAATCACTATATCATGCTCAAAAACACATGGTAAGATTGCAAATAATAACAGTTTCAGACTTATCAGGAAATAACATCAGGTTGCAATGTTTAGAGCTATCAAACAACATGTTAAAGGAACTTAACATGGAAAACAAAGGCATGGCATGAATCTACCAATTGCATAGATCAAAAGTCCCTTACTGACCATGAGCCAAAAAGGATCAGAAGATATGATGGCATCCACGTAAACATGGCAAGTTATATGACAGATTCAAACATGGCAGGAACAACAATAAGTAGGCAAGTTTGTGAGCTTGAACCACTCACCACAGAGCAATACATGGCATGGAAAGGTAACCAACAGTAAGAAGACATGTTTATGAAGCTAAGCATGGCAAGAACAAGTTCATAGGGTGCATGGATCACTAGCAAACAATCATGGAAACATTGAACTTAATGTTAATAGGCTGACAGCAACATTATTTAGTAACTTTGGAGCAAGATTACAACATGATACAGCAGGCTATAATTGCAACCAAGGGCATGAATGGATAGAGCATGACATGTAGATCAAAACATGTTTATAGAACATCTCCAGATTATGCATAGAATGATTAGTAGAAGCATGTTAACATAGCAACAAAATATAACAGAATCCGTCAGGAAAACAGCAACAGCAAGTACCCTACTTAGCAAGCTTGATACACTCAGCACACAACTCACAAAAATACATGGTTAGCACCTCTGGAAAGATGGCATGGCATAGATCAAAACACATGTAGACATCAACCTCATAGGATGCACACATCAATCATGGCAAAAATGACAAATGAGCAAGTTATAACAGTTTCAGCAGATTAACATCAACATGCACTCTTACAACAGCATTTCGGGGATCAAGCTAAGCTCAAATGAAAATGATGCAATGGTATGAAATGAAGTACTGGTTGAGATGAACAATTTGACAAATTACACGCACGAAACGGAGCTACGGATGCAGAGATACGGCATGATGAACATGGCATGATAATGTTGAAAACACTCGGGACTTGGTGGATTTCTCACCCCGGGAGAAAGTCAACGGGCACGGGTACCGAGGCTCGCTGGTGTGAGGTCGCCGGAGCTGTCGGGGACGGGGCCGGGGAGGCGGATCCGAGGCTCCTCCGGCCGGATCTCGCCGGATCCGGTCCGGGTCGAGGCGGAGGGGCGACGGGGAGGCGCGGCAGAGGGCGGCAAGGAGCTGCCCCGGCGGCGGCGCGGCGCCTGCGGCGAGGGGCGGCAGGGCTGGGCGCGGGCGGAGCGTGGGCGGAGGCGACAACCGCGGCGGCGGGCGGCGGCTGCCCAGGCCGGCGGTGCCGGGGCCGGAGGCGCTGGCGAGGATGGGCGGTGCCGGCGGCGCTCGGGGTCGGGGAGGCGCGGCGCCCGCGGCGGCGAGGCGCGGCGACGCCAGGGCGGCGGCGGCGCAGGTCGACGGCAGACGGAGGCCGCGGGGCACGCCGGCGAGGATGGCGCCGGCAGCGGGGTTCTCCGGCGAAGGAGGCGGGGAGCACAGGCGGCGGTGTGGGCGCGATGGGCCGGGCGAGCCTCGCTCGGGCCCCGGCGGGCCCACGCGGGTGGCGGCAAAGTGGGGACCGGCCCGGGACACGTGGCGACGGCGGGTTGGTCCGGCGGAGCGGGCGGACACGTCCGCTGCCCGGATTTTTGTCCGGCGGCGGCGGGTGGAGTTTTTCTAGGGTTAGGGTGGAAGAAGACCGTGGATTTCGGGGGAGGGGCTATATTTATAGATAGAGGGAGCTAGGAGAGTCCAAATGAGGTGCGGTTTTCGGCCACGCGATCGTGATCGAACGAGCGAGAGCATAGAGGGGAGTTTGCTGGGTTTTGGGCCACTTTGGAAGGGGTGTTGGGCTGCAAACAAAAGAGGGCTTTTGCGGTTACCCGGTTAACCGTTGGAGTATCAAACGACCTCCAAATGGCACGAAACTTGATAGGCGGTCTACCGGTGCTATACCAAGGCCGCTTGGCAAACCTTGGTCCATTCCGAGAACGTTTAATGCCCGCACAAGAGAAGAGGCAAAAAGGGGACGCCGGATGACATAGGAGTGCCGGATTGCAAAACGAACAACGGGGAAAATGCTCGGATGCATGAGACGAACACGTATGCAAAATGAGATGCACATAATGACATGATATGAAACGCATATGATGACATGGCAAAGTGCAACACGCAAGCAAATGACATGACAACAACGGCGAATAACTGGCGGACACCTGGCGCATCGGATCCGGGGCGTTACAAATCATTTCCCGAGAGAGCTCATGATTGGGGAATGAATATAACATTGACTTAAGCCTCCCCCAAGCTTGAGCGATGCTTTCTCCTTCGCGAGGCCAGAAATTATATATGTAATTACGATCACGATGAACAAGATGCATAGGATAGAACTTCCGGTGAAATTCCAACTTTTATCGCTTATAATTCCAAGATCTCGTATCATCACATAGCCTATACCATATCAATGCATCTCCCTTCAAAGATAAAGGGAAGACCTTACTTTTGACAACGTCATCGGGAATACCTGCAACCTTAAATAATCCACAAACTTCATCCACAAACATAATGTGTAAATCGGGATGCAATGTTCCGTCTCCTGCAAATGGATTAGCTAGCAGTTTTTCTATCATACCAGAAGGAATCTCAAAGTAAATATTTTCATAAAGTTCAGTAGGTTGAGGAGCAACTCTTTGCTCTTCTAGTTGGGGTGAAGATACCCCAAACAAGCCCCTCAAAGGATTAGTTTCCATAGTGACAAGTAACAGAAAATTTCAGCACACTATATAAATGTTTCCTTACCAAGTTCCACTCACCAAAAGCGCTACACTCCTCGGCAACGGCGCCAGAAAAGAGTCTTGATGACCCACAAGTGTAGGGGATCTATCGTAGTCCTTTCGATAAGTAAGAGTGTCGAACCCAACGAGGAGCAGAAGGAAATGATAAGCGGTTTTCAGTAAGGTTTTCTCTGCAAGCACTGAAATTGTAGGTAATAAATAGTTTTGTGATAAGATAAATAGTAACAAGCAACAAGTAAATAAAGTAAACAAAGTGCAGCAAGGTGGCCCAATCCTTTATGTAGCAAAGGATAAGCCTGGACAAATTCTAATAATGGTAAAGGAGCTCCCGAGGACACATTGGGAATTATCGTCAAGCTAGTTTTCATCACGTTCATATGATTCGCGTTCGGTACTTTGATAATTTGATATGTGGGTGGACCGAAACTTGGGTACTGCCCTAACTTGGACAAGCATCCCACTTATGATTAACCCCTATTGCAAGCGTCTGCAAATACAAAAAGGAGTATTAAGGTAAACCTAACCACAACATTAAACATATGGATCCATATTAGCCCCTAACGAAGCAACGCATAAACTAGGGTTTAAGCTTCTGTCACTCTAGCAACCCATCATCTACTTATTACTTCCCCATGCCTTCCTCTAGGCCCAAATAATGGTGAAGTGTCATGTAGTCGACGTTCACATAACACCACTAGAGGAAAAGACAACATACATCTCATCAAAATATCGAACGAATACCAAATTCACATGACTACTAATAGCAAGACTTCACCCATGTCATCAGGAACAAACGTAACTGCTCACAAAGCATATTCATGTTCATAATCAGAGGAGTAATAATATGCATAAAGGATCTGAACATATGATTTTCCACCAAGTAAACCAATTAGCATCAACCACAAGGAGTAATCAACACTACTAGCAACCCACAGGTACCAATTTGTGGTTTTGATACAAGATTGGATACAAGAGATGAACTAGGGTTTTCAGAGGAGATGGTGTTGGTGAAGATGTTGATGGAGATTGACTCCCTCCCGATGAGAGGATCGTTGGTGATGACGTTGGTGATGATTTCCCCCTCCCGGAGAGAAGTGTCCCCGGCAGAACAGCTCTGCCAGAGCCCTAGATTGATTCCTCCAAGGTTCCGCCTCGTGGCGGCGGAGTTTCGTCCCGTAAGTTTGCCCACGATTTTTTTCCAGGGTAAAAGCGATGATATAGTAGAAGATGGACGCCGGAGGCCCACCAGGGGGCCCAGGAGATAGGGGCGCGCCCTATAGGGGGGGCGCCCCCTGTCTCCTAGACAGGCTGTGGGCCCCCTGGCCTATTTCTTTCGCTCATAAATTCTTATTAAATCCAAAAAGTTGTTTCGTGGAGTCTCAGGACTTTTGGAGATGTGCAGAATAGGTTTCCAACGTTTGCTCCTTTTCCAGCCAGAATTCCAGCTGCCGACATTCCCCCTCTTCATGGTAAACCTTGTAAAATAAGAGAGAATAGCCATAAGTATTGAGATATAATGTGTAATAACAGCCCATAATGCAATAAATATTGATATAAAAGCATAATGCAAAATGGACGTATCACTTCACTTGTTTTTAGGCTAGTGCAGGGTGTTGCTTTATTCTGTCATCATTTGTAACTATGTCACAAATAAATTGTTCCTTCTTCTGTATTTGACAAGTAATGACTGTTGATAAGCTGAGGCATGGATTAAGCTGTTTCTTTCCTGTAACATACTGTATATCACTCCACAATGAAATACAGTACATATTGATGTGCTTTGTAAAACTTGTTCATGTACTGAACTACTAATGCCTTGTGATGCTCTGAATTACTTGTGATGCCTCTAAATTACTTGTGATCACATTGAGAAAGACTTGTAAAGATGATGATCATCTTTTACAGAAAACAATTTCTGTAAACACGTCAGTAACTTTGCTAGTTTGCTGGGTTTTGTCTCCGACCATCGCGTCGTGATGATTTTTCATGTACCACGAGAGGCCCTTGAGTTTGCTGGAATGTTGATTAACTTCCGTTCTGGCAAATTCGGGTACTCCATATGTCCTATTTTCAGCAAAGGTCATGCTGAAATTTTCCATGAATTTTAGCATGACTTTGCTAAAAATAGGACATATGGGGTACTTGTGACTAATGCATGGGCCGGGGTCTTAGTACTTAATTAAGTAGGATCAACTGCCCCTTTATTCTTGCTGCATTAAACCATAGGTGGCAATAGAGCCAAGTGATTTGGCCCAACTTAGAATTCTCCTTCCCAGCTTAGCTTTTAGGGTGCCTCAGCGTCGACAAACCCTAAATTATAAAACCTTGGCTTTTAGGGTGCCTCGGTGTCGATAAAAACCTAAATGATGTATGCTTAGGCTTTTAGGGTGCCTCGGCGTCGACAAACCCTAAATGATAAAAGCTTAGCTTTTAGGATGCCTCGGTGTCGACAAACCCTAAATGATGAGACCATGATCTTGTTCCTTGACAATAACCAACTTTTTGACCAAACTTTTTTCCTATTTAGAGCGAAACATGGCCCACAACAATGAGGCCGGCGGTTCGGGCGACAAGCAATTCTGGGAGCTGTCCCAGGAGATGGAGGAAGAACCTCACCGCTATGAGGACGCCACGGAAGACACCGATCCTGACTACACAACCCCTAGTGGCATCAGGGATGACACCACTGATGGTGCCGCCGAGGATGCCACCACTGATGATGGCGGTGCATGCACAGATGGCAGCCAACCGAAGAGGCAACAGAAGGACCGGCACCCGAACATGCTCGGCACCATCAAGGGGGAATTTACTGAAGTGAACTCCAACGGGCATCCAACAGCGCCCAAAGAATTAGTCAAGGGGTACTCGGTTCAGCTCTGGTGCATTCTCCAGAGCACCGTCTCGATCAACACCGAGAACCTAAGGCATAAGGACCGAGGGAATTTGCGCAGCCTCCTCTTCACGAAGCTGCACGAACGATACAAGTTCCCCGCGGACTTTGCAAACACACGCCTCTCAGGGAATAAAGTGAATAGTGCCACCCTCACGAGGATGAGCACGGCCTTGTCTACTTGGAGAAGCACAGTGAAGGCAATGATTGAAAAAGGTGATAGTTATGAGAAGATCAAGGCGAAAAATCCTTCGATCAGCGAAGATGACTACAAGGAGTTCAAGATCAAGTGCGAGAGCAGCACAACCTCTGAATCAAGTCAGTGGGGGAAAGAAATGCGGCAGTTGAACTTAGGGGTCCACCAACTCGGTCTCGGCGGTTACAGAGTGGCGGAGCCTATATGGGACAAGGAGGACGCGGAGCGTGCCGAGCAAGGCCTACCGCCCCGCTTCGAGAAATACCATGACAAGCAAGCCAGGAACTTTGTCAGGGCCCAGTACAAGGAGGACCCGGTAACAAAGGAGCTTACCACGGATCCGAAGACCTGGGCGCTTGAGCTTGTTCTGGTAAGGAATAAACCCCTGCGTAATTAGCTCCATATGGTCGCATTTTAATTAATTCCCCAATATTTCTAAATGGTTCACGTTCCTTCCACATGACATTGAAAGCAGTAGCGCGGGGTTGTCTCAGAGCTCCCCTTTCGACACCCCTTTAAATAGGGCGTTGAGCGTAATGAAAAACAAGGATAAGCTCAGTAAGCCGTCGTCAGCTGGTCGTGTGGCCGGCAAAGGCTTGTCCACAAAATGGTCGTCATACTATACCGCTGGTGGGCGAAAGGAGAAAAAGACCAGCTCGAAAAGCTAGTCGCGCAAGGTTCAAGAACTCAAGGCACAAGTGGCGTGGATTCCGGAGATTGTCCAAGAGCAAGTGCAACAACAACTGGGAACGATGCTCACCGCCATGGTGCCTACCTTGATTCAGGGACTGATGACGTGGATTGCGGGCGGCCAACAGGGGCCGCGCCCGGTTCCCAGCTTCACGGCCAGCAACTCGCACAACGCGCAGGCGGCGCCATTGGTGTCTCCGGCGGAGGCAGTATTCTTGTCTCCGGCGCCGGCACGGGCATTGGAGCTTAATGCACCCGGGTGTACACCGGCCGGCACCTCGCCAGCAAGCGGCCCCTCCGTCAGTTGCACGCCCGCTGTTGGCGGTGCCTCGACATTAGCCGAGCTCGACGGCATCATGGTAACTAAGCCTCTCGGCCGATGACTTCATCTCCTTGCCTTTGACTGGGCATCCCTGACGCCCTACATGTTTTTGCAGGGCGCCGCCGACGTTCCGTGCACTCTCCTGCACTTCGTGGGCGGCGAGTTGGTCGATGTCGCCAAGGGCAGAATTGTTCAACCGGGCAACCCCGTGTTCCACGGTAATCCGATGCCACCCACCGAGTATAGGGTTGAACTGGTTCGGGTGCTGCCAGGCTGCGACGAGTTGTTACCTCCGATTCGACCAGCTGGGGCCGACGGAGATGATGTGATGACCCTCAGCGCCTGCGTAAGCTGGCCCCTTCTTTGGCCAAAGAGCCAGGTTCGTTTGGGAGCGGGGGACACCACCCCACAGACAAGACCGGCAGTCATGCCGGCGCCAAGCCATGGCAAGACCGCCGCAACGCTAACGGACATGCCGGACATCCCTATGGCACAGGATCCGTACATGCATATGGCACAAGATTCGGACGACGACGGCAATGACGACAGTACATTTACCAATGTCGATAAGTACTTTACCGAACATGGGTACGGTGACGAATTCTACGGGCCTCCTTCTCAAGAACCTAACCCTGAAAAAGACGACCGCGATCTAGCTGGTACCGCGGAGAAACCCAATTGCAATAGGCGTCATCTGGCGTTCAGTTCTCAGGAGACGCCTCCAGCTGCCGCCTTCACCGAGCTTCAGATAGCCGAGGTGAAAAATATTATCAGCCCCAACACGCTCAAGAAGGCGGTCTGTGAGCAGAACTCGATCCCATTACAACAGATCAAGAAGAAGGTACAGAAACGAAAGACTAACAAGGGAGCCGGTGCGAGCCAGCCGGCACCGAGTATGATCCGTGCTCAGGACGGGCCACCTTCACCTAAGGATATCTCGAGGAGCGTGCATGTGGCGGGTAGGGCGATGCTACTGACAAATATGCTCAATGCTGCAACCGGTGCTATGCGGAGTCTGCATGACAGTGTTCTTTCTTTGGAGAAGTGGCGTCTCTCCCAGAATGATGTGGCATACCCAGTTTTCGTGGCCAAGGTGCCAGAGGGCAAGGGCTTTGTGGATAGTGCCATCGGGGGTACGATCGTCCTGCGGTTTGATGACATCTTTGCTATGTTTAACCTTCATCCGCTACACTACACCTTCATTTGGCTGTTTTCGATGGGTATGGAGATGTGGATCATTAGAGACAAGACCCCGGACATTGGGATAGTCGACCCCTTCTACATGCATGCCAAGATCTTGGGCAGCACTGGGGACCGGCAAGTCGCGAGTTCACACCTCGAAGGCGTCATTCTGGCAAACCCAGATAAGGATAACTTCCTCGTGCCTTACTTTCCCGAGTAAGTCATCCCCTCACCGCCCCGTAACATATGATTTCTTAGATTTCAATCATTCTTTTTTTTCTAACATTCCGTGTTTTGTGCAGTGACACATATTGCACACTCATCCTCTTAAGCCCGAAATATTCCATGGCCATGTATTTCGACCCGGACCATGAGTCCAAGATAGACTACACAAATATCAAGAAAGTTCTTGATGATGCTCTCCCTGGCTACGCCACATCTGGAGGCACCTTTAAGAGGCCAGTTCGTAGGTACGACAAGCACGTGTTCACCCACAATACGACGTTCCCCTGTGTCAAGCAGCCGCCTGGCAGTCAGAAGGATGCCTACTACGCCCTCCATCACATGTGGGCGATCGTACGGGACCATAATCACCTTCTGCTACCAAATAATCTCAAAGATTGGGCCGCAAGCTTGTCGGCATTCCAGGACGCGGACATCAGACAAGAATTCTTTTGCATCCAGTCGGAGTTTGCAGAAATCATCCATCAAGATGTCCTTCGTACCTTGGGGCAGTTCTACCTCACATATCAACCGTCCAACAGTGAGATAGACACAATGCTACAAATGCAGGCTGACAACGCCAGCGACTTCATGACCATCACGAAAGACGGCGGCTTCATCCACGCTCCGGTCCCATGAGTCGAGTCGAAAGTAGTGATGCTATGTGTAGTTCTGAAACATCGATTAGCTCATGTTGTAATTAAACTTTAATGAACTTGTATGTCTCTTTGGTTTGGACAGCCGTTCAACTTAGATGTAATCGATGCTATTTATTAGTAGGACCATGAATCGTGCTATTAATGTCTTGCTTCTCTCTTCCGATCCTTTTGTTGCATACTTATATATTCCTTATGTATTGTCTGTGAATTTCTACTAACGTTTTGTTTGGCTAGTGCATAGAGATGTCGTCGTATGTCGTGTACAAGGGTAAGGTTCCCGGAGTCTACGACGACTGGGAGGAGTGTCGGAGACAGTTTCACCATTTCAGCGGTAACAGTTACAAAGGGTACACCACTAGGGCGGAGGCAGAATCTAGATACGTGCGCTATCTAGCGGGGGAGAGGAGGCAGCGTTGGAGGAACCAGATGAAGACCAGTTTCATCGCGATGTTGATCATCGTGATGACCGCAGCTCTCTTCTATGTGATGGTAGTTTAGATGATCGATATCGACTTGTAATGTGAAGACAAACTCGCTACTCGCGGTCTCGAGACTTGTAATGTTCTATCTCTGTTCGATCTTTTGAATTCGGAGACTAATATGATGAATTGTATTCGGAGACTAATCTTCTATTGTATTCGATGAATCTGTTGTTGCTGTGTGGTGCTATCTATATTCTGTCCAATAATATATTTTGTAACCTGTGCAAATATCAGAAAAGAAAAAAATAATCCCTAATATTCATACTAATGGCGCACCACTCAGCACTCTAATGGCGCACTGCAGAAAGGATACTAATGATGCATCACCCCCAAGTGCGCCATTAGTATGCCAAAGCACATGGGTAAATATGGCCCCCTAGGAGGCATACTAATGGCGCACATTGGGCTATACTAATGGCGCACTGCGTGGTGCGCCATTAGTATACCAGATACTAAGGGTGCACCAGTGGTGCGCCATTAGTATTTAATACTAATGGCGTGGTGCTAGTGGCAACTCCGCCTATGTTGTCTCAACATAGCCAGTCCCAAGCCCGGGTAAAGGAGGAGGGTTGTGATAGGCTTGGCAAGCCAACGTAAAAATTCAGCCACTCTTATGGAGATGAAACCCAAAAGATTTTCGTTGGGGCATAACCGTCTCAGCGACGAGCCACATCGAAACCCGGGTGTGGTGGAAAATGGGCAAGGGCCAGGCCGTCACCCCCTAGGTGGCACGCCGTATCTTGATCCGGATACGGTGGCAAGTGAGCGAGGATTGGGTCGTCGCATCCTTAGTGGCGCGCTACATCGGCGCCCGGATGTAGTGGAAAATGAGCAAGGGTCTTCGCATTTGACTCGACGAGTGCGAAGGGTAAGGAAGCTAGCCAAGCCTAGGAGGATTCGCTTAGGTAGCTGGAACGTAGGGTCTCTGACAGGAAAGCTTCGGGAGCTAGTTGATGCAGCGGTGAGGAGAGGTGTTGATACTTTGCGTCCAAGAAACCAAATGGAGAGGACAGAAGGCGAAGGAGGTGGAGGATACCGGCTTCAAGCTATGGTACACGGGGACGGCTGCAAATAGAAATGGCGTAGGAATCTTGATTAACAAGAGCCTCAAGTATGGAGTGGTAGACGTCAAGAGACGTGGGAACCGGATTATCCTGGTCAAGCTGGTAGTTGAGGACTTGGTTCTCAATGTTATCAGCACGTATGCCCCGCAAGTAGGTCACAAGAGAACACCAAGAGGGAGTTCTGGGAAGGCCTGGAAGACATGGTTAGGAGTGTACCAATTGGTGAGAAGCTCTTCATAGGAGGAGACCTCAATGGCCATGTGGGTACATCTAACACAGGTTTTGAAGGGGCGCATGGGGGCTTTGGCTATGGCATCAGGAATCAAGAAGGAGAAGATGTCTTAAGCTTTGCTCTAGCCTACAACATGATTGTAGCCAACACCCTCTTTAGAAAGAGAGAATCACATCTGGTGACTTTTAGTAGTGACCAACACTCTAGCCATATTGATTTCATCCTCTCGAGAAGGGAAGATAGGCGTGCGTGCCTAGACTGTAAGGTGATACCTGGAGAGAGTGTTGTACCCCAGCATAAGCTGGTGGTTGCTGACTTCTGCTTTCGGATTTGTGTCCAGCGGGATAAGCGGGCTAAAGTCGCTAGAACAAAGTGGTGGAAGCTCAAGGGGGAGGTAGCTCAGGCATTCAAGGAGAGGGTCATTAAGGAGGGCCCTTGGGAGGAAGAAGGGGATGTGGACAATGTGTGGATGAAGATGGCGACTTGCATTCGTAAGGTGGCCTCAGAGGAGTTTGGAGTGTCCAGGGGAAGGAGAAGTGAAGATAAGGATACTTGGTGGTGGAATGATGATGTCCAGAAGGCGATTAAAGAGAAGAAAGATTGCTTCAGATGCCTATACCTGGATAGGAGTGCACACAACATAGAGAAGTACAAGATGGCGAAGAAGGCCGCAAAGCGAGCTGTTGGTGAAGCAAGGGGTCGGGCGTATGAGGACCTCTACCAACGGTTAGGCATGAAGGAAGGCGAAAGGGACATCTATAAGATGGCCAAGATCCAAGAGAGGAAGACGAGGGATATTGGCCAAGTCAAATGCATCAAGGACGGAGCAGGCCAACTCTTGGTGAAGGACGAGGAGATTAAGCATAGATGGCGGGAGTACTTCGACAAGCTGTTCAATGGGGAGAATGAAAGCTCTACCATTGAACTGGACAACTCTTTTGATGAGACCAGCATGCGTTTTGTGCGTCAAATCCAGGAGTCTGAGGTCAAGGAGGCTTTAAAAAGGATGAAGGGAGGCAAGGCGATAGGCCCAGATTGTATCCCCATTGAGGTGTGGAAAGGTCTCGGGGACATAGCGATAGTATGGCTAACCAAGCTTTTCAACCTCATTTTTCGGGCAAACAAGATGCCAGAAGAATGGAGACGGAGTATATTAGTACCAATCTTCAAGAACAAGGGGGATGTTCAGAGTTGTACTAATTACCGTGGAATTAAGCTGATGAGCCATACAATGAAGCTATGGGAGAGAGTCATTGAGCACCACTTAAGAAGAATGACAAGCGTGACCAAAAACCAGTTTGGTTTCATGCCTGGGAGGTCGACCATGGAAGCCATTTTCTTGGTACGACAGCTTATGGAGAGATATAGGCAGCAAAAGAAGGACTTGCATATGGTGTTCATTGACTTGGAGAAGGCCTATGATAAGATACCGCGGAATGTCATGTGGTGGGCCTTGGAGAAACACAAAGTCCCAGCAAAGTACATTACCCTCATCAAGGACATGTACGATAATGTTGTGACAAGTGTTCGAACAAGTGATGTCGACACTGATGACTTCCCGATTAAGATAGGACTGCATCAGGGGTCAGCTTTGAGCCCTTATATTTTTTGCATTGGTGATGGATGAGGTCACAAGGGATATACAAGGAGATATCCCATGGTGTATGCTCTTTGCGGATGATGTGGTGCTAGTTGACGATAGTCGGGCGGGGGTAAATAGGAAGTTAGAGTTATGGAGACAAACCTTGGAATCGAAAGGGTTTAGGCTTAGTAGGACTAAAACCGAGTACATGATGTGCGGTTTCAGTACTACTAGGTGTGAGGAGGAGGAGGTTAGCCTTGATGGTCAGGTGGTACCTCAAAAGGACACCTTTCGGTATTTGGGGTCAATGTTGCAGGAGGATGGGGGTATTGATGAAGATGTGAACCATCGGATCAAAGCCGGATGGATGAAGTGGCGCCAAGCTTCTGGCATTCTCTGTGACAAGAGAGTGCCACAAAAGCTAAAAGGCAAGTTCTACAGGACGGCGTTCGACCCGCAATGTTGTATGGCGCTGAGTGTTGGCCGACTAAAAGGCGACATGTTCAACAGTTAGGTGTGGCAGAGATGCGTATGTTGAGATGGATGTGTGGCCACACGAGGAAGGATCGAGTCCGGAATGATGATATACGAGATAGAGTTGGGGTAGCACCAATTGAAGAGAAGCTTGTCCAACATTGTCTGAGATGGTTTGGGCATATCCAGCGCAGGCCTCCAGAAGCTCCAGTGCATAGCGGATGGCTAAAGCGTGCGGAGAATGTCAAGAGAGGGCGGAGTAGACCGAATTTGACATGGGAGGAGTCCGTTAAGAGAGACCTGAAGGATTGGGGTATCACCGAAGAGCTAGCTATGAACAGGGGTGCATGGAAGCTTGCTATCCATGTGCCAAAGCCATGAGTTGGTTGCGAGATCTTATGGGTTTCACCTCTAGCCTACCCCAACTTGCTTGGGACTAAAGGCTTTGTTGTTGTTGTTGTTGTTGTTGTTGTTGTTGTTGTTGTTGTTGTTGTTGTTGTTGTTGTTGTTGTTGTTGTTGTTGTTGTTGTTGTTGTTGGCGTGGTGCTAGTGGCGCACCAGTAGTGCGCCATTAGTAGGCAAAACTGGTGCGCCACTAGCAGGCCTTTTCCTAGTAGTGCTACTTTGATCCTCTTCATCGCGGATTATTCTTAATGGCGTCGCTGGCAGCCCCATGTTCCATGGACAGGGTATCCGGCAGGGGGACCCTCTACCCTCTTGCTATTTTTTATCGCAATAGACCCACTCCAAAGAATTCTTGAGATGGTAGCTACTAGAGGGCTATTTCATAAGATTTGTGGCCGTGGGATTCTTTTGCGAAACTCGCTTTATGCAGACGATGCGGCGGTCTTCATGGCACCCATCAAGTGCGATATTGACCACCTCTCCAATATCCTTCGTCTTTTTGGCTATGTCACCGGTCTAGCCACCAACTTTCAAAGAGCTCGTCGTCCCGATTCGTTGTGGGCACATCAACCTGCCTGACATGCTTCAAAACCTCAGAGCGGCACGCGAATCCTTCCCCATGAAATACTTGGGCCTTCTGCTCTCTGTGTGGTGGCTCAGAAAGGTGGACTTTCAGTTCCTGGAGGATAGGGCTACGACAAAGTTGGTCCCTTGGGACGGGCAAAACATTACTTATATGGGACGCACCGCCTTGGTCAAAACGGTGCTTGCCTCCCAAGCCATCTACTTCATCACTTTGCTCATCGTCCCTCCAAGCACCCTCAAAAATATCAACAAGCTTGAGCGAGCGCTCCTTTGGGAAGGAATGGACAAGACCACCGGGGCCTAATGCAAAGTTAATTGGGACACTATTTGCTGCCCAATCGCCAATGGGGGTCTTGGGCATGGGCAATCCATGCGATAACACAGACTACAACTTCTTCTATGCCTCCTCAACTATTATTGTGGGAAATGGCGCGCGCACCCCTTGTGGGACTCTCCATGGGTGCACAACCACAAACCCATGGACATGGCCCCTCTCATCTACGCGGCGTCTGCGAGGAAGAATTGGAAGGTGCAAGAAGCGCTACAAGATGGTGCTTGGGTTAAAAAGATCAAGATGACGTCAAGTTTCTCTATAGATCATTTCAGGCTATTTCTGGAGCTTTGGGCCACCATCTGAGATTTTCACCTACACGTGCCTATTGACAATGACATTGTTTGGAAGCATTCTACTAGTGGCCTCTACACGGGGTAGTCCGCCTACAAAGCACAATTTCTTGGACTCATTCGCTCTCCCTTGGAGCATGCAGTGTGGAAAAATATGGGCTTCACCCAAGGTCAAGTTCTTTGCTTGGCTGGCCATCCAAAATAGAGTTTGGACCGTGGATAGATTGGCCAAGTGTGGTTGGCCTAACTGTGGCTCGTGCCCCTTATGCATGCATGAGAATGAATCGGTTGACCATCTCTTCTTCAAATGCCGGTTCACCATTCGCCTATGGGGCTTGATCAAGGCATGGCTGCAACTCATTCACATTGACACCTCCACTTGGCCCCTGAGGCATTCCACCTTAGATTGGTGGCTTGGGTTGACAGATGCTTCCGTCCCCACCCGGAAGGCCATGGCCTCGCTCACCATGCTCACCACATGGACGATCTGGAACGAGAGAAATGCCCGCGTGTTCCGCGATGGCGCCCCGCCTACGGTTCTTCTCGACAACATCAAAAGGGAGACATCGTCTTGGTCGCCGCCAAAGCTAAGAAACTAGGTCCATCATGCCGGGAGAGTGATTCTTTCCTGTATTGTTAGGGGTGTTTGTAACACAAACTCTTTTCTCTTTTAATTAATACGCGTGGCAAATCTTTTGCCCGTTTTCAAGAAGAAAAGAAAAAAAAGATTACATGTATGACCAGCAGTACACAGAGCTTTTGGGCGGTAAAATGCAAATATACAAGGGGACATATGTAAAATAGACAAGTACTTTGATCTGATGTCTTGCATGCAGACCTGACGTACCTCACTGCCTTGGAGCAGCATACCATACTATGGACCATATCACAGAATATTTTCCCTGGCGAGAGAACCTAGGGACTCGGCAAGCTGTACATCTTCCTGTCCGTTACGAGGTCCAGTGATTCCAAGAACAGAGGATCGCTCTGCTTTCTCAGAGACTCAGACAACATCGTGCCACTACCACATCTTCCTTACATACTCGGCCTTCTTCATCAGCGGCGCCGCGTCGAGGTGTAGGCGCCATGCTCTGTTTTGATATGCTTTGCTCCGGTGGTTTAATTTTTTATAGATTTCCTATGAATCAAAAGTGTTTGTTGATTCTTACTAGTCTTGTTGGTTCATGATGGTTATCTACAGGTGAAAAATCTAAAGGTTTAGATCATATGATCCTTTGACGAACGATCAGTGGCGGAGGCAGGATAATTGGACGTTGGGGAGGGCCGGCTGCAGGTAACAGTAAAAAGATGTCACTCTTCATATGCATATTACCAAGGAAATTAGGATGTTGGGCTGGGCCCGGGCCCTGGCTGGCCCCCCTATGCCTCCGCCACTGCGAACGATTGATACGTTTCATTCAAAAAAAAAATCAATCACGGGAAGTATAAGTTCCATCTTTTTAAGAGCTTTTTTTAACCAGCAAAAAAAGAGCATTTTTCATGGTTTTTGACGTTTGCTAGGATCTGTGTATTCGATACAAAGAAGTAAAAAAATATCTGTACCCAATCTTGCATAGCCGATGTATCATGTGTGTCATACCCAACGTACTTTTCTGTAAGCCCATTAGAGTGAAGATGATTACCACTCCGTATAATTTTTTCCTAAGTAAAAAACAGCCTGTAGTTCCCAGTCATAGTCATCTACATAGAACTCTCTTGCCTCAAAAAAGAATCTACACGGGACTATCTCGGATCTCAAAAAAAGAACTCTCTCTCCTTTTCCTCGCAGAAAAAAGGAATCTTCTCTGCTTCCGTATGATCCCCACCAAGCTCCTCATACACATCCGTCATTTTTCTGATTTGCCGCCGGCGAAGGACGACGACACTGTGCCCCATCAGGAAACCAATCCTCATGCTATCCCAGATAGACATGTCTCTTCTTTCCTCCTGATTTTCCTCCTTGGTGGTGGCACGTGTGGCTGGGTAGTGCATGGATCTCGGTGACCTCGTCGGGTCTGGCAACACAGTCACGGAGATGTCTAGGGAGAACGCGGGCTGCGCTGCTCAAACTTGTCGTCGCCGGAGGCTCTGGATGTTGGGGCTACGAAGGCATTGAGGGAGCTCACAGAGGATGAAATATCAGCAAGACGTCAGTATCTTCTGCGAGTGACTATTAGTTGTTGCCCTCCTGCCGCCCGGACTTCTAACAGATGGAAGTGTTATTGCTACTATATAAGTTTTTCTGAAGTTGAATGATCTAGAAATCAGAATAAGCTTTTATCTTTCCATTGGTAAACAATTTTTCCTGTGAAATCAGAAATCACACCACAACTTTCTGTTGGAAGAAGTGCACTTGTACTTGTTCTCTGAATTCTGCAGTAGAGACCACAGTAAAGCAAATATATGGATCTGCTTGAATTAAGTTTAACTGAACCTAACAAGAGACCCTTGCATCTAATTATCGATTGAATGTAAAAAAAGAGGTTTACATGCACTTTTACTAGCTAGGTAGCAAAAGCATCAGCTTAGGGCGCATTTGGTTCACATATCCGTGTTAGGGCATTTTGCATACTTGTCCCAGTTGGGTCTGGTTGTGCAAATGCAGGCTAAAAATCAACATCTGCATGTAGTTTTGTTGCCTACATTAGGCTTTCTGCATGAGGGAATCAACTAGTCAGCATGCTGTTTGGTTGCCCGCATTGTTGTTGTTAAACAAACAACACATTGTTTGGTTGCAAACGGCTAAAGATGTGATCACCACTTCTCACTAGTGGTGATCTTACCACACACACTGAACATTGTTTTGTCTTAGCTAGGAAACAAATGACAGTTTATGCTAGCTACTAGCAAATGATAGTACAAGTTATTAACAGCCAACATGGTTGAATAAGGAAAGTTGAATGATGCTCACTAGGTGCAAGTTCATCCTCTTCCTCTTCTGTTGATGTGTTGCTTCCTCTTCCTCACTTCTGATGCTGCATCTTTCTTCTTCTTCCTCTTGTTCTTCTGCTTCAGATCCTTGTTTGACCTATGTTATCCCACATTGCCTGAGCCTACTCCAACCTTTTGTTCTTTCATGATTTGTTGTCGAACGCCTCCACACCATGGTCGGAGCTGATCATCTCATCACATATTCCTCCTCTGGCACAAATTCACCAACTCCCCGTTGTAGGGTCCAGTTGTGAATGATGCAACATGCAAGAACAAGCTTCACCTGGGTAGGGTAAGGGTGGAATGGCTTCTGATCTAGGATCTAAAACCTGTTCTTCAGAGCTCCAAAGGCCCTCTCAACAGTTACTCTAAGGCTGGAGTGTCTGAGATTGAACAGTTCCCGAGGAGTCCTAGGATAGGTCCTACCAGCAAACTCGTTCAGATGGTACCTGGTTTTCCTGAAGGGTGGAAGAACACCTGGACGACATGCATAGCTAGCATCTCCAAGGTAGAACTTTCCATCAGGGATGTTGATGCCATCATGAAAACTCATGTTGTCACTCAGAATGTTAGCATCATGTGCTGATCCTTCCCAGCTAGCCAGCACATATGTGAACTTCAGTTTGAAGTTAACATCAGCTAGCACATTCTGGCTTGTGTAGTGCTTCCCGCCTCTATATGCTGCAGCTTGTGACCTCGGCATTCTGGCAGTGACATGAGTACCATATATTGCTCCAATGCAATCCTAGAATGGCATTACAATATGATGTTAGTCTACTATAGAACAATAACTACATATCAAGGCATGAACTACAACAACATATCAAGTGCTCACCTTGAAGTATGGATACCATCTTGGGCTAGTGCGATTCTTGGTAGGATTCCGACTGGTTGGTGACCTGATCATCTCTCCTCTGGGCTCCCCAACAGCATACAACACTTGCTTGAAGTACCTGGAGATGGTCTCCATTGATCTCCTGAAGGTGTTGTGTACAACCCTGAACCTCTGGTTATGACCAAGACCATGGAGGAACATGGCCGCTTGCTCTTCCACATTGGTGTGGATGTTATCTTCTAGCAGCCCCCTGCTCCTAAATGTCTGCACAAGCCTAGCAAAAGGTGCTCTTTTCAGTCGAAGCATCCACAGAGCCTCTGTGTCATTGCAGTTGTAGATGCAGTTCAGATTCACTATCCTCTGTTGACCCCGGATTAACATTGGACCATACCGGATGCGAGGTCTCTCATTCCGACGAATGGCTCCCTTATGGACCAACAAGATACATGCCTGGACCACAACTATCAGCGATGCAGCCTGAACTAGAAGCTCCATTCGTTCATCCACAACCTAAGCCACATCCATGATGCGGTCAACGATGGCGCTATCGACCCTAAACGCTCCTATCAAACGACCTAACACATAACAGAGGAGGGGGAGGGGGAGGGGGAAGGGGATTTCTTACCAGCTTCGAGGTCGGGGGAGACATGGCAGAGGCAAGGATGGCTGGACGTAGACGAAGAAGAAAGGGAGAAGCAGCTGCCACTGTCGGGGAGTGCTCCTACCGCCTCTTGCCGCTGCAGGGGAGTGTCGCAGCCGCAGATCTGTCGCCGCCGCCATTACAGCTGCAGATCTGAGTCGCTGCCGCCGTCGGTGCCAACAACAGAGGAGGGTTTTCCTACAACTAGAGGTGAGCGAGTAAATAGGGTGATGAGGGTATATTTGGCGCCACCCCGCCTCCGCCGGTTTTGCCCTCCAGCCATCTCCGAACTCATCCCCCCTACACCACGCCCTACGCCGCGTCTTTGTTTTCCGCCCCACTCAGCCTGGCTTGCTGGAAACGACCGATTCAAGCGTTCCTAGCGAGCCAGGTGAGGAGGCCACCAATTACAGGTAGGGTCAAGGACCCATCATTTGGGACCCACGTGGGGTCCATCACCACCATGGGTAGGTCCCTAGACCATGCCAACATTCAGATGCTTACATCAGGAAGTCCACTCAAACGGCTCGACGACACTCGGACGACCACCCACCACTCAGCTGACGAACCACCACTCGGACCAAGGAGGCAAGCATGTAGTGTGGGAGCTGCAACGGTCGAGGAATTCTAAGTCATTCATTAAACAGAGTCAAGGCTACCATTACCTATAGCTGTCGTAGTAGAGGCTCATCACACCTGTAACTAAAGCATTCAGTGTCATTTAATGCCCCGGTGACATGGAGGACATGGGGCTGCAGCGCACTCAATATAAGTCGAACCCCATCCATAACCGGGCATGAGAAACCTTTGTAACCATACCCATCAAATCAAAACAAGCCTCAGGGCACGAGAGGTAGGGATGTTACCTCCATCGAGAGGGGCTTGAACTTGTTAATCATCGAGTGTTACACCTGCGCTGTAGCTAGGTTCTGCCCCTTATTCTACCCTAGTACTCACTGTCAGGATCGTAACCCCGACAGTTGGCGCCCACCTTGGGGCTAGGCGTCTAGCAAAGTTTCGCGGCGTAGGTGGATTTCTTCATCATCATGTTAGTCAGCGGCGAGATCTTTTCGGGACACTCCCCTTCATCGCCAATGTCTCAGTGTGGCTCCGCGAGGCCCCACTAGACGTGGAGGCGCTGCCCGTCCGCGGTGCGACGCATTTCCACGCATCATCCTATGGAGTCCTTCTCTGGCAGCCCTCAGTTCCTTACCGTGTGGCCACTCGCCCTCCCATCACGCGCCACCGCAAGCGTTCCGGGCGCACGCGGCTGCAGCGTTGGATCAAGCACGTTGTGGCCACCTAGGCCATGGCAGAGCATGTGGCGGCTCTGTAGTTTGACGAGCCCGCCCTCGACCTCTCCGATGGGTAACTCGGTGATTCCTCTGAGGCGTCCGAGTGCGAAAGTATTGAGTCGACCACCAAGATTCTCATGGCGGAAAATTCTGAGCACCGCGCACCCCCTAGGTACGCAAAAACCCGGGACGGCCGCACATGTGCATCACACAGCAACACTGACGGCGGCGCCGCGGTCCACGAGTTTTACGTGCCCCAGGATCTCACCCTGGAGCAGCAAGACAAGCTCCACTGCAAGACCGAACAACTCCTCAACACCCCCATCATTGGGGCGACCCCCGAGGCGTTGGCCATGGAGTCGACTCGCCTGGCCACCCTGGCTGAGCGCGATCGTCTCGAACGGCTTCAGAGGGAGCTGGATGATCGTGAACGCCGTCAACCCAGCTCAAGTTGGCATAAGCGCTGGCCCCATCAGTATCAAGTCCTCGGTACTCTGCTACAAAATCTGGCAGCCACCACTCGGATCGTGGATTCCACCCAGCCCTCCGGTTCCACGGACGAAGAGGGGATTCAGCAGATCCAGGCGCTCCTGAAGGCGGCACTGTTGCAGAATGCAGCAGTGTCCCAATCCAGATATCATACCTGTGACGCCCCTGATTCAATCGTACACTAATCATGCACGCAAACGTGTACGATCAAGATTAGGGACTCACAGGAAGATATCACAACACAACTCTAAAAATAAAATAAGTCATACAAGCATCATAATACAGGCCAGGGGCCTAGAGGGCTCGAATAAAAGTGCTCGATGATAGACGAGTCAGTGGAAGCAATAATATCTGAGTACAGACATAAGTTAAACAAGTTGCCATAAGATGGCTAGCACAAACTGGGATACAGATCGAAAGAGGCGTAGGCCTCCGGCCTGGGATCCTCCTAACTACTCCTGGTCGTTGTCAGCCGCCAGCATGTAGTAGTAGACACCTCCAGTATAGTAGGAGTCGTCGTCGACGGTGGCGTCTGGATCCTGGGCTCCAACATCTGGTTGCGGCATCCGAGAAGAAAAGAAAAGAGGGGGGAAAAGAGGGAGCAAAGAAACCGTGAGTACTCATCCAAAGTACTCGCAAGCAAGGATCTACACTACATATGCATGGGTATATGTGTAAAGAGGCAATATTAGTGGAATGAACTGCAGAATGCCAGAATAAAAGGGGGATAGCTAGTCCTATCAAAGACTACGCTTCTGGCAGCCTCCGTCTTGCAGCATGTAGAAGAGAGTAGATTGAAGTCCTCCAAGTAGCATCGCATAGCATAATCCTACACAGCGATCCTCCCCTCGTCGCCCTGTGGAAAAGTGATCACCAAGTTGTCTGTGGAACTCTTATGGGTGTGTTTTATTAAGTATCCGGTTCTAGTTGTCATAAGGTTAACATACAACTCCGGGTCGTCCTTTTACCGAGGGGCACGGCTATTCGAATAGATAAACTTCCCTGCAGGGCTGCACCACATAACCCAACATGCTCGATCCCTCTGGCTGGACACACTTTCCTGGGTCATGCCTGGCCTCGAAAGATCAACACGTCGCCGCCCCACCTAGGCACAACAGAGAGGTCAGCACGTCGGTCCAAATCCTAGGCGCGCAGGGGTCTGGGCCCATCACCCATTGCACACCTGCATGTTGCGAGGGTGGCTGGAAGTAGACCTAGCCTTCCTAATACAATAGCAGGCGTTCCAGTCCAATCCGGCGCGCTGCGCTCAATCGCTGATGTCAAGAAGGCTTCGGCTAGTACCACGATGTCGAGTGCCCATAACTGTTCCCGCGTAGTTGGTTAGTGCGTATAGGCCATTGGCCAGACTCAGATCAAATACCAAAGATCTCATTAAGCGTGTTATTATGAAGTAACCGCGAACGCTGACCAAGGCCAGGCCCACCTCTCGCCTAGGTGGTCACAACCTGCCCTGTCGCTCCGCCACAAAGATCCACACAGAGGGCTGTCGGGACAAATGTCCTTTTAGCCCCCCATCCGTGAATCACTCGCGGGTACTCAACAAGCCGACCTGACTTTAGTCACCATCTGTATAGTATGTATATATGTATAGTATACACCCGTGATCACCTCCCGAGTGATCACGGCCCGATAGTATAGCAAGGCAGACTGACAAGAATGTAGGGCCAATGATGATAAACTAGCATCCTATACTAAGCATTCAGGATTGCAGGTAAGGTATCAACGACTGTAGCAACAATGACAGACTATGCAACATAATAGGAGTAACCGAACAGTAACATGCTACACTACTCTAATGCAAGCAGTAGAGAGAAGAATAGGCGATATCTGGTGATCAAGGGGGGGGGCTTGCCTGGTTGCTCTGGCAAGAAGGAGGGGTCGTCAACTCCGTAGTCGAGCTGGGCAGCAGCAGCGTCGGTCTCGTAGTCTACCGGAGAGAAGAGGGGGAATAAACAGTAAATACAATGCAAACATAAGCATGACGATGCATGACATGACAATGAGCGGTGTTAGGTTTGCCCTAACGTGGTAGTATGTGATACCGGCGAAAGGGGGAAACATCCGGGAATGTATCCCTGGTGTTTCGCGTTTTTGGACAGGTGAACCGAAGGGGGAACGTTGCGTGTTCGCTATGCTAGGGATGTGTGGCGGATAAACGGGCTATGTATTCGGATTCATCTCATCGTTCTGAGCAACTTTCATGTACAAAGTTTTTCCATCCGAGCTACGGTTTATTTTATATTAATTTTAAAAGATTTAATCATTTTTAGAATTTATTTAACTATTTAATTCTAACATTATCTAGAATAGTGTATGCTGACGTCATTCAACAGGGCATTGACTGGGTCAAACTGACGTGTGGATCCCAGCTGTCATTGTCTGTTAACTAACCTAACAGATTAATCAACTAACCTAAGTGATTATGTTAATCTAATCAGGATTAATTAATTTACTTAATTACTTAATTAATTGATTAATATTTTATTTATGATTATTATTATTTATTTTTATAAATTACTTTTCTTTTCATTTTTGTTCTCAGGGGCATGGGCCCCGTTTGTCATTGGCCCAGCGGGCCTTAGCGGGCGCTAGATGCGGGCGCTGGGCGTAGCCCGGCGGATAGGGCGCCCGCCTAGTCCAGCCGCGGGACAGGGCGCCGACGCTAGTGCCAGGGGGGCGGAATGGGGAAGGCAGAGTGGTTGGGGGCGGCGGAGGACGCCGGCCGGCGAACAGCGACAGGAGGAGGGGGGCCACAATAGGCGGACGCGGCATCGGGGGTGGAGGCAGGCGGGTGCGGATGGCAAGCAGCGTCCACGAGTGGGATCGGCCACGACAAGGAGGAGAGGGAGGTCGTCGGAGTGCGGCCACGGGCGTGGGCGACGGCAGGCGAGCGAGGGCGCGTGCGCTAACGCGGGGAGGCACGATGGATGTGACGCACGGGCGCGCACGGGCACGGGATGGCGCGGGTGCACGGTGACCGTGGGGACAGAGAAGGAAGAGGCCTGGGGCCTCACCGTGATTCGTAGGGACGGGGGCAACCGGGGTCGGGGTGGTCGACGGGGACGACGGCGGAGAGGAAGCATGCCGGTGGGGAGGCGCTCCGGGCGCCGACGGACGAGGACGACGCGGCGGCGCATGACGGCGTCGTGCCCCAATCCGATCTGGATCGGGGGAGGGGGAGGGGAGAGCTACGTGTGTGGGGGGGAGTGGGGAGTGGATGGGGTTTCGGGTGGGGTGTGAGAGGGGATAAGGGAGTGGGGGGTGGCCCGTTGGGCCGGTCTGGTGGGTCGTGGCCCAGTTGGGCCGGTGGCCTGCTGGGCTGGAGCCCAGTGGGGGGGTGATTGCTTTTCTTTTCCTCTTTTTTTGTTAGTTTTGTTTTTCCTTTTTCTTTTAGTTATTTCCCTTTTCTGTTCTAATTCAATTTAAAATATTTATGCATTTTCTAAGCATGTGCTTTCTTCACCAAATTAACTATGTAATATTGGGCACAAACCGAACATTTTTGTTTTAATGTTTGAAAACTTTTATCCTTTAACTTAATTTCAAATTTGAATTTGAATCGGTTTTGAACTAACGAGAGATTAGCAACAGTAACAAAGGTGATGTGGCATCATTAGCAGAGTTTTACTGTAGCTTAAATATTTGGGCGTCACAATTCTCCTCCACTACAAGAAATCTCGTCCCGAGATTTAAGAGGGGTGCAAGGGGGAAGAATAGGTTACGAAATTCTAATGATTCTTCTTGGTCTTGGTTGCTCTTCTCGAAGAGGTTGATCCATAGCATTTGATGTCTTCATTTTTCGGTATCAAGGCCCCATGATGAAGTTGCTATCCTTCCTTCCGAACCGTAACGGTACTCATGAATAGGTAAGGGGCAGCTCGGCTACGACAGAGTGCTTATGAGGGAAACAATCTGGGGTTAACCCATGAATGAGCATAAGAGTATCTCTCGAGTTGAACATATAAAATATATCGAGAGTAAGGTACGAAGGTACAATAAGAGGTTCCAAGCGGATAGATAGTTGCTCGAAGTCTGAACCAGAGTGAGAAAGGGGTTCAGAGCAGCGAGCGTAAGTATTGCGTATGATACCGGAACAGAGCACTAGGAAGGTGCCCCATAAATTAAATATGAAGCCAAGCGTGAGGAATAACCACTCGGAATGGGTTTGTACAGGAGAGTTAGGTTTCGATCCTGCAGAACTGTGGGTTATGGGCCCACCATGTGGGTTAAAAGTAGGAAGGGCAGAGACGTCTTGCGTGATCATGTAAGCAAGGCAAGTCAGAGGATAGCCTGTCATTTATGTCGGCAACAACAACGGTACCAAGGGCGAGGGACGAAGAGAACCATTTTCCTGCTTGTTGAAACGAGGCGGACCAATAGGCAAAGTTATCATCCATTGGTGGTTACCGGAATGTCATCAACAAAAGTAACATGGTCTTTCTAATAGAATTGTAGAACGAGGTGTTTACAAAAGCAGGAGAATATTACTGCTTAGATCATATAGATCACAAGAAAGGTTAAACCAAACATTGGAAAGGAAAATATGATTATCAGATTTAAACAGAACAATGGAAAGGAAAATGTGTTTAAACACATATTTCAAGGGTATATCCTTCCCAAGGACAAGCAGAGCATGATATCCATGATCGGATATAATGTAGAAAACTCTTTAGGTAAGGTGAGAGAAATTTCATGACGTTACCCATACAGTGGTGTTTGGGTAATTGAGCAAGACACATTTAGCATTGGGCTTCAAATGTTCTTGTTGAAAATAGGAGTACCATAGACAAGCTTCGAGATAGCATTGACATGGTCACTGGGTAAAGATCAGACTTTGGATACACAAAGGATCCATCAAGAACAACTTATAGAATAAGTCTTGCAATTTCCTCATGGAAGAATGGCTAACATTGCTAAAAAGGAAACTATAACAATAGGCCCTCCAGGCAGGTGTGTCAAGATGACATCACCTTCTCGGTTAAAGACCAATGTTATAACTCTTGGAAATATGTTCCAACCATCATATCCGACCGAGATTCAGATCTGATTGGTGTTAGGATACCTCAGAGTTAGGATGCCTAAGAAGAGAAAGGTGCGATGCAAATTGTCGAGATGACATTGTAAGATTCTCGGGGAAATGAACTATGGAAGCGAGTTCCAAAACAAGAGTTCATCAGTAACCAAGGAGAGGAAGAGAATGTGGCTGATGGACTCAACGACAATTTATCGCGATTAACAAAAGATGGATTTCCACAATTATGTGAACAAGGAGATAACAATTGTCAGATTAAATGATATAATGATGTATGTTCGAGGAAAATATCCACAATTAAACATTGGTTGACAGGTGCACCCGAAATATGGGATGGGTTGCACGATAAATGTTAGAACGGCGACCTAATGAAGCAGAATCAGTCGACCATTCACTTCAAAGCAATAGGGTTGCTAGAAGTTTTGAATTCACACATCGTAGTTCAATTGCCGGTATTCCGGTTAGAAACAACACGGGGACCAAGAAGAATGGTGATGGTGAGAAGTATCATTATACCAAGAATTCTTAAGAGGTGGAGTAATCCTCACGACATTCTTGACATAAAAGATGGTAATCCTCCAAGGTAAAGAAGAACAAATGCTGGATAGCAAGGAACTCAAGGTATAACACAGACTACGAACAAGTTTGTGTTGGAGGGAAGGCTTCGATGACAACACAATCATCGAGGGGCAAGGATGGTATTTCCCATCATGAATTTGATTGATATCCTGAAAGAGCTAAGAATGTTGATGATGATCATGACACAATTGTCGAGAGATTTCATGAAGATGTAATCAATCGGCGATGACATCAACTCAAAGGAATGATGAAGTGAAAGGTTATCTGAACCACGAGTACGACACAAACTCGAAATCAAGCTTGTTTTTTAAGGCAATATGATATGTCAAGGAAAATCGACGTAAGCTTAGCTCATCGTCGAAAGTGGTGCTCTGGGAATAAGGACCAGGTAGCACAGTTAAAATCATCACGACAATGATATAGCCAAACAAGCTAGGAATGGCGTGATCGGGTATAAACTCGTACTTAAAGAGGATTACTAAGAATTGTTGAACCGTAGTGTGGACTTGGTTCAGTTATTGGTGTCTTTGGGTGTTTAATAACTCAGAGCCCATGAAAAATTGTAATCAGTGAGAATGTAGTACTTGATGAAGAACTCATAGGAAGTTACACAGTTCTAAGATAACCTCGAGATACCAGGGGGTAATACTCGAAGACATATCAAAGTAGAGGTTAGACTAGGGTATTGCTTTGCAGAAGACAAGTGCTTAAAGTTGCACGAGAAATGGTATTTAAAGGAGAACATGGTCGGAACCACGATTGCAAAAAGGCCAGATCCCAGATATAAGATGAAATTATACCCAAGGAATAATTAATTTAAGAGAAGCTTTAACGATAAGATCTACATCGTGTCTATGGGCATGAACACAAAGTTCAAGGTCGACTCCCACTTCTTCAATGCATAACATTTCATTTACTGCTCTAGCTAAAATGATTTCAGTGTCAAAACCTACCTCGTGAATTACCAGAGGAGTATGACCCATGAAAACTTTCGGGTTCACACAGATTAAGGAAGGCATAGGTTCAACCCATCGGGGCTTCTTAGAACATATACCATGAACTTCAAGAGTAAATAACACAAGCTCAAAAGCAGAGCATGGTTGACAAAAGTAGAGGCTACAATTTACCAAAAGCATTATGTATCAGGTAAAGAACTCACAAGAATTTTGGTTGTGAAGGACACTGTCGGATAATAACCCAGCAATGGGTATGGCGGTCCACAACGGGGCTGATGTGAGTATCGGTACTCAACCAGGGGAAGAAGGAATGCCAAGGCATCAGATTATGGAAACAACTAACTAATTCAAAGCTTAATGCAAAGAAATTTTATGATTTCCAAATCAAGGGATCAGAAGCAAACACTCTGATCAAGGATGGATAAGTTGAGTAGGCTTAGGGGTACAATCGATGGCAATTAGATTGGTCGAGATCCAGCCCAGGCTTAAAATGATGTCTGAGCCAGAAGGATGAATTCTAGGATCTAATTGAGGATTGCGAGCATCTTCAAAATATTGAATTAACGAACTTAAAATGATAAAGACAAGGGATGCCAATAACATTACTAGACTTATGGGATCAACCATAATGCAAGCAAGCAAGAATTTCAAGAGCAATTGACTGCTCGGGATTTTCGGAAGACTGAATGGTATTTCAAAGACTTTTGTGAAACACATGATTAATTAGGGATGAAATAATCCTCAATAAGTGTGAGGAATTATCCATAGGGGTATTCGTGTGGCAAAGATCTGTAAGGCAGTGGCTCAAGAGATTCTTAATAGTCGAAGAATAATATGATGCATCTTGTCATAACAAGAGCAGCTGGGAATGGAAGTAAGAAGGACAGGTGTAAGTATTTATCCAAAGGGATGTATCGGTGGTAGGGAATTGCAAAAGCGATGGCACAAAGTATCGAGGGAACATCGGAGGGTAACTTCAGAATCTTCAAGTGCATCAGGCGATCACCTGTATAGAGTGGCTCTCCGGGAGGAAGTAGTTACGAGAACCTAGAGTTAGAGTTAGTAAAACCATTTAACCCGAGTAAAAGAGAGATAAGAGTCCCAGAGTATAGACGAGGAATAAAAGATCCTAATACCACCCAATGGCGACGTGGGCCCGTAAGCCACAAAGCCATGTTAGTCAAAAGTTTTGCAATGTCTAGACTCGACTTCGGCCAAGGGGTGTGGAAGGGGGATTCCTACAGGCAGTCGGCTCTGATACAAACTTGTGATGCCCCCGATTCAATCGTACACTAATCATGCATGCAAACGTGTACGATCAAGATCAGGGACTCACGGGAAGATATCACAACACAACTCTAAAAATAAAATAAGTCATACAAGCATCATAATACAAGCCAGGGGCCTCGAGGGCTCAAATACAAGTTCTCGATCATAGACGAGTCAGCGGAAGCAACAATATCTGAGTACAGACATAAGTTAAACAAGTTGCCATAAGATGGCTAGCACAAACTGGGATACAGATCGAAAGAGGCGCAGGCCTCCTACCTGGGATCCTCTAACTACTCCTGGTCATCGTCAGCCGCCAGCATGTAGTAGTAGGCGCCTCCAGTGTAGTAGGAGTCATCGTCGACTGTGGCGTCTGGATCCTGGGCTCCAACATCTGGTTGCGGCATCCGAGAAGAAAAGAAAAGAGGGGAAAAAAGAGGGAGCAAAGCAACCGTGAGTACTCATCCAAAGTACTCGCAAGCAAGGATCTACACTACATATGCATGGGTGTATGTGTAAAGAGGCAATATCAGTGGACTGAACTGCAGAATGCCAGAATAAGAGGGGGATAGCTAGTCCTATCAAAGACTACGCTTCTGGCAGCCTCCGTCTTGCAGCATGTAGAAGAGAGTAGATTGAAGTCCTCCAAGTAACATCGCATAGCATAATCCTACCCGGCGATCCTCCCATCATTGCCCTGTGGAAAAGCGATCACCGGGTTGTCTGTGGAACTTGTCTGGGTGTGTTTTATTAAGTATCCGGCTCTAGTTGTCATAAGGTCAAGGTACAACTCCGGGTCGTCCTTTTACCGAGGGACACGGCTATTCGAATAGATAAACTTACCTATAGGGGTGCACCACATAACCCAGCATGCTCGATCCCTCTGGCCGGACACACTTTCCTGGGTCCTGCCCAGCCTCGGAAGATCAATAAGTCGCAGCCACACCTAGGCACAACAGAGAGGTTAGCACACCGGCCTAAATCCTATGCGCGCAGGGGTCTGGGCCCATCGCCCATTGCACACCTGCACGTTGCGAGGGCGGCCGGAAGCAGACCTAGCCTCCCTAATACAAGAGCAGGCGTTCCAGTCCAATCTGGCGCGCGCCGCTCAGTCGCTAACGTCAAGAAGGCTTCGTCTGATACCACGATGTCAAGTGCCCATAACTGTTCCCGCCTAGTTGGTTAGTGCGTATAGGCCATTGGCCAGACTCAGATCAAATACCAAGATCTCGTTAAGCGTGTTATTATGAAGTAACCGCGAACACCGACCAAGGCCAGGCCCACCTCTCGCCTAGGTGGTCTCAACCTGCCCTGTCGCTCTGCCACAAAGATCCACACAGAGGGCCGTCGGGACAAATGGCCTTTCAGCCCCCAATCCGTGAATCACTCGCGGGTACTCAACGAGCCGACCTGACTTTAGTCACCATCTGTATAGTATGTATTTATGTATAGTATATACCCGTGATCACCTCCTGAGTGATCACGGCCCGATAGTATAGCAAGGCAGACTGACAAGAATGTAGGGCCAATGATGATAAACTTGCATCCTATATACTAAGCATTTAGGATTGCAGGTAAGGTATCAACGACTGTAGCAACAGTGACATGCTATGCAAGAGAATATGAGTAACTGAACAGTAACATGCTACACTACTCTAATGCAAGCAGTAGAGAGAAGAATAGGCGATATCTGGTGATCAAGGGGGGCTTGCCTCGTTGCTCCGGCAAGAAGGAGGGGTCGTCAACTCCGTAGTCGAGCTGGGCAGCATCAGCGTCGGTCTCGTAGTCTACCGGAGAGAAGAGGGGGAAGAAACAATAAATACAATGCAAACATAAGCATGACGATGCATGACATGACAATGAGCGGTGTTAGGTGTGCCCTAACGCGGTAGTAGGTGATACCGGCGAAAGGGGGAAACATCCGAAAAAGTATCCCCGGTGTTTCGCGTTTTCGGACACGTGAACCGGAGGGGGAAAGTTGCGTGTTCTCTATGCTAGGGATGTGTGGCGGACGAACGGGCTACGTATTCGGATTCGTCTCGTCGTTCTGAGCAACTTTCATGTACAAAGTTTTTCCATCCGAGCTACTGTTTATTTTATATTAATTTTAAAAGATTTAATGATTTTTAGAATTTATTTAATTATTTAATTCTAACATTATCCAGAATAGTGTATGCCGACGTCATCATGATGTCAGCATGACGTCAGCAGTAAACAGGGCGTTGACTGGGTCAAACTGACATGTGGGTCCCAGCTGTCATTGTCTATTAACTAACCTAACAGATTAATTAACTAATCTAAGTGATTATCTTATATTTATTAATTGGAGGCACCATACGAGCTTCCACGTTAATCCTTGGAATTAAGCAAAACTAGCCGTCCGATCTTGAAATTAACTATTTTCCACTGTCGGATGTGGTGCCTAAGGAGTCCTTTGCTTTTGTCCCACCTTAAACTATCTTCAGCACATAAAAAAATCTCTGGCAGTCTCCTTCCTCCCCCTCCACGAACCACCTCAAAGAGGAAAAAAACTACCAATGCACCGAGCGCTCCTCCTCCTCATCCGGTCCTCCTCCCGTCCAATTTGCAGTTTTCACCTATTAGCCAATCCCACCAATGCGACGAACCCTAGCGCTGCTCCTCCTCCTCCTCACGTCCAATCTGTAGTCTTTCCTAGCAGTCATCCAAAATATCCAGCTAGCCTCTTCCCCAATCCATTCCTCCACGACCTTTGAATCTCTACTAAACCAACCACGCAGCAACACATCTCGGCTAAGGAGAATGCCCTTTTAATTCCCTGAGCCCGCAGCTTCCATGCCCCGACCAAACAACAATCCACCATGTACAATGAAGTGGAGAAAAAGGTGTTTTTGGATCAGCAGATGAATCAGATCTAGCAGGAGGAGGAGTGTTCTAAGAACAGTTTGAAGCAGATCACGAAGCAGCTGTAGTCGGTCATTCATGAGGACGCAAAGCAAAGGAGCTAATGTACTACAAATTGATGGTGTATCTGTAAATTTTTAGCAAGAGATACACAACATTGCTCCTGACCGATGAAACACAGATAACCTTTCGTCCAAATCTTGCAATTATGTCTTCTATCTACATGATTTTTAGTACATATACAGAAGTGTTGTAATTTAATTGAATGTGCTATGTCGCTAGAGGGACTGGGATCTGTTGGGGACAATTTTGCTCCTGTACGGAATTTGCCAGCGATAATTTGTAGGCATGATAGCCTGAGCTGTCTTAGTGGGAATCCAACGACCATGTACTCTGTTGTGAGTCTTCCATGCAGTTCAACAACTACATCTGCAAGAGCAGTGCGAGGTGTGTTCTTCTTCTTCACACAGAAAAATCTAAAATAATTGAGTCAATTTATTTCCTAAGTATTAGTTCTGTTTGTACAGCTGACCATTGTGTACTATTCTTGCATGATTGGATCATACTGTGAATACCTCAATGAGTAATATATTTGTATTACTAGATTAGTTGTAAGTGTAATGGAATATTGGAGTGTGATTGTGTGAATCAGCGACCTGCAGATTTGAAGAACTAGATTTAATAAATTAGCTGCAAGGATGTATTCTTTGGTCCATTTTCCTACTGTGAGAAATATGTAGCAAACAATTCAAATTTAGGACCTTCCTTAGACTTAATGTATAGAATAATTCATCTAAATATGTTTGTTTTTGTATATGCAGAAACTTCTTAGTAGTTCTTACATCAGGAAGCTGGAAATCTAAATATAGCCCTCTTCCTAATAATCAAGGAGGTTGTACCATTTTTCTATTTATGTGCACATAAATGTTTTTGGTAGTATATAGAGAAATTGTACATGAAAGAATGTGAGACAACGACAGAAAAGAAGGCAACGCCGGTACCCTTCCACTTTGTATCAGATACAGAAAACACCAGAAGCAGAATACCCATTACATATATATTGTACTACTTATTCTGAAAAAGGAAGCTCCTTAACGCAGTGACACTAATATGGCCTAATTCCTTCTGTTGGTTTGATGTCTACAACATGGGATAGCCATTGCCAATAAGATGTAATAGTTGAGATAAGTGTATCTTTTATCTTCCACAAAGATTGATCTTTTAATTTCTTCCCTTTTTGGTTCTACTAATTTTTGGTTTGGCTGAAGTATACCATTTAATTATTTATTCAAGAGAAAAATATTTACTGGTAATTGTTGATTGGTAAACTTTTACCCAACTAAGTACTCCTTTTGTACATTCACTTTTTGTTATTGGAAGTTCTATAGTTGCTCTTCAACGTGACTATGTGGCAATTTGAAATTGTAATGAGATATCCTTGAAGCATATAAATTATACTTTGGTTTAACCTTCAGTATAATCATGTATGTACTGTTTGTCCCAAACTGCATTTGTACAGACTGATTATATTGTTCTTTACTTCACATCAGTGAGTTTGATAATTTCCTACTCACTTTATGTTGATTCAAAGCACTGTAGATGTTGTCACTGTAGTAGGTACGGGTTGCATCCAAAATGCAGTATTAATTTCTCTGGACGTTCTAGCAACAGCACACTGAATTTAAGTTGTAGATTTCTCTATCTTTTCCACTACCTTTCAGCAGACAATTTGGCTAATTTTTAATAGTTATATGTTTCTTCGGATATGCTTAATGATGGCTTTATGATGGGCGGTCTTCGGATGGTATGGGGATGCATGAGAAAGCATGGAACATCCGGTAATCAGTTCGATCCGTTCTTCCATACGTGGCTGGCCTCATGCTTTCTTCTTTTAGTAGTTTTACAGCTATTTGAGATAATAAATCTACCACAGATATGGAATCTTGAGGGTTAAAACAATTAGACAGTGATATGGTATCATGTTGTTTTGCATAAAGAATACTCGAGTGGTTTATGTTCTTCCCATATGAATGTTTGGTCTTCTATATAGAACTCGAGCTCAGTTTAAATTTTCAGTGTCAATGATGACGAACAGCCAATGTTTGTGCTCCGGATAGTAGTAACATTATGGAAGTTGTGATAACGGAGGAAGCCAAGGTATGTGCCACGATGGTGGAGAAGCCGCCTCTGCCACCCTAACGTCTCTCTGCTGCATGATATATATTTTGCAACAACAAGTTTCAGTGATCTGATCTCAGGTAAGCAACACGTTCTTTTTTTCCCGTCTGATCCATTTTTTTTTTCGAAAAGGAGGAATACCCCCGGCCTCTGCATCTGGACGATGCATACAGCCAATGTATTAATTATTAACACAAGACCTTACAAAGTCATACAACAGTAAGACCAAAGCCACCATCTTCGCAACCTCTGTCGCTACTCCTATCTAACTGATGAAGGGGCGCTGATGGTCTGGGCCTAATACCAAACAGACCTCGCAGCCAAACCTAACATCTAAGACCTGAGGTCCCAACCAGGACGCCTGCCGGGTATGGGCACCCACCAGTCCGGCGTGCTCTTCAACCAGGACCCCTGCCGGGTATGAGGCCGCCGCAGCCACGTACCATCAATCCATCTTCAGAGTTGTACTGTTGCATGAACCGTGTCAGGTCTCTCTGCCATCGACGCCACCACGACGCCAGACAGCGCCACCATCCTGCGCTCGTCCATCATCACACGCCCACCGGCGAAACCCCACTGCTCCATGCCGCTGAGACTCGCCGTTGTCAACGTGCCAGATGCCACGCCGCTCCTCCGACGTGAACACCAAAAACAGGAAACGCCCTAAAGATACAAGGGGCACTCTGCACAACATGAAAGCCGCCGCGAGCAGCTGCAGAGAGCCAGCCGGCGGCCAAAGCCCCCACCTTCATGAGCCCACACCCGAGTCCTAGCTCCCCAGGCAACGCCTCCAAGGAGGAGATGACGCCCATGGCGCCACCGCTGCCCAATCCAGGCCGGATTTTGGGTTTTCACCCGGGAGAGGACCGGAGGTGGCAAGAATAAGGACCACGACACCACCTTCAGGAAGGATGCGTCGCCCGAAGCCTGGCTCGACTCGGTTCAAAGCAACCGTTCCCCTCGCCCCCGCGTCGCTCCAACCGGGGCGACACGGGCGGCTAACCCTAGCCGCCGCCGGCGGCCTCCCCTACCCTTCCTCTCCTCCTCGTTGCCACCAGAGGAGCCGCCGATGCGTCGCACGGCTGCCGAGGAAGGTGGCGGCGGGGCCTTCGTCGTCCCTTCGCGGAGATCCGGATCCACGGGGCGGCGGCCCCTACTGGTTCGGCGCCGCCGTTCGCGCCCTGGACGGTGTGCGCGGGGACTCTGCCCGGCGTCCTCGACCGCTCGGGTGGTGGGGAGTCGGCGCTTGGCGGCGGCAGTTCGGGGGCCTTCGTCCTCGCCAGATCTGGAGGCCTGCTGCTCCCTCGTTCCCACTCCTTCCCCTTTGCGCTTGAGGCCGGTGGCTGCTGGTTCCGGTGCTTCTGGGGATGGTAGTGTAGATTGGGACCGGGGGAAACCCTAGGCCGGCTGGTTCGGCTCGACAGCGGCGTCGGCTTGCTGATTCAACCTGGAAAGGTTAAGATCACATGTCCTTTTAGGGATGATCGATGGAATTGAACTATAGGTCCAAACTTTTGTAAAGACCACCTAGGATTTTGATTTGACGTAAAACCCGGTAATTGCCTTTGGCTCCTAGGTGTATATGCATCCATTGTTGAAATACACATTTCGAAAAGTTGAAAAATTCAGAACAAAAATCCCGCGTGTATATCCGGATATTTTATGTGCGTGCACAAGGTTTCAGTGAAAAATGACGTTTTTTGTGACCCTGCTAATCTGCATATGTTGTGGTAAGCTCAAGTATAGCTATCTCTTACTAATACACAGTCAGTCTCCCTCTTCCTCTCACTGAAATCTCATAGGAAACGTTCCTAATTACAGCATTAGATCGCAATATGGGATATCTTCGCCCATTGTGCAAATGAATCTTATTTGATGCTTGCATTTTCATTTGGATGGGTTTTATGCGGCATAGGAGTTACAGCTTTACTCAGTCACTTGCCAATCACGTGTTTATTAAAATGCCTATATGTGAGACAAAGATTCGAATTTCTTTTCAGTTCTATATATATGTTAATGTCATACCTAAGGTTTTTATTTTCCAAGAGACACGTGAAGTCAACCCAAGTTTAAAAAAAGGCTAAGGCCAGAGGGTGCATATCGCAAGATCGCTACCACCACAAAGCCGGCGGCCAACTAATGAATTTGGCTGATCCGTCAATGTCATACAAAGAGCTTGCACACATGCATCAGTCCGGTATATAGGTTTACTGTTTTAAAATATATGCAGACTGAGAGATCCGTATGATCATTTAGTCGCCTGTCGAGATCATGGTTTCCATCTTTTTTTAGTGATTCCAGTAGTTTATCATTTCAACATACCTCATCTGAAACTAATAAGTTATTTCTCTATGAACCACGACGGCACCTGCTACTAACTGCACAGTAAGTGCAAACACATACTGAATATTAAGCGGAGTCAGGCTCAGTTGTGGCCTGCAAAAATACACAACATATGACAGTACATAAATTAGTTATTTCCATGAATTTTATACAGATGCTTAACATTAATTTAGCTGTATTTTCCCATCTCCTTATTATATTTGCTCGGTCAACTTTTTCCAAATTAACTTAAGAGTATTTTCTCTATTCTATTTGATCGTCCAACTTTTCACTGCATTTTATACTTATACTGGCACATAAAGGGTAAATAAATTATAACAGTCAATCTTTCTTAGACTTTCCATAATAAGAGAGATAATGTAGACTCAGGTAGATACAACATGTTAGAATTTATGTACAGTTCATACATTTTCTCCAGAGGATGTTACAAAATTATCCACATGGAAAAAGTTCCACGTACTTTTCAACTTTGTAACAAAAAATGCACATTTTTTAGAAAAGAAAATTGCTAACATTATATGTCATAAATTAAAATTCTTATCTATTCGTGGAGAGTACAACTGTGAACTTCTGTAATTCAATGACATGGTCGCCAAACATTTATCCTACATCCTGACCAACTGAAGTATCAGGACAACATATTTTCATTCTGCTTTTATTTTGCCATAGAGTCCATAATGGTTTTCATTCAATATTATTTTCTGCGATCTCAAATCCCGGGTTTTGCCAAGTTGATGAAAATCATGAAATACAGGAGTGAAAGTATATATCAAGAAATACATATCGTTTTTTGGAAAAATGACGAATGCCATAACGGAAGAATTCTTATTGGTGATATATTTCGGGATTCCTAAAACATTTGAGGTCTGCCATAAAAAACTTTACAATATATTTTTAAAAATTACTCTGGATTGAACACGTAGTACTAAAAGAACTAATCTAGGAAAATAATTTGTAATTGAATGTACCTTTTCTTACAATTTTATTAATATAATCTAAAAATATACAAACAACTAGCCTGTGCAAATGCACGGGATGATGACTAGTGTTAATCTAATCAGGATTAATTAAGTTAATTAATTAATTATTATTATTATTATTATTATTATTATTATTATTATTATTATTATTATTATTATTATTATAAATTACTTTTCTCTTCATTTTCGTTCTCAGGGGCCACGCCCCTTTGTCATTGGCCCAGCGGGCCTTAGCGGGCGCTGGATGCGGGCGCTGGGCGTAGCCCGGCGGACAGGGCGCCCGCCTAGTCCAGTCGCGGGGCAGGGCGCCGGCGGGCGACGGCGCTAGCGCCAGGGGGACGGAGTGGGGAAGACAGAGCGGTTGGGGGCGGCGGAGGACGCCGGCCGGCGACAGCGACAGGAGGAGCGGGGCCACAGCAGGCGGACGCGGCATCGGTGGCGGAGGCAGGCGGGCGCAGACGGCAAGCGAGCGGGCTCGGCCACGGCAAGGAGGCGGGGGAGGTCGTCGGAGTGCGGCAACGGGCGTGGGCGACGGCAGGCGAGCAAGGGCGCGTGCGCTAGCGCGGGGAGGCGCGGTGGACGCGACGCACGGGCGCGCACGGCCACGTGAGCGCATGCACGGGCACGGGACGGCGCGGGCGCACGGTGACCGCCGGGACAAAGAAGGAAGAGGCTTGGGGCCTCACCGTGATTCGTAGGGACGGGGGCAATGGGGGTCGGGGTGGTCGACGGGGACGACGGTGGAGAGGAAGTAGGCCGGTGGGGAGGCGCTCCGGGCGGCGACGGACGAGGGCGAGGCGGCGACGCACGGCGGCGTCGTGCCACGATCCGATCTGGATCGGGGGAGGGGGAGGGGAGAGCGACGTTGGGGGGGGGGGAGTGGGAGTGGATAGGGTTTCGGGTGGGGTGTGAGAGGGGATAAGGGAGTGGGGGTGTGGCCGGTTGGGCCGGTCTGGTGGGTCGTGGCCCAATTGGGCTGGTGGCCTGCTGGGCTGGAGCCCAGTAGGGGGGGTGATTGCTTTTCTTTTTCTCTTTTTTTGTTAGTTTTGTTTTCCCTTTTTCTTTTATTTATTTCCCTTTTCTGTTCTAATTCAATTTAAAATATTTATCCATTTTCTAAGCATGTGCTTCCTTCACCAAATTAACTATGTAATATTGGGCACAAACCGAACATTTTTGTTTTAATGTTTGAAAACTTTTATCATTTGACTTAATTTCAAATTTGAATTTGAATCGGTTTTGAACTAACGAGAGATTAGCAACAGTAACAAAGGTGATGTGGCATCATTAGCAGAGTTTTACTGTAGCTTCAATATTCGGGCGTCACAGTACCCATAGCGCATCAGTGCACGCGGAGACCGTTCAGTCGACCCATAGCCCACTCTGGTCCGGTAGGCGCCGAGCCACATCCTCCTCAAGAGATCACTATGAAGATCGGAGGCGAGATTGAGCTATGTCACCCCGGCATCATGACGACTACGATCGGGCCCTAATGCCTCCGCCATCAAATGACACGTGCGGGCGCTAGCCCTACAATGACAGACGGACACACGATGTGATCGTCGGTCGAGTCCCAATCATCACATAAGGAACACTTGAGACCCTCAGTTCAATGCGAGATCCTTTCTCGCTCAGAACCCGGTCGACAAGGCCCGGGCCTTGCGAGAAGGCCATGATCCCGACGTTCCGAGTAGTTCTGTACCATCGGGGCCCGAGTGCTTCAACCAGTATATACGTGCAGCGGAGATTCCCAACAACTTCAGGTTGGCCACGGGGATCAGCAAGTTCACTGGCGAGTCCAAGCCAGATATCTCGCTGAAAGATTACCGAGTGGCGGTCCAGATCGGTGGCGGAAATGATAATGTGTCCATGAAACATTAGCCGCTGATGCTCGAGGGCTCCACTCGGGCCTAGCTCTCACCTAGTAGTATATATTGCTGGGATGATCTGGCGAGATTGTTCGTCAAAACCTTTGAAGGCACTTAAAAGAGACCAGGTGGCTTGGCCGAGTTGCAACACTGCATACAGAGGCAGAACGAAACTCTCTGTGAGTTCATTCAATGGTGAACCACCTTGCACAATACGGTGGAGAACGTCACCAAGCACCAGGCAATCTGTGCCTTCAAGGCTGGAGTCAAATACCGAGAGTTGAACATGAAGTTTGGCTGAACTGAGACCCCAACTCTCAGTCAGGCTATGGAGATAGCCAACCGGTATGCCAAGGTGAAGAGGAAGACCGCCCGAGGAGCGGCAAAAGTCGAGCAGGCGACGCCAATCAGTCGGACAACAAGGGCAAGAAACATAAGTGGGAGGCTGAGGCTGGAGGGAGTGTTGAGGCTGCGGCTCTGACCGGCCAAGGCAAAGGCAAAGGCTCCCAAAAGCAGAAAAATGACAGGAAGGGGAAAAAGCCACCCCAAAGAGTGACACCCTTGATCAACCCTGCCAAATCCACACGAAGTAAGACGAAGAGGGCAACTTGATTCTTCCCAAGCACACCACTCAGGAGTGCTGACTCCTAAAACGAGAGATGCAACAAGATTCCTCGGAGGACAAGGACGAAGACAGCGATGACGATGGATGCAAGGGTGCTTCCGGGTACCCCGATATCGAGAAAGTCTTGATGATCTTTGCCGATGTCGAAAGCAAGAGTCGCCTCAAGGTTATAAACCAAGAGGTTAACATGGCGGTTCTGATTGCCCCCAAATACCTCGAGTGGTCCAAGACGCCGGTGACCTTCGATCTGTCGGACCACCCAGCCCACATATCGACCCCCGGGCGGTAGGCTTTGGTGGTCGATCCTTCTGTTGGAGGGGTCCGATTGCGCAAAGTCCTAACGGACGGCGACAGCGAGCTCAACATTATTTACGCCGACACGCTGGAGGCAATGGGAATTCCAATGTCCCGACTCAGCAAGAGCAATATGCAGTTCCACAGGGTAATCCCCGGGAAGAAGGCCAAGTCACTCAACCAAATCGCCCATGACGTCGTATTCAGCGAAGAGAAGAACTTCAGAAAGGAATGGCTAACTTTTGAGGTGGTGGACTTCCAGAGTGCTTACCACGCTATCCTGGGTAGGCCAGCCTATGCATGTTTCATGGCTTGTCCCTGTTACATGTATTGTAAACTTAAGATGCCAGGGCTAAAAGGTTTGATCACTATCACAGGCAACTGTAAGCTAGCTGAAGAGTGTCTCCAGAAGGGCTCTCTGATCGCTCATGAACAGATGACAATGGCCAAGCTGGATGAATACAAGAAGGCAGTCGCTTCGAGTGATCTGCTGAAGTCCAAGAAGCCGACTATGGAATCCACTTTCCAGTCGGCTAGGGAGACTAGGCCACTACACATCTATCCCGAGGATCCGAGTGTTGCGCCCACCAACATCTCCACAACCCTCGACAACAAATAGGAAGGCGAGATCATCCAGTTCCTCCGTGAGAACTAGGACATCTTCGCATGGAAGCCTTCTAACATGCCGGGTGTGCCCAGGGGACCGGCTGAGCATAGACTCCGTGTCGACCCCAAGATGAAGCCTGTCAAAGAGCACCTTCGACGATCTTCTAGAGAGAAGCGCAAGGCAATTGGTGAGGAGCTCGCGCGGCTCTTAACTGCCAAGTTCATTCGAGAGGTGTACCACTCCGAGTGGCTCGCCAATGTCGTCATGATGCCGAAGATAAATAATTCTCGCCGAATGTGCATTGACTTCAAGCACATCAATCGGGCCTACCCGATCACTTCCCTCTACCTCGCATAGATGAAATAGTAGATTCTACTGCCTAGTGTAAGCGGCTGTCATTTTTGGATGCATACTCCGGGTACCACCAAATCCAAATGTATGATCCTGATGAAATAAAAACAATGTTCATCACCCCATTCGGGTGTTTCTGCTATATTACCAAGTCTTTCGGGCAGAAAAATGTTGGGGCAACGTTCTAGCGAATGATCCAAAAGTGTTTATAGAAGTAGATCAGTTGAAATATGGAGGCTTATATGGATGGCATTGTGGTCAAGTCCAGGAAAGGTTCAGACCTCCTGACCGACCTAGCCGAGACCTTCGCAAACTTGCGTGTTTATGGTATAAAGCTCAGTCCGGCTAAATGCACATTCGGCGTACCCGCGGGCAAGTTACTCGGTTTCATCGTTTCTGAAGGCGGGATCGATGCCAACCCTGAGAAGATAGGGGCTATCATCCGAATGAAACAACCAGAGCATCTCCATGACGTACATTCCCTCATAGTCTGTTTGGCAGCCCTTAGTAGGTTCATCTCAAGACTCGGTGAAAAAGCCCTGCCTCTTTCCCAATTGATGAAGAAGTCTGACAGGTTCGAGTGGACTCTCGAAGCGCAGGATGCGTTCCAAGAACTTAAAGCCTTGCTTTCCACCCAGTCGGTGCTTGCTGCTCCGAGCAGCAAAGAGCCTTTGCTCTTATACATCGCGACCACGAGCCAAGTTGTTAGCACGGTACTCACTGTGGAACGGGAAGAACAAGGCAAAACCTTCAAGCTCCAAAGACTAGTCTACTACATCTCTAAAGTCACGACCCCTTCCAAGCAAAGGTATCCGCATTATCAGAAGCTAGTATATGGGATCTATCTGACTACAAAGAAGGTGGCACATTACTTCCAAGAACACTCGGTCGCGATGATAACTGACACACCTCTTTCCAAGATCATGAACAACAGAGAAGCCACGGGCCGAGTGGCAAAGTGGGCCATCGAGCTCCTTCCGCTGGATATCAAGTTCGAAGCAAAGAAAGGCATCAAGTCGCAAGCCCTAGTGGACTTCCTCGCCGAGTTGATCAAGCAAGAGCAACCCGTACCAAGTCTCCCTGAGCATTGGACGATGTGCTTCGATGGATCCAAAATGCTCAATGGCTCCGGGGCCGGAGTAGTTTTTGTGTCTCCTAAAGACAACCGGCTCAGCTATGTGCTTCAGATTCACTTTGACTCCTCCAACAACGAAGCCAAGTACGAAGCTCTCATGTATGGGCTGCGAATGGCAATTTCTATGGGAATTCGCCGACTGATGGTCTATGGAGACTTGGACTTAGTTGTAAACCAAGTCATGAAGGAATGGGATATCCATAGTCCAGCGATGATAGACTATTGGAATACCATCAGAAAGCTGGAGAAATAATTTGAGGGATTGAAGCTCCATCATGTGCGACGACTCAAGAACCAAGCGACTGATGATCTGGCCAAGATGGGTTCCACTCGGAAGACAGTACCCAAGAATGTGTTCCTAGAGCACCTGCACTCGCCTATGATCTAGGAAGACCCTTTCGTGGAGGAGCCCCTACAACCAGTCGGTCCTTCCAATCCACCTGAAGTGGACATCCCTGCGGTGATCGACCTCGTCCAAGAGATCCTTGTGATTACTCTCGAATGGACTGAACCATATCTGGCGTATCTGCTCAGGCAGGAACTCCCAAAAGATGAAGCCGAGGCTCGTTAGATCGTCTGTCGATCTAAAGCCTTCATTGTCATGGGAGATCAATTGTACAAGAAAAGCATGACTAGGGTTACTCAGCGATGCATATCGCCGGAGGAAGGACAACAAATACTGCAAGAGATTCACTCGGGAACATGCAGGCACCATGCATCCTCACGGACTCTGGTTGCCAAAGCATTCAGAGCAGGGTTCTACTGGCCCCGCGCCAATGAGGCTGCCAGAGAGATAGTGGATCAATGCGCCGGGTGCCAAAATCTATGTGAATTAGTCGCACAAGTCGAGGTCTGCTCTGAAGACTATTCCCCTCACCTGGCCGTTCGGCGTCTGGGGGCTTGACATGGTCGGCCCTAGGGGTGGGCATAAAAACCGGCGAACCGAACACCAAACCGAAGCCGAAACCGAAAAAAATGAATTTTCAGTTTTTGTCACTGGTACACGGGATTTCGGTTTTTACCTTCAATAACCGAACTAAGTTTGGTTTTTAATTCCATTAGCCGAAATGCTACCAAACTATACAGTGCACACAAGTTCGCAAACTGGACAATTGGTCGTCTCTTTCCTGTTCCCAGAAACCCATGCCTTGCAACCCACTTCGCTGGGGCCGGGTGTTGCTGTTGGATTTCACGTGGAGCCAAGTAGCCCACTAGACCGTGTGCAAGTAGCTGCCGGTGTCAAAACGGCAGATCTCGGGTAGGGGGGCCCAAGCTGTGCGTCTAAGGATCAATGGTAACAAGGGACAATGGGACATGATGTTTACCCAGGTTCGGTCCCTCTTAAAGAAGGTAAAACCCTACGTCTTGCTTGATTGTATTCGATGAGTATAGGGGTTACATGAGTTGATCTACCTCGACATCATAATGGCTAAACCCAAGCTGTCTAGCTTATGAATATTCTGATAGCCTCTACGGACTAAACCCTCCGGTTTGTATAGACACTGGAGGGACCTAGGGTTGTACAGAGTTGGTTTACAAGGGAAGGAAATAGTACATCCGGACACCAATCTTGCCATCCATGCATATAGGAGTCCCGCCCAGACACGGGGGATGGTCTTCTGCTTTATCCTCATGGCCCATCAGTCCGGCTGAGGGAGTCCCGGACTAGGGGGTGTCCGGATAGCCGAACTATCATCTTCGGCCGGACTCCTGGACTATGAAGATACAGGATTGAAGACTTCGTCCCGTGTCCGGATGGGACTTTCCTTGGCGTGGAAGGCAAGCTTGGCGATACGGATATGTAGATCTCCTACCATTGTAACCGACTCTGTGTAACCCTAACCCTCTTTGGTGCCTATATAAACCGGAGGGTTTTAGTCCGTAGGACGAACAACAATCATACCATAGGCTAGCTTCTAGGGATTAGCCTCTCTGATATCGTGGTAGATCTACTCTTGTACTACCCATATCATCAATATCAATCAAGCAGGAGTAGGGTTTTACCTCCATCGAGAGGGCCCGAACATGGGTAAAAACATCGTGTCCCTTGTCTCCTGTTACCATCCGCCTAGACGCACAGTTTGGGACCCCCTACCTGAGATCCGCTGGTTTTGACACCGACATTGGTGCTTTCATTGAGAGTTCCTCTGTGTCGTCATCTTTAGGCCCGATGGCTCCTTCGATCATCAACAATGATGCGGTCCAGGGTGAGACTTTTCTCCCCGGACAGATCTTCGTATTCGGCGGCTTTGCACTGCGGGCCAATTCGCTTGGCCATCTGGAGCAGATTGAAAGCTACGCCCCTGGCCATTAGGTCAGATTTGGAAGTTTGAACTACACGGCTGACGTCCGCGGAGACTTGATCTTCGACGGGTTCGAGCCACAGCTAAGCGCGCCGCACTGTCACGAAGGGCATGATCTAGCTCTGCCGCCGGACAGTGCCCTAGAGGCCGCACAAATGTCCGCTCCGACCCTTAGCTCGGAGCCGACTACGCCGATCGAGGATGGGTGGCTGGACACTGCCTCAGGGGCTACTATCTCTACAGCGATTGAGCCGAACACCAACCCTGTCCTTTGCGAAGCCCGTGACTCCAAGGTGCTGGACTCCTCTCCGGACTCCGAACCTTCCGCGCTCCTGCCAATCGAATCCGATTGGGCGCTGATCATGGAGTTCACCACCGCGGACATCTTTCGGCACTCGCCCTTTGGCGACATCCTGAATTCACTAAAGTCTCTCTCTTTATCAGGAGAGCCCTGGCTGGACTATGGTCAGGAAGGTTGGGATGCGGACGACGAAGAAATTCAAAACCCACCACCCACCCACTTAGTAGCCACTGTCGATGATTTAACCGACATGCTCGACTTCGACTCCGAAGACATCGACGGTATGGACGATGATGCAGGAGATGACCAAGAACAAGCGCCTACAGGGCACTGGAAGGCCACCTCGTCATACGACATTTACATTGTGGACACCCCAAAAGATGGGAATGGCGATGGAACAACGGAGGATGACCCCTCCAAGAAACAGCCTAAGCGTCGGCGTCAGCGGCGCCGCTCTAAACCCTGCTACAGCAAAATTGGTGATTCCGGCATGGGAGATAATAACACCCGGACAGTGCCGAAGACAACCCCCTCCAGCAGGATTCAACGCGGGAGGATGGAGAAGCCAGCCCTCATGAGAGAGCGGCAGCCAGAGAGGTAGAGGACGATAATTACATGCCTCCCTCCGAAGACGAGGCAAGCCTCGACGACGATGAATTTGTTGTGCCTGAGGATCCCGTCGAACAAGAGCGTTTCCAACGCAGGCTTATGGCCATGGCAAGCAGCCTCAAGAAAAAGCAGCAACAGCTTAGAGCTGACCAAGACTTGCTAGCCGACAGATGGACTGAAGTCCTCGCGGTCGAAGAGTATGAACTCGAACGCCCCTCCAAGAGCTACCCAAAATGCAGGCTCCTACCCTGATTAGAGGAGGAAGCACCTAAAACTACATCACTAGCACATGATACGACCGACCGGCCACCTTGTGGCCGCGACAGAGAGGCCTCTCGGCCCCCCACTCAAGCCGCACCCCGGCGCCGCTCAAAAAATACCAAGGCGCGGGGAAATGCGCCAGACCTGCGGGATATATTAGAGGACAAGGCAAGAAAAACAAGATCGATCTATGGATCGCGTGGGCGCCCCACGATGCGTGATGATAACCGTCATGCTGGATATGGCAATTCCGGCCGGGCCTAACACAGTAGACAAAGCTCATTTGAGCTACGTCATGATATAGCCCAATACAGGGGCGCCGCACACCCACTATGCTTCACAAACGAAGTGATGGATCATCAAACCCCTGAGGGTTTCAAACCCGTAAACATTGAATCAATGATGGCACAACAGATCCCGCGGTCTGGATCGAGGACTACCTCCTTCATATCCACATGGTCCGCGGTGATGATCTACACACCATCAAATACCTCCCACTCAAGCTTAAAGGGCCAGCTCGGCATTGGCTTAACAGCTTGGCAGCAGAGTCAATTGGTTGTTGGAAGGACCTGGAAGCCGCATTCCTTGACAATTTCCAGGGCACTTATGTGCGACCACCAGGCGCCGATGACCTAAGCCACATAATTCAGCAGCCAGAAGAATCGGCCAGACAATTTTGGACACGGTTCCTAACCAAGAAAAATCAAATCGTCGACTGTCCGGATGCAGAGGCCCTTGTAGCCTTCAAACATAACATCCGCGACGAGTGGCTTGCCCGGCACCTAGGACAGGAAAAGCCGAAATCCATGGCAGCCCTCACAACACTCATGACCCGCTTTTGCGCCTGAGAGGATAGCTGGATAGCTCATAGTAACAACATGACCAAGAGCCCTGGTAGTTCGGATACCAAGGACAGCAACGGCAGGTCGCGTCGCAACAAGCACAGGCGCCGCACTAATGGCGATAATACTGAAGATACGCAATCAATGCCGGATTCAGAGGCTCTAAACCCGGTCAGCAGAAAAAGCCATTCAAAAGAAATACTCCGGGCCCGTCCAATTTGGACCGAATACTCGATCGCTCGTGCCAGATACACGGCACCCCCGAAAAGCCATCCAATCACACAACAGGGATTGTTGGGTGTTCAAGCAGGTAGGCAAGTTAAATGCTGAAAACAATGACAAGGGGCTGCATAGCGACGACGAGGAGGAGCCCCGGCCGCCGAACAATAGAGGACAGAAGGGCTTCCCCCCACAAGTGCGGACGGTGAACATGATATACGCAACCCACATACCCAAAAGGGAGCAGAAGCATGCACTAAGGGACGTATATGCGATGGAGCCAGTCGCCCCAAAGTTCAATCCGTGGTCCTCCTGCCCGATCACTTTTGATCGAAGGGACCACCCCACTAGCATCCGCCATGGCGGATTTGCCGCATTGGTTCTAGACCCAATCATTGACGGATTTCACCTCACTAGAGTCCTAATGGACGGCGGCAACAGCCTGAACCCGCTTTATCAGGACACAGTGCACAAAATGGGCATAGACCCCTCAAGGATTAAACCCACAAAAATGACCTTTAAAGGCGTCATACCAGGTGTAGAGGCCAACTGTACAGGCTCAGTTACACTTGAAGTGGTCTTCGGATCACTGGATAACTTCCGAAGCGAGGAGTTAATCTTTGACATAGTCCCGTTCCGCAGCGGCTATCACGCACTGCTCGGACGAACTGCATTTGCAAAGTTCAATGCAGTGCCGCACTACGCATACCTCAAGCTCAAGATGCCAGGCCCTCGAGGAGTCACTACGGTCAACGGAAACACCGAGCGCTCTCTCCGAATGGAGGAGCATACAGCGGCCCTCACGGCAGAAGTACGAAGCAGCCTCTTAAGGCAATTTTTGAGTCTGGCTATTCAACGTCTGGACACCGTCAAGCGCGCCCGGAGTAACCTACAACAAGACCGCCTGGCACATTCCGAGCACGCGTAGCAATGCGGCCCCAACCCCAGCCCTCGCAAAATTGCGAAACCAGTACTACGCGTACATAATTACGCTCTGGAAATACCATGGGCATAGGGGGAGGGGCACGACCATGGCAGGCCCAGAATACGGCTCAACCGCACCAGGGGCTCCCAATTGTGCCATTCTTCTTTTTTCTCTTACTTTCAGGACTCCTTTCTCAAGAAGCCCTGTCCGACAACAGAATTGCCGAACACACGATGCAACAGCCAGGTAAGCAGAAAGCTACATCGAGTGTCCAGGTGGTCTCTATAACAAGCAGTATACTTGTTTTACATATCATTCCGCAGCTCGCTCCTGGAGGGAGACATGTCAAATAGTCCCATCCCTCGCTTATCGCACTATTTGTATCGTTCTGCTTTTACCGCAGCTTTTTTGAATAAACAATGCATAGCTTTTGCCTATTATTGCATTCCCCTTTTTTTATCTATATATGTTCACTTATGACATGTTGCATCCGTATGCTTTGGTACGGCCAAATACACCAGGGGCTTAAGTACCCCAAAATATGGTGTGATAAGTCCAAACACTTTCACAAGTGCGGCACCCCGAACTTATAGCATTATATGCATCGGCTCCGAATCATGTCTTGGGTCAATAGTTGGGTTTGCCCGGCTCCCATGTTTTGGTACCTTACGTTCCATTATATCGGCTAAGGTAGCGCTGGGAGAACCACTGCGATTGTGCCCCGATTGACCTGGGTTGAGCACCTCAGTGGAGAAAGCTAAAACTGACCGTCATGATAGGGTGAGAGCCGGTCGCTGTTCGAGAGGTTTTTCGAGTCCCTAAAGACTTATGCCGCTTAGAGCGAGGAGTCGGCCTTGTCCGGCCCAGGCGTGGATAGCGCCCTGAATTCAGTCTTCCGAATACTAGGGGCTTCGCCGAAATTTAAAATTATAGAATTCTATGGCTAAGTGGGAGTCTTCAAGCATTATAGTCCGGTTGCCTTGTTCGTTGTGTTGAGCGCCTCCCTCGAAGGACGCAAGAATGGGAAAAAGAGCGCTCAAGTTTATCCCGAACACCCCAGCACTCGTGGCATGGGGGCAGAAGCCGACGACTCGCCATCTCTCAAATTTAATAAATGGCGCACAGAAGGTAATATTTTAAATTCACAAGCGTTGCTTAGCGCATATGAACAAGTTTTCAGCGTACAGGATAACAAATGCGAGTTTACTCAAAAATTACATCTTTGGAGCATTCACCCGCTATAAGGAGGGCACCCTTCAGGACGTTCTCATAATACATCTCGGGCTTGCGATACTCCCTGCCCAGCGGTGGAGCGTCCGTCACAAGCTTCTCAGCATCCATCTTACCCCAGTGCACTTTAGCATGGGCAAGGGCCCTACGGGCACCTTCGATGTAGACGGAGCGCTTGACGACTTCAATCCATGGACAGGCATCCACCAGTCGCCTCACCAGCCAGAAGTAGCTCCCTGGCATGGCTTCCTCGGGCCACAGCCGAACTATGAGGCCCTTCATGGCCTGTTCGGCCACCTTATGGAGCTCGACCAGCTGCTTCAGCTGGTCGCTCAAGGGCACCGGGTGTCCGGCCTCAGCATACTGAGACCAGAACACCTTCTCCGTCGAGCTCCCCTCCTCGGCCCGGTAGAATGCGGCAGCGTCGGACACGCTGCGGGGCAGATCTGCGAATGCTCCAGGAGAGCTCCGGATTCGGGTAAGTAACAAGTAATTCACTTTCACGTGCTTGCTTTGCATGAGGAATGCCTTACCCTCCGCTATCTTCTTTAACGCCTCAATTTCCTAGAGGGCTTTTTGGGCTTCGGCCTTAGCGGCTTTGGCACTATCAAGAGCCGAGGCGAGCTCGGACTCTCGAGTCTTTGAGTCACGCTCCAAACTCTCGTGTTTTTCCACGAGAGCCTGGAGCTCTTGCTGCACCTCCGCCACCCGCGCCTCCTGCTTCTCTCGCTCGGTGCGCTCCGCGGCCGCATTGCTTTCGGCCTGGGACACCGCTTCCTTCAGGGTCGCCACCTCGTTCGTGGCCCCTGCAATCCTCATGTTATTCATGTCATTTTTTGCAACCACATCTTTTATATACTTCCATAAGGTATTACTTACCTTCCTTGTCCTCGAGCTGCTTCTTGGCAAGGCCGAGCTCGTTCTCGGACCGCTCGAGGCTCTGCTTCAATGCATTGACCTCCGCAGTCAGTGCGGCAGAGGTCAGCAGCGCAGCCTACATTCCCATATTGACACGCTTATGTTAGACTCCCGTGTATATATTTTTAGATCCTCAGTTCGGCTTTTCTTTCCGAACACCAAACTGAGCATCAGGGGCTACTGTCTATGCGGTAATATTTTTACATATCTTAAATACATACCTCAAAGCCTGTTAGAAGGCTGGCACAGGCCTCAGTCAGCCCGCTCTTGGCGGACTGAACTTTCTGGATCACCACACTCATAACAGTGCGGTGCTCCTCGTCGATGGAGGCGCCGTTAAGCGCCTCCAACAGATTATCCGGTGCCTCCGGTTGGACAGAGGTCACCGGTGTTGCAGTCTCGCCCTTCTTACGAAGGGGCTGCCTGCCAGACTCCGGAACCACTGAAGGTGCCGGTGCAGAGTCCGGCCCAGGGCCGGACTTAGAGCCCTTTGGGGTTTGATCCCCCTTATGCCCGGAGTCCGGGAGGTTGCCTTGCGGCGCCTTCGAGACCTCCTCCTCTTGGCCGGGCCCCTCTTGGGACCCCACCTCAGCTTCATCCGCATCGCGAGGAGAGGAAATGGCCGGAAGTGAAGTGCTATTCACATCCGATGAAGCCAGGGATCCGCTCGTTGAAATGTCGAGCCCGTCCTTGGGCGGGCTGCAGGGTTATATTCGGCGTTAGGAGATTCTATGCGACAAACGAAACACCATGAATTATTCTGGTATCCGGACACTTACGATGTCGCCAGAGGCTTAGTCCTCGGTGGCCACTCCTCTTCGCCGTCGTCGGCGTTGGTGGAGTAGTCCGGAGGGAGGGTCCTTCCCTTCTTGGACCCTTTGGCCTCCCCCGTTGGGGCGGCCTTCCTTTTCTTCTCGCCCCCCGCTGGGGGAGAGTCCACTTTTTCCTCCTCCCCGTCTTCGCGGGAGGAGTCCGCCTCAGAGTCATCGGACGATGAGTCCGATAACACCTGGCGCCGGGAACTCTTTCGAGTTCCCGTGGTCTTCTTCTTGGCCTTCTTCTCCGGCACCACGTGAGGCGCCGGAACCAGCAGCCCCGTTAATCGGGCGTCCGCTGGGTCTTCTGGTAAGGGAGCCAGGCAGTTAACCTGCCCGGACTTCTTCTGCCAGGCCTGTCAAAGGTAAGGGAGTTTAGATCCCGCATAGAGTCAAACTATGAAAAACAAGTGTCCTGTAAAGGGTAAAATAGCTTACCTCGCCGACTTGATGCTGCGAGCGGAATCCGCGATCTTCGGTAGCGGATGCGGAAGCCTCGGCGCCCTTGAACAGAACCTTCCAGGCATCTTCATACGTAGTGTCAAAGAGCCTGCTCAAGGATTGGTGTTGTGCCGGATCAAACTCCCACAAGTTGAAGGCCCGTTGTTGGCACGGGAGGATCCGGTGGATGAGCATGACCTGGACTACGTTGACGAGCTTGATCTTCTTGTTCACAAGGTTTTGAACGCAGGTTTGGAGTCCGGTCAGCTCTTCCAAATTACCTCATGTCAGGCCCTTCTCTTTCCAAGAGGTGAGCCGTGTAGGGAAGCCAGATCTGAATTCGGGTGCCGCTACCCATTTAGGGTCATGCGGCTCGGTGATGTAGAACCACCCCGATTGGCACCCCTTTATGGTCTCCACGAAGGAGCCCTCGAGCCATAGGACGTTGGGTATCTTGCCCACCATGGCACCACCGCACTCTGCTTGGCGGCCGCCCACAACCTTCGGCTTGACATTGAAGGTCTTCAGCCATAAGCCGAAGTGAGGCTGGATGCAGAGGAAGGCCTCGCACACGACAATGAACGCCGAGATGTTGAGGATGAAATTCGGGGCCAGATCATGGAAATCCAGGCCGTAGTAGAACATGAGCCCCCGGACAAATGGGTGAAGTGGAAAACCTAGTCCGCGGAGGAAGTGGGTGAGGAATACCACCCTCTCATGGGGCCCGGGGGTGGGGATCAGCTGCCCCTTGTCGGGGAGCCGATGCGCGATGTCGCTGGACAAGTATCCGGCCTTCCATAGCCTCTTGATGTGCCCCTCCGTGACGGAGGAGGCCATCCACTTGCCTCCCGCTCCGGACATGGATGAGAAGGTTCAGGTAAGATGTTCGGACTTGGGTGCTGGAGCTCGAGTACGCGGAAATGGATAAGCAAGGGAGGAAGAAGGCGTAGGTAAAAAGGTGGATCCTTATCCCCTTATATGGACGGACAAAACTATGCGTCCCCGCCAGCCTGGTAAAACTCGCTTATCTCCCAAGCGCCGTAATCAATGGCGCAGTTGGGTTACCCACGCCCATATTGATGAGAATCCCGGAATAAGGGGACACGATCTCTGCTTTGACAAGACGTGCCAAGGAAACCGCCTCGCTAAACATGCTGAGGTGGAATAGTAAAAATGATTCGAATAAAGGCTTGGCTGTGGTGTGATGTCACGCCACGAAATACGTCAGCAGATTGAACTTGTGTAAATATTATTCTCTCTACGGTGGTATGTGGAACTTATTTTGCAAAGCCGGACACTATCCTTGTGTTCAAAATCTTCTATGGAGTATTCGGAGGAGGAACCCGCCTTGCAATGCCGAAGACAATATGCGCGCCGGACTCGTCATCATTGAAGCCTGGTTCAGGGGCTACTGAGGGAGTCCCGGACTAGGGGGTGTCCGGATAGCCGAACTATCATCTTCGGCCGGACTCCTGGACTATGAAGATACAAGATTGAAGACTTCGTCCCGTGTCCGGATGGGACTTTCCTTGGCGTGGAAGGCAAGCTTGGAGATACGGATATGTAGATCTCCCACCATTGTAACCAACTCTGTGTAACCCTAACCCTCTTCGGTGCCTATATAAACCGGAGGGTTTTAGTCCGTAGGACAAACAACAATCATACCATAGGCTAGCTTCTAGGGATTAGCCTCTCTGATCTCGTGGTAGATCTACTCTTGTACTACCCATATCATCAATATCAATCAAGCACGAGTAGGGTTTTACCTCCATCGAGAGGGCCCGAACCTGGGTAAAAACATCGTGTCCCTTGTCTCCTGTTACCATCCGCCTAGATGCACAGTTCGGGACCCCCTACCTGAGATCCGCCGGTTTTGACACCGATACTGGCCCATATCGAATAGGCCGAACACCTGAGGACCCCCGAATCCAGGAATCCCTCAGTAGCCCCAAACTTGCCTTCAATGATGATATAGTGTCCGGTTTATGTCTTCGGCTTTGCAAGGCGGGTTCTCCATCACACTCTGGATTGACGATAGTCCGGCATTGACCTTTGTGTCCCGTCTTTATGATTCCTTCCTATCGTCGCCTCGATTACCATGCGCTAGGAGAATGTGAATGGTCTGTAACTTTTTTACAAATAAGCCCCTTACCAGGCGTGGGCGACGTCTATATAAAGAGGTTAGATCCCCAAATGCTACCTCACATTGCACAAAGAGCATCGGAGCAAACCACGGAAACTTCAAAACATGGCGAGCACCCCTAGCTCCTCTTCGTGCCCTCATGGCCCCCAAGAGGGTGATTGGCAGAGCTGCTCAGTGTCCCACCTCCAGCTGAGTCGACTTCAGACGCATGGATATCTCCCTCCCGCAGATCTAGTCTTCATGCGGGTGGGTTTGGCCTCGATGGGCAATGACGCGCTAGAAGAGAATTTCCCCAACCTCGGCAGGGAGGAGAGGGTGTGCTTCGTCTTGTTTCTTCTGAGGGGCTTAGGATTCCCGACCCATCCCTTTCTCAGGGGTCTATTGGAATTCCATGGGATCCAGCTACACAACCTCATGCCAGGTTCAATCCTGCATATTTCGGGTTTTGTCGCTCTCCGCGAGCTGTTCTTAGGATGCGAGACTCATTTCGAACTGTGGAGTAAGTTTTTTTGCCTCGTCCCCCGCCACCAAGGTGGTTCTATATATGAAGTGGGTGATACTTCTCCGTCGTATCTATAATTTTTGATAGTTCCATGCCAATATTCTACAACTTTCATATTCTTTCGGCACCTTTTTATACTATTTTTTGAGACTAACATATTGATCCAGTGCCCAGTGCCAGTTCCTGTCTGTTGCATGTTTTATGTTTCGCAGAAACCCCATATCAAACAGAGTCCAAACGGGATAAAAACGGACGGAGAATTATTTTGGAATATTTTTAATTTTTGGGAGGAAGAATCAACGCGAGACGATGCCCGAGGTGGCCACGAGATAGGGGCCCACGCCCACTTAAAGTGTGCACGCCCCCCACCCTCGTGGGCCACCCGTAAGGCGGTTGATGCCCTTCTTTGGCCGCAAGAAAGCTAATTTTTGGAAAATGATCTGAGCGAAGCTTTCAATCCAATCGGAGTTACGGATCTCCAGATATAAAGGAAACGGTGCCAGGGCAGAATTCGGGAACGCAGAAACAGAGAGATAGATCCAATCTCGGAGGGGCTCTCGCCCCTCCCAAGCCATGGGAGCCAAGGACCAGACGGGAAACCCATCTCCCATCTAGGGAGGAGGTCAATGAAGAAGAAGAAGAAGGGGGGCTCTCTCCCCCTTGCTTCCGGTGGCGCCAGAACACCGCTGGGGGCCATCATCATCACCACGATCTTCACCAACACCTCCATCATCTTCACCAACATCTCCATCACCTTCCACCATCTATTTTCAGTGGTCCACTCTCCCGCAACCCGCTGTACCCTCTACTTGAACATGGTGCTTTATGCTTCATATTATTATCTAATGATGTGTTGCCATCCTATGATGTCCGAGTAGATTTTTGTTGTCCTATTGGTGGTTGATGAATTGCTATGATTGATTTAATTTGCTTGTGGTTATGTTGCTGTCCTATTGTGCCCTCCGTGTTGCGCAAGCGTGAGGGATTCCTGCTGTAGGGTGTTGCAATACGTTCATGATTATTTTATAGTGGGTTGCTTGAGTGACAGAAACCCGAGTAAGGGGATTGTTGTGTACGGGATAATGGGGACTTGATGCTTTAATGCTATGGTTGGGTTTTACCCTAATGAATCTTTAGTAGTTGCGGACGCTTGCTAGAGTTCCAATCATAAGTGCATATGATCCAAGAAGAGAAAGTATGTTAGCTTATGCCTCTCCCACATAAAACTTGCTATCGGTCTAGTAAAGTAGTCAATTGCTTAGGGACACTTTCAAAACTCTACCACCACTTTTCCACACTCGCTATATTTACTTTATTGCATCTTTATCTAAATAGCCCCTAGCTTTTATTTACGTGTTGTTTATTATCTTGCAAACCTATCCAACAACACCTACAAAGTACTTCTAGTTTCATACTTGTTCTAGGTAAAGCGAACGTCAAGCGTGCGTAGAGTCGTATCAGTGGCCGATAGGACTTGAGAGAGTATTTGTTCTACCTTTAGCTCCTCGTTGGGTTCGACACTCTTACTTATCGAAAGAGGCCACAACTATCCCGTATACTTGCGGGTCATCAAGACCTTTTTCTGGCGCCGTTGCCGGGGAGTCATAGCGTGGGGTGAATATTCTCGTGTGTGCTTGTTTGCTTTATCACTAAGTAATTTTTATTTGCTGTTCTAAGTTGTTCTTTATCATTAGTTATGGATATGGAACACGAAATACCAAAGAAATAGGTATACTTGCTACTCATGGAGATGGGGTAACTCCTAAAACCCTCGATTCTCATTATGTGAAAGATATTATGGACTACTTTGATAATCCTGAGAAAACCCCATTCAACTTTATAATGGGAGACACGTTGGATCAACGTGAATACTTTAGGGATTATCGCTTTACACAAAAAGGGAAACTATTATGGGATCAAATTAATATGTTGCGTTGGTATGCTCCGGATCTATGCTTGAGATATGATATTACTTGTTGCTCTAGGATGAAGGCTCCACACCTTCCCTTTTCATGCAAATTTAATGATAATGAAACCTTAGCTTCTTATGCTAATGGTATATATGGTTACTATGATGTTGAACAAATAGAAGAATTTGTTGTTTGAAAAGTATGAAGCTTTTGATAATGATGGTGTTTATAGGCCTGAAAATTTTGCTATATTGAAATATTGCTATGAGAATTATGAATACAATTACAATATTAATGCATTTATTGAGAAGGTCTCCGCTGTCCAAGAAGAGACTAATATTTTGCAGGAAGCTATGGAAGAAGAAATTGATGAAACTGTGAGCACATTGGATGAAAAAGATGATGAGGAGGGCAAGAACAAAAGGAGGATGAGCGGATTGATCACCCATGCCCACCTTCTAATGAGAGTAACTCTTCAACTCATACATTGTTTAATTCCCCGTCGTGCTTACCGAAGGATGATTGCTATGATGATTGCTATGATCCCGTTGATTCTCTTGAAATATCCCTTTTTGATGATGCTTGCTATGCTTGTGGCCAAGATGCCAATATGAATTACTCTTATGGATATGAACTTGCTATAGTTCCTTAGGTTAAACATGAAATTGTTGCTATTGCACCCACGCATGATAGTCCTATTATCTTTTTGAATTCTCCCGACTACACTATATCGGAGAAATTTGCGCTTAGTAAGGATTATATTGAGGGACTTCCTTTTACCATTGCACATGATGATTTTGATGAATGTAATATGCACGTGCTTGCTGCTCCTACTTGCAATTATTATGAGAGAGGAACTATATCTCCACCTCTCTATGTTTCCAACACGATAGAATTGCAAGAAACTGCTTATACTATGCATTGGCCTTTATTATGTGTGCACAAATTGTTCTTTTATGACATGCCGATGCGTAGGAAGAGAGTTAGACTTCGTTGTTGCTTGACATATGTTACTTTGTGCTCACTACTAAATTACAAATCATTGTTAATTAAAATTGGCTTTGATATACCTTGGGATCCGGGTGGATTCATTACTTGAGCACTAAATGCCTAGCTTAATGGCTTTAAAGAAAGCGCTGCCAGGGAGACAACCCGAAAGTTTTAGGGAGTCATTTATTTCTGTTGAGTGCTTTCATATAGTTTAAAAACAAAAAAAATAAAGAGGGGAACCTAAAACCTTTTCAAAAAAGGAAAGTGAAAGTGAGAAAGACAAGCATTGTTGAAGTGGGAGCTAGCCTTGAACTTTGTTCATGCTCACGGAAACTTTGTGAATCTTGATTACAAAAAATTTTCAACAAAAATAATTATCCCCTTGTACAATTACATTGTATTATAAAAATAATGTGCCAAGGTTTGCCTTTAGGATTGTTTACGATGCTTGTTAGTATGTGCGGTGCAGGACAGAAACTTTGGCTGGAGTGCACGATTTTACATTTTTAACTGGAGAGTCAAACGGTTCTGATTCTTTTTGCGCTGTCTTTATATACAACTTTTTTATTTTTCATAATTTTGGTAGAATTTTTTAGGTACCAGAAGTATGGTGAATGTTCATATTGCTACAGACCATTTTGTTTTTGACAGATTCTGTTTTTGATGCATAGTTTGCTTGTTTTGATGAATCTATCAATTTATATCAGTGGATTAAGCCATGGAAAAGCTATATTACAGTAGACAAAATGCAAAAACAAAATATGAATTGTTTTTCAACAGTACTTAGAGTGGTGATTTGCTTTATTATACTAACGGATCTTACCGAGTTTTCTATTGAAGTTTTCTGTGGATGAAGTGTCTAAGCGAGGATGTCTCGATATGAGGAAAATGAAGAGAGGCAAGAGCTCAAGCTTGGGGATGCCTGAGGCACCCCAAGTAAATATTCAAGGAGACTCAAGCGTCTAAGCTTGGGGATGCCCCGGAAGGCATCCCCTCTTTCTTCAACAAGTATCGGTATGTTTTCGTATTCGTTTCGTTCGTGCGATATGTGCAAGTCTTGGAGCGTCTTTTGCATTTAGTTTTCACCTTTCTTTTATGCACCATCCTGGTATGAGATAGTACTTGGTTGATTTATACAATGCTCATTGCACCTCACTTAAATCTTTTGAGTATGGCTTTATAGAATGCTTCATGTGCTTCACTTATATCATTTGCAGTTTGGATTGCGTGTTTTTCTTCATATAGACAACCGCCATTTGTAGAATGCTCTTTTGCTTCACTTATAGTTGTTAGAGAATGGGCATATATTTTGTAGAAAGAACTAAACTCTCTTGCTTCACTTATATCTATTTAGAGAGATGACAGGAATTGGTCATTCACATGGTTAGTCATAAAATCCTACATAAAACTTGTAGATCACTGAATATGATATGTTTGATTCCTTGCAATAGTTTTGCGATATAAAGGTGGTGATATTAGAGTCGTGCTAGTTGAGTAATTGTGAAATTGAGAAATACTTGTGTTGAGGTTTGCAAGTCCCGTAGCATGCACGTATGGTGAACCGTTATGTAACGAAGTTGGAGCATAAAGTGTTTTTTGATTGTCTTCCTTATGAGTGGCACTCGAGGACGAGCGATGGTCTTCTCCTACCAATCTATCCCCCTAGGGGCATGCATAGTAGTACTTTGCTTCGAGGGCTAAGTAGACTTTTGCAATAAGTATATGAGTTCTTTATGACTAATGTGAGTCCATGGATATACGCACACTCACCCTTCCACTTTGCTAGCCTCTATTGTGCCGCGCAACTTTCGTCGGTATCATGAACCCATTATTTACCTTCCTTAAAACAGCCACCATACCTACCTATTATGGCATTTCCATAGCCATTCCGAGATATATTGCCATGCAACTTTCCACCGTTCTGTTATTATGACACGTTCCATCATTGTCATATTGCTTTGCATGATCGTAAGACAGCTAGCATGATGTTTTCATGGCTTGTCCGTTTTTTGATGTCATTGCTATGCTAGATCATTGCACATCCCGGTACACCACCGGAAGCATTCATATAGAGTCATATCTTTGGTCGAGATATCGATTTGTAATATTGAGTTGTAAGTAAATAAAAGTGTGATGATCATCATTATTAGAGCATTGCCCCAGTGAGGAAAGGATGAAGGAGACTATGATTCCCCCACAAGTCGGGATGAGACTCCGGACTTTATGAAAAATAAAAGAGGCCAAAGAAGCCCAAATAAAAAAAAGAGGCCAAAGAAGCCAACCAAAAAAGAAGAAGAAGAAAATAGAAAAATGAGAGAAAAAGAGAGAAGGGGCAATGTTACTATCCTTTTACCACACTTGTGCTTCAGAGTAGCACCATGTTCTTCATAGAGAGAGTCTCCTATGCTTTCACTTTCATATACTAGTGGGAATTTTTCATTATAGAACTTGGCTTGTATATTCCAAGGATGGGATTCCTCAAAATGCCCTAGGTCTTCGTGAGCAAGCAAGTTGGATGCACACCCACTTAGTTTCTTTTGTTGAGCTTTCATATATTTATAGCTCTAGTGCATCCGTTGCATGGCAATCCCTACTCACTCACATTGATATCTATTGACGGGCGTCTACATAGCCCGTTGATACGCCTAGTTGGTGTAAGATTATCTTCTCCCTTTTTGTCCTCACAACCACCACCATATACCACCATAGTGCTATGTCCATGGCTTGCGCTCATGTATTGCGTAAGAGTTGAAAAAGCTGAAGCGCGTTAAAAAGTATGAACCAATTGCTCGGCTCGTCATCGGGGTTGTGCATGATTTGAATGCTTTGTGTGATGAAGATGGAGCATAGCCAGACTATATGATTTTGTAGGGATGAGCTTTCTTTGGCTATGTTATTTCGATAAGACATAATTGCTTGGTTGGTATGCTTGAAGTATTATTGTTTTTATGTCAAATGATAGACTATTGCTTTGAATCACTCGTATCTTAATATTCATGCCATGATTAGACACATGATCAAGATTATGCTAGGTAGCATTCCACATCAAAAATTATCTTCTTTATCATTTACCTACTTGAGGACGAGCAGGAATTAAGCTTGGGGATGCTGATACGTCTCCGTCGTATCTATAATTTTTGATTGTTCCACGCCAATATTCTACAACTTTCATATTCTTTTGGCAACTTTTTGTACTATTTTTTGGGACTAACATATTGATCCAGTGCCCAGTGCCCAGTGCCAGTTCCTGTCTGTTGCATGTTTTATGTTTCGCAGAAACCCCATATCAAACGGAGTCCAAATGGGATAAAAACGGACGGAGAATTATTTTGGAATATTTGTGATTTTTGGGAGGAAGAATCAACGCGAGATGATGCCCGAGGTGGCCACGAGATAGGGGCCCATGCCCGTAAGGTGGTTGATGCCCTTCTTTGGCCGCAAGAAAGCTAATTTTTGGAAAACGATCTGGGTGAAGGTTTCAATCCAATCGGAGCTACGGATCTCTAGATATAAAGGAAACGGTGCCAAGGCAGAATTCGGGAACGCAGAAACAGAGAGATAGATCCAATCTCGGAGGGGCTCTCGCCCCTCCCAAGCCATGGACCCAAGGACCAGAGGGGAAACCCTTCTCCCATCTAGGGAGGAGGTCAAGGAAGAATAATAAGAAGGGGGGCTCTCTCCCCCTTGCTTCCGGTGGTGCCGGAACGCCACCGGGGGCCATCGTCATCACCGCGATCTTCACCAACACCTCCATCATCTTCACCAACATCTCCATCACCTTCCACCATCTATTTTCAGTGGTCCACTCTCCCGCAACCCGCTGTACCCTCTACTTGAACATGGTGCTTTATGCTTCATATTACTATCTAATGATGTGTTGCCATCCTATGATGTCCGAGTAGATTTTCGTTGTCCTATTGGTGGTTGATGAATTGCTATGATTGATTTAATTTGCTTGTGGTTATGTTGCTGTCCTATTGTGCCCTCCGTGTTGCGCAAGCATGAGGGATTCCTGCTGTAGGGTGTTGCAATACGTTCATGATTATTTTATGGTGGGTTGCTTGAGTGACAGAAGCATAAACCCGAGTAAGGGGATTGTTGTGTACGGGATAAAGGGGACTTGATGCTTTAATGCTATGGTTGGGTTTTACCCTAATGAATCTTTAGTAGTTGCGGACGCTTGCTAGAGTTCCAATCATAAGTGCATATGATCCAAGAAGAGAAAGTATGTTAGCTTATGCCTCTCCCACATAAAACTTGCTATCGGTCTAGTAAAGTAGTCAATTGCTTAGGGACACTTTCAAAACTCTACCACCACTTTTCCGCACTCGCTATATTTACTTTATTGCATCTTTATCTAAATAGCCCCTAGCTTTTATTTACGTGTTGTTTATTATCTTGCAAACCTATCCAACAACACCTACAAAGTACTTCTAGTTTCATACTTGTTCTAGGTAAAGCGAACGTCAAGCGTGCGTAGAGTCGTATCAGTGGCCGATAGGACTTGAGAGAGTATTTGTTCTACCTTTAGCTCCTCATTGGGTTCGACACTCTTACTTATCGAAAGAGGCTACAACTATCCCGTATACTTGCAGGTCATTAGTGGGCGGCGCTGAAGTTTGGCGCATAGCCGGATCAGGCTACCCCGTCGGAACTCCCAAGAAGGGGTCCGAAGAATGGTCTTCGGAATGGTTCTATATTGAAGATGTTCCCCTTCCGGACCCAGTTGGGCGTGGTCTTCCTGAATTCTCCAGTGCTCCTCCAAAGAAGCTACTTAATTGGCGTCCCCAGAGCCCCAAGCAAGAAGATAGCAAGGAAGTAATGAGGTTAGTTAGCAAGGTCAGATTACTTGCCCACTCTGGACTCTCGATAACCGAAGTCATGTCTATCGTGATAAAGCGATGCATCCAACCCCTTCAGTCCAGAGTGACCCCCTTATGGTGTTACAACGGGGATGATGACTCATCTCGCTATAAGCGCGAGGGCTCGGATACCCCAGCCGCTCTGGCCGCCATTCTGGAAGATTTTTATAAGGGGGAGGAAGAAGAATTTCTCCACTTAAATTGTTGGGATGGTTTTTCCATGTACAACCCCATTGAATGGGTAAGTTTGTTGTTTATCAACATTGTTCTACCTTGTTATCGAGGGGTGCTAACTATTCTGATTGTCTTTTAAAGCAGACATGGAGGAAGGTAGTCGAAAACGTTCACTGCCCCTCCCCTCAACCAGAGGACCATGCTCGCAATGAAGACCCCGGCTTCCGCAAGGATCCGGATATATTTGTGGAGTTTGATGATGGAGACTATTATCAAGCGAGCCTTGATGGCTCGGAGGTAGCTATTGTGGCCGACTACCCCGGTCTTCTCCCTTTCATTAAGGTAAGTGCTCAGAAATCATTCTAAAACGGAAAAAAACCACTCTCGTCTCACCCATCACACTGAACCGTGCTTTATACGATCGGCGCTCAGTGAGCCGTACCCAATCGAGGGCGGCCCCAAGGAAGGCAGCATCTTCGCATGGTGAGCGTGTAACGCCCCGAGACCGTTGCGCCAGGTGTCTTCCAGTTATTCGCCATCGTTGCCATGTCATTTGTTTGCATGTTGCATTTTGCCATGTCATCATCTGCATTTCATCTGCATGTTTTTCAAAACTTGCATCCATCTGGGTTCTCCTATTTCTCTCTGTTGTCCGTTCCGAGACCAACCACACTCGCACGCGCCCGTCGCACCTCCCAGATCTTGTTTTGTGAGCCACAGAAAAACGTTCTCGAAATGGGCCGAGATTTGTTGAGTGGCCTTGGTATATCACCGGTAGACCACCTATCAAATTTTGTTCCATTTGGAGGTCGTTAGATGCCCTAACGGTTAACCGTGTAACCAAAAACCCCTTCTCTTTGCAGCCCAGCACCCCTTCCACACAGCCCACTAACCCATCTAAACACCATCCATGCTCTCCGTCGTTGGATCACGATCGTGTGGGCAAAAACCGCACCTCATTTGGACTCTCCTAGCTCCCTCTACCTATAAAAAGGCCTCCTCCCGTCCAAATCCGGGCCCAAAACCCTAGCCCCGCTCCCCTCGCGTAGCCGGACATGTCCGCCGCCGCCCCCTCGCCCAATCGCAAGCCGCACATCAGCTCCCCGCCGCCTCCACCGCGCCTCCTCTCTCCTCCCAGCACTGCCGGCCCGCCCGAGCCCGCGCGGGGCCCTCCGAAGCCCGTCGGGGACGGGTCGGCCCGAGCGCGCCTCCGGCCCCGCCGCCCGTCGCTCCGGCCGCCGCCTTGCCTCGCCTGCCCCGCCGCCCGCGCCTCCCGCGCCGCTGCCTCGCCGTCCCAGCGCCGTGCCGCCGCCTATAGCTCGCCGTCGCCCGCGCGCCACCGCCCCTTCGCGTCGCTCGCCGCCGGTGAGATCCCGACCGGGGAAGGACCCCGCCGGCCGGATCCGCCGCCCTCGCCGCCGGATCAGGCCTCCGCCGCCCTGGAGCTCACCAGATCCACCTACCTCGTCGGAGTTCTCCACTGCCGGGTCCCCCTCCGTGAACTGCTCCGTCCACGACCCGATCCGCACGTCTTCGACCCGATCCGCGATCCCCGTTGACTTTCACGAGGGTATAATTTTCTGCCAAGTCCCTGAAAAATCATTCCATGTGTGCATCTTTGACCTGCTGTAACTTTGTGCATGTTGCTCCGTTTTGCATGCATGATATGTCAAAATGTTCATCACTTGATGGTCTTCATGATGGAGTAGTTTTCATTCATGTTCCTATTTATGTTGATGCCTTAATCTTCGTTGCAAAACTGCTAAGTGATATAAACTGCTGGAATCTGCTGTCTGTTAACATCATGTATGCATCTTGTGAGTGGTGTAACTTTGTCTCTGTTGACCCTATGATAATGAACTTGATATGCCTATGTTTTGATCTTCATGCTCTACATGTTGGTGTGCTTTGCATTCATGTTAGGGTGCATCTTGACATATTAATCCCTGTTGCAAAAGTGCATGTTGCTGTTAACTGCTGTAACTTGTCTATTTGTCATTTTTATATCTTTTTGTGAGATTTTCTTTTGAGCATCATGTCTAAATGTTTTGGAAGAATAATCATGCCATATTTGCTGTGGTGCAATCCATGTATTTTTGTATGCCCTGTAGTGAGTGAATCAAGCTTGTGAAGTGGGCTACCTACTATTAATGTTCTGTCATTTCTGAATCTGTCATATCATGTTGCCATGTTTTCTTGATGCTACCAATTAATCCATGCATAATCTGGAGATTCTTAGTTGACATGTTTTGTTCCATGTTATGATCTATCATGCCATGCCTTTTGATGCCTTATATATGCCCCGTAGCATATGTTTTCATTGCCATGAACGTGCTTATATAATGTTCCAGATTTCTGTTAACTTCATGATGCCATGTTGTGAGATTAATATTAGTTGATACATGCCTCTTCTGGAGATGCTCCAATTACATGTTCTGAAGTATGCTATGAGTACTTTGTCCAAATGCCATGGTTGTTAATTTTGGATATCATATGCCTCTGTTCCATGCTTGCGATGATGCTATCATAATGTTGTTGTTTTACACTTGCTGAAACTGTTTCAACATTCAATCTTGTCTTGTTGGTTCCCACTAATCCATGAGCCTTATGTATATGATGCCATGATGTTATTTGATCTTTGTTATGCGTAACTTGATGCCATGCCCTTGGTTGCTATGTTCACTTGCTGTAGCTTGTATCTTTCTTGCTCTCAAGTTGCCATCATAACTCTGCTCATGTATATGCTCCTCTGTTATAAAGTTGCATTTTGCATTGATCATCCTGGTTAAATCTTGACGCCTATGAACCTGAACCTTAATGATATTTGAAGTATGTCAAATTTATGCTCATATGATTCCTGTAGCATGTTTGGTTGATATTTGAATGAATTTTGCACCAATGCCATGTTTGACTTGTTTTGCTCATATCTTCTAGGCCGTAGCTCCGAATTAAATGAACTTTATATGCAACTTGACTAGAATTTCATGTAGATCATCTTGGTGCATCTTAACTTGCTGTTTAACAACTTGAACATAAGGTTTATTCAGATCTGAACCAATTTCGAAATTTGCATATGGGGACTTACCGGACTTGTTATATGTTGTTCCAGCCTCATTTAAACTTGTTTTGATGTGTTGATATTGTATGCATCATCTTTTGCCATGAGTAGCATCATATAGCCTTTGGCATGCATCATACTTGGTTGAGCATCATGCCATGTGTATGTGTTGTGTGTTTACCTTGTTGTTTGCTTCTTTCCGGTTGTGCTTCTTCTCGATAGTTCCTGTTTTGTTGCGATCGTGAGGATTCGTTCGACTACGCTTGGTTCATCTTCGCCCGTTTGTCTTCTTCATGGACTCATTCTTCTTCCTAGTGGGATTTCAGGCAAGATGACCATTACCCTGGATCTCACTACTATCATTGCTATGCTAGTTGTTTTGATGCTATCGCTATGTCGCGCTTCCTACCACTTGTTTATCAAGCCTCCCAAATAGCCATGTCAGCCTCTAACCTTTTCACCCTTCCTAGCAAACCGTTGTTTGGCTATGTTACCATTTTTGCTCAGCCCCTCTTATAGCATTGTTAGTTGCAAGTGAAGTTGAAGATTGCTCCATGTTGGAACAGGATTATTTTGGGATATCACAATATCTCTTATTTAATTAATGCATCAATATACCTGGTAAAGGGTGGAAGGCTTGGCCTTATGCCTGGTGTTTTGTTCCACTCTTGCCGCCTTATTTTCCATCTTACCGGTGTTATGTTCCTTGATTTTGCGTTCCTTACGCGGCTGGGTTTATGGGAACCCCTTGACAGTTCGCTTTGAATAAAACTCCTCCAGCAAGGCCCAACCTTGGTTTTACATTTTCCTAACAACCTACTAACTTTCCCTTGGGAGTTCTAAACCCAAGGGTCATCTTTATTTAACCCCCCTGGCCAGTGCTTCTCTAAGTGTTGGTCCTAACCGGGCGATGTCCGGCGCCCCCTGGGCAATCAGGGTCTATGCCAACCCGATGTCTGGCCCATCCGGTGTGCCCTCAAAACGAGAGATGTGTAGCTCCTATCGGGATTTCTCGGCACATCCGGGCGGTCTTGTTGGTCTTGTTTTACCATTGCCGAAATGTCTTGTAACCGGGATTCCGAGGCTGATCGGGTCTTCCCGGGAGAAGGAATATCCTTTGTTGGTCGTGAGAGCTTATAATGGGCTAACTTGGGACACCCCTGCAGGGTATAAACTTTCGAGAGTCGTGCCCACGGTTATGTGGCAGATGGGAATTTGTTAATATCCGGTTGTAGAGAACTTGACACTTGACTTAAGTAAAATGCATCAACCGTGTGTGTAGCCGTGATGGTCTCTTCTCGCCGGAGTCCGGGAAGTGAACACGGTTTGGGTTATGTATGAACGTAAGTAGTTTCAGGATCACTTCTTGATCATTACTAGTTTGCGACCGTTTGCATAGCTTCTCATCTTATTCTTGTATTCGTAAGTTAGCCACCATATCATGCTTAGTCGCTGCTGCAACCTCACCACTTATCCATTCCATCCTCTTTAAGCTTTGCTAGTCTTGATACCCATGGTAATGGGATTGCTGAGTCCTCGTGGCTCATAGATTACTACAACAACAGTTGCAGGTACAGGTAATGCGATGATCATGACGTGAGAGTGATGTTTACTTGTTTTGGCGTTCTTCTTCTGCTTCTTCTTCGATCAGGGGATAGGTTCCAGGTCGGCAGCCTGGGCTAGCAGGGTGGATGTCGTTTGAGTTTCTCTTTGTGTTTCATCTGTAGTCGGATGTTGCTCTTATGTATGTGGTTGTTGTATTCATGTGGCATTGTATGCCTCTTGTATGTATCCCCAACTATTGTTTAATGGTACGATGTAATGATATCCACCTTGCAAGAGCGTCTTCAATATGCGCTTCTATCCTTGGTGGGACCTTTGAGTTCCTTTAGGATAGGGTCGCATATTGGGCGTGACGGAGCGTTCAAAACGAAAGGAGACAGGAAGCGCTGCTGAACCCCCGCCATCATGAACGAGGTATAAACTTTAATATGTTCCTAGTCATAAGAACAAATTGTCATATTTCTCCCCCTTCTATTATCCCAGGAGGAGCACACGGCAAACCGTATCCAAAATCCCGGTAAGCCGAGCTTCAGCCAATCCGGTGCCAGACTCGTCGACCAGGACGAGGGCCCATACGGAAGCGACGCTGACTCATCCGCCTCATGCGGATTCAGATGACGTATCCGTCAAAAATTTCAAAGTGGAGAGCACGATGAATCATCGATGACTGAAAGAGACCATGTGCACTCCGGCTTTTACTGAGCAGGAATTTACCGCCCTTAGCACCGTGGACCCATATATCCGAGCCGGCCGGGATGGACTCATTGGAGTTGCGCACCTGTTTTCGAAAGATATGCAGGTAACGATTTGTGCAAATTTAATAGATATGTGCCAGTAGCCCCCGAGACTTGAAGCGGTATAGATTAACCAACTTAAGGATCGTCATGACTGCAGGTACTCAAAGGAAAGAACAACACGCTGTCCCAGGAGCTTGAAACAAGCCGAACACAGCTAAATGCCACCGCCTCAGAGCTAGAGGAAATGAAGAAAAGCCCAATGACCACTGGAGAATAGAAAAAACTGGAGGAGGAAATGAATAAGCAAGCCGAAGAGATAAGGAGCTTAAAGGCTCAACTATCGGATGCACAAAAGGAGAAGAAAAGGTTAAAAGGCAGCATATTCAGTATGACCTTTGAACCATCCAGGGGATGCATATAATCCCATAATGCGAAATGTTATAATGTTGTTTTTGTAGGTCTATTAACCAGACGTCCCAAAGAAGAAGTGTCCGCATTCCAAGGCGACGTTCTAAAAGAGCTGTCTAGAGTGCACGAGCAGGCCCGGAATGCCAGGAAGAGTATGGTCAAAGCCTTATGGCCATCCGACGCCCCTCCAGAGAGTATGGAGGGGTTGGCGAACCTATTCAAAGGTGACCGGCACCGTTTTGAGTTATGGAAGACGTCCGCGTGCCGGGAAGGTGCACGAGAGGCATGGGCGATTGTGAAAACGCGCTACACCGGTCTCGATCGAAATCATATGGCCCGAGTTGGGCCTCAGGGACCGGATGGGAAAGAGATTCCTGTGAACTTGGTATATGACCAACTGATGATAGCTGCGAAATATTTGCAAGAAGACTGTAGCTTAGACAGTCTTATAGATGGCATTGATAAAGAGTAGGCGTTCGATTCCATGTATCGATGTACTTTATCACCAAACTTATCTCCAATCCGAACTTGTCAAAATTTGTCATCGTGGGCCTTCAGCTTCAACCTCCGAACCAAAAAGTTGGAGTGTTTCCGGATACCATGTTGGGATGTAATAAACATTTTATATGTCCTGAAACAAGGCAATCCGGTCATATCGCTCAAACAGTAAATTTGTTCGGGGAGGTATGTTATATTACTATTTAACATAAGAAACATCTTCCAAGGAAAATAGTTCCGTTAAGGGTTCCTTTCCTTGGGTTGGCATGCTGTATCATGCATGCCTAGGCTTGAATCAGAATTATGGGCAGCCTATCCCATATTTTTTAGAAAAATTACATAAATATAATCAGTCTATCGTTGCTTGCTGACCAATTATTCCCTTAAGAACGCTAACTTTCGGCTTCACCCATCTGAGGTACAGGTCCGGATTACCCGGTTGTAGCAATTGCAGAGGTACTCCCTTTACACCGTAGCCAAGCAATCGGGAACGTAGGGTATAAGCACATGAGCATGGCAACCTAGCTTGGCAAAAACTTAAGTCATAGAGGTGCATATGATGGCAAAATATGTATAGAACAAATGACGTAGGCAACGTAAGCCACAAGCTTTTAATAATAAGCTTCGTTAAAGAAGCCCCCAGTTATAATGGGGTGTATACATTTAAAGATGTGTACCCCTAACAGTTTGGTAGAGCCGAACGTACCCTAGGATATAAAAAGGATAAAAACATGGAGAGGAGAAGCAGAAACCTAGTCAAAGTAAAAAATAAAAAATAGTGCGACCGAACTTATCCGTAGAATCTTCGGAGCCGAGCAGCATTCCATGGATTCGGCTCAAGGCGATTATCCGATGCATTAGAAGATGACAGGCTCCTCCTATGAGAACTTTATCGATGATGAAGGGCTCCTCCCATTTTGGTTTGAGCTTATCCTTCTTCCTCTCCGGGAGACGTAAGATGAGGTCGCCGATATTATATGTCTTGGCCCGCACTTCTCTGATTTGGTATCGCCTGGCCTGCTGCTGATAAAATGCAGAATGGGCTTTTGCAACATCACGCTCTTCTTTGAGTCCGTCTAGGTCATCCTGCCGATCGAGCTCGGCTTCTCGCTCTTTATACATGCGCACTCGAGGCGAGTCATGAATAATGCCGTAGGGAAGGATAACTTCTACGCCGTACACCATGAAAAAAGGTGTGTATCTGGTCATTTGATTAGGCGTAGTCCTCAGTCCCAGAGTACGGAATCGGGTTCCTGAACTTAGTGCTTGTCTGATTCTCGTAAGGAGCACATCAGTCTGGGCTTAATGCCGGCCATTATCAGGACATTGGCCCGTTCAACCTGACCGTTTGTTTGAGGGTGGTAGACAGATGCATAGTCGAGTTTAATGCCCAACTTAGCACACCAGTTTTTCACCTCATTAGCTGTATAATTGGAGCCATTATCAGTGATGATGCTGTGCGGGACACTGTAGCGGTGCACCACACCTGATATAAAGTCAATCACTAGCCCTTCTTTAGCTATTTTTACTGGTTTGGCCTCTATCCATTTAGTGAATTTATCTACCATCACCAGTAAATATTTCTTTGTATCGCTTCCCCCTTTAAGGGGTCCGACCATATCAAGTCCCCAGACCGCGAAGGGCCAAGTGATGGGGATTGTTCTTAAGACAGTGGGAGGCATATGACTTTGATTGGCAAAAAACTGACATCCCACACATTGTTGGACAAGGGCTTGTGCGTCTGCTCGGGCCGTTGGCCAGAAATAACCCACCCGAAAAGCTTTACTTACGAGTGCCCGAGCTACGGCGTGATGACTGCCCAGACCATCACGTACTTCCGCCAAGATATAATGTCCCTCCTCTTCGGAGATGCACCTTTGAAGAACTCCGGTAGTTCTCTTCTTGTACAGTTCACCTTTGTGAACTTTGTAGGCTTTAGAACACCAAACTTTGAGTGAAAAAATATGGTATGCTGGCAGATGGAATATGTATTGATAATGGATGGGCATGGCATCTTGACATATATGATGAGTAAACTAAGCAGATGGCGGTGCAACAAAGTAGAAGAAATGCAAGACACCTTATGCAAGATACGCGCAATCAATAAAACCTTGCCAAATTAGAACAGGCACCTTGATGGGTGAATAGGACAGGCCATCTGCCTTCGACTCCTTGAGGTCAGAATAGTCATTAGGATCATATTCTGAACAAGAATCTGCAGGTGGGGAGCGTATGAGTTTCATTGCGTCCAGAATGGCACTCAATGCCTTGGTGCCAATTTTGTTAGTCCTTGCAGTGTTCCACAATATTCTTCTGATGCACGCATATTGATATTCATTGTGATTACGTAAAATATCTTATAAGCATGAAAACATAAATAGTATTGAGATTATCTTTGTAATGCAGAGGATATTCTAATATAGGGGCTCCCTGTAAACCCTCGTGTGCTATCACTGGAGTCTGATGAGAGAGCCCATGTGTGCTATAATATGGTCCATGCATTAATATAATCTAGCACAAGTACACAAAAAATAGGCTCCAGATGTAAGGATAATTGGCAGATGATAGGTTCATAATATACTGTCTGGAGAGTTTATTGCCAAACCATGATAACAAGAGCACACATCAACTAGGCAGATAGTAGTGTACATAAAAGGGGTACACCATAACCAGCATATAAAAATCAGGAAAATGGAACTGGCTGGAAAATACGGTGTTGTATTGCCGCTACTAATTAAAAGCCTATCGATCACGTACACGCCATCTCTATCAGCTGTTGACTGCAAATGTCCCTGCTCCCCTTCCTGACAAGGAACATACTGTACGTAGTAAATACAGAATAACAAAAGAGGAACATGTTAAAGAACAGAAGATGAAGCATATTCTTGAGGTTACGCTTCTTTGCATACAATGTTGGTTGCCCACTCATGATGAATCACAGCGCCCAAAGAAATGCAATTCCATGCTGTCTGTCTATATGTGGCCACATGCATTTGGAAAATCAAGTGGGAGCATTAGCTGACCAATTAAATGTGTGTCTATTAACTAATATCAGTACCATATCACAATTCGTATTAGAAGAAGTAAGCTTTGGACTTATGATTTGTGTGTTGTTTAGCTTCAAGAGTGGACTGCTGCTAGTGTGACACAAAGCAGCTACACAGATCATAGTGTAGATATAACGGGAAAACTGTAAGCATCACAAGTAAAATCAGGAAAGTGGAACTTGATGGAAAATATGGGCTACTATTGCCGGTACGGCTAGAAAGGCTTCGGATACCAGCTCTCTTCAACTGAAGGTGCAGTACTGTTAATATTAGTGTAACTCTCAAAGGCGACACAACTCCCCACATTTCTTTGCTAATCTTATTGGATTCAAGTGGGCAGGTCACTACAATTCCTATTCCTGTAAATCCTATGAATCAAAGAGGCCCGAAGAGTTGAAAATGTCCATCACAACCGACCGAATAGACCTCTACACTGCAAATGTCCCTGCTCCTCTTCACTACAAGCACTAGTGCAGGATGCTGCTAACACAACAATACGATCAGTGACCCTTTGACGAAACTGTGTGCGATGCATTAATCGCAGACGGTGGTGTAAAAACCCGTCAAAAAAGGTGCAAAACATTTGCGATGACGGATGCATCAAACACGGTTCAGATTTTAGTTCTGTGTGTGATGTAGGGCATATGGTTCAGTGCAATTAACTGTTTGCGATGACGAGCAACAAAAGAAACGGGCAGCAAGATGAAGGTGTGTGAGATACACAACATACGGTTTACTAGGATGAACTGATTGTTATTAGGCAACACAAAGAAACGGTCAGCCAGATCAAGTTTTGTGCGATATACGACATGTGGTTCACTCAGATGAACTGTTTGTGTTGGGACAAGAGAACATAAACGGTTCAATATAACAAGATGTGCGTGATACGCAGCAAAAAGGTCTGTAATCAGAAACGTGTGCGAAGGCCGATAATAACACAGAGGATTGCTGCTAATAATACGTGTGTGTTGTGCGATGGGATTGCATACAGAACAACACACACACACACACACACACACACACACACACACACACACACACACACACTTATAAGGACATGGTTGCATAACCAAATTAAACATCCACTTACATAGGTGGCTACTACAACCATGGCATTTGCACACACCAAAGTAAACTATTACATGCATAATTACATAGGTGGCTACTACACACATGCCATTTCCACACACCAAAGTAAACTATATACTACATGCAGGATTAACTAGCATAAACGACCATCTGATCATCATCTACTTCTTGTGACGCTTGCTCTGCTTGTGGCTCGATCCGAGCTCGTCGATTTGGGTAACGAGGCACTTCCTCTTGTCAATGATCCGCCTGTGCATCTCGTAGCATGTGTACACGCTCTTGGCCGCGAACCTGAGGCGAGGTTCATCCAGTCGCCGGATCCGGGCCCTATGCCAGGATACGGGACTTGTTCTCTAGGCATCCTTCTTCATCTTTTCACAGTAGGGGTCAATGATGACCGAGGCGAGTTTAACCAGGGAGTCCTTCTCCATGCTGCCCTAGACCCTGTAGTGCTCATGAATTTTGATAAGGTTCTTGTAGGCCAAGCCCGTAACTCTGAGCGCTTTTATATCATCAGTGGTTTCCACCTTAGCGAACTTGTAGTCGGTGCTATTGACAAACCTGGCAAAACTACTACAAGGCTTTGTGGCCATGTAGTAGTGGTAGATGAGGACATGATGGCGCGCACATAACTGGGAAACGGCAGCCTTCTAATCTTTGCCGAGAACACCGCTAGTGTACTGGAGGTCGATGCCGACCACCTTGTACTTGTCTCCACCAAGCAACTGCTCAACGGTGTTGATGTAGTCGTCCACCACGGCCGGGTCGATGGTGTACACCATTGAGAGATCCATCTCCCTCGCGTGGGTCTCCACTTTATGCTCGCCGAACTCCATTGGAGCGCCGCTAGACATCCCCTCTCTATGTGTCGTCATGGGTGTGCTAGTTGTGTTGTGGTCCGCGATCGAAAGGTTGAAGAGACAAAGGTATAATGACCACGCGAATTAAAGGGGAAGCCGGACAGCCTGGAATATCGATCGGCACGACCTAATGGCAGTTGTAATTCGCAGTGCGTAACTCCATCGTGCCGCATGTAACTGCATCGCGCGGCAACGCGCGTGGCGCAACCGCATGCATATGGGTCCCCTGATGTGATCGTGCGCAGGCCCAACCGCTGGCAGAGCACGCGCGGAGGTACGCAAGCAGAGCGCTCCCCGGTTGCCTCAACCGAGCAGTTGAACACGCAAGTGAAGGAAATATGCCCTAGAGGCAATAATAAAGTTATTATTTATTTACTTATTTCATGATAAATGTTTATTATTCATGCTAGAATTGTATTAAACGGAAACTTAGTACATGTGTGAATACATAGACAAATAGAGTGTCACTAGTATGCCTCTACTTGACTAGCTCGTTAATCAAAGATGGTTGAGTTTCCTAGCCATAGACATGAGTTGTCATTTGATAAACGGGGTCACATCATTAGGGAATGATGTGATTGACTTGACCCATTCCGTTAGCTTACCACTTGATCGTTTAGTATGTTGCTATTGCTTTCTTCATGATTAATACATGTTCCGATGACTATGAGATTATGCAACTCCCGAATACCGGAGGAACACTTTGTCTGCTACCAAACGTCACAACGTAATTGGGTGATTATAAAGGTGCTCTACAGGTGTCTCCGATGGTGTTTGTTGAGTTGGCATAGATCGAGATTAGGATTTGTCACTACGATTGTCGTAGAGGTATCTCTGGGCCCTCTCGGTAATGCACATCACTATAAGCCTTGCAAGCAATGTGACTAATGAGTTAGTTACGGGATGATGCATTATGGAACGAGTGAAGAGACTTGCCGGTAACGAGATTGAACTAGGTATTGAGATAACGACGATCGAACCTCGGGCATGTAATATACCGATGACAAAGGGAACAACGTATGTTGTTATGCGGTTTGACCAATTAAGATCTTCATAGAATACATGCGAGCCAATATGAGCATCCAGGTTCCGCTATTGGTTCTTGGCCGGAGACATGTCTCGGTCATGTCTACATAGTTCTCGAACCCGTAGCTTCCGCACGCTTAATGTTCGGTGACGATCGGTATTATGAGTTTACGTGTTTTGATGTACCGAAGGTAGTTCGGAGTCCCGGATATGATCATGGACATGACGAGGAGTCTCAAAATGGTCGAGACATAAAAATCGATATATTGGATGGCTATGTTTGGTCATCGGAATGGTTCCGGGTGAGTTTGGGCATTTACCGGAGTATCGGGAGGTTAACGGAACCCCCGGGGAGTCAATGGGCCTTATTGGGCCTTAGTGGAAAGGAGGAGGAGGCGGCTGATACGTCTCCGTCGTATCTATAATTTTTGATTGTTCCATGCCAATATTCTACAACTTTCATATACTTTTGGCAACTTTTTATATTATTTTTGGGACTAACATACTGATCCAGTGCCCAGTGCCAGTTCCTATTTGTTGCATGTTTAATGTTTCGCAGGAAACCCATATCGAACGGAGTCCAAACGGGATAAAAACTGACGGAGAATATTTTTGGAATATTTATGATTTTTGGGAAGAAAAACCAACACGAGACGGTGCCTGTCGTGGATTTGTCACGGCAGATGTCCTAGGGTAAGGACTTAGTCGTGAGGCCAACGCATCTATGTGGTAGCTTGAGAGGGTTTGAGCGGAATCGAGAGATGCAACACAAGACAGGGATTTAGACAGCTTCGGGCCCCGGGAAACATCATCCGGTAAAAACCCTACATGCTGTTTGAGGCTTGGTCTCATTATCATCACGAGGGAGTCGCCGTAAACCGGCTCTCCTCCTTGTGTTTAATACTAGAGATTATTGCTTCTTGCTTGTCGCTTGTAACTTGTCCCTCTTTGGAGAGCCCTGCCCCTCCTTATATATGTTGAAGGGGCGGGTTACACGTGGAGTCCTATTAGGATTAGGACTAGTCTATCTCTAATACAAACCGGATACAAGTCCTGGTCTTAACTCCTTGTAAGGTAAATATTCCTCATGCCTTTCCTCTTAAACCGGCCCACAATAGTTGAACCGGCCTTCATGAACCGCCAGACAGGCCACCGGGTCTTGTTGCTCCTCTGGCCCGCCTGCCGGATTACCAATGAGCTGTAAACCGTCTGGTCTGTGCAGGTCGCCGGTGAATTGCCAAGTCCGGCCGGTTTATCCTTCCGGCTGGTTTACGCCGCGGGGCATATCCCCGACATTAGCCCCCAAGTTTAGCTTGGATTTATCCATGGTAAACTTATGCTGCAAAATAAACACCAGAACAATTCTGACAGGTTGTGCTCCGGGTTAAGAATTCTTGTGGACCGACACTGATCATGCTTAAGTCCTTGTTATTTCTTCCTTCTAGAAAATCCAGGTCAATAACCAGCTTCATACTCAAATTGCTGCCGTTGGTTTCTCATAGAAAAACACTGTGAAGAATAATCCACTTGAATCGGCTTCCAAAGCGCCGGTTTAAGAAATATTGGTCTTGAAATACTCATCTGATATTCAGCCGGCTTGAAGATGCAGAACTTGCCGGTTTATCATTGCCAAGAATTGTCGGGTTATAAAAACTGATAATTCCAGGTCATGATTGTTGCAGACACCGGTTCATGATTGTTGCCAACACTGGTTTATGATTATTGATGACACCGGGTTGCAGCCATAGGGTCATAATGATTGGTGACGCCGGGTCAATCTAGTTTGTTCAAACAGAGAATTTGAAAATATTTCCTGGATAATAATATAATACCTGTAGCCCCCAAGTCTTGAGTAGAACAAAGTGATGGCTTAAGACTTGCTTCAATATAAATACTGTCACTATCGATGAAATCCATGTTGTTCATCCCAGTCACTAGCAAAAACTGAATACTCCATATTATGTAGCCCCCAAGTGCCGGGTTGTCATGCTTGCAGCAACCTGGGACTTGTAATTTCCTGATGCTCATAAAAACTTCAACCAGTAGCCCCCAAGGGCCGGGTCATTATGCAATAATGAGCAGGGACTTTGATATATACTTCAATGAAAATAACATCATATAATGTAACCCCCATCATGGGGCTTGAATTCACGTCCACAAGGTTAAGAGCCTTGTGCTTTACCAACTGAGCAGTGGACCCTTCAATATAATGAATAAAAAGCTTTATACCTTGAATTGTTTAACAGGAGCAATTGGTAGCCCCCAAGGGCCAGCTCATTATAATGTGATGAGTCGGGTCTTCAATAAGATGAACAAAGAATGACTTTGCATTAGCCCCCAAGTGTCATGGTGCATGCTTGCAGCGACATGAGACTTGCATATTTGATGTAATCTGAACTTTAATAATGTAGCCCCCAAGTGCCTGGTTGTAAGCCTGCCGCAACTCGGGACTATTCCTTCAATTGTAGAATAAAAGCCATATCCATTGATAACATAATATCCATTGCGCTAAAGCGACTTTGAAAACCTCAATCATAATATTAATAACCATAATAAAAATCCAGCCGTGTTGGCTATTCAAGATAATATAATCTGGTAGAAACCTTATTCATCCAATATCATAATGAAAATTCAGCCAAGTTTGGCTATTTGAATAATATAACCCAATGATTTATAAGCGCATGATTCCAATGGCGCAATCCAAATATATACTGGCGACGTATAGTCCAAAAGCCAGGCCGGTTTAATAAACACCGGATAATTTTCCATCATATACTGGCGACTTATCGTCTTAAAGCCAGGCCGATTTAATAAACACCGGATAATTTATCATCATGCTTTATTCAACCTGTTCCTGTGACATTGAATCACATTGTTGGCTTTACCAACTTTTTGTAGTAAGGATGATAATCCCAATCTTGAGTAATGATAACTCCTTTCATACTGTGCCGGTTTATGATAAACCGTACCAGGTTGTGATAAACACCAGTTTAACCATATATAATACTGGTGACTCGTAGTCAAACCAGACCGGGCTAATAGTCTCCGGATTATAACTTGATCATGTACTGACAACTTGTAATTTGAAAGTCAAACCGGGTTAATGAACACCGGTTTGCTCTATAATAAGATGGTAACATAAAATCAAAAAATCAAACCAGGCAAATAATCTCCGGATTAAGAATTGACCGTGTTCCGTCAATTGACAGTCGAACCGGTCTGCGAATTTTGTCGGTTTAAGAACGCAACAAAGAAGAAATATTTATTAAAGAAAATTTCAAGCAAAGGCAATGATAAAAACCATTTGCAAAAATATGCTATACTGAGCTGATCAGATGGTGTTACCATGGTCGGACAGGACCAAGCCCCCAATAGGAGTGACAATGATTCAAGTCAGCCAGGTCCCCAAATGATTTGTGGCATATATGCCAGATCAAGAGGCGTGGCAATGGTTCGGGTTCGACCAAGCCCCCAAGTGATTTAGTGGCCTTAGGCCGACCAAGAGGCGTGACTGGTTCAGACTTGACCATGTCCCCAAATGATCTGGTGGCTGTCGCCTATCAAAAGGTGTCGCGTTGGTTCGGACACGACCAAGGCCCCCAGTGATATAAAAAGTAAATGTCAAGGGGTAAACCGGAGGCCGCTTTAAAAACAGAGCCACTCCATGTAACCACGCATGATGTAAAAAAGAACAGAGACCCCGCTTTATGAAGCAGAAGCCCCCATGTGATCAATGATATGTTAGGCCAATAAGGCGGGATACCCATGTTTGAACCGCGCATCATGGCAGCAGGTCCTCTTCGGTAATTTTTAACTTTTTGCCAGAGATAAATTTTTCTTGAACCGGATATTGAGAACTTCAAAGCTTTGTGGGAGAACAGATTTTCCTTGAACCGGATTGTAAACCAGATATTTGAGAGTGTCAGTGAGACTGACTTCCCTTGAGCCGGATTTTAAACTGGAATCCTTTCTGATGGCCCGGATCTTCTTCATTGAGCCGGGATTTTGTAACTGTCTTATACTTTCTAAGCCGGAAATTTTCTGACGGCCTTCAAATAACAGTAGCCTCCTGGACCGGGTTATCTTTCCCTCCATCGTCCTGGGGTTCTTAAATTTGCTGAAACTAGCAAGATTTGCTGAGTCATGTCATCGTAGCCCCCGAGTCTCAAGGTGACTCGAGGAGTTGGCTTGAAACTCTCCATATTTGACCGTGATATAAACCGGCATAACTTGTATATCATTGGTGTTGGTAACACGATGTGAATCCACAGAAGGTTGTGATGACTGCGGCGGGTTATAAATGATCCCGTATGCGCCGTGTCAGCAACTCGGCCAATGTTTCCTTCCAACTGGCGATTTGAAGTTAACCAAACTGTAGTGGGGCGACTTGTGCACCTGCCCATTGAGCCATCCAGTGTAGATGGCGGTTGATAGTATATGATAATTTGCCTCCATTTTGAAAGAAAACCGGGCTACCCAAGCTGTGACTTGCTCATTCAGACAGGTGCGGCCTGGTATGTTGATGTAGACCAGGCTGCACTAAATGGACGGTAGAGACGTCCACAGTATTAGAGGTGGCTTGGACAGATGAACCGGCCACAGTGTTGTAAACCGGTTCGGACGGTGGAGTCAAACGCAGGCACGGTCCCGGCAAGCTGATGTAAACCGGACCGTAAGGGCGACGTCTTGCATGCGTCCATTCACCGTGTAATGTGGCACGGACGAACACCGGGCAGGACGTTGCCAGCACGTGCTTCGTACCCATGGTATAAACCACGTTTATAATGAATAATTGCCCTGCATACAATATTGCAGACCAAGGCAAAGATAAACTGTTCTTTGACGAAGATAATATGTGCCAATAAAATATATTTTAAATGGATATCACCTGATATGCCAGGCCGGAAATAATCCGCCATGAAGTTGATGATCCCTTGGTGAAGTTGAAAACACTCATGGGTGAGTCGGCCGCGGGCGCAGACAGATGAGTCGTCTCGGTGTTGTAAGCCGGTGCGAATGAGCAAGTTGTCCTCCGCGTTGTAAGCCGGCGCGGACGCGTGAACCGGCCGCGAGGGCGGACGGGTGAGTCGTCCATGGTGTTATAAGGTGGTGCGGACGGGCGAGTCGGCCGACGCGTTGATGTAACCCGGACCGCGGTACGCGTGTCCGTGAATGGCATAAAAATTGTCCTGTGTAAAAATATTACAGGACAGAGTAATTGTTCTTGACAAAAAACTATAAGTGTTTAATACATAAATTAGATGAATACCACCTGATGTTTGGGTGGACAGTACAACCACCACAGCATCAGAAGCGGCTTCGGGGTGATGAATCGGACGCGGCCTTGTAAGCCGGCACAGATGAGCCCGTTGTCCTCCGCGTTGTAAACCGGTGCGGACGCTTGAACCGGTCGCAAGGGCGGACGGACGAGTTGTCCGTGGTATTGTAAGCCGGTGCAATCGCGAAAATAAGCGGGGGTGGCAACTTGCGCAAAACGAGCGCTAGTGCAAAAATAATTTTTGCCCACGCCCCTTTTGCGACACCCTTTTTGTAAGGAACAATGGTCCTGCAAAAAATTATCATAGACCAAATAATTGCTTTGAAACAATTTAGTATGTGCTGATAAAATAGAGTTAGATGGATATCACCTGATGTTTGCAGATGGCAAACAACGTTGGATGATGAATGATCCGTTCACTGAAACAGAGGCGATGGCGTAAAGCACCGCACCGGCCGGCTCAGACGGACCCTCCGGGTCGTATTTAACCCGTTTTTTTTTCTTTTTTTTGACAAACAGCTCTTCACCCGAGCGCCCGGCCACTTCTCCTCTTCTGTGTATGCAGCGGCTATTGGGAAGCGGGCAGAGCCGGAGGCCGGCTCAACGTGATCAGGAGACGCGCGAAACGTGCTGTAAACGCCTGGTGGAGAGAGACGCCGCCAGCCGCGGCAACAGCGAGGCGCAGAAACCAGCAACTCGTGCGAGCCGCGGGCATACTCGAGGACGGCCAAGGCAGAGGAAAGCGAAACCAGGCCAGTAGTTGAACACAGAACAAAAAATCTAGATTTTAGCGATTATATCTAGTACAGCCTCACGTGAGAAAGTAGTATCCCTGTAGTACTTGATCCGGTTGATTGATGGCTTGATGTGACATAGCAGCAGCACTGAAACCTTGTAATATCCCGTGAGTGCTAGCTGCCGAGATCGATTGGAAATCACATAATAGTAGTGTTGGCTTCCTCGGGCCTTGAAGACAGTACGTGCCGGCACAACGGTTCAGCGGGTCGCCTCTGATCAATCTCCACGTACGAGTTGAATCAGTATTAAAATTTGTCGGTCCCGGTTTCCTTACCGATCTGGCTTTTGTTCTCCACGCCGCGTTGGTGGCGGCACACAGGACGCCGAACCCTAGCTTCTCAAATCTCGTATATTGCCAATCCAGACTGGCGAATCTGAAACTGACGTAGATCCTTCTAAACGGGAATTCCTCCTCTTGAAAATTGCGAATTTCCGACCCTTGAGAAAGATCCCTCCAAGAACATAACACCACCGTGCACGGGCCCCACGGTGGGCGCCAACTGTCGTGGATTTGTCACGACAGATGTCCTAGGGTAAGGACTTAGTCGTGAGGCCAACGCATCTATGTGGTAGCTTGAGAGGGGTTGAGCGGAATCGAGAGTCGCAACACAAGACAGGGATTTAGACAGCTTCGGGCCCCGGGAAACATCATCCGGTAAAAACCCTACATGCTGTTTGAGGCTTGGTCTCATTATCATCACGAGGGAGTCGCCGTAAACCGGCTCTCCTCCTTGTGTCTAATCCTAGAGATTATTGCTTCTTGCTTGTCGCTTGTAACTTGTCCCTCTTTGGAGAGCCCTGCCCCTCCTTATATATGTTGAAGGGGCGGGTTACACGTGGAGTCCTATTAGGACTAGGACTAGTCTATCTCTAATACAAACCAGATACAAGTCCTGGTCTTAACTCCTTGTAAGGTAAATATTCCTCATGCCTTTCCTCTTAAACCGGCCCACAATAGTTGAACCGGCCTTCATGAACCGCCAGACAGGCCACCGGGTCTTGTTGCTCCTCTGGCCCGCCTGCCGGATTACCAATGAGCTGTAAACCGTCTGGTCTGTGCAGGTCGCCGGTGAATTGCCAAGTCCGGCCGGTTTATCCTTCCGGCCGGTTTACGCCGCGGGGCATATCCCCGACAGTGCCCAAGGGGGCCATGAGGCAGGGGGGCGCGCCCCAGTGGGGCAGGCGCACCCTGGACCCTCGTGGGTACCCCGTAAGGTGGTTTACGCTCTTGTTTTGCCGCAAGAAAGCTAATTTTTGGAAAAATATCTGGGCGAAGGTTTCAATCCAATCGGAGTTACGGATCTCCGGATATAAAAGAAACGGTGCCAGGGCAGAATCTGAGAACGCAGAAACCGAGAGAGACAGAGAGATAGATCCAATCTCAGAGGGGCGCTCGCGCCTCCCATGCCATGGGAGCCAAGGACCAGAGGGGAAACCCTTCTCCCGTCTAGGGAGAAGGTCAAGGAAGAAGAAGAAGAAGGGGGGCTCTCTCTCCCCCTTGCTTCCGGTGGCGCCGGAACGCCGCCGAGGGCCATCATCATCACCGCGATCTACACCAACGCCTCCGCCATGTTCACCGACATCTCCATCACCTTCCCCCATCTATATTCAGCGGTCCACTCTCTGGCAACCCGTTGTACCCTCTACTTGAACATGGTGCTTTATGCTTCATATTATTATCCAATGATGTGTTGCCATCCTATGATGTCTGAGTAGATTTTCGTTGTCCTACCAGTGATTGACGAATTGCTATGATTGGTTTGAATTGCATGTTTTATTATTGGTGCTGTCCTATTGTGCCCTCTGTGTCGCGCAAGCGTGAGGGATTCCCGTTGTAGGGTTTGCAATATGTTCATGATTTGCTTATCGTGGGTGGCGTGAGTGACAGAAGCACAGACCCCAGTAAGTAGGTTGTCTGCGTATGGGATAAAGAGGACTTGATACTTTAATCACTACTAGAAAAACCACTACTAATGGCGCACCTAATATGGCCATTAATGGCGCATCAGTGGTGCGCCATTAACAGCACACCATTAGTAATTTTTACTAATGGCGCACCACATGGTGCGCCATTAGTATCTGGTATACTAATGGCGCACCGCGGGTGCGCCATTAGTATAGGCCAGCGTGCGCCATTAGTATGCCTCCCAGGGGCCATGTATACCCAGGTGCTTTGGCATACTAATGGCGCACCACCACTGGATGCGCCATTAGTAACCGCGGCATACTAATGGCGCACTGCCCTTTGATGCTCCATTAGTATGCACTGTCATACTAATGGCGCACTGTCATGTGATGCGCCATTAGTATGAATATTAGGTTTTTTTTATTTTTTTATTTTCTGTTTTTTGCACAGGTTACAAAATGTATAATTTGACAAAATATAGACAGCACACATCAACAACAGATTCATCGAATACAATAGAAGATTAGTCTTTGAATACAATTCATCATATTAGTCTCCGAATACAATTCATCATATTAGTCTCCGAATTAAAAAGACCGAACAAAGATAGAACATTATATTACAAGTCTCGAGACCGCGAGTAGCGAGTTTGTCTTCACATTACAAGTCGATATCGATCATCTAAAGTACCATCACATAGAAGAGAGCTGCGGTCATCACGATGAGCATCATCACGATGAAACTCGTCTTCATCCGGTTCCTCCAACGCTCCCTCCCCTCTCCCGCTAGATAGCGGGCGTATCTAGATTCGGCCTCGGCCCTAGTGGTGTACCCTTTGTAACTGTTACCGCTGAATCGGTGAACCTGTCTCTGACACTCCTCCCAGTCATCGTAGACTCCGGGAACCTTACCCTTGTACACGACATACGTCGGCATCGCTATGCACTAGCCAAACGAAACGTTAGTACCAATTCACAGACAATACATAAGCAATATATAATTATGCAACAGAATGATCGGAAGAGAAAAGCAAGACATTAATAGCATCGATTACATCTAAGTTGAACGACTCTCGAAACCAAAGAGACATACTACAAGTTCATTAAAGTTTAATTACAACATGAACCAATCGATGTTTCAGAACTAGACAACTCGACTCAAGGGACCGGAGCGTGGATGAAGCCGCCGTCTATCGTGGGAGTCATGAAAGAACGGGCGTTGTCATCCTGCATTTGTAGCATTGTGTCGATGTCACTGTTGGACGGTTGATTTCTGAGGTAGAACTGCCCCGAGGTACGAAGGACATCTTGATGGATGATTTCCGCAAACTCTGACTGGATGCGAAAGAATTCTTGTCGGAGGTCCGCGTCCTGGATTGCCGACACGCTCGCGGCCCAATCTTTGAGTTTACTCGGTAGCAGAAGTTGATGATGGTCCCGTACGATCGCCCGCATGTGATGGATGGCGTAGTAGGCACCCTTCTGACCGCCAGGCGACTGCTTGACGCAGCAGAACGTCGTATTGTGGGAGAACACGTGCTTGCCGTACTTACGAATAGGCCTGGTGAAGGTGCCTCCAGATTGGGCGTAGCCGGGGAGAACATCATCAAGAACCTTCTTGACATTTGTGTAGTCTACGTTCGACTGACGGTCCGGGTCGAAATACGTGGCCATGGAATATTTGGGGCTTAGGAGGATGAGCGTGCAACGTGTGTCACTGCAGAAAACACGGAATGTTAAAAGAAAAACGATCGAAATGTAAGAATTCATATGTTACGGGCCGGTTGAGGGGAGGACTTACTCGGGAAAGTAAGGCACGAGGAAGTTATCCTTATCTTGGTTTGCCAGAATGACGCCTTCGAGGTAAGAACTCGCGACTTGCCGGTCCCCAGCGCTGCCCAAGATCTTGGCACGCATGTAGAAGGGGTCGACTATCACGATGTCCGGGGTTTTGTCGAGAATGATCCGCATCTCCATACTCAGCGAAAATAGCCGAACGAAGGTGTAGTGCAGCGGATGAAGGTTCAACATAGCGTGGATGTCATCAAAACGCAGGATGATCGTACGCCCGATGGAGTTATCCACAAAGCCCTTGCCCTCTAGCACCTTGGCCGTGAAAACCGGGTATGCCACATCCTTCTCCCTAAGACGCCGCTTCTCCAAAGCAAGAACACTGTCATGCAGACTCCGCATAGCACCGGTTGCAGCATTGAGCATATTTGTCGGTAGCATCGCCCTACCCGCCACATGCACCCTCCTCGAGATATCCTGCGGTGAAGGTGGCCCGTCCTGAGCACGGATCGTACTCGGTGCCGGCTGGCTCGCACCCTTCTTAGTCTTTCTTTTGCGTGCCTTCTTCTTCTCCTGTAATGGGACCGAGTTCTGCTCACAGACCGCCTTCTTGAGTGTGTTGGGGCTGATAATATTTCGCACCTCGCCTATCTGAGGCTCGGTGAAGTCGGCAGCTGGAGGCGTCTCCTGAGAGCTGAACGCCAGACGGCGCCTGTTGAAACTTGGCTTCTCCGCGGTACGAGCTAGATCGCACACGTCTTTTGTTGGGTTTGGTTCTTGAGAAGGAGGCCCCTTGAAGTCGCCATCGTACCCATGCTCGACAAAGTACTGATCGACGTTGCCAAATGTATCATCGTCGTAGTCGTCGTCATTCTGATCCTGTGCCATATGCATGTTTGGATCCAGTGGCATAGGGATGTCCGGCACCGTTACGGCGGTCTTGCCATGGGGCCGACTTGGCGCCGACATGACTGGCGGTGTTGTCTTTGGGGTGGTGTCCCCCGCCCCCAAATGAATCTGGCTCTTCGGCCAAAGCAGGGGCCAGCTTAGGCAGGCGCTGAGGGTCATCACGTCTTCATCGTTGGCCCCGACAGGTCGAATCGGAGGTAACAAGTCGTCGCAGCCTGGCAGCACCCGAGCTAGTTGAACCCTAAACAAGTTGGGTGGCATCTAGGTACCGTGGAACAAGGGGTTGCCCGGTTGAACGATTTTGCCCTTGGCGACATCGACCAACTCGTTGTTCACGAAGTGGAGGAGAGTGCACGGAACGTCGGCGACGCCCTGCGAAAACATGTAGGGCATCAGGGATGCCCAGTCAAAGGCAAGGAGATGAAGTCCTCGGCCGAGAGAGGCTTAATTAGTTACCGTGATGATGGCGTCGAGCTCGGCTAATGTCGAGGCACCGCCAACGGCGGTCGTGCAGTTGACGGAGGGGCCGCTTGCTGAAGAGGTGCCGGCCGGCGTACACCCGGGTGCATTAAGCTCCCGTGCCGGCGTTGGAGACACCAATGCCGCCTCCGCCGGAGGCACCAATGGCCCCTCCATCGCATTATGCGAGTTGCTGGCCGTGAAGCTAGGAATCGGGGGCGGCCCTTGTTGGCCGCCCGCAATCCACGCACTCAACCCCGAGATCAAGGTAGGCACAAGGGCGGTGATCGTCGCTCCGAGTCGTTGTTCCACTTGCTCTTGGACAATCTCCGGAATCCGCGCCACCTGTGCCTTGAGTTCTTGAACCTCTCGCGCCTGGCTTTCCGAGCTGGTCTTTTTCTCCTTCCGCACACCAGCGGTATAGTATGACCCCCATTTTGTCGACAAGCCTTTGCCGGCCACACGACCAGCTGACGTCGGCTTACTGAGCTTATCCTTGTTCTTCATTACATTCAACCCCCTATTTAGAGTGGTGTCCCAAGGGTTGCTCTTAGTCGACCCCGCGCTACTGCTTTCAGTCGCCTGCGGAAGGAATGTGAACCATTTAGAAATTTGGCTTCATTAATTAGAATGCAACCATATGGAGCTAATTACGCGGGGGTGTATTCCTTACTAGAACAAGCTCAAGCTGCCTGGTCTTCGGATCCGTGGTAAGCTCCTTTGTTTTCGGGTCCTTCTTGTACCGGGCCCTGACAAAGTTCCTGGTCTGCTTGTCACCGTATTTATCGAAGAGGGGCGGTAGGCCTTGCTCGGCACGGTCCGCCTCCTCCTTGTCCCATATAGGCTCCGCCACTCTGTAACCGCCGGGACCGAGTGTGTGTTCCCCTATGTTCAGCTCCCGCATTTGTTTCCCCCACTCACTTGATTGGGAGCTTGCGGTGCTCGAGCAATTGATCTTGAAGTCGTTGTAGTCATCTTCGGTGATCGAAGGATTTTTCTCCTTGATCTTCTGATAACTCTCACCTTTCTCGATCATTCTCTTCACATTGCTTTTCCAAGTAGACAGGGCCGTGCTCATCTTCGTGAGGGCAGCACTGTTCACTTTATTCCCTTTGAGGCTTGTGTTTTCAAATTCAGCGGGGAACTTGTATCGTTCGTGCAGCTTCGTGAAGAGGAGGTTGCGCAAATTCCCTCGGTCAGGATGCCTCAGGTTCTCGGTGTTGATCTAGACGGTGCTCCGGATAATGCACCCGAGCTGAAGCGAGTACCCCTTGACTATTCGTTCGGGCGCCGTTGGATTCCCGTTGGAGTCCACTTCAGTAACTTCCTCCTTGAGGGTGCGGAGCACGATCGGGCGCCGGTCCTTCCGTTGCCTCTTCGGTTGGCTGCCATCTATGCGTGCGCCGCCATCATCAATGGTGGCATCCTCGGCGGCACCATCAGTGGTGGCATCAGTGTGGTCATCCTCGGCGGCACCATCCGTGGTCTCAGGATCGGTGGGGAAGGCGGCGGCCTCATACAAGTGAGGTTGTTCCTCCATCTCCTGGGACAGCTCCCAGAATGCCTTGCCGCCCGAACCCCCGGCCTCATCGTTGTGGGCCATGTTTCTCTCTAAATAGAAACAAAGTTTGGTCAAAAAGTTGGTTATTGTCAAGGAATAAGATCATGGTCTCATCATTTAGGGTTTGTCGACACCGAGGCATCCTAAAATCTAAGCTTTTATCATTGAGGGGTTTTCGACGCCGAGGCACCCTAAAAGCCTAACCTTTCATCATTTTGGTTTTTATCGACACCGAGGCACCCTAAAAGCCATGCATTAGTCACAAGTACGCCGGGGCACTTGATCCTACTTAATTAATTACTAAGATACCCCGGCCCATGCATTAGTCACAAGTACCCCATATGTCCTATTTTTAGCAAAGTCATGCTAAAATTCACGGAAAATTTCAGCATGACCTTTGCTGAAAATAGGACATATGGAGTACCCGAATTTGCCGGAACGGAAGTTAATCGACATTCCGGCAAACTCAAGGGCCTCTTGGGGTACCTGCAATATCATCACGACACTGCCCATGAAACCACTCAGGCTAGCCAAGGAGACTGCCCATGAAACCACACCCCAAGGTAGAAGCCATCATTCATTACAAATTTGAATATATGATATTCCAGAAAATAATCTGTCTACAAAATGAGATACATTCCGTTTGAACTACCAAGTTACACAAAGAAAATGCACCTAAGCACCAAGAGGAACTGTTACAACTCCATAAGGTATATCCAAGTCACTGCTACTCATATTCAAAAAACCTAACTCCAATATAACCAGAAAGATTGTAAAACATTATATCTCCCTGCTGACATGAACTGAAAGCGTAACAAAAATACCTATTATTCTAGGCAGCTGCCTTGCTAGTGATTCGGTGTCGTCGCAACTGGATCCCTCCCACTCGACCTGCGATCTTCTACAAGGAAAAAGTAGCAGCTCAGTCAACCACCATATAATTATACAAGGAAAAAATAGCAGCTCAGTCAACCACCCTTTTTTACTTAATTATTAACTGTAGATTCTCCTAGCTATCTAGCTAGCTTGTCCCCCCCTGCCCTAATCAAAGGAGATCTCCAACTGCTAGACCAAATAATTCTCAAGGCAAACAACTACAGGTCTCAAGGATATATACACATGCAGGTGTCAAGGAATTAAGTTCGATGACAAACTCATCACACCAGAATCTGAAACAAATTCCTTGACTGACCAACTAGTCCAGCTAATTAACTACAAGCATTGACAATTAACTAATTAATCAGGTCCAATTAAACAAGATAGAAGCTAGCATAATTGGAGATAGCTTAGCTTAACCAGGTCCATTATTCAAGCAAGAGTAAGGGCAGCTAGCTAGCTTAGCTAGGATCCATTACATGACATGCATGAAAAGGAAGCATTATTGCTGACACCCATAGTATTCCTTTGTCTATTGTCAGCTGCCAACAAAGCCACCCCACCCCCCTGCCCTAATCAGAGGAGATCTCCAACTGCCAAAGCAAATTATTCTGAAGGCAAACACCTACTGGTGTCAAGGATATATATACATTGCTTGCTAGCTTAATCAGGCGCCGTTTTTGGATTTCATCTCATGCATGACAACAACTGGAGTAATTAATCTTGGATGCTTAATTATATATGTGGTACCAAACTGCAATTATTCCAACTGAACCAACCAATCAGCAGCAGGTTCAGAATCTCATCCTTTTTGTAAGACCCATACATACTTGTGGTATTTCATTCTTCTTGTCAGATTATTATTATTAAGTGGCTGAAACAGTAAGTAGTGTGAGTTTGGTTTGGACTGGACTAGTGGACCACATACTATGTATGATATATGCATGCACATGTGGTACTCCCTTGGTTAATAAGATGGCCGTATGCATCATCCTTGATGCAGAGGCCGGGAAGCCCCCCTTTTCTAAAAAGAAAAACATGTGGTACTCCTATCAATCAACTGAACGACTTGTACAACATTCATCATGTACATATCAGTATATGCGAGTGAGTAGAATTTAGCATTTTCTTATGAGAAAAAAACTGAATACATGCCCTGTTTATCTGAAGAATTGAATGAACATTGGCCCTGAAGCATTTTCTTGACTAAACTGTGCTCGTAATCCAATTTATGGCCTAATCTACTCAGATTTTACTCAATGACCATGTGCCCAGAGAAAAGGGGAAGAACAGAAGAGGAGGAAGAGCGTACCACGTCTGTAGTCGGGCTAAGCTGTCGCCGGTGACGGTGTAGACGAGGCTGGCTGGCCGACCCGGGGCAGCGGCGTCGGGGCGGGGTCGAGGCGGCGTTGGGGCGGTGGGGCGGCATCGAGGCGGCGTCGGGGCGGCGGGGCAGCGTCGAGGCGGCGTCGGGGCAGCGGGGCAGCGTCGAGGCGGCGGGGCAGCGGCGTCGGGAGAGGAGAGGGGAAGGGGATCTAGGGCGAGGGAGAGGGCGAGGGAGAGGGAAGGCGAGGAGAGGGCGAGGGAGGGAGAGGGCGAGGGCGAGGGAGAGGGGGAGGGTCAGGGCAGCGGCGGCGGCGGCGGTGGATCGAGAGGGAGAGGGAACTGGCGAGGGGGAGAGGGAAAGGGGGGATCGGGTGATGGGGGAGAGGGAAGGGGGGATCGGGCGAGGGGGGAGAGGGAAGGGGGGATCGGGCACAATACTAATGGCGCACCTCACCGTGGTGCGCCATTAGCATGTCCATACTAATGGCGCACCTCATCGTGGTGCGCCATTAGTAGTTTTTTTTATTTCAACTCAAGCCAACAGGTTATGTACCACCAGAACTGATCCACATCAAGTCCCCTCTACTAGCTCGACTGGTCAGCAGCCAGTTCTCACACCAGGAGGTCCTGGGTTCGACTCCCAGGCTCCACAATTTTTTTTAGCATTTAAAAAGCTGTTTGATACTTATTTGTGTTTAAATATATTCAAACTTGTTTAAATAATAACAGTAATATTTTTTTATAAGACAGTAGCATTTAAAAAGCTGTTTGATACTTATTTTTTTTATAAGACGGTGCACGGGGTGCGGGGGGTCGGCGGCGGCGGTTGAGTAGGGGAATCGAGGGTGCGGGGGGTCGGCGGTGGTGGCCGGTGGACCGGGGGGTGCTCGGCGGCGAGGGGGACCGGATCTGGCGAGGTGGGATAGCGGTCGAGATGGAGGGGGATCGAGATCGAGTGTCCATGAAATTTAAAATGCTGTTTGATACTTTTTTGTGTTTAAATATGTTCAAACTTGTTTAAATCATAACAGTAATTTTTTTATAAGACAGTAATAATTTTTTAAAAAATATCGTCAAACAGTAATGCCGGTGGAGCGGGGGAGGGTGCGGGGGGTCGGTGGCGGCGGTTGAGTAGGGGAGGGGTGCGGGGGGTCGGCGGCGACGGTTGAGTAGGGGAATCAAGGGTGCGGGGGGTCGGCGGCGGCGGCCGGTGGACCGGGGGGTGCTCGGCGGCGAGGGGGACCGGATCTGGCGAGGTGGGATAGCGATCGAGATGGAGGGGGATCGAGATCGAGTGTCCATGAAATTTAAAAATATTCATGATAGTTCAAAAAGTGCCCATGAAATACAATCGAGAAATGAAGGCTACGATTTAAATACAATCGATCTTAGCTAGCTATCTGTTAACAATCTTCTTGCCCTTCTTTTTCGCAAATGGAGTTCTTCTGTGGAACGGACGTCCTTTAGGTAGGGTGGTCCTGCTTCTTCTTGTGGTGTATGCTGCTACTTCATCATCGTCGTCATGTTCGATCCTCGGGTCGCCGTACTTGTCGAAGTCTTGCTCATTGGCTACTCCATCCATTCCGATGATCTTCCTTTTGCCTCTCCTCACGACAACACGACTGGTCTTTGACGGGTCGGTAATGAAGAAGCATTGGTCCACTTGGGAAGCCAGTACCCATGGCTCATTTTTCGCGGTGACGTTTGCGCCCGCGGTCTTGGATTTGGCTTCGGGTATAACCATGGTGGTGAAATACCGGTCTTCTTTTAGGACGCTCTTGGCCCATCTGACACGGAACATCGGGACCTTCTCTCTAGCGTAGCTCAGCTCCCAGATCTCCTCGATCCTTCCGTAGTATCTGTCCTTGTCGTTACCGGTGTAGGATTCCATCGTTACCCCGGAGTTCTGATAACCATCACTCTTCATGTCCTTGGCCTCGGTGTAGAATGTGTAGCCGTTGATATCGTACGCCTCATAGGTCATCAGGTTGTGCTCGGCGCCCTGTGACAAGGCGAATATGAGTTGTTCTTCCGCGGAAGAATCCTCATGTAAAGGGTACGACAGAAGCTTCTGCTTGAACCAACGCGTGAAACATGAGTTGTGCTCTTTGAGTATATCTCCGTCCATCCTCTGTTGGCCTCGGTCATTGTACGTCTTCTTAATAAAGGTTTTGTGCTCTACCACCCAAGGATCGACCACATCTATGTGTTGTAGCGCGACTAGGTTTGCTCTTTCAAAGTCGACGAGTCGACCCTCGAAGTCGACATGCATTTCGCGGCGACCCTCACGGTGACCCCATCCAGCGAGCCTGCCGAGGTGCCTGTTGACGGGCAGACCAACGGGGTTCTCGATGCCTAGATAATTCGTGCAGTAGGAGATGCACTCTTCGGTCAGAAAGCCCCTGGCTATGCTTCCCTCTGGACGTGACATGTTGCGAACGTATCCTTTGATGACACCATTCATCCTTTCGAACGGCATCATGCTGTGCAGGAACGTCGGCCCGAGTTGGATGATATCCTCCACTATATGGACCAGCAGATGCACCATAACGTCGAAGAATGCGGGCGGGAAGTACATCTCAAGCTCGCATAGTATCACCACGATCTCTTCCTGTAGCCTTCTGAGTTGCCTCACGCCAATCGACTTCCGAGAGATGACGTCGAAGAAGTTGCATAGGCCAAATAGCGTTTCACGGACGTGCGCGTCCATGATCCCACGGATTGCAACTGGAAGTATCTGCGTCATCAGCACATGACAGTCGTGAGACTTCATCCCGCTGAACTTCTGCTTCACTGGGTCTAGGTATCTGCTTATCTTCCCCGCGTAACCGTAAGGAAGTTTTACTCCTAGGAGGCAGGTGAAAAACTGCTCGATCTCCTCCTGACTTAGAGTGAAGCACATGGGAGGGTAGTCATTTCCGGTCTTCTTGGCCTTTTTGCCTTTGCGACGACTTTCTGTGTCCTGCTTCGCCTCATCATCATCATCATCATCATCATCATCATATATAGCGTGAAGCTCCTGCCTGATGCCCATTGATTTCAAGTCTGCCCTTGCTTTCGGCCCATCTTTGGTCCTCTCTGGCATGTTGAGCAGGGTACCAAGCAGACTCTCGCACACGTTCTTCGTGATATGCATGACATCAAGGCTGTGAGGCACACGGTGGATCTTCCAGTACGGCAAGTCCCAGAAAACAGACCTCGTTTTCCATACCTTCAGCAGCAGCTCTGGCGCCTTTTGCTTCTTTCCCGGCAGTGGGCAGTCTTTCCAATTTTTCAACAGCTTGTCTATTTCCTCGCCGCTCCTCGTACACGGGCGTTTTCGGGGTTCGGTTTCACCATCGAACAGATCCTTGCGTTTCCTCCACGGGTCATCGTCGCGAAGCCACCTTCGATGTCCCATGAACACGGTTTTCGAAGACCCGAGAAATCTATCTAGCTGGCGATATGTTGTGTCATCCATGCACCTTACGCATCCAGAAAATCCGTGGACTACCTGCCCCGCAAGATATCCGTAACCGAGATAGTCGTGCACCGTCGTGAGCAGTGCGGCTCTCATAGGGAAATATTCTTTCTCTGCGGCGTCCCACGTATTGGCTGGCGTTTTCCACAGCGTGTCAGTCTCCTCTTTCAGAAGCCCCAGATACAGATTGATGTCGTTCCCTGGTTGTTTCGGCCCTTCAATTATCATACTCATGTGAATGTACTTCCTCTTCATGCACAACCAGGGGGGAAGGTTGTACATCCACACGAACACAGGCCAGGTGCTATGTGTGCTTCTCTGGCTGCCAAACGGATTGACTCCATCGGTGCTCGCGCCCAGCATGATGTTCCTTGGATCGTTCCCAAATTCTGGGTATTCGAAGTTCAACGCTTGCCACTGGCTCGCATCCTTAGGGCGACTCAGCATCTTGTCTTTTTTATCTATCTCCGGATCATTTGCGTCATCTTCTCGCTTCTTCTCCTCCCTATCCGCGTGCCAACGCAAGAGCTTTGCTACCTTAGGGTCCGTGAAATACCGCTGCAGACGAGGAGTGATCGGAAAGTACCACACCACTTTTCGAGGAGCTTTCTTCCTCTTCTTGTATCGAGTGACACCGCACACCGGACATATGGTAGACTCCGCGTGCTCGTCCCGATAAATGATGCAATTGTTCATGCACACATGGTATTTCACGTGCGGTAAATCTAGAGGACACACGATTTTCTTCGCCTCCTCCAAACTGGTCGGGCACTTGTTCCCCTTGGGAAGACGTTCGTGCCAGAATGACATGTTCTCGTCGAAGCATGCGTCGGTCATTTTGTGTTTTACCTTCATCTCCAGAGCCATGAGCGTTACTTTCAGGCGGGTATCCTCGGGCCTGCATCCTTCATACAATGGAGTAACCGCGTCTAACTCAAGTTGATCCATCTTGGCTTTCTCTCGGGCGGCAGCTCTTGCGTTATCCGTCTGCTTGAGAAGCAGCTCTTGAATATGAGGGTCCTGCACCCAGCCCATCGATGGTCCAGCGTCGTCTGCTCCGCCGGCATCATCATCATGTCCTACATCTTCTACATGATGACTGTGTACAGCATCACCGTCATGATCATCTCCTGGGGATTCTTCGTCTTCTCGCCCCCCGAGCCGCGGTGGTTGTCTTGCTGCCCTTCCTCATTTCTTGCCCGGCCCCCATGGACGACTTCGTAGTCATCTTCATCACCTTGCCACCAATAGCCATCCATGAAACCACGCAAGAGCAGGTGGTCCCGCACCTGCCCGGAATCCAGGTCCGCAATAAGGCTATTCAGCTTGCATCTTCGACACGGACATCTTATCTCTGTCTCGTTCTTTTGAAGCATCTCGGCCTTCACGGACCTCAAAAACCTATTCACGATGCCTTCGGTCATCGTGCGGACCATGGTCGCCTGCGGGGTAGAGCAAAACGATATTTTAGAACCAAGAAAAAATTTGGCATGACTTTCCCTAAAAATAGGACCAAAAAGAATGCTTAATGCCAAAATTCTCGCCGAAACGGAAATGAATCAACATTCCGGCAAAATATTGGCAACTATCGCATTTCAAATACCGGTACACCTCCAAACACAAACACATATGCAACACCACAAACATATGCAACACCACGAACATACATAGATCTAGCTAGGCCATAAAAAGTGCATGTGCACATTGTTGTAGGGAGAACAACATAAATATAGCCTCCCCCCTTACTTACCTAGCAAAACAAGGTAACTTAACCACTTAATTTGAATGAATCTATGGTGGAAATGAGGTGAAAAAGAGGAGGCACCCGAGACAAGGAGGAGGCGGTGGAGAGAATGAAGTGGGGAGAAAGTGAGTGTGGGAGGAGAGGCTGTCCAAAATATCTTGTTGCTGCCCACTTACTAATGGCGCACCAGCAACAAATGCGCCATTAGTAATCCAGGTTACTAATGGCGCACCAACTGATGGTGCGCCATTAGAACTTTTGCAAAAAAAGGAATAAAAGCAATAATAAGAAAAATAACATTAGTGGCGCACCTTCTGGCTGGTGCGCCATTACTAGTTACAACTAGTAATGGCGCACCACCTGTGGATGCGCCATTAGTATGTTTGGACAGGCGCACTAGTTCAAAAAAAAATTTGGTACTAATGGCGCACCGTGGTCAAGGTGCGCCATTAGTAGTTTCAACACGAATGGCGCATCAGAAGGTCGTGCGCCATTAGTATATACTAATGGCGCACCACTTGTCTGGTGCGCCATTAGTGTCATTTCCATCTATAGCCCTTTTCCTAGTAGTGAATGTTATGGTTGGGTTTTACCTTAATGATCTTTAGTACTTGCGGATGCTTGCTAGTGTTCCAATCATAAGTGCATATGATCCAAGAAGAGAAAGTATGTTAGCTTATGCCTCTCCCTCAAATAGAATTGCAATAGTGATTATCAGTCTAGTAAGGTAGTCAGTTGCTTAGGGACAATTCCACAACTCCTACCACCACTTTTCCACACTCGCTATTTTTATTTTATTGCTTCTTTATCTAAACAGCCCCTAGTTTATATTTACGCATTCTTTATTATCTTGCAAACCTATCCAACAACACCTACAAAGTACTTCTAGTTTCATACTTGTTCTAGGTAAAGCAAACGTCAAGCCTGCGTAGAGTTGTATCGGTGGTTGATAGAACTTGAGGGAATATTTGTTCTACCTTTGGCTCCTCGTTGGGTTCGACACTCTTACTTATCGAAAGAGGCTACAATTGATCCCCTATACTTGTGGGTTATCAAGACCTTTTTTGGCGCCGTTGCCGGGGAGCAATAGCGTGGGGTGAATATCTCGTGTGTGCTTGTTTGCTTTATCACTAAGTAATTTTTATTTGCTGTTCTAAGTTGTTCTCTATCTTTAGTTATGGATACGGAACACGAAATACCAAAAAAATTAGGTGTACTTGCTACTCATGGAGATGGGGAACCTCCTAAAACCCTCGATGCTCGTTATGTGAAAGAAATTATGTACTACTTTGATAATCCTGAGAAAACCCCCATTCTTTTATGTTATGGGAGACACATTGGATCAACGTGAATAATTTAGGATGATCTCTTGACACAAAAAGGGAAACTATTATGGGATCAAATTTATATGTTGTGTTGGTATGCTTGGGATCTATGCTTGAGACATGATTATACTTGTTGCTCTAGGATGAAGTCTCCACACCTTCCCTTTTCATGCAAATTCAATGATAATAAAACCTTGGCTTCTTATGCTAATGGTATATATGATTACTATGATGTGGAACAAACAGAAGAATTCATTGCTTTTATGGGTGCTTATGAGATTTAATCTATGTTTAAAACGTTTGAAGATTTTGATGATTCAGTTTATAGACCTGAAAATTTTGCTATACTTAATTATTGCTATGAGAATTATGAATTCAATTCCGAAATTGATGCATTTATTGAGAAATTCTCCGCTGTCCAAGAAGAGACTAATATTTTGCAGGAGTCTATGGAAGAAGAAATTGATGAAACTGTGAGCTCATTAGATGAAAAAGATGATGAGGAGAGCGAAGAACAAAAGGAGGAAGAGCGGATTAGCTACCCGTGCCCACCTTCTAATGAGAGTAACTCTTTAACTCATACATTGTTTAATTCCCCTTCATACTTACGGAAGGATGATTGCTATGATGATTGTTATGATCCCGTTGATTCTCTTGAAATATCCCTTTTTGATGATGCTTGCTATGCTTGTGGCCAAGATGCCAATATGAATTAAGCCTATGGAAATGAACTTGCTATAGTTCCTTATATTAAACATGAAATTGTTGCTATTGCACCCACGCATGATAGTCCTATTATATTTTTGAATTCTCCAAACTACACTATATCAGAGAAGTTTGTGCTTATTAAGGATTATATTGATGGGTTGCCTTTTATCGTTGCACATGAAAATTTTGATGAATGTAATATGCATGTGCTTGCTGCTCCTACTTGCAATTATTATGAGAGAGGAACTATATCTCCACCTCTCTATGTTTCCAATATGATAAAATTGCAAGAAAATGCTTATACTATGCATAGGAAGAGAGTTAGACTTCGTTGTTGCATGATATATGTTACTTTGTGCTCACTACTAAATTACAAATCATTGTTATATTAAAATTGGCTTTGATATACCTTGGGATCCGGGTGGATCCATTACTTGAGCACTATATGCCTAGCTTAATGGCTTTAAAGAAAGCGCTGCCAGGGAGACAACCCAGAAGTATTAGCATTTATTTCTGTTGTGTGCTTTCATAAAGTTTAAAAACAAAAAAATAAAGAGGGGAACCCAAAACTTTTCAAAAAGGAAAGTGAAAGTAAGAAAGACAAGCATTGTTGAAGTGGGAGAGCTCCTTGAACTTTGTTCATGCTCACGGAAACTTTGTGAATCTTAATTACAGAAACTTTTCATCAAAAATAATTATCCCCTTGTACAATTCCATTGTATTATAAAAATAATGTGCCAAGGTTTACCTTTAGGATGTTTACAATGCTTGTTGGTTTGTACGGTGCAGGACAGAAACTTTGGCTGCAGTGCGTGATTTTACATTTTTTGCTGGAACGGAAAATGGTTCTGATTCTTTTTTCACTGTCTTTCTGTACAAGTTGTTTATTTTTCCTAATTTTGGTAGAATTGTTGGGGTGCCAGAAGTATGGTGAATGTTCAGATTGCTACAGACTGTTCTGTTTTTGACAGATTCTGTTTTTGATGCATAGTTTGCTTGTTTTGATGAAACTATCAATTTCTATCAGTGGATTAAGCCATGGAAAAGCTATATTAAAGTATAAAAAATGCAAAAACAAAATATGAATTGGTTTGCTACAGTAATTAGAGTAGTGATTTGCTTTATTATACTAACGGATCTTACCGAGTTTTCTGTTGAAGTTTTGTGTGGATGAAGTGTTTGATCGAGGAGGTCTCGATATGAGGAAAAGGAAGAGAGGCACGAGCTCAAGCTTGGGGATGCCCAAGGAACCCCATGTAAATATTCAAGGAGACTCAAGCATCTAAGCTTGGGGATGCCCCGGAAGGCATCCCCTCTTTCTTCAACAAGTATCGGTATGTTTTCATATTCGTTTCGTTCATGCGATATGTGCAAGTCTTGGAGCGTCTTTGGCATTTAGTTTTCATTTTTCTTTTATTCACCATGCTGGTATGAGATAGACCTTGGTTTATTTATAGAATGCTCATTGCACTTCACTTAAATCTTTTGAGTAAGGCTTTATAGAATGCTTCATGTGCTTCACTTATATCATTTGAAGTTTGGATTGCCTGTTTCTCTTCACATAGATAACCACTATTTGTAGATGCTCTTTTGCTTCACTTATATTTGTTAGAGCATGCGCATATATTTTTTAGAAAGAACTACACTCTCTTGTTTCACTTATATCTATTTAGAGAGATGACATGAATTGGTCATTCACATGGTTACTCATAAAATCCTACATAAACTTGTAGATCGCTGAATATGATATGTTTGATTCCTTGCAATAGGTTTGCGATATAAAGGTGGTGATATTAGAGTCATGCTAGTGGGTGATTGTGGATTAGTAGAAATACTTGTGTTGAGGTTTGTGATTCCCGAAGCATGCACGTATGGTGAACCGCTTTGTGATGAAGTTGGAGCACAATTTTATTTATTGATTGTCTTCCTTATGAGTGGCGGTCGGGGACGAGCGATGGTCTTTTTCTACCAATCTATCCCCCTAGGAGCATGCGTGTAGTACTTTGTTTTCAATGTCTTGTAGTTTTTTGCAATAAGTATATGAGTTCTTTATGACTAATGTTGAGTCCATGGATTATACGCACTCTCACCCTTCCACCATTGCTAGCCTGTCTTGTGCCGCGCAACTTTCGCCGGTACCATACACACACCATATACCTTCCTCAAAACAGCCACCATACCTACCTATGATGGCATTTCCATAGCCATTCCAAGATATATTGCCATGCAACTTCTATCATCATCATATACATGACTTGAGCATTCATTGTCATAATGCTTTGCTTGATCGTAAGATAGCTAGCATGATGTTTTCATGGCTTGTCCGTTCTTTTATGTCATTGCTACGCTAGATCATTGCACATCCTGGTACACCGCCAAAGGCATTCATATAGAGTCATATCTTTGTCCTAGATATCGAGTTGTAATATTGAGTTGTAAGTAAATAAAAGTGTGATGATCATCATTATTAGAGCATTGCCCCAGTGAGGAAAGGATGATGGAGACTATGATTCCCCCACAAGTCGGGATGAGACTCCGGACTTCATGAAAAAAAAAGAGGCCAACGAAGCCTAAAAAAAGAGAAAGACTAAAAAAAAAGAGTAAGGCCAAATGAAAAAAAGAGAAAATAAAAAAATGGGAGAAAAAGAGAGAAGGGGCAGTGCTACTATCCTTTTACCACACTTGTGCTTCAGAGTAGCACCATGTTCTTCATAGAGAGAGCCTCCTATGCTTTCACTTTCATATACTAGTGGGATTTTTCATTATAGAACTTGGCTTGTATATTCCGATGATGGGCTTCCTCAAATGCCCGAGGTCTTCATGAGCAAGCAAGTTGGATGCAAACCCACTTAGTTTCCAGTTTGAGCTTTCATACACTTATAGCTCTAGTGCATCCGTTGCATGGCAATCCCTACTCACTCACATTGATATCTATTGATGGTGAGGGAGTCCTGGATTAGGGGGTATCCGGACAGCCGGACTGTATACATCGTTCGGACTATTGAAGCGTGAAGATACAAGACTCAAGACTTCGGCCCGTGTCCGGATGGGACTCTCCTTTGTGTGGAAGGCAAGCTTGGCGATCCGGATATTGTGTTTCCTTCCTTGTAACCGACTCCATGTAAACCTTGGCCCTCTCCGGTGTCTATATAAACCGGAGAGGTTGGTCCTTAGAAGACCGATCACAATTACAATCATACCATCATAGGCTAGCTCTTAGGGTTTAGCCTCTACGATCTCATGGTAGATATACTCTTGTACTACTCATATCTTCAATATTAATCAAGCAGGAAGTAGGGTTTTACCTCCATCGAGAGGGACCGAACCTGGGTAAACATTGTGTCCCTCGCTTCCTGTTACCATCAGCCTAAGACGCACAGATCGGGACCCCCTACCCGAGATCCGCCGGTTTTGACACCGACATTGGTGCTTTCATTGAGATTTCCTTTGTGTCGTCACCGCAAGGCTCGATGGCTCGTCTCGTCGTCAAGAACAACATTACCTCGGGGGGAGCTCTGGCTGTAGGCCAAACTCTCCGACTTGGCGGCTTTATCATGGCTACCCCATCAGTGGTTACGCCGACGATGGCCTCTCGGGTCATCAAGCATAACCTTCACGTCAGTTTGGAACTCGTCAAACAGATGGATCCGATGGATCTCTCCTCCCTTTTTGAGCTCTTGGATCACATCACCGCTCTGGGAGTCGCTATAGACTATGACCGGATCGGGCTTAAACCCGACCAAAGGGACATCAGATCCCCGCAGGCCACCCATGAGATGGCAGTAGTGGAGGAACCACGCACGGATTGCCCCTCAACTTTGAGGACGAATTATGTACTGATCACCAAACTCCTTGAGCCGAACACCTGCTCAAAGGGAGACATGACCCAGGTCCCGGACTTAAAATCGGGCATTGGGCCGAAGAAATTGGGCAACACTCTGGATCCCGAACTGTCAGGCTCGGAGCCTCCCATGCCCCTGGGTGTTAGATCGGATCAGAATCTGGATTCAGCTAACAACACCCACCTGGACTTGAACCGTCTCTCCCGCATCAGGCAATAGCCCCAGGAGACTGTACATCACTACTGGGCCAGATTCCTCCTTGCGCTTAACAAGGTCAAGGACTGCCGCGAGGAGGACGTAGTCTCACTCTTCTGCAAAAACTGCACGGACAAAGGACTCCTTAATGCTATAAGTCACCGTGACATAGTACACTTCACGGACTTGGTATCCATAATACAGAAGTACTGTGCGATGGAAAGCGGCTGGAAAACCCAAACAGAATTTTGGTATAGTACGGCTCTCACCAAGACCTTTGTCCGAACTAAACGGGCGAACTCTCGTAAGTCGGTCGATCCAATTCCCAAAAAACCAAAGCACACCCCAGGGCGGGGAACCGTATTGGAAGAATGGCTCGATGGGCCATGTAAACTCCATAGTGCTCCAAACACAGCACAAACCCATAGCCTTAGGGCATGTTGGATACTCCGGCAGGTTGCAAAAAGTGGCGAGGATCTTCTTGCAACCCGTAAAACAGAACAACATCCTGCCAACAAGCACAATACGGTGCTAACAGTCTTCGGGACTTTCGCCTCAAACAATAGGCGCAAGCGAGCTCATCGAAGCTCCGCGGAAATTCGCCATGTGGCAAAAATAAACCCCTGGAACGACACTGCTATAACTTTCAATGCCAGTGATGAACCTCGATTCCAGACCGTCCGGGCGCCAGCCGCTCTGGTCCTTAGCCCAATCGTGGACGGCTTCCAGCTCACTAAAGTACTCATGGACAGCGGGAGCAGATTAAACTTCATCTATGAAAAAACGCTCAACAAGATGGAAATTGTTAAAAGCCGCATTGAACAAAGCGGCACAACCTTTAGGGGAATTATTCCTAGCCGGGAAGCTCGGTGTGCGGGAAAAGTCACACTCGATGTGGTATTCGGCACCCCGGAGAACTACAGGTCCGAAGAAATCACATTCCAAGTGGCTCCTTTTAGCAGCGGATACCACGCCCTTCTAGGGCGGGACGCGTTTACAAGCTTTCAAGCCATACCCCATTATGGGTATATGAAGCTTAAAATGCCCGGGCCCAATGGAATCATCACTCTAGCTAGTGATCCGAACGTTGCACTTCGCACCGAAAACAAAACCGCAGCACTAGCCCTGGAAGCATTATTCGAAGCCCTAGCAGCCGAAGAATTAACAACGCTACGGGCCACCATGGACAGGGACGACGTGATACTCGACAAGCGATCCAAGTCCACCTCATTTAAACCCGCAGACGAGATAGTCAAATTCCAAGTCCATCCAATGGACCCCACGAAGACAGCTTCCATCGGGATGCAGTTGAGCCCCGCAATAGACGCTACACTACGAGACTTTTTACGCCAGAATTGGGACATTTTTGCCTGGCACCCATCGGACATGCCAGGCATCGCGCGCGGATTGGCCGAACATAGCCTTAACATACTAAAGGGATGCAAACCTGCCAAACAGACCCTAAGGCGATTTTCAGAACCCAAACGACAAGCAATGGGGGAAGAGCTAGCCAAGCTACTTGAGGCCGGATTCATCAGAGATATCAAACATCCGGATTGGCTGGCAAATTTGGTAATGGTACCAAAGAAGGACAAATCCTGGCGCCTATGTGTCGGCTTCAAAGACCTCAACAAGGCTTGCCCCAAGGATCCCTTTCCCCTCCCTCGCATCGATCAAATTATCGATGCCACAGCTGGACACGACTCGCTGTGTTTTCTTGACGCATACTCTGGATACCATCAAATAAAGATGGCAGAGTCTGACGAAGATGCAACAACTTTCATAATGCCATATGGCCCTTTTTGCTTCAACACTATGCCTTTCGGGCTTAAGAATGCCGGTGCAATCTATCAACGCATGATTCAAACATGCCTGGAAAAACAAATCGGCAAAACAGTGGAGGCATATGTGGACGACGTGGTCATAAAAACAAGACACGTCGAAACCCTAATAAATGACTTGAGGCTTACATTCGATAACCTCTGGACATACGACATCAAGTTGAATCCGGAAAAATGCGTTTTTGGCGTCCCCTCGGGGAAACTGCCGGACTTCATTATTTCCATTAGAGGAATTGAAGCGAATCCGGCAAAAAATCCGAGCTCTATCACAGTTGGATATACCAACAGACCTCAAGCACATCCAGAAACTAGCTAGATGCATGGCCGCTTTGAGCCGCTTTATCTCCAGGTTAGGAGAAAATGCATTACCTCTTTACCGCCTCCTTCGGTGCACCGAACACTTCGCGTGGACGGATGCAACCGCGGCCGGACTCGATGAAATAAAGACCTTACTAGCCAGTAATCCAGTCCTAACAATGCCCAATATCGGCGAGCCCATGCTACTGTACATAGCCGCAACACATCAAGTTGTAAGCGCAGTGCTCGTCGTCGAACGAGAGGTGGACGGATACAAATTCCCGCTCCAAAAGCCGGTTTATTACGTATCCACAGTCCTCACCCCATGCAAATCCCGATACCCACACTATCAAAAAAAGCATATGCGGTCTTCATGGCATCCCGGAAGCTGCGACACTACTTTCAAGAGTGTTCCATTACGGTGGCCTCCGAAGTACCACTCAATGACATAATAAACAACTGCGACGCCACGGGCCGGATTGCTAAATGGGCTATTGAGCTCCTTCCGTTCGACATAATATATAAACCATGGCGGGCCATCAAGTCGCAAGTACTGGCTGACTTTGTCGCCGAATGGACAGAAGTCGAACTCCCTAAAGAGTATGGCGCGTATTCCAACTGGATCATGCACTTCGACGGCTCCAAAATGCTGGCCGGATTGGGAGCAGGTGTAGTCCTGACGTCTCCCACCGGAGACACGGTCCAGTACGTCCTCCAAATATTATACACAGATTCCAACAATGCAGCCGAATATGAGGCTCTATTGCATGGTCTTCGGATGGCAGTCTCTATCGGCATTCAACGCCTGGAAGTGTGCGGGGATTCGAACCTCGCAATATCACAAATAAATGGAGACTTTGATTCCAAGGATCCGAAAATGGCGGCCTACCGTAATGCCATCCACAAAATGTCAGCTCGGTTCGAGGGGCTCGAATTCCACCATGTGGCTCGAGAAAACAATCACGCGGCTGACGTTCTCGCCCGTATCGGCGCTAAACGCGACCCTGTCCCACCTAACATATTTCTGGAAAGGTTGTTCAAGCCATCCGTAGTATGGGAACGGGAGTCCGGCAATACTAGCACGGATCCGAACACACCCCCAGATTCCGAACCATCAGACATAATTAGAGGCTCTGCCACCGAAATAACATCTTCGGCCCACGAGATCATGGCCGTAGTCGCCCCATGGACTGAGCCTTTCTTGGCCTACCTAAATAGGCAGGAGCTCCCAGAAGACCAAAACAAAGCACGCTGCATTATCCGGCGTTCTACAGCTTACAAAGTCCACGAAGGGGAACTCTACAAGAAAAGTGCCACTAGAGTGCTCCAAAGATGCATCTCCGAGGAGGAAGGGCGGCAGCTCTTGGCTGAAATCCATGCCGGACTGGGCGGGCACCACGCCGCGGCTCGGGCACTAGTCATCAAGGCTTTCCGTACAGGCTTCTATTGGCTGACGGCCCGAGCAGACGCACAGGACCTTGTCCAACACTGCGTCGGTTGCCAGCTCTTCACCAATCAGAGTCATATGCCCCCTACCGCTCTCCAAACAATCCCCATAACCTGGCCCTTCACGGTCTGGGGGCTGGATATGGTCGGACCTCTTAAAGGGGGAAGCCATAAGAAAAAATACTTATTGGTCATGGTGGACAAGTTCACCAAATGGATAGAAGCCAAACCAGTCAAAACGGCCGAATCCGGACCAGTCATAGACTTCATATCGGGGGTCGTACACCGTTACGGCGTCCCCCACAGCATCATCACTCATAATGGCTCCAATTTCACAGCCGATGAAGTGAAAACTTGGTTCGGCAAAATGGGCATTAAGCTCGACTACGCTTCCGTCTACCATCCCCAAACAAACGGCCAGGTCGAACGGGCAAATGGTCTCATCATGAGCGGCATCAAACCCAGACTAGTGCGATCTTTGATAGAGTCAGATACGCACTGGGTCGAGGAGCTCGACTCCGTACTCTGGGGGCTACGGACCACGCCGAATCGCACCACCAGATATACACCATTTTTTATGGTGTACGGCGCGGAAGCAGTACTACCCTACGACATAATACATGATTCTCCACGCGTACGCATGTACGAAGAGAAGGAAGCCGAGCTAGATCGGCAGGATAACTTGGAAGCCCTGGAGGAGGAACGCGACGTTGCAAAAGCCCGCTCCGCATTCTATCAACAGCAGGCTCGACGATACGAAAGCAGAGAAGTATGGGACAAAACTTACAATATTGGCGAACTAGTTCTACGCCTACCGGAGAAGAAGAAGGACAAGCTCAAACCCAAGTGGGAGGAGCGTACCGCTTACGTAATGCATCCGATAACAGGCTCGAGCCGAACCCATGGAACGCGGCCAGACTCCGGAGATTCTACGCCTGACGCCGAACTCAATGTTCGTCTCCTTACTCCCTCCCTTTTATTTATGCTCCATCCCTTCTCCTTTCCCGACTTCTCCTTCCTCTTCACACAAAGTATTTAATACAGTACGGACTTCCGGATCACTCCGACCACACTATGTGTGTAAGCAATACCTGGGGGCTTCCTAAACGGAAGCTAAAAATAAATACTCTAATGGCTTTTTGCCCATCACATATGCATTTCTTTTTCCGTATGTGCCTTTTCTTCACCATTATATGCATCGATATGACTTAAGATGTGGCCAAGCTGGGTTGCCTGGCTCTTGTGTTTATGCCCTACATTCCCATTAATTTGGCTAGGGCATAAGGGGAGCACCTCTGCGATTGTTACTGCCGGTTCAGCCGGATGTGTACCTCAGACTGGGTGAAGCCGAAAGGTAGTTTCGTTAAGAGAATATTCGATCGGTGAACAAAAGATGTATTCGTTTATTACATCGTAAGTCCCCAGAAGTCTTGTATCCTACGCCATCATTCGCAGTCCGGACATGTGCATCGTCACATGCGTACCCAGGGAAAGGAACCCCTAACAGAACTATTCTCCCTGGAAGATGTTTCTTACTATCCATGTAATATAACATAACTAGTTGGGTACTTGTCTGTTCAAGCACTTATGACCCCTACACCTGGTTTCCACGCATACCCCGGTTTTGTATAACTGAGCGGGTATTCGGACGCACCCCGGACTGTAGGATCCGGGGGCTGAAGCAAAAAGGTCCGCCATGACAAATGATTTTAATCCGGCTAGGGGCTACTTATGCCCATTGAATTACACAGTCACTTGGACTGACTATATTCCTCCTCTATACCATCCAACATGCTATCTAGCTTACAATCCTGTTGAGAATACTTGGCGGCTAACGCTACCTGGTCATATACCAGACTTACGGGAATTTCTTGCCCATCGGGCCCCGCCGGTCCTACTTCGGCCATATGGTTCGGGTCCAGCTTGGTGTAGCGCGTCTTCACCATAGCCCAGGCTTCTCTTGCACCTTGCCGGCAGGCTGACATCTTCCACAATCGGAAGCGAAGCCGAGCTCCTTGGAGCAGATCCACAAGCTCCCCCATGCCATTCGGCAGGAAGCTTGATGGCCATAAGGCCTGAGCAACGTCGTGCATCACCCGCCAAGCCCGCTCGTGCAATTATGAAAGGTCTTGTAGTACATCACCTGCAGATGAGGGCATCCCCTCCTCGGGGCGACCCGTCAACATGCCTACAAGCAAAATTCTTTCAATACACTTCCTCGCCGAACTGTAATATAGTTCGTCTAGGCACTTACCATAAATACTGCACCGAAGCCTTTTGTTCTCCTTCACGGAGTCCGCCAGCTGAGCGCGGACGTCTTTTAATTCCACGTCCAGCCGGATATTGGCATCTTGAAGATTGTTCTTCTCCTGCCTAACTTGCGTAAGAATGCGCTCTCCAGCCTTTAGTTGCCTTTTGAGATGCGAGTCGTCATCCGTTACGCCCTCCGGATTCACCCCGGGATTGTCTGCAGAATTTTCTATTAGACTAGTCATACCAGCCGTTTACTAACTGGTGCACCTTCATAGAATTGAGACAAATGTTACCAGATGAGGCCTTCTAGGATTCCTCTAACTTGGCAACCGTGGCCCTCAGCTGGGCCTTGCATTCCTCCAGCTCCCGAGCCAATTGTTCATTCTTATCTACAAGGACCTGCACATAAATTGATCCTTAAAGCAGTTGTTTCAACCATTTCAAGTCTCAGGGGCTACTGCTATACATGCTTATCAAAATTTCTTACCCGTATATCTTTAGTATACTGGTCCGTTGCTCGGGCAAGCCCACCTTGAGCTGCTCAGATGTATGCATCCCCCGAATTGAAGGCATTAAATGCCTCTTCGGAAAAGATGTTGTTCCGAAGCACGGCCCTCCAACGCCCGTGATTCATGGCGCTCCCCACTTCAGAGTTCGTGGCCGAAAGCATATCCACTTCCCTTGTCAGAGAACTATGTGGTACTGGCCCCTTGTCCGCCTCCGCCCTCGAAGCCGGTTCTGGAACCCGGCTGGTGGAGGCGTGATTGGCGGGATCCCCGGATATAGTTCGGCTACTCCTCTTCCTGCGAGACACAAAGGGCGCTGTTATATTTTAAATACCATAATCGCAGGACAGGTTTTTGCTTTACCTCTACAGCGGTGTGTCGACCCTCACCGCCTTCCTCTTGAGCCTGCCCGCTCCGGACGCCCGTGGTCGACGAGTCCCTAGGGGCTCGGCCCCGTGCTCCGACCGTCGTCTCTGCAAACAGCACGACGCCTCAAGGGTAAGGCATGACATCTGAGGGGAGTCCTATTCAGAGGATAGGTTTTTTAGTTTGGCTTACACACGACACAGGGAGTAGTCTGGGATAGTCGGCAATAATGGCCACTGAGGCACCATCATAGCTCGCTTGATAAAATACCCCGTTGACAAGCTCCACGGTGATATCCGGATCTTCTTCGAGTCCTGGATCTAGGGCCCTTCCGGGGTCCTCTGGCTGCGGGGAGGGGCTGAAGATTCCTTCTACGGCCCTCCTCAGTTCCTGCTCGGAAACATCAATGCGGGTAATCTTAGCAGAGAACACTAAAGTAAGTGAAGCAGGGAAAGGAATGACGACTTACCCACTCTGGGGGGTTGTGCATGGAGAATCCGTCCCGCGGTTTAATGCAAAGGAATTCTTCCTCTTCCCCTTTGTATAAACCGGGCAGTTTCCTTGCCAGAGCAGTGGCGGAGTCCGGACCCTTACGGCCGCAACGGGTGGCGTCGTCTTCCCCGTTGAAGTGCCACATGGGCTTCCCCTGATATTGAAGCGGTTGCACTCCCCGCATTATGCATATTGCCATGACCTCGACTGTCGTCAGTCCGGATTTGGCCAGTAACTTTATCTTGCTCATCAGGAAATGTATTTCCTTGGTATCCTCCTCTTGGGGGCCCCGGGGGCGCCAGCTTAGACGTGCCCTCGGCGGGGCATTACTGAACTTGGGGAGACCTGTCCGGACTGGATCCAGAAGGGGAACGTCATCAATGTAAAACCACTCTGAAGGCCAGTTCTCTGGTGCCTTCTTGGGAGTGCCGGATAGATATCCGGTCTCGGCAATGCGCCATACTTCGGCCCCGCCCACTTGACATAGGGATTCTCCCTGGGTGCGGGGGACAAGGCAGAACAACTTCTTCCATAACCCGAAGTGAGGTTCGCAGCCTAAAAATAGCTCGCAAAGGGCAACATACCCTGCTATGTGTAGCATGGAGGCAGGGGTAAGGTTGTGCAACTAGAGACCATAGAACTCCAGGAGCCCGCGAAGAAACGGATGGATGGGAAACCCGACGCCCCTTAGCAGATGCGGGATGAGGCATATTCGCTCCTCTGGAGATGGATTAGGAGATCCCTCCGCTTGTTCCCCTCCGTTATAAGTGGCTATTCCGGCCCAAACGGGGACCATAAACGCCGGTGGGAGAAACCCTTGGGTATGTAACTTTATCAAATGGCTATGAGGAACTGAACACTCTTCTCAATCCCCCGACGTGGAGCAAGAAGAGCGAGCAGAAGAGCTGCGACGACCGGCCGTGTTGGAATGGTTTTTTCCGGAGCGCTCTACGGGATGCTTGCTCGAGGAGGGAGAGTGAGGTTTGGATCTGAGAATTCACGTCTCTTCAAATAGACGGCCAGCCTGAAGGATCGAGAGTGGCGAATGCAAAAATGCCTCGGCTCCTCGCATTCGCTTGACACGTGGAGATGGTCATTATTGAGGCGCTAAAGCCGAGGAGTGCGACATTGATGGGAAGCCAGACACTATTCGTCGTAGCAGGTACATTGGAGTATTCGGAGATGGAACCTGCCTTGCAATGCCGAAGACAAGACAGTGCGCCGGACTCATCGTCATTGAAGCCTGGTTCAGGGGCTACCGAGGGAGTCCTGGATTAGGGGGTATCCGGACAGCCGGACTATATACATCGTTCGAACTATTGAAGCGTGAAGATACAAGACTCAAGACTTCAGCCCGTGTCCGGATGGGACTCTCCTTTGCGTGGAAGGCAAGCTTGGCGATCCAAATATTGTGTTTCCTTCCTTGTAACCGACTCCATGTAAACCCTGGCCCTCTCCGGTGTCTATATAAATCGGAGAGGTTAGTCCTTAGAAGACCGATCACAATTACAATCATACCACCATAGGCTAGCTCTTAGGGTTTAGCCTCTATGATCTCGTGGTAGATCTACTCTTGTACTACTCATATCTTCAATATTAATCAAGCAGGAAGTAGGGTTTTACCTCCATCGAGAGGTCCCAAACCTGGGTAAACATTGTGTCCCTCGCTTCCTGTTACCATCAGCCTAAGACGCACAAATCAGGACCTCCTACCCGAGATCCGCCGGTTTTGACACCGACAATGGGCATCTCCATAGCCCGTTGATACGCCTAGTTGATGTGAGACTATCTTCTCCTTTTTTGTCTTCTCCACAACCACCATTCTATTCCACATATAGTGCTATGTCCATGGCTCACGCTCATGTATTGCGTGAAAGTTGAAAAAGTTTGAGATTACTAAAGTATGAAACAATTGCTTGGCTTGTCACCGGGGTTGTGCATGATTAAATACTTTGTGTGATGAAGATAGAGCAACAGCCAGACTATATGCTTTTGTAGGGATAACTTTCTTTGGCCATGTTTTTTTGAAAAGACATGATTGCTCTATTGGTATGCTTCAAGTATTATTGTTTTTATGTCAAATGATTGACTATTGCTTTGAATAACTTGTGTCTTAATATTCATGCCATGATTAGACATATGATCAAGATTATGCTAGGTAGCATTCCACATCAAAAATTATCTTTTTTATCATTTACCTACTCGAGGACGAGCAGGAATTAAGCCTGGGGATGCTGATACGTCTCCGTCGTATCTATAATTTTTGATTGTTCCATGCCAATATTCTACAACTTTCATATATACTTTTGGCAACTTTTTATATTATTTTTGGCACTAACATACTCATCCAGTGCCCAGTGCTAGTTCCTGTTTGTTGCATGTTTTATGTTTCGCAGGAAACCCATATCAAAGGGAGTCCAAACGGGATAAAAACGGACGGAGAATATTTTCGGAATATTTATGATTTTTGGGAAGAAAAACCAACACGAGACGGTGCCCGAGGGGGCCACGAGGCAGGGGGCGCGCCCCAAGGGGGCAGGCGCACCCTGGACCCTCGTGGGCACCCCGTAAGGCGGTTGACGCTCTTCTTTTGCCGCAAGAAAGATAATTTTTGGAAAAATATCTGGGCGAAGGTTTCAATCCAATCAGAGTTACGGATCTCCGGATATAAAAGAAACGATGCCAGGGCAGAATCTGAGAACGCAGAAATAGAGAGGGACAGAGAGATAGATCCAATCTCGGAGGGGCTCTCGCCCCTCCCATGCCATGGGAGCCAAGGACCAGAGGGGAAAGCCTTCTCCCGTCTAGGGAGAAGGTCAAGGAAGAAGAAGAAGGGGGGCTCTCTCTCCCCCTTGCTTCCGTGGCGCCGGAACGCCGCCGGGGGCCATCATCATCACCGCGATCTACACCAACACCTCCGCCATCTTCACCAACATCTCCATCACCTTCCCCCATCTATATTCAGCGGTCCACTCTCCCGCAACCCGTTGTACCCTCTACTTGAACATGGTGCTTTATGCTTCATATTATTATCCAATGATGTGTTGCCATCCTATGATGTCTGAGTAGATTTTCGTTGTCCTACCGGTGATTGATGAATTGATATGATTGGTTTGAATTGCATGTTTTATTATTGGTGCTGTCCTATTGTGCCCTCTGTGTCACGCAAGCATGAGGGATTCCCGCTGTAGGGTTTGCAATATGTTCATGATTTGCTTATCATGGGTGGCGTGAGTGACAGAAGCACAGACCCCAGTAAGTAGGTTGTTTGCGTATGGGATAAAGGGGACTTGATACTTTAATGCTATGGTTGGGTTTTACCTTCATGATATTTAGTAGTTGTGGATGCTTGCTAGAGTTCCAATCATAAGTGCATATGATCCAAGAAGAGAAAGTATGTTAGCTTATGCCTTCCGTCAAATAGAATTGCAATAGTGATTATCAGTCTAGTAAGGTAGTCAGTTGCTTAGGGACAATTCCACAACTCCTACCACCACTTTTCCACACTCTCTATATTTATTTTATTGCTTCTTTATCTAAACAGCCCCTAGTTTATATTTACGCGTCCTTTATTATCTTGCAAACCTATCCAACAACACCTACAAAGTACTTCTAGTTTCATACTTGTTCTAGGTAAAGCGAACGTCAAGCGTGTGTAGAGTTGTATCGGTGGTCGATAGAACTTGAAGGAATATTTGTTCTACCTTTAGCTCCTCATTGGGTTCGACACTCTTACTTATCGAAAGAGGCTACAATTGATCCCCTATACTTGTGGGTTATCAGCAGCCAAGGTGGGGGCGCCCCCCCACCCCAAAGCACAATCCGAATGGGGAAGGGGGCCGGCCCCCTTTCCTTCTCTCCTTCTCCCCCTTCCTTCCCTCTCCTAGTCCAACTAGGGAAGGGGGAATCCTATTCCCACCGGGAGTAGGACTCCCCCTTGGGCGCGCCTAGGAGGCTGGCCCTCTCCCCCTCCTCCACTCCTTTATATACGGGGGAAGGGGGCACCCCATAGACACAGAAGTTTTGATCATTGATCTCTTAGCCATGTGCGGTGCCCCCCTCCACCATAATCCACCTCGGTCATATCGCCGTAGTGCTTAGGCGAAACCCTGCGTCGGTAGCATCATCATCACCATCATCACGCCGTCGTGCCGACGAAGCTCTCCCTCGACACTCTGCTGGATCATGAGTTCGTGGGACGTCACCGAGCTGAACATGTGCAGATCGCGGAGGTGCCGTATGTTCAGTACTAGGATCGGTCAATCGTGAATACATACGACTATATCAACCGCGTTGTCATAACGCTTCCTCTTTCGGTCTACGAGGGTACGTGGACAACACTCTCCACTCTCATTGCTATGCATCACCATGATCTTGCATGTGCGTAGGAAATTTTTGAAATTACCATGTTCCCCAACAGTGGCATCCGAGCTAGGTTTATGCGTAGATGTTATATGCACGAGTAGAACACAAGTGAGTTGTGGGCGATAATATCATACTGCTTACCAGCATGTCATACTTTGATTCGGCGGTATTGTTGGATGAAGCGGCTCGGACCGACATTACGCGTACGCTTACGCGAGACTGGTTCTACCGACGTGCTTCGCACACAGGTAGCTGTCGGGTGTCAGTTTCTCCAACTTTAGTTGAATCGAGTGTGGCTACGCCTGGTCCTTGTTGAAGGTTAAAACAACACATACTTGACGAAAAATCATTGCGGTTTTGATGCGTAGGTAAGAATGGTTCTTGCTAAGCCCGTAGCAGCCACGTAAAACTTGCAACAACAAAGTAGAGGATGTTTAACTTGTTTTTGCAGGGCATGCGGTGATGTGATATGGTCAAGACAGGATGCTAAATTTTATTGTATGAGATGATCATGTTTTGTAACGGAGTTATCGGCAACTGGCAAGCGCCATATGGTTGTCGCTTTATTGTACGCAATGCAATCGCCCTGTAATTGTTTTTACATTATCACTAAGCGATAGTGATAGTCGTAGAAACAATAGTTGGCGAGACGACAACGATGCTACGATGGAGATCAAGGTGTCGCGCCGGTGACAATGGTGATCATGATGGTGCTTTGGAGATGGAGATCAAAGGCACAAGATGATGATGGCCATATCATATCACTTATATTGATTGCATGTGATGTTTATCTTTTATGCATCTTATTTTGCTTAGTTCAACGGTAGCATTATAAGATGATCTCACACTAAATTTCAAGGTATAAGTGTTCTCCCTGAGTATGCACCGTTGCTACAGTTCTTCGTCCTGAGACACCACGTGATGATCGGGTGTGATAAGCTCTACGTTCACATACAACGGGTGCAAGCTAGTTTTGGACACGCAATATACTTGGGTTAAACTTGACGAGCCTAGCATATGCAGATATGGCCTCGGAACACTGAGACTGAAAGGTCAAACGTGAATCATATAGTAGATATGATCAACATAGTGATGTTCACCATTGAAAACTACTCCATCCCACGTGATGATCGGACATGGTTTAGTTGATTTGGATCACGTGATCACTTAGATGATTAGAGGGATGTTTATCGAAGTGGGAGTTCTTAAGTAATATGATTAATTGAACTTTAATTTACCATGAACTTAGTCCTGATAGTATTTTGCAAATAATGTTGTAGATCAATAGCTCGCATTGTTTATTCCCTATGTTTTTATATGTGTTCCTAGAGAAACTAAGTTGAAAGATGATAGTAGCAATGATGCGGACTGGGTCCGTGATCTGAGGTTTATCCTCATTGTTGCACAGAAGAATTATGTCCTTGATGCACCGATAGGTGACAGACCTATTGCAGGAGCAGATGCAGACGTTATGGATGTTTAGCTAGCTCAATATGATGACTACTTGATATTTTAGTGCACCATGCTTAACGACTTAGAATCGGGACTTCGAAGACGTTTTGAATGTTATGGACCATATGAGATGTTCCAGGAGTTGAAGTTAATATTTCAAGCAAATGCCCGAGTTGATAGATATGAAGTCTCCAACAAGTTTTATACCTAAAATATGGAGGAGAATTGCTCAACTAGTGAGCATGTGCTCAGAATGTCTGGGTACTACAATCACTTGAATCACTTGGGAGTTAATCTTCCCGATAAGATAGTGATTGATAGAGTTCTCTAGTCACCATCATCAAGTTACTAGAACTTCGTGATGAACTACAGTATGCAAGGGATGACAAAAACGATTCCCGAGCTCTTCGTGATGCTGAAATAGATGAAGGTAGAAATCAAGAAAAAGCATCAAGTGTTGATGATTAAACAAAGACCACTAGTTTCAAGAAAAGGGCAAAGGGAAAGAAAGGAAACTTCAAGTAGAATAGCAAGCAAGTTGTCACTCCCGTGAAGAAGCCCAAAGCTGGACCAAAGCCTGAAACTGAGTGCTTCTACTGTAATGGAAATGGTCACTGGAGGCGAAAATGCCCTGAATATTTGGTGGATAAGAAGGATGGCAAAGTGAACAAGGGTATATTTGATATACAAGTTATTCATGTGTACCTTACTAGTGTTTATAGTAGCCCCTGAGTATTTGATACTTGTTCGGTTGCTAAGATTAGTAACTTGAAACAGGAGTTACAAAATAAACAGAGACTAGTTGAGAGTGAAGTGACGATGTGTGTTGGAAGTGGTTCCAAGATTAATATGATCATCATCGCACACTCCCTATACTTTCGAGATTAGTGTTGAACCTAAATAAATGTTATTTGGTGTTTACGTTGAGCATAAATATGATTAGATCATGTTTATTGTGATACGATTATTCATCTAAGACAGAGAATAAATTGTTATTCTGTTTACATGAATAAAACCTTCCATGGTCATACACCCAAAGTTGATGCTTTATTGAATCTTGATCGTAGTGATACACATATTCATAATATTGATGCCAAAAGATGCAAAGTTGATAATGATAGTGCAACATATTTGTGGCACTGCCTTTTGGGTCATATTGGTGTAAAGCGCATGAAGAAACTACATAAAGATAGACTTTTGGAATCACTTGATTATGAATCATTTGATGCTTGCGAACCGTGCCTTATGGGCAAGATGACTAAAACTCCGTTCTCCGGAACAATGGAATGAGCTAGTGACTTATTGGAAATAATACATACCGATGTATGCGGTCCGATGAGTGTTGATGCTCGTGGCGGGTATCGTTATTTTCTGACCTTCACAAATGATTTGAGCAGATATGGGTATATCTACTTAATGAAACACAAGTCTGAAACATTTGAAAAGTTCAAAGAATTTCAGAGTGAAGTGGAGAATCATCGAAACAAGAAAATAAAGTTTCTATGATCTGATCATGGAGGAGAATATTTGAGTTACGAGTTTGGCCTTCATATAAAACAATGTGGAATAGTTTCACAGCTCATGCCACCTGGAACACCACAGCGTTATGGTGTGTCCGAACGTCGTAACCGCAATTTATTGGATATGGTGCGATCTATGATGTCTCTTATCGATTTACCACTATCGTTTTGGGGTTATGCATTAGAGACAACTGCATTCACTTTAAATAGGGCACCATCAAAATCCGTTGAGACGACGCCTTATGAACTGTGGTTTGGCAAGAAACCAAAGTTGTCGTTTCTAAAAGTTTGGGGTTGCGATGCTTATGTGAAAAAGCTTCAACCTGATAAGCTCGAACCCAAATCGGAGAAATGTGTCTTCATAGGATACCCAAAGGAAACTATTGGGTACACCTTCTATCACAGATCCTAAGGCAAGACATTCATTGCTAAGAATGGATCCTTTCTAGAGAAGGAGTTTCTCTCGAAAGAAGTGAGTGGGAGGAAAGTAGAATTTGATGAGGTAACTGTACCTGCTCCCTTATTGGAAAGTAGTTCATCACAGAAATCAGTTCGTGTGATACCTACACCAATTAGTGAGGAAGCTGATGATAAAGATCATGAAACTTTGGATCAAGTTACTACCGAACCTCGTAGGTCAACCAGAGTAAAATCCAAACCTGAGTGGTACGGTAATCCTATTCTGGAGGTCATGTTACTTGACCATGACGAACCTACGAACTATGAGGAAGCGATGATGAGCCCAGATTCCGCGAAATGGCTTGAGGCCATGAAATCTGAGATGGGATCCATGTATGAGAACAAAGTGTGGACTTTGGTTGACTTGCCCGATGATCGGCAAGGCATATAAAATAAATGGGTCTTCAAGAAGAAGACTGACGCTGACGGTAATGTTATTGTCTACAAAGCTCGACTTGTTGCGAAAGGTTTTTGACAAGTTCAAGGAGTTGACTATGATGAGACTTTCTCACCCATAGCGATGCTTAAGTCTGTCCGTATCATGTTAGCAATTGCTGCATTTTATGATTATGAAATTTGGCAAATGGATGTAAAGACTGCATTCCTGAATGGATTTTTGGAAGAATAGTTGTATATGATGCAACCCGAAGGTTTTATTGATCCAAAGGATGCTAACAAAGTGTGCAAGCTCCAGCGATCCATTTATGGACACATGCAAGCCTCTCGGAGTTGGAATAAACGTTTTGATAGTGTGATCAAAGCATATGGTTTTATACAGACTTTTGGAGAAGCCTGTATTTATAAGAAAGTGAGTGGGAGCTCTGTAGCATTTCTAATATTATATGTGGATGACATATTATTGATTGGAAATGATATAGAATTACTAGATAGCATAAGAGGATACTTGAACAAGAGTTTTTCAATGAAAGACATCGGTGAAGCTGCTTATATATTGGGCATTAAGATCTATAGAGATAGATCAAGACGCCTAATTGGACTTTCACAAAGTACATATCTTGATGAAGTTTTGAAGAAGTTCAAAATGGATCAAGCAAAGACAGGGTTCTTGCCTGTGTTACAAGGTGTAAAGTTTAGTAAGACTCAAAGCCCGACCATGGCAGAAGATAGAAAGAGAATGAGAGTCATTCCCTATGCCATAGTCATAGGTTCTATAAAGTATGTTGTGCTGTTTACCAGACCTATTGTGTGCCTTGCCATGAGTTTGGCAAGGGGGGTGATCTAAGAGTTGATCACTGGACATCGGTCAAAATTACCCTTAGTGAGACTAAGGAAATATTTCTCGGTGATGGGGGTGATAAAGAGTTCATTGTAAAGAGTTACGTCGATGCAAGATTTTACACTAATCCAGATGACTCTAAAGTCTCAATCTGGATACATATTGAAAGTGTGAGCAATTAGCTAGAGTAGCTCTATGCAGAGCATTGTAGACATAGAATATTTGCAAAATACATACGGCTCTAAATGTGACAGACCCGTTGACTAAACTTCTCTCATAAGCAAAATATGTTCACAACTTAGTAATCTTTGGGTGTTGATCACGTAACAATGTGAACTAGATTATTGACTCTAGTAAATCCTTTGGTTGTTGGTCACATGGCGATGTGAACTATGGGTATTAATCACATACAGATGTGAACTATTGATGTTAAATCACATGGCGGTGTGAACTAGATTATTGACTCTAGTGCAAGTGGGAGACTGAAGGAAATATGCCCTAGAGGCAATAATAAAGTTAATATTTATTTCCTTATTTCATGATAAATGTTTATTATTCATGCTAGAATTGTATTAAACGGAAACTTAGTACATGTGTGAATACATAGACAAATAGAGTGTCACTAGTATGCCTCTACTTGACTAGCTCGTTAATCAAAGATGGTTAAGTTTCCTAGCCATAAACATGAGTTGTATTTGATAAATGGGATCACATCATTAGGGAATGATGTGATTGACTTGACCCATTCTGTTAGCTTAGCACTTGATCGTTTAGGATGTTGATATTGCTTTCTTCATGACTTATACAAGTTCCTATGACTATGAGATTATGCAACTCCCGAATACCGTAGGAACACTTTGTGTGCTACCAAATGTCACAACGTAACTGGGTGATTATAAAGGTGCTCTACAGGTGTCTACAATGGTGTTTGTAGAGTTGTCATAGATCGAGACTAGGATTTGTCACTACGATTGTCGTAAAGGTATCTCTAGGCCCTCTCGGTAATGCACATCACTATAAGCCTTGCAAGCAATGTGACTAATGAGTTAGTTACGGGATGATGCATTATGGAACGAGTAAAGAGACTTGTCGGTAACAAGATTGAACTACGTATTGAGATACCGACGATCGAATCTCGGGCAAGTAACATACCGATGACAAAGGGAACAACGTATGTTGTTATGCAGTTTGACCAATAAAGATCTTCTTAGAATATGTGGGAGCCAATATGAGCATCCAGGTTCCGCTATTGGTTATTGGCCGGAGACATATCTCGGTCATTGAGGGAGTCCTGGACTAGGGGGTGTCCGGATAGCCGAACTATCGTCATTGGCCGGACTCCAAGACTATGAAGATACAAGATTGAAGACTTCGTCCCATGTCCGGATGGGACTTTCCTTGGCGTGCAAGGCAAGTTTGGCGATACGGATATATAGATCTCCTACCATTGTAACCGACTCTGTGTAACCCTAGCCCTCTCCGGTGTTTATATAAACTGGAGTGTTTTAGTCCATAGGACATATAACAATCATATCATAGGCTAGCTTCTAGGGTTTAGCCTCCTTGATCTTGTGGTAGATCTACTCTTGTACTACCCATATCATCAATATCAATCAAGCAGGAGTAGGGTTTTACCTCCATCGAGAGGGCCCGAACCTGGGTAAAAACATCGTGTCCCTTGTCTCCTGTTACCATCCGCCTAGACACACAGTTCGGGACCCCTACCCGAGATCCGACGGTTTTGACACCGACATTGGTGCTTTCATTGAGAGTTCCTCTGTGTCGTCACCTATAGGCCCGATGGCTCCTTCGATCATCAACAACAACGCGGTCGGGGGTGAGATTTTTCTCCCCGGATAGATCTTCCTATTCGGCGGCTTCGCACTGCGGGCCAATTCACTTGGCCATCTGGAGCAGATCAAAAGCTACACCCCTGGCCATCAGGTCAGATTTGGAAGTGTGAACTATACGGCCGACATCCGTGGAGACTTGATCTTCGACAGATTTGAGCCACAGCCAGGCGTGCCACACTGTCTCGATGGGCACGATTAAGCTCTGCTGCTGGACAGTGCCCTGGAGGCCGCACAAGAGTCCGCTCCGACCCTTGGTTCAGAGCAGGCGATACCAATCGAGGATGGGTGGTTGGACACCACCTCGGGGGCTGCTACCCCTATGGCAATGGAGCCGAATACCGACCCTGTCCCTAATGAAGCTCGTGACTCCAAGGTGTCGGACTCCTATCCGGACTCCGAACCTTCCACGCCCCTGCTAATCGAATCCGATTGGGCGCCGATCATGGAGATCACCGCTGCGGACATCTTTCAGCACTCGCCTTTTGGTGACATCCTGAATTCACTAAAGCACCTCTCCTTATCAGGAAAGCCCTGGCCGGACTACATTCAAGACGATTGGGATGCGGAGAACGAAGAAATTGAAAGCCCACCCACCACCCACTTTATAGCCACTGTCGATGACTTAACCGATATGCTAGACTTCAACTCCGAAGACATCGACGGTATGGACGACGATACCGGAGATGAGCAAGAACCAGCACCCACAGAGTGCTGGAAGGCCACCTCAACTCACGATGTATACATGGTGGATACACCCAAAGGAAGCGATAACGAGGAACAACGGGACGCTGCGAAGGATAATTCCCCCGAAAAACAGCCGAAACGGCGACGCAAGCGCCGCCAAAAGTCCCGCCTCGACAACGGCAGCACCCATGTAGACCCAGCCATAGAGCAGGGCGAGCCGGTGGACGACGAACATGCCCCCGGGCAACTATCCGAACAGGATGAATTAAATAAGCAATCCACCCCCGGCGAAAACAACAGTCCGGATGATCTAACACCGGACACATCGTTGGAACAGAAGAACCTCCACGAAAGGCTCGTCGCCACTGCACGAAGCCTGAAGAAGCAGAAGTGGAAGCTCAAAACAGCGGAAGACATACTCAAAATGAGATGGAGCAAAGTACTCAAGACTGCAGACAAATACGGCAATGGCTACCAAGCAAAAAGCTACCCGAAGCGTAAACTAGTGCCCGAATTTGACGAGGAGGCCATAGAGCACCCACAATCAAAAACAAAGAGGCCGCCCGGTCAGATGGACGACCACATGGAAAACAAAGAGCAGTAAGCGGCGCCGCGCACAAGCCGGCACGTGATCCATATAAAGATCCTCGTAAAGAGGACGGCCCGGTCAGGTCCATATATGGGTCCAGAAAGCAAGTTTTAGAAAGCAAAACAACACGTCAAGTATTTGAAAATCACGGCACACCCAAATACAGGGGTGCCGCACACCCCTTATGTTTCACCGATGAGGTGCTGGATCATGAATTTCCAGCGGGATTCAAACCCGTAAACATAGAGGCATACGACGGAACAACAGACCCTAGAGTCTGGATTGAGGATTACATCCTGCACATACATATGGCTAGAGGAGACGACCTCCACACCACAAAATACCTACCCCTCAAGCTCAAAGGGCCAGCCCGACATTGGCTCAAAGGCCTCCCAGAAAATACCATTGGAAGTTGGGAAGAGCTCGATGATGCGTTTCGGGCAAATTTTCAGGGGACTTATGTCCGCCCTCCGGATGCAGACGATTTAAGTCACATAACTCAACGGCCCGGAGAGTCAGCCTGTAAATTCTGGAACAGGTTCCTCACCAAAAAGAACCAAATAGTCGACTGTCCGGACGCTGAAGCCTTAGCAGCCTTCAAACATAACGTCCAAGACGAATGGCTCACCAGACACCTCGGCCAGGAAAAGCCAAGGACAATGGCAGCACTAACAAACCTCATGACCCGCTTTTGCGCGGGAGAGGATAGCTGGCTGGCAAGATGCAGCACCAGCGACCCAAGTACATCCGAAGTCAGGGATGGAAATGGGAAACCACGACGCAAAAAGGACCAGCGCCAAACTAAGGGAAACGGCCCAAAGAGCACGACAGTCAACGCTGGGTTCAAAAGCTCTCGACAGAACAACAAAACACCACCTCTCAAGGACAGCAGCGACGAGCTATCCAACCTAAACAAAATCTTGGACAAGATATGCCAAATCCACAGCACCTCCGGGAAGCCTGCAAACCATACCCACAGAGATTGTTGGGTCTTCAAACAGTCCGGCCGACTTAATGCCGAACTCAAGGGGCTCGAAACACCAAGGGAGGACGATGACGAAACCCACAAGCAGAGCACCGGCAAACAAAGGAACTTCCCACAAGAGGTCAAAACAGTAAATTCACTTCATGTGACAACATGCAAAAATAGAGGGGCACCCACAAAAATGCGCGCCGCACAGTCCACCCCAGCGGAGTCCAGACACTGGATGTCAAGACCAATCACCTTCGACCATCAGGACTACTCAGGAAATATCCGGAACAAAGGATGGACTGCCCTGATATTAGATCCTATAATCGATGGACTGCAATTTACACAAGTCCTAATGGACGGCGGCAGTGATCTAAACCTGCTATATCAGGACACAATCCGTAGAATGGGGATAGACCCAACCAAAATACGCCATAGCAACACTTCCTTTAAAGGAGCAATGCCAGGCCTATATGCCCATTGTACGGGCTCTCTACCACTAGAAGTTGTGTTCGGCTCAGCCGACAACTACCGTCGCGAAAAGCTAGCCTTCCACATCGCCCCATTTAAAAGTAGCCATCAAGCACTATTGGGATGCGAAGCCTTCGCCCGCTTTAACACAATACCACATTATGCATCTCTCACACTCAAAATGCCCGGTCCACACGGCATAATCTCATTAAAGGGAAGCCTCGAGTGTTCTCGAATAAGGAAGAAAGTGAGACTGCCTTGACAGCCACACATTAATCCGGCTTTTGCCGGCGAAAACCCCCAAACAGGTCATCCCGACCCCAGACACGGTTAGGCGAGTCTGGCGCAAATAAACAAGGGGCTCACCAGCCGCGTACCCCCTTACAAGGGGCTGCACGCATGTACCATAAGAGACAATAAAGCTCAATCTTATTTGTTTTTTGAATTATACTCTGTTCATACATTTTTGGCATGATACTTTTTCACACTAAGTTCTTCTCTTTTACAGATGAACACTGTGCTACGCCCGTCCAGGATACGACACAACGGAGACACATGCGCAGACATGCAGTAGGGACCCGTTACAAGGATTCTTTTAAGATTAAGACCCTACGTAAACCTTTCTTACTGTCTCTTGTTGATACATATCCCCCGGTTGCTTACTATAACCGAGGAGGAGGCTGGCGTTTTGGCATCGGCCGCATCAGAAATTTTGCGCGTACCTGGACACCAGGGGCTTAGGGCATAGTTCTGCCCGTTTTCATAAAGACCGAATACCTTAGGGAGTGTTCGGCGTCTCGAGTTAGGCCTTATATGCATCAGCTCTGAATCATGTCTTTGGTCAAATGTTCGATTTGCCCAGCTCCTGTGTTTTGCTGCCTTATGTTCCGCTCTATCGGCTAACGCGGCACCAGGAGAACTACTGCGATTGTGCCCCGGTTCGTCTAGGTGAGCACCTCAGTAGAGAAAGCCGAAAACTGACTGTCATGATATAGCAAGAGACTGGTCAACCACTCGATCGACCACCGGAATGTTTAGAATTCCTCCGCTTTAATGAAGGACCGCTTCCCGGTCAGGCACATATGCGTCCCGAAATTCGGAGAGCACAGTGCCCCTAGGGGCTATATAGTAGTCCCACCATTGAACTCCTATGGCTAAGTGAAAGTGATAAAGCATTATAGTCCGGTTGCCTAGTTTGCTAAGCTATCACCTCCTTCACAGGACCAAGGCGTTGGATTAAGTGTGAAACATCGCTATTTCTTGCAAACACCCCTGCACTATGTGCGTGGGGGCTGAAGCCGAAGACTGCCATCTTTCAGGTTATATACACATATACGTTAACGGCCGCACAGGAGGAATTTCAACACTTGAACGCACAAGTATAAAAAAGCCCATATATTACATTTGAAGCATGGCTTCACAAATCATACATGTCATTTGAACATAACATTTTTTGAGCACTGCGTCTCTATTAAACGAGCGCCTTGCAGGACTTCCCCAAAATAGTGCTCGGCCGATAATCGGCTCCTGTCTGAGTCCTGGGAAGCAACGTCGGTGGCCTCCATCTCTGCCCAGTATGTTTTGACACGGGCGAGCGCCATCCGTGCGCCCTCTATACATGCCGACTGCTTCATCGCCTTGATATGCGGCACCGCGTCAAGGAACTGCTGCACCAAGCCAAAATAACTCTTCGGCTCGGGCCTTTCCGGCCACAGATGAGCCACGACACCCTTCATGGCAAGCCCGGACAACCTATTCAGCTTATCCCACTCGGCTAACCAATCGGTCAATGGAAGTGGACGCTCCGGACTATGGAACTGCGACCAAAAAGCTCTTCCATTCCGTGATCCTTCTGGCCTCGGAAATGTGCAACCGCGTCTACGGCACTCGCCGCCAAATTCAGATAGGCATCCTCCGCACCCCACAACTGGCCCAACTGAGCATATTTCGGATTCGTGAACTTCCTACGCAGCAGAAAGGGCTTTCCAGCCGCAATATCCCCGGCCTAACGTAGCTCCTCCTTTATAGCTCTCATCGCGGCGCGGGCATACTTGGCTTCGGCGGTGGCCTTCTTCAGGTCCTCTTGCTCCGCTCGGCGTTCTCTTTCAAGAAACTCATATCGGCAGCATCCTTCAGCTTTATGGCCATTTCGGCCATTTCCTCCTTGCTTCGGCCGTAAGCAGCCTGTTCGGCTTTTAGCTCTTCGGCCGCTTTCAAAGCAGCCGCATTACTTTTTCTGGCTTGCTCCTTGGCTTGGGCAAGCTCTGCCCGAAGGTCCTCCATAGCAGCGGCACCATCTGCATTAAGCATACATGTAGTAAGGCATGGGCGTCAAGCTCCCTTACCAGGTGTTCACGGAAAAGCCACGTACCTTGTGACTCGTCAAGTCGCTTATTGACCAGCGCGATGTCCGCATCCGCAACGTCCAGTTGCCGCTTTAGTTCGGCAACTCTATCAGTCCGGCTGGCCACCGAACACTCCGCCCCCTGAATAGGAAGAGCGACATCTTAACACTGAGACTATGATCCTCGGCACGCCGTCACTTTTGACAACGTACCGAGTCTCAGGGGCTACTATCTATACAGGGCGCATTCTATATGCAAAACTGTCAGAAGGTACATCATTCTTGCGTACCTCAAACCTCGTAAGTAAACTTCTGACGGCTTCATGCAAACCGCTCTCAGCGGATGAAATCCTTTCAATCATTGTACCCATTAACGCACGGTGATCTTCTGAGATAGATGCTCGCCCGAGCAGATCCTTCAGCTCCTCCGACCGCACACCAGTTGGTGCCGGACCTCCCGGCCCCGCCGGACTCGGGGAAACCCTCCACGATGACACCTCAAGATCGTCCGCCCCACCTGATGGCACGGCAGATGGAGGCGTTTCGCTTTCCATCATATCCGGACGAAGATCCCCCAAAGATGAGCTCTGCTGAGAAGGGCTGAGATCCGAACTACAAAGTAAAAACTTCGGTCATCCTCAGAAATAAAAACAGGGATGTCTCTTATAACAAAACTCCCCTTTCTACTTACGGCTCGCTGGAGGGCTGGTTCCCTCGGGGAAATAGTGCGGCCGGGGCCCCTCCCGGCGCAGGACCCTCTGGCGAAGATTTCTTCCCCCGCTTTGAGGCCTTGACCTCCGGATCTTCAGAAGCGGTCCTCTTCTCCCCTTGGAGGGAGGGATTCTCGATCCCCCCTTCCTTAAAGGCCTCCTTAGCGGAGGCGGTAGCTTTCCTGTTCCCCTTTCGCCCTCTTCCAAAGGCACTGCCTCCAGCATCTTGGTTAGCACCGGGTCCGGCGCGGTCTCAGGGAGGGGGGCCGGACACCTTATTAGCTTTGCTTTTGCTATCCACCCCTGTTCAAGGGATGGCTTTTTAAAGGGCAAGTATTATGGTAAATGTACGATAGCACCTCCGGGCACAGGAACTACTTACTTGAGTATCCGGGCGATTGCAACTCAGACCTGCATCCTCGGTCAAGTCCGGACACGTCTCTTGTGATCCGAAGAACAGTTTATACATCTCCACGGGCGTCGCGCCCATGAAGTGGTGGAGAGCTCACGGTCCCTCTGGATTGAATTCCCACAGGCGGAGGGGGTGACGTTTGCAGGGCAGAAGGTGCCGAATCAGCATAACCTGCACCACTACGACCAGATTGATCTCCCTCTTTTGGAGGTCTTGAATCCGGCCCTGCAATATTGGTACGTCCTTGGACGGCCCCCAGTCAAGCCCTTTGTTGACCCATGACGCTAGCCGTTGTGGAGGGCCCGAGCGAAAGGCGGGTGGCTCCACCTGCCTGGTGCCCCTGGGAGCGGTGATGTAGAACCACTCCTGTTGCCACAAGCCGAGCTCCTCTTGAAAAGAGCCCTCGGGCCATGGAGCATCGGCCCTCTTACTTATAACTGCCCCTCCGCACTCTGCCTGTCGCCCCTCGATCATCTTCGGCTCCACGTTGAAGGTCTTGAGCCACAATCCGAAGTGAGTGGTAGTGCGGAGGAAGGCTTCGCAGACAACGATGAACGATGATATGTGGAGGATGGACTCCGGAGCCAAGTTATGGAATTCCAGCACATAATAAAACATGAGCCCCCTCACGAAGGGGTCCATCGGGAAGCCTAAACCCCGACGGAAGTGAGACACGAACACGACGCTCTCACCAGGCTTGGGAGTGGGAATGACTTGCCCTCGGGCGTGCAGCCTATGCAAAATCTCGCAGGTTAGGTACCTGGCGTCTCTCAGCTTTCCCACGTCTTCTTCCGTGACGGAAGAGGGCATCCACCGGCCCTGTAGGTTGGAGCCGAACATTGTTAAAGGTCCGAAGCGCCTGAATCTGGAACCTTAGGTGTTGGAACTCGAGGCGAGGGGCGGATTCGATTGAGAATGAAGAAAAGGAACGGGCCTTGGTCTCATTATAAAGGGGTAGAATACCAAGAGCCGTCCCCGCGACCGTTTGGGACTCGCCTTCGATGGAGGGGCGTGCCAACGGGCACGGTTGGGTTACCCACATCCGTATTGATGAGAATCCCGGAATAAGGGGACACGATCTCTGCTTTGATAAGAAACCGCTTCGCTAAACGCGCTGAGGTGGAACAATAAAAACAATTCGAATAAAGGCTTGGCCGTGGCATGACGTCATACCACGAAGTACGTCAGCAGATTGAACCCGTGTAAATATTATTCTCTCTACGGTGGTATGTGGAATTTATTTTGCAGAGCCGGACACTATCCTGGTGTTCAAAATCTTCTATGAATTATTCGGAGGAGGAACCCGCCTTGCAATGCCGAAGACAATATGCGCGTCGGACTCGTCGTCATTGAAGACTAGTTTCAGGGGCTACTGAGGGAGTCCTGGACTAGGGGGTGTCCGGATAGCCGAACTATCGTCATTGGCCGGACTCCAAGACTATGAAGATACAAGATTGAAGACTTCGTCCCGTGTCCGGATGGGACTTTCCTTGGCGTGGAAGGCAAGCTTGGCGATATGGATATGTAGATCTCCTACCATTGTAACTGACTCTGTGTAACCCTAGCCCTCTCCGGTGTTTATATAAACCGGAGGGTTTTAGTCCATAGGACATATAACAATCATACCATAGGCTAGCTTCTAGGGTTTAGCCTCCTTGATCTCGTGGTAGATCTACTCTTGTACTACCCATATCATCAATATCAATCAAGCAGGAGTAGGGTTTTACCTCCATCAAGAGGGCCCGAACTTGGGTAAAAACATCGTATCCCTTGTCTCCTGTTACCATCCGTCTAGACGCACAGTTCGGGACCCCCTACCCGAGATCCGCCGGTTTTGACACCGACAGTCATGTCTACATAGTTCTCGAACCCGTAGGGTCCGCACGCTTAACGTTCGGTGACGATCGGTATTATGAGTTTATGTGTTTTGATGTACTGAAGGTAGTTCGGAGTCCCGGATATGATCACGGACATAACGAGGATTCTCTAAGTGGTCGAGACTTAAAGATCGATATATTGGATGGCTATGTTTGGACATCGGAATGGTTCCGGGTGACTTCGGGCATTTACCGGAGTACCGGGAGGTTATCGGAATCCCCCGGGTAGTCAATGGGCCTATTTGGGCCTTAGTGGAAAGGAGGAGGAGGCGGCCAAGGTGGGGGCGCCCCCCCAAAGCCCAATCCGAATTGGGAAGGGCGCCGGCCCCCCTTTCCTTCTCTCCTTCTCCCCTTCCTTCCCTCTCTTACTCCAATTAGGGAAGGGGGAATCCTACTCCCGGTGCTCCCCCCTTGGGCGCGCCTAGGAGGCCGGCTGTAACACCCCAAAAATTTAACCAGGTTTTAGTTATTAAAATTTGCCAAGAGTTTAAAATTTTTGCCAGCAAGAATATCTCTGTTGATTTCAAAACTTTCCTTTTAATATTAAGGAATTTTTCCCAAGTGGAATCCTTCCAAAACATATTGGACTTATTTTACCTCTCATTTAAAAACATCTCTCAATCAGGAGATTTATTTATAAAATTATTTCACCCTGAGCTTTATTCATTAAATGACTTGTTTTGAATTTTTGAGCTCTTTTTGTACTACAACCAGTTGATAGATTTATCTAAAAATCCAACCAAAATTTGGAGATGTCATGTGATGTTTTTAAATCACTTTTATACAAAAATATCTTTTATTCTTGAAATATTTTGAGCTCTACACCCAATTTTCTTCTCTAGTCCAGAGAGCAATTTTGCACTACAACCCTTTTAAATATTTCTTTCTAGCCTCCACCAAAATTATGGGATGTCAGTAGGAGCATATCATTCCATTATATGCAAAAATCCAGTGATGTTCTTTGAAAAGTTTGAGTGAATCAACCTCATCTTCATTCTGGTCCAACATGATGGTTTGTACAGCAACCATATTTTGCTTGGTCTTTAGCCCTTTATTCTTTCTCCTACTTGTAGTCCTCCATGTTAAACTCCTAAGTCCAGGAGCATGCAACCATTGGCATATTTTTGGTTCATGAAATAATGCCATTCACCTCCTGTCCAGATTTGGAGTTCTGCCACTAGAAAGTTTAGGCTTTTCACCAACTAACCTCACCACCCTCTTGTACATCCAAAGAGACACTGGTCTGGAAGATTTGGCCCCTCCAATAATTGCCTAGATGCCTTTGGCATTTTGTCAAACACCCTATGTGCATGTCCAGATTTGGCATGACTTCAAGTTTACATTGTGAACTTGACCACATGACCAAACCAACTTGTCCCTTGAGTTTCCCTCTATCTCTAACCTAGTACTGTTGCTTGCCAACCTCACCTGTGACATGTAGCATGCCACGACATTGTGTCAAACACCTTCCGTGCGTGCACTGGACGCGCCCAGAGCGCGCCAATTGCAGCCGCGCGCCCGAGCCGACGCGCTGGCCCCCCTGGATTTTGGCCCGCTCTGCAGCACCTCGCCACGCACTACCCTCCTCACAGCAACGCGCCAAGCCACCCTGGCAGCCTACAACACCGTCGACAGAGCTTTTGGCGGCACACCGGCGGCCGCAGTGCGCCTTTGCCGCGGTCGGCACCGCCAAAGCCACCCGGGCTCGCCACCTGCCCCAAGGAACAGCGCAAGCTTATCCCCCGCTCGTCGGCTAGCTCCCGTCGTTGCCACGACGCCTTGACGCTACAGGAAGGCGGTTCGTCGTCGTCCTTTTCGCCGGCCGCCGCGGAACCGCCTTGCCTCGCCTATATAAGGACCCCCGAACTCATCCGAGCACGCATGCAACCTCAGTCCACCTCCCTAGTTTCCCCATGGCAGCCAATCGACCTGAGGAGGTCGTCTTCTTCATCTCCGGCAACTCCTGCCGCCGCCACTGCCTCGTTCACTCCGGCGCCACCAGGACCTCCCCCTCTCCGTTCTCTTCACCAAGAACCCCCTCTTCCTCCCGTGAACCATTCCCCCTACTCAATTTTGTTCGGGAGCCATCGCCGCCACAAAATCACTATGTCACCGAAGCTCCCTCCGCCGCGGAGGTCGCCACCGGCGATTCCCCCCGTCCCCGCCGGCCAGTCGACCACCGGGAGGGCCGCCTAGGAGTGGCGGATCCATCCCTGGCCTCGGATGCCCTCGAGGAGCCGCCAATCGCCGGCGACGATCGCCGGAGTTCCGCCTCCGCTCGGGACAGAGGAAGAGGAGGGAGAAGACTAGTCAAACCTGACTAGTGGGCCACCTAGGACCCACTGTTAGTGACACCCCGCGCCGTCCACGTGTTTAAGTGAAGGCGTAAACTTCGGGAGTACGTCTCCTTTGCCCCGGAAGCGTATTTCTATCTGAAATGTTTTCTTTTTCTATTTTAATTTAAAAACAGATTTGACCAAAACTTTGACTGGTTATATCTTTTTAAATACAACTCCAAATGAAATGATTCTTTTTCCTACCTCTCTCAAATTTCACCTAGTTTATTTTAAGATTTATTTGAAAAAAATTCAGAACAACTTTTGGTGTTGTTTTTATTTTGTGTGTTAATTCTTTTATATTGCTAAAATAAGATTTTTGAAGAGAGGAGAAATGTTTCAAGTTTTGGAGTGCACCCTGCCTTTCCACACATTGATGGCAAGCATTCTGAATCCCGGCATAATATTTTGGTGTGATCGTTGATACATTTATAACACCACCGCATTTCGAAGGACTTGTTATTTCATGTGGTATGATCACATGCATGAGTGCATATTAGTGATTTCCATGCTGTTGGAAATGAACACACTTGTCATGATAATCACCCTCATGTGCCTTGCATGCATACCGGCAGGAACCCGGGAAAACCTCTGCCTTGGGTAGGCATGAGTTTGTCGCCGGTCTCCGTCGGGACGGTTATGCCTGGTATGGCATGGTAAGGTGATATGAGCGGTGACTCTGTTGGATGAAATATATTCGTTATACTAATCATGCAGGGAATACTTAAACCTCCTGAGTCGACCGTAGATCGAGTCTTGTTTCAGTAACCCCCATACTTGTTTTGTACTACCACTCGTCTCTACAGCAAGTAGAGTACGGCTCAGTAAGTTGTCAACCTCTTTCTAGCACACATCGTACAGAGAGGCCATGGTGGAAGATACCGGTTGTAGCTGGTAGGCAGGCCACCTTGTCCGGGGGCATGGGTGTTTCCGGTTGGGACCGAGAGGGGAGGCCACCCCTTAGAGCACGCGATATAAATTTGATCCCATGCTACGCGAGGTTGTAGCCTCCCCACTTAGAGTTTGCTTGACAGGTGTCGTGGGTGATTCCAGACACGTGTGAGTTAAGCTGGTGTGTGCAAGTTAGGTGTGTTTTCAACAAAAAGACCGTAGACGGAATTAGTCCCGATGGACTAAAGAAATCCGTTACTCGTGGGTAAAGAGTACACCCTCTGCAGAGAATAAACCTATTCGAATAGCCGTGTCCATGGTTAAGGATTACAGTCTGGGATGGGTCAAGTGTCGGTCTTAGTGTCGGTCTTCGGAGGTGAAACTGTTAAACTAGAACTGGAACTATTACTTGTGACTTGTGATAATTATGATTATTATTATTGTTGACTAACCCATGATATTATTGTTATCATCGAGTATCTCTGGGATGGTTCTACCTCCGGGATATTCACTATGATTGTTTATTCTGAAAGCCCTTTATGTTGTGTCGCTCAGACGCCCGACTGTGGCATTTCTTTTAAAGCCCTTTATGTGGTGTCGCTCAGACGCCCGACTGTGGCATTTCTTTTAAAGCCCTTTACGTGGTGTCGCTCAGATGCCCGACTGTGGCATTTCTTTTAAAGCCCTTTATGTGGTGTCGCTCAGACGCCCGACTGTGGCATTTCTTTTAAAGCCCTTTATGTGGTGTCGCTCAGACTCCCGACTGTGGCATTTCTTTTAAAGCCCTTTATGTGGTGTCGCTCAGACGCCCGACTGTGGCATTTCTTTTAAAGCCCTTTATGTGGTGTCGCTAAGAGGCCCGACTGTGGCATTGCTTGTTATTTATTTCATAAATTTTGATACTACTATGTTATTGCATTTTTATAAAAATAACCGCCTGCACGCATCAGAATTTTATTTACTATTTTTGACTGACGTCATGAGCATAAAATATTTTCAGCACATCATTGTTATATTATACCTGTGTTCATAATGTTTGCGAGTACACTCAAAGTACTCACTGGCTTGTCCCTGGCTATTGTCTTGGCCAGATTTCCTTGCACGGAGAGGAGCGATGCGATGACAGCCCCGGAACCTAAGCAATGGAGATAGCAGCCTCGCGAAGATAGGAGTTAACCTGGTCAGCTGTTCCTGTGGGAAATGGAGTCCCATAGACACTGATGTTTCACAACCCGCTTCCGCCATCAACTACTAGAAACCTTTTGTTGTACTCACAGGCCAGAACGGTCTTGTACTACATATATTGTATTTGCTTGGAATTTCTGTGTCAAGTTGGAGCCTCATCAGCTAACAGTAATCCTGGGGCTGATGAGCACGACGGTCTCTTTCTGGAAATTGATACCCGGAAAAACCGGTCGTGACAGACTTGGTATCAGAGCCAGGCTGACCATTGGCTAATCCTATCTTACCCAGGTCAAAAATCTTAGGCAAACCAACCCACTAGACCTTAACCAAACCCCAGCCAAGCTTCTCGTGCAAGATAGCTACACAGTAATCCCGACACTTTTGGCAGTCAGCGCCTAACCTATCAGCCTAGCCTGTCGATCGCACACCAGTGACCGATGGCAAAAATGTCTCATTCGCAAGTGTGCGAAGGAAGACTCCGTTCCCTTTTCTATAAAATGGGCACGCTAGCCTCAACCCAGCACAACACAGTCTCTTCCCCAACCTAGCCACAATGCCTGGCCCCATAGTGCACAACGAGACCACAACAACCAACCTTGGAGGTTTTGTGACCATCCTCGCAAACCTCACCCGTCGTGCCTATGCGTTAGAGGAGCCACCAGAATATGTTGTGTACCAAGGACCCATGAGCGGTGAGGACCGTCAATTCTGGGCCACTGTGCACATCTACGGTAGGGGTCTAGCACCCGAGCGCCCCTACAGGTTCACCAGAAGAACAACTTCCTTTGAGCCAGAAGCCATACAACTAGCTGCTCGAGAGGCTATAGTTCATCTCAGGCACTTGTCGCCCAGAGTTAACTGTCGCTCGTTCCACTACTACCCCAGACGTGAAGGGTATGGTAGACCACCCCAAGTTGCCAACGGAGATCACGAGACAGATTCCGCATTGTTGCACCTAGTGCGCTATGTAAGTGCACTAGAGGCACTGTTCGACCAGATCACCATTAATCTGATCGCAGCTCGTGGAGAGCTGGTTCGTCGAGCCCCAGCAAGAAGAGAAGACGAGCCCGACGCCGACAACCCAGTCGTGCTGTTCGGACACCCGATCGAAACCCAGAGTTCAGCTCCAGCCACCAACCGAGATGCTTTGATGACCCCAGAAGTGCTTCGTCGCCTTTTGGGAGCACACTCCAACGGGGTTGTGGCTAACAACCCCCGCGATGGTCATCATCGCTACCCCGACCCTGTCGTTCCTCCGCCATCTCCGACTAATCCCGGTAGTGAGACACGTGGAGAAGCCTCGACATCCACCAGGCACGCCCGTTTAGACATAAACGAGGTAGACTAAGCCGTACGAGTAGTACTGAGTCTCATTGTATCCTCACTTTGTAATCGTGCGACCGTGTATATTAACGCAGCCTGTTGATGTGCCCCTGTTTTGATAGAGTAGCCTTGCATTTTTGTCAGCACGCAATTGCATAATTTCCGGGCACAACTACCAAAACCAACCCGACGACAACCACAGTAACACATCTCTTTATGAGATATGTGTATCTATGACACTGACCCGACCTCTGGAGCTAAGCTGGCAAATTTATTACCTTTCACCACGGTAAAATGATCCAGCTCCATTGCTATATAAAGGCCACCTTGTGACCTTACCCAGCAACCCTCACCTTGTGCACCACACTCACAACTTTTTCCTGTCATGCCGAGACCTAGCATTCATCTGAGAACCCCAGATGCAACCCCGGGTAGTTTTGTCGAAATATTGCGGGACTTTACCTGCAGTACCATGGGTTCTACCCAGCCACCCCAGTACGAGCTGTTCAAATCAAGGATCACCCCTTCCACCTTGGAATGTTGGGCGGCAGTACACATTCCTCCTGTAGACCCCAACCAAGATCCAACAGAAGTTTCCTTCATGGGGAAATCTATGCCAACCCCACACCTGGCCATAGAAGATGCTGCAAAAGAAGCGATTGCTCGCCTTCGATCCGCAGTACCCTATGCCCGCGAACGAGGATATTATTATTTTCCGAGTCGTGCAACACCCGGAGAAGTGACATCTTTTCCCGGTGGACGGATTGAGAAAGACCCAGTACTAGCCAACCTTATCCAGTACATCATCGCTCAAGAGCATTTGAACCAGCGAGTGATGGATTATCTCCAGAGTCTCGCTGATTTAAATCCTCAGATTGCCATCGGCAGATCACTCAGGCCCGACCCGGAGAGACGCATACATCGACTGGTCAATCCACTGCCTCCGATAGAAGAGGAGTGTATCCCTTTACCAGAGACATTTTATCAGGACCCCATCCAGTTACCGTTTCCATTTTAGACGTCACTACTGTATTTGTTATTTCAGCATTTATATTTGTGTGTATCTTATGCATGGTACCCCAAAATTTGTGCGACGAGTCGGGTATTTAGTTTCTACTGGTGTGAGTAATTTTCTTCGTGATTAACTTGTGTAACCGCGAAAAATCCTAGTATGAGTTTTCTTTCTACTGAATTGCCACATCGTGTATTTTCTCACGGCGTAGAACTATTTTATTTCATGCAGCACCACGACAGCAGTCTCACAACCGCTCGTACACATATGGAGTATTTATTTTTTTCACAACGGCTCTTAGCAAATCTCGAGGACGAGATTTTTTCTTAAGGGGGGTAGTATTGTAACACCCCAAAAATTTAACCAGGTTTTAGTTATTAAAATTTGCCAAGAGTTTAAATTTTTTGCCAGCAAGAATATCTCTGTTGATTTCAAAACTTTCCTTTTAATATTAAGGAATTTTTCCCAAGTGGAATCCTTCCAAAACATATTGGACTTATTTTACCTCTCATTTAAAAACATCTCTCAATCAGGAGATTTATTTATAAAATTATTTCACCCTGAGCTTTATTCATTAAATGACTTGTTTTGAATTTTTGAGCTCTTTTTGTACTACAACCAGTTGATAGATTTATCTAAAAATCCAACCAAAATTTGGAGATGTCATGTGATGTTTTTAAATCACTTTTATACAAAAATATCTTTTATTCTTGAAATATTTTGAGCTCTACACCCAATTTTCTTCTCTGGTCCAGAGAGCAATTTTGCACTACAACCCTTTTAAATATTTCTTTCTAGCCTCCACCAAAATTATGGGATGTCAGTAGGAGCATATCATTCCATTATATGCAAAAATCCAGTGATGTTCTTTGAAAAGTTTGAGTGAATCAACCTCATCTTCATTCTGGTCCAACATGATGGTTTGTACAGCAACCATATTTTTGCTTGCTCTTTAGCCCTTTATTCTTTCTCCTACTTGTAGTCCTCCATGTTAAACTCCTAAGTCCAGGAGCATGCAACCATTGGCATATTTTTGGTTCATGAAATAATGCCATTCACCTCCTGTCCAGATTTGGAGTTCTGCAAAACTTGCACTAGAAAGTTTAGGCTTTTCACCAACTAACCTCACCACCCTCTTGTACATCCAAAGAGACACTGGTCTGGAAGATTTGGCCCCTCCAAGAATTGCCTAGATGCCTTTGGCATTTTGTCAAACACCCTATGTGCATGTCCAGATTTGGCATGATTTCAAGTTTACATTGTGAACTTGACCACATGACCAAACCAACTTGTCCCTTGAGTTTCCCTCTATCTCTAACCTAGTACTGTTGCTTGCCAACATCACCTGTGACCTGTAGCATGCCACGGCATTGTGTCAAACACCTTCCATGCGTGCACTGGACGCGCCCAGAGCGCGCCAATTGCAGCCGCGCGCCCGAGCCGACGCGCTGGCCCCCCTGGATTTTGGCCCGCTCTGCAGCACCTCGCCACGCACTACCCTCCTCATAGCAACGCGCCAAGCCACCCTGGCAGCCTACAGCGCCGCCGACAGAGCTTTTGGCGGCACACCGGTGGCCGCAACGCGCCTCTGCCGCGGTCGGCGCCGCCAAAGCCACCCGGGCTCGCCACCTGCCCCAAGGAACAGCGCAAGCTTATCCCCCGCTCGTCGGCTAGCTCCCGTCCTCGCCACAACGCCCTGACGCTACAGGAAGGCGGTTCGTCGTCGTCCTTATCGCCGGCTGCCGCGGAACCGCCTTGCCTCGCCTACATAAGGACCCCCGAACTCATCCGAGCACGCATGCAACCTCAGTCCACCTCCCTAGTTTCCCCATGGCAGCCAATCGACCTGAGGAGGTCGTCTTCTTCATCTCCGGCAACTCCTGCCGCCGCCACTGCCTCGTTCACTCCGGCGCCACCAGGACCTCCCCCTCTCCGTTCTCTTCACCAAGAACCCCCTCTTCCTCCCGTGAACCATTCCCCCTACTCAATTTTGTTCGGGAGCCATCGCCGCCACAAAATCACTATGTCACCGAAGCTCCCTCCGCCGCGGAGGTCGCCACCGGCGATTCCCTCCGTCCCCACTGGCCAGTCGACCACCGGGAGGGCCGCCTAGGAGTGGCGGATCCATCCCTGGCCTCGGATGCCCTCGAGGAGCCGCCAATCGCCGGCGACGATCGCCGGAGTTCCGCCTCCGCTCGGGACAGAGGAAGAGGAGGGAGAAGACTAGTCAAACCTGACTAGTGGGCCACCTAGGACCCACTGTCAGTGACACCCCGCACCGTCCACGTGTTTAAGTGAAGGCGTAAACTTCGGGAGTACGTCTCCTTTGCCCCGGAAGCGTATTTCTATCTGAAATATTTTCTTTTTCTATTTTAATTTAAAAACAGATTTGACCAAAACGTTGACTGGTTATATCTTTTTAAATACAACTCCAAATGAAATGATTCTTTTTCCTACCTCTCTCAAATTTCACCTAGTTTATTTCAAGATTTATTTGAAAAAAATTTAGAACAACTTTTGGTGCTGTTTTTATTTTGTGTGTTAATTCTTTTATATTGCTAAAATAGGATTTTTGAAGAGAGGAGAAATGTTTCAAGTTTTGGAGTGCACCCTGCCTTTCCACACATTGAAGGCAAGCATTCTGAATCCCGGCATAATATTTTTGTGTGATCGTTGATACATTTATAACACCACCGCATTTCGAAGGACTTGTTATTTCATGTGGTATGATCATATGCATGAGTGCATATTAGTGATTTCCATGCTGTTGGAAATGAACACACTTGTGATGATAATCACCCTCATGTGCCTTGCATGCATACCGGCAGGAACCCGGGAAAACCTCTGCCTTGGGTAGGCATGAGTTTGTCGCCGGTCTCCGTCGGGACGGTTATGCCTGGTATGGCATGGTAAGGTGATATGAGCGGTGACTCTGTTGGATGAAATATATTCGTTATACTAATCATGCAGGGAATACTTAAACCTCCTGAGTCGACCGTAGATCGAGTCTTGTTCCAGTAACCCCCATACTTGTTTTGTACTACCACTCGTCTCTACAGCAAGTAGAGTACGGTTCAGTAAGTTGTCAACCTCTTTCTAGCACACATCGTACAGAGAGGCCATGGTGGAAGATACCGGTTGTAGCTGGTAGGCAGGCCACCTTGTCCGGGGGCATGGGTGTTTCCGGTTGGGACCGAGAGGGGAGGCCACCCCTTAGAGCGGCGATATAAATTTGATCCCATGCTACGTGAGGTTGTAGCCTCCCCACTTAGAGTTTGCTTGACAGGTGTCGTGGGTGATTCCAGACACGTGTGAGTTAAGCTGGTGTGTGCAAGTTAGGTGTGTTTTTAACAAAAATACCATAGACGGAATTAGTCCCGATGGACTAAAGAAATCCGTTACTCGTGGGTAAAGAGTACACCCTCTGCAGAGAATAAACCTATTCGAATAGCCGTGTCCATGGTTAAGGATTACAGTCTGGGATGGGTCAAGTGTCGGTCTTAGTGTCGGTCTTCGGAGGTGAAACTGTTAAACTAGAACTGGAACTATTACTTGTGACTTGTGATAATTACGATTATTATTATTGTTGACTAACCCGTGATATTATTGTTATCATCGAGTATCTCTGGGATGGTTCTACCTTCGGGATATTCACTATGATTGTTTATTCTGAAAGCCCTTTATGTGGTGTCGCTCAGACGCCCGACTGTGGCATTTCTTTTAAAGCCCTTTATATGGTGTCACTCAGACGCCCGACTGTGGCATTTCTTTTAAAGCCCTTTATGTGGTGTCGCTCAGACGCCCGACTGTGGCATTTCTTTTAAAGCCCTTTATGTGGTGTCGCTCAGACGCCCGACTGTGGCATTTCTTTTAAAGCCCTTTCTGCGGTGTCGCTCAGATGCCCGACTGTGGCATTTATTTTAAAGCCCTTTATGTGGTGTCGCTCAGACGCCCGACTGTGGCATTTCTTTTAAAGCCCTTTATGTGGTGTCGCTCAGACGCCCGACTGTGGCATTTGTTTTAAAGCCCTTTATGTGGTGTCGCTCAGACGCCCGACTGTGGCATTTCTTTTAAAGCCCTTTATGTGGTGTCGCTCAGACGCCCGACTGTGGCATTTCTTTTAAAGCCCTTTATGTGGTGTCGCTAAGACGCCCGACTGTGGCATTACTTTTTATTTATTTCATAAATTTTAATACTACTATGTTATTGCATTTTTATAAAAATAACCGCCTGCACACATCAGAATTTTATTTACTATTTTTGACTGACGTCATGAGCATAAAATATTTTCAGCACATCATTGCTATATTATACCTGTGTTCATAATGTTTGCGAGTACATTCAAAGTACTCACTGGCTTGTCCCTGGCTATTGTCTTGGCCAGATTTCCTTGCACGGAGAGGAGCAACGCGATGACAGCCCCGGAACCTAAGCAATGGAGATAGCAGCCTCGCGAAGATAGGAGTTAACCTGGTCAGCTGTTCCTGTGGGAAATGGAGTCCCATAGACACTGATGTTTCACAACCCGCTTCCGCCATCAACCACTAGAAACCTTTTGTTGTACTCGCAGGCCAGAACGGTCTTGTACTACATATATTGTATTTGCTTGGAATTTCTGTGTCAAGTTGGAGCCTCATCAGCTAACTCCTGGGGCTGATGAGCACGACGGTCTCTTTCTGGAAATTGATACCCGAAAAAACCGGTCGTGACACCGGCCCTCTCCCCCTCCCCCACTCCTTTATATACGGGGGAAGGGGGCACCCCATAGACACACAAGTTAATAATTGATCTCTTAGCCGTGTGCGGTGCCCCCCTTCACCATAATCCACCTCGGTCATATCGTCGTAGTGCTTAGGTGAATCCCTATGTCGGTAGCATCATCATCACCGTCATCACGCCATTGTGCTGACAAAGCTCTCCCTCGACACTCTGCTGGATCATGAGTTCATGGGACATCACCGAGCTGAACGTGTGTAGATCGCGGAGGTGTCGTACGTTCGGTACTAGGATCGGTCGATCGTGAAGACATACGACTACATCAACCGCGTTGTCATAACGCTTCCGCTTTCGGTCTACGAGGGTACGGGGACAACACTCTCCCCTCTCATTGCTATGCATCACCATGATCTTGTGTGTGCGTAGGAAATTTTTGAAATTACCATGTTCCCCAACAGCAAGTTGAACACCAAGGAAAAGCTGTCCATGATATGTCTCCAACGTATCTATAATTTTTGATTGTTCCATGCTACTATATTATCTGTTTTGGATGTTTAATGGGCTTTGATATACTTTTTTATATTATTTTTGGGACTAACCTATTAACCAGAGGCCCATGCCAGTTTCTAATTTTTTTTTGCCTATTTTAGTGTTTTACAGAAGAGGAATATCAAACGGAGTCCAAACGGAATGAAACCTTCGTGAGGATCTTTATTGGACCAAAAGCAATCCAAAAGACTTGGAGTTGAAGTCTGGGACTCTACAAGGAGGCCATGAGGTAGGAGGGCGCGCCCCCCACCATCGTGGGCCCCTTGTAGCTCCACCGACGTACTTCTTTCGCCTATATATACTTTTATACCCTAGAAACATCAGGGGGAGCCACGAAAACACTTTTCCACCGCGGCAACCTTCTGTACCTGTTAGATCTCATCTTGGGACCTTTTCCGGTGATCTGCCGGAGGGGGAATCGATCACGGAGGGCTTCTACATCAACACCATTGCCTCTCTAATGAAGCGTGAGTAGTTTACCACAGACCTTTAAGTCCATAGTTATTAGCTAGATGGCTTCTTCTCTCTCTTTGATTCTCAATACCATGTTCTACTCGATGTTCTTGGAGATCTATTCGATGTAATATTCTTTTGCGATGTGTTTGTCGAGATCCGATGAATTGTGGATTTATGAACAAGATTATCTATGAATATTATTTGGTTCTTCTCTGAATTCTTATATGCATGATTTGATATCTTTGCAAGTCTCTTCGAATTATCGGTTTAGTTTGGCCTACTAGATTGATCTTTCTTGCAATGGCAGAAGTGCTTAGCTTTGGGTTCAATCTTGCGATGTCCTTTCCCAGTGACAGTAGGGGTAGCAAGGCAGGTATTGTATTGTTTCCATCAAGGATAAAAAGATGGGGTTTATATCATATTGCTTGAGTTTATCCCTCTACATCATGTCATCTTTCTTAATGCGTTACTCCGTTCTTATGAAGCTAATACTCTAGATGCATGCTGTATAGCGGTCGATGTGTGGAGTAATAGTAGTAGATGCAGAATCGTTTCGGTCTACTTGACACGGACATGATGCCTATGTTCATGATCATTGCCTTAGATGTCTTCATAATTATGCGCTTTTCTATCAATTGCTCGGCAGTAATTTGTTCACCCACCGTAATACATGCTATCTTGAGAGAAGCCACTAGTGAAACCTATGGCCCCCGGGTCTCTTACTTATTATGTTACATCTCTTTTATTTACATTGCATCTCGTTTACTATTTTGCAATCTTTACTTTCCAATCTATACAACAAAAATACCAAAAATATTTACTTTACTATCTTTATTAGATCTCACTTTTGCGAGTGACCGTGAATGGATTGACAACCCATTTATCGTGTTGGTTGCAAGGTTCTTGATTGTTTTTGCAGGTAGTAGGTGACTTGTGTGTCATCTCCTACTGGATTAATACCTTGGTTCTCAAAACTGAGGGAAATACTTACGCTACTTTGCTGCTTCACCCTTTCCTCTTCAAGGGAAAACCAACACATGCTCATGATGTAGCAAGAAGGATTTCTGGTACCGTTGCCGGGGAGATCTACGCCAAGTCAAGACATACCAAGTACCCATCATAAACTCTTCTCGCTCGCATTACATTATTTGCCATTCGCCTCTCGTTTTCCTCTCCCCCACTTCTAAAATGATTTTCGAAAACCTTTGCCTTTTCTTCGCCCCTCTTCCGTTTGTCTCTTTTCACTTGCTTCTTGTGTGCTTGTGTGTTGGATTGATTGTTTGTCACAGTGGCTCAAGATAATACTAAATTGTGTGACTTTTCCAATACCAACAACAATGATTTTATTAGCACTCCGATTGCTCCTACTATCAATGCTGAATCTTGTGAAATTAATACTGCTTTGTTGAATCTTGTTATGAAAGATCAATTTTCTGGCCTTCCTAGTGAAGATGCCGCAACCCATCTAAACAACTTCGTTGATTTGTGTGATATGCAAAAGAATAAAGATGTGGATAATGATATTGTTAAATTGAAGCTATTTCCATTTTTGCTTAGAGATCGTGCTAAAACTTGGTTTTCTTCTTTGCCTAAAAATAGTATTGATTCGTGGAATAAGTGCAAAGATGCTTTTATCTCTAAGTATTTTCCTCCCACTAAAATCATCTCTCTTAGGAACGATATTATGAATTTTAAGCAACTTGATCATGAGCATGTTGCATAAGCTTGGGAGAGGATGAAATTAATGATACGTAATTGCCCTACACATGGTTTGAATTTGTGGATGATTATACAAAAAAATTATGCCGGATTGAATTTTGATTCTAGAAATCTTTTAGATTCGGCCGCGGGAGGCACTTTTATGGAAATCACTTTAGGAGAAGCTACTAAACTCCTAGGCAATATTATGGTTAATTATTCTCAATGGCACACCGAAAGATCCACTAGTAAAAAATTTCATGCGATAGAAGAGATTAATGTATTGAGTGGAAAGATAGATGAATTTATGAAATTGTTTGCTAATAAAAGTGTTTCTTCTGATCCTAATGATATGCCTTTGTCCAATTTGATTGAGAATAATATTGAATCTATGGATGTGAATTTTGTTGGTAGGAACAATTTTGATAACAACGAGCATAGATGCAATTTTAATCCTAGGCCGTTTCCTAGTAATTCCTCTAATAATTATGGTAATTCCTACAACAACTCTTATGGAAATTTTAATAAGATGCCCTCTGATTTTGAGAATAGTGTTAAAGAATTTATGAGTTCGCAAAAGAATTTCAATGCTTTGATTGAAGAAAAATTGCTTAAGATTGATGAGTTGGCTAGAAACGTGGATAAAATTCCTCTTGATGTTGATTCTTTGAAACTTAGATCTATTCAACCTAAGCATGATATCAATGAGTCTCTCAAAGCCATGAGAATTTCCATTGATGAGTGCAAATAAAGAACCGCTTTATGAAAGCATGTTCTTCTAGTTTTTATGATAATAATGATGAAGATCTAAAAGTGATTGATGTGAATCATATTAAATCTTTGTTTTCCAATATGAATCTTGATAAAGATGGGACTGGAGATGAGACAACTTTAGTTAAAAGGCGTCCCAATGATTCCGAGTTTTTAGATCTAGATGCAAAAATTGATAAAAGTGGGATTGAGGAGGTCAAAACTTTACATAGTAATGAACCCACTATTTTGGATTTCAAGGGATTTAATTATGATAATTGTTCTTTGATAGATTTTATTTCCTTGTTGCAATCCGTGTTAAATTCTCCTCATGCTTATAATGAAAATAAAGCTTTTACTAAACATATCGTTGATGCTTTGATGCAATCTTATGAAGAAAAGATGGAATTAGAAGTTTCTATCCCTAGAAATTTTTATGATGAGTGGGAACCTACTACTAAAATTAAGATTAAAGATTATGAATGCTATGCTTTGTGTGATTTGGGTGCTAGTGTTTCCACGATTCCAAAAACTTTATGTGATGTGCTAGGTTTCCGTGAATTTGATGGTTGTTCTTTAAATTTGCATCTTGCGGATTCCACTATTAAGAAACCTATGGGAAGGATTAATGATGTTCTTATTGTTGCAAATAGGAATTATGTGCCCATAGATTTCATTGTTCTTGATATAGATTGCAATCCTACATCTCCTACTATTCTTGGTAGACCTTTCCTTAGAACGATTAGTGCAATTATTGATATGAAAGAAGGAAATATTAGATTCCAATTTCTGTTAAGCAAAGGCATGGAACACTTTCCTAGGAAAAAATTAAATTTCCTTATGATTCTATTATGAGAGCCACATATGGATTGCATACCGAAGATGGCAATACCTAGATCTATTCTTGTTTTTATGCCTGGCTAGGGGCGTTAAACAATTGCGCTTGTTGGGAGGCAACCCAATTTTATTTTATTTCTTTTCTTTTTGCTCCTGTTTAGTAATAAATAATTCATATAGGTTCTGGTTAGATGTAGTTTTATGTTTTAATTAGTGTTTGTGCCAAGTAGAAACTTTGGGAAGACTTGGGTGAATTCTTTGCGATCTTGCTGTAAAAAACAGAAACTTTTGCGCTCACGAGAATACCTGTCATTTTTTACAGGAGAGTTCTTTTAGGTTGATTCGTTTTGAAGATGATTAATAGACAAATTCCTCACGTCGACCAATTTATTTCAGATTTTTTAGAGTTACAGAAGTATTCGAAAGTTACAGATTGCTACAGACTGTTCTATTTTTGACAGATTCTGTTTTTCATGTGTTGTTTGCTTATTTTGATGAATCTATGAGTAGTATCGGGGGTATGAACCGTAGAGAAGTTGGAATAAATTAGGTTTAACACCAATATAAATAAAGAATGAGTTCATTACAGTACCTTAAAGTGGTGGTTTTTTTCTTATACTAACAGAGCTCATGAGATTTTCTGTTGAAGTTTTGTGTTGTGAAGTTTTCAAGTTTTTGGGTAAAGATTTGATGGATTTTGGAATAAGGAGTGGCAAGATCCGAAGCTTGGGGATTACTAAGGCACCCCAAGTTAGTTCAAGGACAACCAAAATCCTAAGCTTGGGGATGCCCCGGAAGGCATCCCCTCTTTCGTCTTCGTCTATCGGTAACTTTACTTGAGGCTATATTTTTATTCACCACATGATATGTGTTTTGCTTGGAGCGTCTTGTATGTTTTGAGTCTTTTATTTTTAGTTTACCACAATCATACTTGTTGTACACACCTTTTTGGAGAGACACGCATGAATCGGAATTTATTAGAATACTCTATGTGCTTCACTTATATCTTTTGAGCTAGACAATATTGCTCTAGTGCTTCACTTATATCTTTTTAGAGCACGGTGGTGGTTTTATTTTATAGAAATTATTGATCTCTCATGCTTCACTTATATTATTTTGAGAGTCTTGTATAACATCATGGTAATTTGTTTTGGTTTTAAAATTAGTCCTAATATGATGGGCATCCAAGATGGGTATAATAAAAACTTTCATATAAAGTGCATTGAATACTATGAGAAGTTTGATTCTTTATGATTGTTTTGAGATATGAAGATGGTGATATTAGAGTTATGCTAGTTGAGTAGTTGCGAATTTTAGAGATACTTGTGTTAAAGTTTGTGATTCCCGTAGCATGCACGTATGATGAACCGTTATGTGATGAAGTTGGAGCATGATTTATTTATTGATTGTCTTCCTTATGGGTGGTGGTTGGGGACGAGCGATGGTCTTTTCCTACCAATCTATCCCCCTAGGATCATGCGCGTAGTACTTCGTTTCGATAACTAATAAATTTTTGCAATAAGTATGTGAGTTCTTTATGATTAATGTTGAGTCCATGGATTATACACACTCTCACCCTTCCACCATTGCTAGCCTCTTTAGTACCGCGCAACTTTCACCTGTACCATACACCCACCATATACCTTCCTCGAAACAGGCAGCATACCTATCTATTATGGCATTTCCATAGCCATTCCGAGATATATTGCCATGCAACTTTCTACCGTTCCATTTATTATGACACGCTCCATCATTGTCATATTGCTAGCATGATCATGTAGTTGACATCGTATTTGTGGCAAGGCCACCATTCATAATTTTTCATACATTTCTGTCGGTGTCAAAACCGGCGGATCTCGGGTAGGGGGTCCCGAACTGTGCGTCTAGGCGGATGGTAACAGGAGACAAGGGACACGATGTTTTACCCAGGTACGGGCCCTCTTGATGGAGGTAAAACCCTACGTCCTGCTTGATTAATATTGATGATATGGGTAGTACAAGAGTGGATCTACCACGAGATCAAGGAGGCTAAACCCTAAAGCTAGCCTATGGTATGATTGTTGTAATGTATGTTGTGTCCTACGGACTAAAGCCCTCCGGTTTATATAGACACCGGAGGAGGCTAGGGTTACACAAAGTCGGTTACAATGGTAGGAGATCTACATATCCGTATTGCCAAGCTTGCCTTCCACGCCAAGGAAAGTCCCATCCGGACACGGGACGGAGTCTTCAATCTTGTATCTTCGTAGTCTTGGAGTCCGGCGGACGATGATAGTCCGGCTGTCCGGATACCCCCTAGTCCAGGACTCCCTCAGTAGCCCCTGAACTAGGCTTCAATGATGACGAGTTCGGCGCGCATAATGTTCGGCATTGCAAGGCGGGTTCCTCTCTTGAATAATCCAGAGAAGATCATGAACACCAGGATAGTGTCTGGCTCTGCAAAATAAATTCCACATTCCACCGTAGAGAGAATAAAATGTACACAAGTCCAATCTGCTGACGTACTATGCGGCATGACATCACACCGCTACCAAGCCTTTACTTGAATCGTTTTTTATTATACCACCTCAGCACGTTTAGCGAAGCGGTTTCCTTGGCACGTCTTGTCGAAGCAGAGATCGTGCTCCCCTTATTCCGGGATTCTCATCAATACGGACGCGGGTAACCCAACCGCGCCATTGATGGTGGCGCTTGGGAGATAAGTGAGTTTTACCAGGCTGGTGGGGGGCGCATAGTCTTCGCCCACCTATATATGAGGGATAAGGATTCACCTTTCCACCCACGCCTTCTTCCTCCTTTGCTTATCCACCTCTGCGCACTCAAGCTCCAACGCCCAAGCTCGCGCATCTCGTCTTAACCTTCCCCGACCATGTCCGGAGGGGGAGGCAAATGGTTGGCTTCCACCGTCAAGGAGGAGCACATCACCAAGCTGCGCAGCGCCGGATACCTTTCCGGCGATATCGCGCACCAGATGCCCGACGAGGGGCAGCTCATCCCTACCCCCGGGCCCCATGAGAGGGTCGTTTTCCTTCCCCACTTCCTCCGCGGACTGGGCTTTCCACTTCACCCCTTTGTCCGGGGGCTCATGTTCTACTACGGCCTAGATTTCCACGATCTGGCGCCGAACTTCATCCTCAACATCTCGGCGTTCATCGTCGTGTGTGAGGCCCTCCTCTGCATCCGGCCCCACTTCGGCTTGTGGCTCAAGACCTTCAACGTCAAGCCGAAGGTAGTGAAGGGCACGCAGGCGGAGTGCAGAGGCACCCTGTTGGGCAAGATGCCCAACGTCCTCTGGTTCGAAGGGGCCTTCGTGGACTTCGTCAAGGGGTGGCAATCGGGGTGGTTCTATATCACCGAGCCGCGCGACCCTGCGTGGGCAGCGGCCCCCGAGTTTAGATCTGGTATCCCTACGCAGCTCACCTCCTGGAAAGAGAAGGGCTTGCTATGGGGTAATCCGAAAGAGCTGACGGGACTCCGAGCCTGTATCCAGAAGCTGGTGAACAAGAAGCTCAGGCTCGTCGACGTGGTCCAAGACATGCTCGTCCACCGGATCCTCCCATGCCAAGAACGGGCATTCAATCTGTGGGAGTTCGATCCGAAACAGCACCAGGCGCTAAGCGGGCTCTTCGACACGACGTACGAAGGCGCCTGGAGGGTGCTGTTCAAGGGCGCCGAAGCCCCCGCATCCGCGATGGAAGATCGCGGATTTCGCTCGCAGCATCCAGCTGACGAGGTAAGTGATTCAACCCCTTTACGAGACACTTGTTGCAAATAGATTGATTCTAAGAGGGTTTCAATCTCCCTTTTCCTTTGACAGGAATGGCTGAAGAAGGCCGAGCAGCTCATCTGCCCGGCTCCCATGCCAGAAGACCCAGTGGACGCCCGTCTAGCGGGGCTGCTGGTTCCGGCACCGCACGTGGTGCCGGAGAAGAAGGCCAAGAAGGTGGCCACGGGGACTCGAATGAGTTCCCGTAATCAGGCGTCCGACGATGAGGCGGACCCCTCCCCCGAAGATGAGGAGGAGGAAGAAGACTCTCTCCCGGAGGAGGGAGAGAGGAAGAGGAAGGCTTCCCCAACAGGGGAGGCCGAAGGGTCCAAGAGGGGGAGAACTATTCCCCCGGACAGCTCCGCCAACACCGACGTTGGCGAGGAGGAGTGGCCCTCAAGGGCTAGGCCTTCGGCGAGATCGTAAGTATCCGGATCCCTGATATGCAATTTCTTTCGTGTCACATAGTGTCCTACTAATGCCGCATACTGTCCGCAGTCCAGCCGATGATGATCTCCCCGCTTCATCGAGCGGGTCGTTGGCCCCGTCGGATGTGGATTCACTTCCAACTGCCTCTACCCCCCGCGCCGATGAGGACGCCGAGGTGGGATCCCAGAAAGGGACCCATCAGGAGGAGGCTCCGGAGGCGCCGCAAGGCAGCCTCCCGGACTTTGCGCCGGACTCTACGTCGGAACCTGTAGTGGTTCCAGAGTCCGGCAGGCGGCCCCTTTGAAAGAAGGGCAAGACCGTGACGCCGGCGGCCTCCGTCCAACCGGAGGCGCCGGACAACTTGCTGGAGGTGCTCAAAGGCGCTTCCATCGAGGAAGAACACCGCACTGTTATGAGTGCGGTGATTCAGAAGGTCCAGCTCGCCAAGAGCAAGCTGACCGAAGCCTGCAGTAGCCTTTTAACAGGCTTTGAGGTAAGAAGTTAAAATTGTGTAATGTAATACCGCATAGGCAGTAGCCCCTGATGCTCGGTTCGGTGTTCGGAAAGAAAAGCCGGACTGAGGATCTAAAAAGATATTCGCAAGTTGCTAATAAATTATGTCAATATGGGTTTGCAGGCTGTGCTGCTGACCTCTGCCGCACTGACTGCGGAGGTTGGTACATTAAAGCAAGATCTCGAGCGGTCCGAGCGAGAGCTCAGCCATGCCAAGAGGCAGCTCGAGGACAAAGAAGGTGAGTAGCACCACTTTGAATTGTTACCTTACAGAAAAGGATTTTGGTCGCAATAAAATTAATAAGGATAATATGGGTATTGCAGGGGCCACAAACGAGGTGGCAGCCCTGAAGGAGGCTGTGTCCGCGGCCGAACGCAGTGCGGCCGCGGAACGGGCAGAGCGAGAAAAGCAGGAGGCACATGTGGCGGAAGTGCGGCAAGAGCTCCAGGCTCTCATGGAGAAGCATGAGAGCTTGGAGCGTGGCTCCAAGACTCGAGAGTTCAAGCTTGCCTCGGCTCTCGAAAGTGCCAAGTCCGCCAAGGCCGAGGCCCGTAAGTCCCTTCAGGAGGTTGAAGATGTAAAGAAGATAGCGGCGGGTAAGGCATTTTTCATGCAAAGCAAGCATGTTAATGTAAACTACCTGACACTTACCCGCATTCAGAGCTCTCCAGGGGCGTTTGCAGATCTGCCGCGTAGTGTGTCCGATGCTGCCGCATTCTACCGTGGCGAGGAGGGGAGCTCAACAGAGAAGGTCTTCTGGTCTCAGTACACTGAGGCCGGCCATCCGGTGCCCCCAAGCGACCAGCTGAAGCAGCTGGTCGAACTCCACAAGGTAGCTGAGGAGGCCATGAAGGGCCTTATAGTCCGGCTGTGGCCTGGACAGGCCATGCCTGGGAGCTACTTCAGCCTCGTGCGGCGGCTGGTGGATGCGTGCCCCTGGGTGGAGGTCATCAAGCGCTCCGCCTGTATTGAAGGTGCTCGTCGGGCCCTTGCCCGCACAAAGGGGCACTGGGGCAGGCTGTCCCGCCCGCGATATTGAAGCTTCTTACTGACCCGCCGCCACCGGGCAAGGAGTATCGTACGCCTGAAATGTATTATAAAACTGTCCTGAAGGGAGCCCGCGATATTGCGGACGAATGCCCTAGAGATGTAATTTTTGAGTAAACTCGCTATGTATTATCCTGTGCGCTGAAAACTTTGTTCATGTGCGCTTTGAGCAACTCTTTTTTAATTAAAAATATTACCTTCTGTGCGGCCGTTTATAAAATCTGAGAGATGGCAAGTCGTTGGCTTCAGCCCCCAAGCCGCAAGTGCTGGGGTGTTAGGGATAACTTGAGCGCTCTTGTTCCCATTTTTGGGTCCATCTAGGGAGGCGCTCAACACAACGAACAAGGCAACCGGACTTATAGTGCTTGAACACTCTCACTTAGCCATAGAATTCGGAGCAGATTCATATAATGCTATAAGTTCGGGGTGCCGCACTTGTGAAAGTGTTCGGACTTATCACACCATAATGTGGGGAACATAAGCCCCTGGTGTATTAGGCCATATCAAAATATACGAGTGCAAGATGTCATGTAATAAACATACATATGTAATAACAGGCAAAAAAATTGTTGCATCATTTATTAAGGAAGTCTACTATGAGTGCGGACCGATACAGATAGTGCGGTAAGCAAGGGTTTTGGACTAATTAAACATGTCCCCCTCCAGGGATGGGCTGCGGACTTGGTGTATATAATCAAATTTAATGCTCGTAACTGAGACCACCTGAGTGTTCGTCGCCGCATTCTTTACTCCCCGACTGTTGCATCATAAGTTCGGCAGGTTCACCGCTGGACAGGGCCTCTGGATAACGGAGTCCTGTGTACATTAAAGAAGGAAAATAATAATAAGAAAGAGTGACACACTTGCGAGCCCCTGGTGTGGTCGAGCCGCACTCTGGGTCCATTGTGGTCGTGCCCCTTCCCCTACGCCCATGGTATCTCCAAAGCATAATGATGTACGCGGAGGGTTGTTCTTGCAATCATGCGAGGGCGAGGGTTAGGGCCGCATTGCTACGTGTGCTCGGATCGTGCCAGGTGGTCTTGGTTGGTGTTTCTTCGAGCGCATTTTGCTATATCCGGCCGTTTAACGGCCGGACTCGAAAATTGCCTTAAAAGGCTTCTCTGTACTTCTGCCGCGAGAGCCGCTGTATGTTCCTCCGTTCGGAGGGAGCGTTCCATATTTCCGTTGACCGTGATGACTCCACGAGGGCCTGGCATCTTGAGCTTGAGGTATGCATAATGCGGCACCGCGTTGAACTTTGCAAACGCGGTTCGTCCGAGCAGAGCGTGATAGCTACTGCGAAATGGGACTATGTCAAAGATTAACTCCTCGCTCCAGAAATTATCCGGGGATCCGAAGACCACTTCCAGTGTGACTGAGCCTGTACAATTGGCCTCCACACCTGGTATGACGCCTTCAAAGGTTGTCTTTGTAGGTTTAATCCTTGAGGGGTCTATGCCCATCTTGCGCACTGTATCCTGATAAAGCAGGTTCAGGCTACTGCCGCCGTCCATCAGGACTCTCGTGAGGTGAAATCCATCGATGATTGGGTCTAAAACCAATGCGGCGAATCTGCCATGGCGGATGCTGGTCGGATGGCCTCTTCGATCGAAAGTGATCGGACAAGAGGACCATGGATTGAACTTCGGGGCGACTGGCTCCATCGCGTATACGTCCCTTAGTGCACGCTTCCGCTCCCTCTTGGGTATATGGGTTGCGTAAATCATGTTCACCGTTCGCACTTGTGGGGGGAAACCCTTCTGTCTTCTATTGTTCGGCGGTCGGGTCTCTTCCTCGTCGTCGCTGTTTAGCCCCTTGTCGTTGTTTTCGGCAATTAACTTGCCTGCCTTCTTGAACACCCAACAATCTCTGTTGGTGTGATTAGCTGGCTTTTCAGGGGTGCCATGTATCTGGCATAAGCGGTTGAGTATTCGGTCCAAATTGGACGGCCCCGGAGTGGGTCTTTTGAATGGCTTCTTCCGCTGACCGGGTTTAGAGCCTCGGAATCCGGCGTTGACTACCGTATCCTCCTTGTCGTCGCCGTTAATGCGGCATTTATTTTTGCTTCGACGTGACCTACCGTTGTGGTCCTTAGTATCCGGACTGCCAGAATTTTTACTGAGGTTGTTGCTGCGAGCTAGCCAGCTATCCTCTCCCGCGCAAAAGCGGGTCATTAATGATGTGAGGGCTGCCATGGATTTCGGCTTTTCCTGTCCCAGGTGCCGGGCTAGCCACTCGTCGCGGATGTTATGTTTGAAGGCTGCGAGGGCCTCTGCATCCGGATAGTCGACAATTTGGTTTTTCTTTGTCAAGAACCGTGTCCAGAATTGTCTGGCCGATTCGTCTGGCTACTGAATTATGTGGCTTAGGTCATCGGCGTCTGGTGGCCGCACATACGTGCCCTGGAAGTTGTTGAGGAATGCGGCCTCCAGGTCTTCCCAATACCCAATTGACTCTGCGGGCAAGCTGTTAAGCCAATGCCGAGCTGGTCCTTTAAGCTTGAGTGGGAGATACTTGATGGCATGGAGATCGTCGCCGTGGGCCATATGGATGTGAAGGAGATAATCTTCGATCCAAACTGCGGGGTCTGTTGTTCCATCGTAGGATTCGATGTTTACGGGTTTAAACCCTTCAGGGATTTGATGATCCATTACTTCGTCAGTGAAGCATAGCGGGTGTGCGGCGCCTCTATATTGAGCAATATCACGACGTAGCTCGAGAGAGCGTTGTCTGCTGTGTTCGGCCCGGCCGGGGTTATTGTATCCGGCGCGATGGTATTCGTCGCAGGTCGTGGGGCGCCCTCGTGATCCGTAGATGGATCTGGATTGCCTTGCTTTGTCCTCCAATACGTCTCGCAAGTCCGGCGCGTTCCCTCTTGGCTTCGTACTTTTGGAGCGATGCCGGGGTACGGTCTTGGTGGAGGGCCTGGATGCCTCTCTGTCGCGACCACGGGGTGGTCGGTTGGCCATATCGTGCGCTGGTGATGAAGGTATATGTGCTTCCTCCTCTAATCGGGGGAGCAACTTGCGTCTTGGGTAGCTTTTGGAGGGGCGTTCGAGTTTAAACTCTTCGGCCGCGAGGACCTCGGTCCATCAATAGGCCAGCAGGTCCTGATCAGCTTGAAGCTGCTGCTGCTTTTTCTTTAGGCTATTTGCCGCGGCGATAAGCCTGCGTTTAAAATGCTCTTGTTCGACGGGATCCTCGGGCACGACAAATTCGTCGTCGTTGAGGCTTGCCTCGTCTTCGGACGGAGGTATATAGTTATAATCCTCGACCTCTTCATCTGCCGCCCTCTCGTGAGGGCTTGCTTCTGCATCCTCCTGCGCTGAGTCTTGCTGGAGGGGATTCTCTTTGGCACTCTCTGGGGTATTATTATCTCATGTGCCGGAATCTCCATTCTTGCTGTGGCGGGATTTAGAGCGGCGCCGCTGACGCCGGCGCTTGGGCTGTTTCTTTAAGGAATCTGCCTCCGCTGCTTCTTCGCCGTCCCCGTCTTTTGGGGTGTCCACCATGTATATGTCGTATGACGAGGTGGTCTTCCAGTGCCCTGTAGGCGCTGGTTCCTGTTTGTCTCCGGCATCGTCGTCCATAGCGTCGATGTCGTCGGAGTCATAGTCTAGCATGTCGGTTAGATCGTCAACAGTGGCTACAAAGTGGGTGGTGGATGGGCTCTGAATTTCTTCGTCGTCCGTATCCCAACCATCCTAGCCATAATCCGGCTAGGACTCTCCGGATAGCGAGAGATGCTTTAGCGAATTTAGGATGTCGCCAAAGGGCGAGTGTTGGAAGATGTCCGCGGCGGTGAATTCCATAACCGGCGCCCAATCAGATTCGATTGGCAGGGGCACGGGGGGTCCGGAGTCCGGCAAGGAGTCCGGCACCTCGGAGTCACGAGCTTTGCGAGGGACAAGGCTAGTGTTCGGCTCCATCTCCGTGGAAGTTGAAGCCCCCGAGGTGGTGTCCATCCACCGGTCCTCGATCTGGGCGATCGGCTCCGGGCTAAGAGCCGGAGCGGATTCGTGTGCGGCCACCAAGGCACTGTTCGGCGGCAGAGCTAGATCATGCCCATCGTAACAGTGCGACGCGCTTGGGTGTGGCTCGAGCCCGTCGAAGATCAAGTCCCCGCGGATGTCGGCCGTGAATTTTAGGCTTCCGAATCTGACCTGACGGCCAGGGGCATAGCTTTCGATCTGCTCCAGATGGCCAAGTGAATTAGCCCGCAGTGCGAAGCCGCCGAATACGAAGATCTGTCCGGGGAGAAAAGTCTCACCATGGACAGTGTTGTTGATTGAAGACGCCATCGAGCCTATCGGTGACGACACAGAGGAACTCTCAATGAAAGCACCAATGTCGGTGTCAAAACCGGTGGATCTCAGGTAGGGGGTCCCGAACTGTATGTCTAGGCGGATGGTAACAGGAGACAAGGGACACGATGTTTTACCCAGGTTCGGGCCCTCTTGATGGAGGTAAAACCCTACGTCCTGCTTGATTAATATTGATGATATGGGTAGTACAAGAGTGGATCTACCACGAGATCAAGGAGGCTAAACCCTAAAGCTAGCCTATGGTATGATTGTTGTAATGTATGTTGTGTCCTACGGACTAAAGCCCTCCGGTTTATATAGACACCGGAGGAGGCGAGGGTTACACAGAGTCGGTTACAATTGTAGGAGATCTACATATCCGTATTGCCAAGCTTGCCTTCCACGCCAAGGAAAGTCCCATCCGGACACGGGACGAAGTCTTCAATCTTGTATCTTCGTAGTCTTGGAGTCCGACGGACGATGATAGTCCGGCTGTCCGGACACCCCCTAGTCCAGGACTCCCTCAATGTCACTCTTGAATCATTGTACATCCTGGTACACTGCCGGAGGCATTCACATAGTCATATTTTGTTCTAAGCATCGAGTTGTAATTCTTGAGTAGTAAGTAAATAAAAGTGTGATGATCTTCATTATTAGAGCATTGTCCCAGTGAGGAAAGGATGGTGGAGACTATGATTCCCCCACAAGTCGGGATGAGACTCCGGACTAAATAAATAAATAACTAAATAAATAAATAAATAAGAGGCCATAAAAAAAGAGAAAGGCCCAAATAAAAAAATTGAGAGATAAAGAAAGAAGGTACAATGTTACTATCCTTTTACCACACATGTGCTTCAAAGTAGCACCATGATCTTCATGATAGAGAGTCTCCTATGTTGTCACTTTCATATACTAGTGGGGATTTTTCATTATAGAACTTGACTTATATATTCCAATGATGGGCTTGCTCAAAAGTGCCCTAGGTCTTCGTGAGCAAGCAAGTTGTATGCACACCCACTTAGTTTTCTTGTTGAGCTTTCATACACATATAGCTCTAGTGCATACGTTGCATGGCAACCCCTACTCACTCACATTGATATCTATTGATGGGAATATCCATAGCCCATTGATACACCTAGTTGATGTGAGACTATATTCTCCTTTTTGTCTTCTCCACAACCACCATTCTATTCCACATATAGTGCTATGTCCATGGCTCACGCTCATGTATTGCGTGAAGATTGAAAAAGTTTGAGAACATCAAAAGTATGAACAATTGCTTGGCTTGTCATCGGGGTTGTGCATGATTAAATACTTTGTGTGATGAAGATAGAGCATAACCATACTATATGATTTTGTAGGGATATCTTTCTTTGGCCATGTTATTTTGAGAGGACATGATTGCTTTGTTAGCATGCTTGAAGTATTATTATTTTTATGTCAATATTAAACTTTTGTTTTGAATCTTTCGGATCTGAACATTCATGCCATAATAAATAAAATTACATTGATAAATATGCTAGGTAGCATTCCACATAAAAATTTTGTTTTTATCATTTACCTACTCCAGGACGAGCTGGAATTAGGCTTGGGGATGCTTGATACGTCTCCAACGTATCTATAGTTTTTGATTGTTCAATGCTATTATATTATCTGTTTTTGCCTATTTTAGTGTTTTACAGAAAAGGAATATCAAACGGAGTCCAAACAGAATGAAACCTTCGCGAGGATCTTTCTTGGACCAAAAGCAATCCGGAAGACTTGGATTTGAAGTCTGGGACTCTACGAGGAGGCCACAAGGCAGGAGGGCCTGCCTAGGGGGGTAGGCATGCCCCCCACCCTTGTGGGCCCCTCGTAGCTCCACCAACACACTTCTTTCGCCTATATATACTTTTATACCCTAGAAACATCAGGGGGAGCCATGAAAACACTTTTCCACCACCGCAACCTTCTGTACCCATGAGATCCCATCTTGGGGCCTTTTTTGGCGATCTGCCGGAGGGGGAATCAATCATGAAGGGCTTCTACATCAACACCATTGCCTCTCCGATGAAGCATGAGTAGTTTACCACAAACCTTCGGGTCCATAGTTATTAGCTAGATGGCTTCTTCTCTCTCTTTGATTCTCAATACCATGTTCTCCTTGATGTTCTTGGAGATCTATTCGATGTAATATTCTTTTGCGGTGTGTTTGTCGAGATCCGATGAATTGTGGACTTATGAACAAGATTATCTATGAATATTATTTGGTTCTTCTCTGAATTCTTATATGCATGATTTGATATATTTGCATGTCTCTTCGAATTGTCGGTTTAGTTTGGCCTACTAGATTGATCTTTCTTGCAACGGGAGAAGTGCTTAGCTTTGGGTTCAATCTTGCGGTGTCCTTTCCCAGTGACAGTAGGGGCGGCAAGGCACGTATTGTATTGTTGCCATCGAGGATAAAAAGATGGGGTTTATATTGCTTGAGTTATCCCTCTACATCATGTCATCTTGCTTAATGCGTTACTCTTTATGAACTTAATACTCTAGATGCATGCTGGATAGCGATCGATGTGTGGAGTAATAGTAGTAGATGCAGAATCGTTTCGGTCTAGTTGACACGGACGTGATGCCTATGTTCATGATCATTGCCTTAGATGTCTTCATATTTATGCGCTTTTCTATCAATTGATCAGCAGTAATTTCTTCACCCACCATAATACATGCTATCTTGAGAGAAGCCACTAGTGAAACCTATGGCCCCCGGGTCTCTTTCTTGTCATATTACATCTCTTTTATTTACATCGCATCTCGTTTACTATTTTGCAATCTTTACTTTCCAACCTATACAACAAAAATACCAAAAATATTTACTTTACTATCTTTATTTGATCCCACTATTGCGAGTGACCATGAAGCGATTGACGACCCCTTTATCGCGTTGGTTGCAAGGTTCTTGATTGTTTGTGCAGGTACTAGGTGACTTGTGTGCCGCCTCCTACTGGATTGATACCCTGGTTCTCAAAACTGAGGGAAATATTTACGCTACTTTGTTGCATCACCCTTTCCTCTTCAAGGGAAAACCAACGCATGCTCAAGAGGTAGCAGTCCACAACCCGAGTGCGCCGACGGATGTGAGCAGAGCGCTCCACGCCACCTAACGGCGAGCAGAGCTTGCTGAGGGACGCGAGCAGAGGCCAGCACAGTGATACGTGGCAAATAAGACGAAGTGTGCGAGCGATGTCGAAGACATCAAGCACGAATCAGATTAGAGTAGCATGTACGATACGTGGCATACAGTTGATCGATCCTAGCTGTTTGTGATGGAATAAGTCATGTGTGTTGTGGGCAAACACTTGCTGGTATATAACTGATAACCCACAGGTATAGGGGATCGCAACAGTTTTTGAGGGTAGAGTATTCAACCCAAATTTATTGATTCGACACAAGGGGAGCCAAAGAATATTCTCAAGTATTAGCAGTTGAGTTGTCAATCCAACCACACCTGGATAATTTAGTATGCACGGCGGTGAGCATCATAAAATTGGTGATGGAGGATGGTTGATGATGATGACGGCGACGAATCCCCCTCTCCGGAGCCCCGAACGGACTCTAGATCAGCCCTCCCGAGAGAGATTAGGGCTTGGCGGCGGCTCCGTATCGTAAAATGCGATGAAACTTTCTCTCTGTTTTTTTCTCCACGAAATGGAATATATGGAGTTGGAGTTGAGGTCGGTGGAGCATCAGGGGGCCCACGAGACAGGGGGGCGCGCCCCCCACCCTCGTGGATAGGGTGTGAGTCCCCTGGCCTTCATTCTTTCACCAGTATTTTTTATGTTTTCCAAAAGTTATCTCCGTGGACTTTCAGGTCATTCCGAGAACTTTTGTTTTCTGCACAATAAACAACACCATGGCAGTTCTGCTGAAAACAGCGTCATTCTGGGTTAGTTTCATTCAAATCATGCAAGGTAGAGTCCAAAACAAGGGCAAAAGTGTTTGGAAAAGTAGATACGTTGGAGACGTATCAACTCCCCCAAGCTTAAACCTTTGCTTGTCCTCAAGCAATTCAGTTGACAAACTGAAAGTGATAAAGAAAAACTTTTACAAACTCTGTTTGCTCTTGTTGTTGTAAATATGTAAAGCCAGCATTCAAGTTTTCAGCAAAGATTATGAACTAACCATATTTACAATAACACTTAGGTCTCATGTTCACTCATATCAATGGCATAATCAACTAGTGAGCGACAATAATAAATCTCGGATGACAACACTTTCTCAAAACAATCATAACATGATAACAAGATGGTATCTCGCTAGTCCTTTCTGAGACCTCAAAACATAAATGCAGAGCACCTTTAAAGATCAAGGACTAACTAAACATTGTAATTCATTGTAAAAGAGATCCAGTCAAGTCATACCCAATATAAACTAATAGTAATGAATGCAAATGACAGTGTGCTCTCCAGTGGGTGCTTTTTAATAAGAGGGTGATGACTCAACATAAAAGTAAATAGATAGGCCCTTCGCAGAGGGAAGCAGGGATTTGTAGAGGTGCCAGAGCTCAATTTTAAAATAGAGATGAATAATATTTTGAGAGATATACTTTCATTGTCAATGCAACAACTATGAGATGGCGATATCTTCCATGCTACACACATTATAGGCGGTTCCCAAACAGAATGGTAAAGTTTATACTCCCCCACCACCAACAAGCACACTTCATGGCCATCCGAAACAACGGGGTACCGTCTGTACCAACAATAGTCCTGGGGGAGTTTTGTTTGATTATTTTGATTTGCTTTGATCTTTTTGATCATGGGACTAGGCATCCCAGTTACCAACCATTTTCTCGTGAATGAGGAGCAGAGTCCACTCCTCTTGAGAATAACCCACCTAGCATGGAAGATACAGACAGCCCTAGTTGAAACATGAGCTGCTCGAGCATTACAAAATAGAATTTCATTTGAAGGTTTGGAGTTTGGCACATACAAATTTACTTGGAACGGCAGGTAAATACCGCATATAGGAAGGTATGGTGGACTCATATGGAATAACTTTGGGGTTTATGGAGTTTGGATGCATAAGCGGTATTCCGCTTAGTACAGGTGAAGGCTAGCAAAAGACTGGGAAGCGACCAAATGAGAGAGCGACAACAGTCATGAACATGCATTAAAATTAATCAACACCGAGTGCAAGCATGAGTAGGGTATAATCCACCATGAACATAAATATCGTGAAGGCTATGTGGATTTTGTTTCAACTACATGTGTGAACATGTGCCAAGTCACGTCACTCAAATAATTAAGGAGGATACCATCCTATCATACCACATCACAACCGTTTTAATAGCATGTTGGCACGCAAAGGTAAATCATTATAAGCTCCTAGCTAATTAAGAATGGCATAAGCAACTATAATCTCTAAATGTCATTGCAAACATGCTTATTCATAATAGGCTGAATCAGGAACGATGAACTCATCATATTTACAAAAACAAGAGAGGTCGAGTTCATACCAGCTTTTCTCATCTCAATCAGTCCATCATATATCGTCATTATTGCCTTTCACTTGCACGACCGAACAGTGTGTATAATGATAATAGTGCACGTGCATTGGACTAAGCTGGAATCTGCAAGCATTCAATTCAAGAGAGAAGACAAAGTAATAAGGGCTCCAAGTTAAATCAACAATCATGCATACGAGAGCCACTAAGCATTTTCATTATGGTCTTCTCCTCTCGACCCCCAAAGGAAAGAAAAGAAATAAAACTATTTACACGGGAAAGCTCCCAACAAGCAAAAGAAGAACGAGAAATATTTTTGGGTTTTCATTTTAATTACTACTACGAGCATGGAAATTAAACTAACTAATTTTTTTTGTTTTTCTTAAGGTTTATCAAACACACAAGAAGGAAGCTAGAAAAATAAATTAAACTAGCATGGATAATACACTGAAAGAGTATGAGCACCGACAACTAGAATAAGTGTGTGAACATGAATGTAAAGTCGGTGAGAAATACGTACTCCCCCAAGCTTAGGCTTTTGGCCTAAGTTGGTCTAATGCCAAGGATAGCCTGGCTGATATCCGAAGTTATAACTGGGGTCGTACTGAGAGGCAACAGCCAATGCCTCCTAAGTTGCGGCATATTGACAAGCTGCCTCCGCTCTCCTCTCGCGTTCGGCTGCCTCCTCCCTGATGACAACATATCTTTGCTTTGCTTGGCAATCAAAAAGGGAATGAGCGGGGAGAGTAAGATGGACAGCGTGACGTCTGTCAAAGATTAGTCGATACTGAAGGAATTGTTCATTCCTCACAAGAAAACGGTGCCTGACCATAGCGTCAAAATCTAAATAAGCGCCAGGAAACTCTATATCACCCTCACATGGGGATATACCAAGATAATTAGCAACACGGGTCGCATAAATTCCTCCAAATAAATCTACAAATATACCATTGTTATGCAACCTACGTGCAACTATTGCCCCCAAGTTGTAATCTTTATTACCTAATACAACACTCTTGAGGACACAAAGATCCAGGACACACATGTGACATGCTTCATCTTTACCGTTAATGCATCTACCAATGAAGAGAGCAAAATAATGTATAGCAGGAAAATGAATGCTCCCTATGGTAGCTTGTGCTATATCCCTAGATTCTCCCACAGTGATACTAGCAAGAAAGTCTTTATATTCAGATTTGTGTGGTTCATTAACATTGCCCCACTGTGGGAGTTTGCAGCAGTTGTGAAATCTTCTAGGTCCATGGTATAGGATTGATCATAAATATCAAAGAGGACATTCTGAGAATTACGCGAAGATGTATATTTAAATCTTCTCACGAATGAATCAATTAATTGGTAGTATTGAGGACACTTATCTTGCATGAAGTCCTCAAGATCGGAATTACGCACACATGCGTCAAATTCATCCTTGATGCCTATGATACGTCTCCGTCGTATCTATAATTTTTGATTGTTCCATGCCAATATTATTCACATTTATATACTTTTGGCAACTTTTTATACTATTTTTTGGGACTAACATATTGATCCAGTGCCCAGTGCCAGTTCCTGTCTGTTGCATGTTTTTGTTTCGCAGAAACCCAATATCAAACGGAGTCCAAACGGGATAAAAACGGGCGGAGATTTTTTTTGGAATATTTATGATTTTTGGGAAGTAAAATGAACACGAGACGGTGTTCGAGGTGGTCACGAGGTAGGGGGGCGCGCCCTACCCCCAAGGCGCGCCCCTGACCTTCGTGGTCCAACCGTAAGGCGGTTGATGCTCTTCTTTTGGCGCAAGAAATATAATTTTATGAGAAAGATCTGGGCGAAAGATTCACCCCAATCGGAGTTACGGATCTCCAGATATAAAGGAAACGGTGAAGGGGTGGAATCTGAGAACGCAGAAACAGAGAGATAGATCCAATCTCGGAGGGGCTCTCGCCCCTCCCACGCCATGGGAGCCAAGGACCAGAGGGGAAACCCTTCTCCCATCTAGGGAGAAGGTCAAGGAAGAAGAAGAAGAAGGGGGGCTCTCTCCCCCTTGCTTCCGGTGGCGCCGGAACGCCGCCGGGGGCCATCATCATCACCGAGATCTTCACCAACACCGCCGTCATCTTCACCAACGTCTCCATCACCTTCCCCCATCTATATTCAGTGGTCCACTCTCCCGCATCCCGCTGTACCCTCTACTTGAACATGGTGCTTTATGCTTCATATTATTACCCAATGATGTGTTGCCATCTGTCGGTGTCAAAACCGGCGGATCTCGGGTAGGGGGTCCCGAACTATGCGTCTAGGTGGATGGCAACAGGAGACAAGGGACACGATGTTTTTACCCAGGTTCAGGCCCTCTCGGTGGAGGTAAAACCCTACTCCTGCTTGATTAATATTGATGATATGGGTAGTATAAGAGTAGATCTACCACGAGATCAATGAGGCTAAACCCTAGAAGCTAGCCTATGGTATGATTGTTGTTCCTCCTACGGACTAAAAACCTCCGTTTTATATAGACACTGGAGAGGGCTAGGGTTACACAGAGTCGGTTACAATGGTAGGAGATCTACATATCCGTATTGCCAAGCTTGCCTTCCACGCTAAGGAAAGTCCCATCCGGACACGGGACGGAGTCTTTGATCTTGTATCTTCATAGTCTTGGAGTCTGGCCAAAGATGATAGTTCGGTTATCCGGACACACCCTAGTCCAGGACTCCCTCAGTAGCCCCCGAACCAGGCTTCAATGACGATGAGTCCGGCGCGTAGATTGTCTTCGGCATTGCGAGGCGGGTTGTTCCCCAAATTCCATGTACCTGTCGAATAGTGTCCGTCTTCTTATAAATGCTACGCTCCTTGGCTTCCACGCCCAATAATGGCCATCTTCCACGTGTCGAACGAATGCGAAAAGCCAGGGTATTTTTACACTTTCCCCCCTAGCTGCGCAAATGAGCCGCCTATAAAAGGGATGGGGATCTAGATCCGAAGCACACCATCCTCCCTCCGCGAGCATTCATCGGAGCGCCTCTGACAAAAAATCCATTCCATCATGGACAGTCGACGCAGCTCCTCCTCTCGCGCTCCCAGCCCTCAGCCTGGAGATTGGGAGAGATGCTCGGTCCCGCACAGCGAGCTAGCGACGCTTCAAACCAAGGGATTTCTTCCCCCGGCCTTCATGGTCCCGGTTCGAGCCGGACTCGCCACCTACAAGGGCGGAAAGCAGGCGGAGAGCGTCCCCAATCCCTCCAAAGGAGAGCGGGTATGCTTTGTCTCTTATCTAATAAGAGGACTCGATTTCCAATACATCCGTTTCTCTGGGGGCTCCTGGAGTTCTACGGCCTCCAGCTGCACCACCTTACGCCTGCCTCTAGTCTGCACATCGCGGGCTTCGTGGCCCTTGCGAGCTGTTCTTGGGCGTCGAGGCTCATTTTGCATTGTGGAAGAGATTATTCTGCCTTGTACCCCGTTCTCATGAGGGGTCAATATATCAAGTGGGCGGAGCCGAACTATGGCGCATCACCGGGACCGGATATCTATCCGGAACCCCGAAGAAGGCGTCCGAAGACTGGCCTTCAGAATGGTTTTATATAGAGGATGCCCCGCTACCAGACCCAGTTCGGATCGGCCTCCCGGAGTTCAGTAATGCTCCTCTCAAGAAACGCCTAAGTTGGCGTCCGCGGAGCCCTCAACGGGAGAATGACAGGGACGTCCTTTACCTGATGGGCCGAATAAGATTCTTGGCTCATTCCGGATTGACCATGATTGGAGTCATGGACACATGCATTATGCGGGGGGTGCAGCTGCTCCAATATAGGGTCCACCCCATGTGGGATTTCAACGGGGAGGATGATGCCACCCACCACGGCCGTAAGGGGCCGGGATTGGTCGCCGACCTGGTGAAGATTTTGTCCGGCCTGTACAAAGGAGAGAAGGAGGATTTTCTCCGTGTTAGTCCACTGAGCGGATTTTCTATGAACAATCCTCAAAGATGGCTAAGCAGACATTTCATTTTTGCCTATCCGATCCCCATTCCCATGGTTAAGTATCTCATTTTGTGATTTCAACGTAGGAACTGTGCCGGGCTGTAGAGGACATACACAGCCCGCCTCCACAACCCGAGGATCCAGAATGGTCCCTCGATCCGGCCTCTGAAGAGGATCCAGATATAAAGGTGGAGCTGATCGATGGGGTGTTCCACTAACTTAGCATCGACAATGCTTTGGTCGCCATTACGGCTGACTACCCCGGGATATTTCTAGCTTCCCAGGTAATTGTGACCGAAGTCTTGATACCATGATCCATCCGTGCTTATTTCTGATCACCGCATACTAATGGTGTTCCGCAGGAGGTGCCTTTAAGGCGGGAAGCCGACCCCGCGGCGGCTATCTAACAAGGGGCAGCTCGGCCCTGCAGGCGGAAAAGAAGTGCGGTGCGGATCGAGACGTCGCCGCAACGGTATGGCGCGCCACCGTGTTTCAAGGAAATATTCCTGGAAGGCATATTGGCATTCGCGACCTTTTCAGGAAAAAGAGCGCTCGCCGGACTGTGTCCGGAGAGGTTGCCAATCGAGCCTCCGCCAGCCAGGCTCCAACGCCGGGTCCGGAGGGGGAGGCTAACACAAGGCGCGATCGGATGCTCCTCCAACGGAGGATGCCGATAGGTTGTCCGCCACCCGATCTGAGGTGGAGAGCTCCATGAATCACAGGCACCTCCGGACAGTTCTTCGTGACGCGTGTTTCTCCCCGGAGGCATTGAATGCCTTTAATTCGGGAGATGTGCACCTCCGTGCCGCTCAAGATGGTCTAGCCAGAGCCACGGAGCAGTATGTGAAAGACATACGGGTGAGGAATTTTGACAGTTATATATGCCAGTAGCCCCCGAGACTTAAAATAGTTAGAGTAACTGATTTAAGGATCATTTGTTATGTAAGATCTTACAGAAAAGAATACCCAACTGTCCCAGGAGCTGCAAGAGTGCAAGGCCCAACTTGAGGCCGCGCTAGCCGCAGCAGGGGAAGCCACAGAGACCCCCTCTGGTAATATATGCTTCTAAAGAGAAGTAATTTGCTAAATGCGGCGTGTGTATAAGTCTGACAATAATTTTGCAGATGGAGCCGGACTAGATCCGGACAAGCAACAGCTCCTGCGCCGGTTAAAAGCCGCCGAGAATGTGCTTACAAGGGTGCGGCAAGAGAAAAATAACCTCCAAGATGCCAACACCCAGCTGGGCGAGGAACTAAAAGATGTTCGAGCCCAGCTGTCTGACTCCATTAAGGAGAATCGGCGGCTTCGTCGCGGCATTTTTAGTAAGTGCTTGAGCGAACCTCCAAAAGGAGTTCGGCGAGGGAGTCGACTAACAGAAATATGTCTATAGGTATGCTCACAGGTCGTCCTGCAGAGGAAATGCCCGGTTCAACGGGTGACCTTCTTCCCGAGCTACTGCAACTGCACGAACGAGCTCGGCAGGCGATGAGGGGCGTCGCCCAGGCCTTGTGGCCATCCATCTCCCTGCCCGAAGGCCTTGGGGAGCTTGCAGAGAAGCTTCAGGGAGCACGGCGGCACCTCTGGCTATGGAAGATATCGGCCTACCGACAAGGCGCTAGGGAGGCCTGGGCCATGGTGAAGACGCGGTACACGAAGGCTGACCCAAACCACATGGCCGAGGTCGGACCTGTGGGGCCCGATGGGAAGGAGATCCCTGTAAGCTTAGTATACGTCCAAGTAGAGTTGGCCGTAAAGTATTCCCAGCGGGACTGTAAACTAGACAGCCTATTAGATGGTATTGAAGAGGAATACGATCAGTCAATTAGACTATGTAATTTAAAATGACATGTAAAATGCCTTCTAGCCAGATTGTAGATCGTTTGTCGTAGCTGACCTTTTCGCTTCAACCTCGGGACCCGACAGTCCGGAGTTTGTCCGAATACCCTAGCGGCTATGTAAGAACCGGGGCATGCGTGGAGACCAGACGTAGGGGTCTTTAGTGCTTTATCAGACAAGTGCCCAACTAGTTATGTTATATTACATGGTTAGTAAGAAACATCTTCCAGGGAGAATAGTTTCGTTAGGGGTTCCTTTCCCTGGGAGGCATGCCCTAAAGTGCATGTCCGGACTGCGAAATAAGCAGAAAAGCATCTGGGGGCAGATAAATAAATAGGTAAGAAATCGTCTTTTAGTTCACCGACCGAATATTCCCTTAAGAACGCTAGCTTTCGGCTTCACCCAGTCTGAGGTACACATCCGGCTGACCCGGCAGTAACAATCGCAGAGGTGCTCCCTTTACCACCTAGCCGAACAATCGGGAACGTAGGGGTAAGCACAGGAGCCAGGCAACCCAGCTTGGCCAAAACTTAAGTCATATCGATGCATATAATGGCGAATAAAAGGTACATGCGGAAGTTTGACGCATGTGTTGGGCGTAAGGCCCGTATAATTAAGCTTCTGTTAAAGAAGCCCCCAGGTATGATGAGCGCGAGTAGCACGTCAAGTGTGTGCGAACAATGCGCAGACAAGCCTCCAAAGGCTTTAAGAAAGAGGAGGGGGAAGAAGAGAAATAAAAAGACAGCAAAAGTATAAAATGTATACGGAGGAAGGAGACGAACTCAGAGTCTGGGGCTAGGCGTAGAATCTTCGAAGACGGGCTGCGTTCCATGGATTCGGCTCGAGTCGGTTATCCGATGCGTTTCGCAGACGGTACGCTCCACCGGTCAGGACTTGGTCGATGATGAAGGGACCTTCCTATTTGGGCTTGAGTTTGTCCTTTTTCTTGTCTGGCAGGCGTAGAACTAGTTCGCCAACATTGTAAGCTTTGGCCCGCACTTCTCTACTTTGATATCTTCGAGCCTACTGTTGATAGAATGCGGAACGAGCTTTTGCCACGTCGCGCTCCTCCTCAAGGCGTCCAAACTGTCCTGCCGATCCAACTCGGCTTCTCTTTCTTCGTACATGCGCACGCGAGGTGAGTCATGAATTATGTCGCAGGGCAAAACTGCCTCTGTGTCGTATACCATAAAAAATGGTGTGAATCCGGTGGTGCGATTCGGCATGGTCCGCAGCCCCCAGAGTACGGAGTCGAGCTCCTCTACCCAGTGCGTGTTAGATTCCTTGAGGGACCGCACTAGTCTGGGTTTAATGCCGCTCATGATTAGACCATTTGCTCGCTCGACTTGGCCGTTAGTTTGAGGGTGATAGACTGAAGTGTAGTCGAGCTTGATGCCCATGTTTTTGCACCAGAGTTTAACCTCGTCGGCCGTGAAGTTCGTGCCGTTATCAGTGATGATGCTATGGGGGACGCCGTAACGGTGTACTACCCCTGATATGAAGTCTATCACGGGTCCGGATTCGGCCGTCTTAACTGGCTTGGCCTCTATCCATTTGGTGAATTTATCTACGATGACCAATAGGTATTTTTGCTTGTGGGTTCCTCCTTTAAGGGGTCCAACCATGTCAAGCCCCCAGACCACGAACGGCCAGGTGATGGGTATAGTTTTGAGGGCGGTGGGTGGCATGTGGCTTTGATTAGCAAAGAGCTGGCAACTGACACATCATTGGACTAAGTCCTGAGCATCTGCCCGGGCCGTCGGCCAATAAAATCATGTACGGAAGGCCTTGTATACAAGGGCCCGGGCTGCGGTGTGGTACCCACCAAGTCCGGCATGAATTTCAGCCAGGAGATTTCGCCCTTCCTCTTCGGAGATACACCTTTGAAGGACTCCGGTTGTGCTTTTTTTATAAAGCTCTCCCTCATGGACCTTATAGGCTTTAGATTGCCGTACTATGCAGCGGGCCTCGTTTTGGTCCTCGGGAAGTTCCTGTCTAGTTAAGTAGGCTAGGAATGGTTCCGTCCACGGGGCAATGACTGCCATTATTTCGTGGGCTGAATGTGTTTTTTCATTGGCAGAACCACCGATTGTGTCAGAATGTTCGGTGTCGGGCGGTGCGGTGGGGTCCGGATTGTTGTTTCCGGACTCCCCTTCCCATAGTACGGATGGCTTAAAAAGCCGTTCCAGGAAGATGTTGGGAGGGACGGCATCGCGCTTTGTGCCGATGCGTGCCAATACGTCCGCCGCCTGGTTATTATCCCGGGCTATATGGGGAAATTCGAGCCCTTCAAACCGAGCTGACATTTTTAGGACGGCGTTATGGTAAGCTGCCATTTTCGGATCCTTGGCACCGAAGTCTCCATTTATTTGGGATATTGCGAGGTTCGAATCCCCGCGCACCTCTAGGCGTTTAATGCCCATGGAGACCGCCATCCGGAGGCCATGCAGAAGGGCCTCGTATTCGGCTGTGTTGTTGGAGTCCGTGTACATTATCTGGAGTACGTATTGGACTGTGTCTCCGGTTGGGGATGTCAGGACGACGCCAGCCCCCAGGCCGGCCAACATTTTGGAGCCGTCGAAGTGCACGATCCAATTGGAATATGCGTCGTACTCTTTAGGGAGTTCGGCTTCGGTCCATTCGGCGACGAAGTCAGCCAAAACTTGCAACTTGATAGCTCGCCGTGGTTTATAGGTTATGTCAAATGGGAGGAGCTCAATGGCCCATTTTGCAATCCGGCCAGTTGCGTCGCGGTTGTTTATAATATCATTAAGAGGTACTTTGGAGGCTACTGTTATCGAACACTCTTGAAAGTAGTGTCGCAGCTTCCGGGATGCCATGAACACCGCGTACGCTATCTTTTGATAATGTGGATACCGGGACTTGCATGCAGTTAGGACAGTGGACACGTAGTAGACTCGTTTTTGAAGGGGGAACTTGTGTCCATCCGTTTCTCGTTCGACGATGAGCACCGCGCTTACAACTTGATGTGTTGCCGCGATATATAATAACATTGGTTCGCCCATATTGGGTGCGGCCAAGACCGGATTTGTTGCCAATATGGCTTTTATTTCTTCGAGTCCGGCCGTGGCGACATCCGTCCACTCGAAGTGTTCGGTGCGTCAGAGGAGGCGATAAAGGGGTAATGCCTTTTCACCCAAGCGGGAGATAAAGCGGCTTAGAGCCGCCATGCATCCTGTCAATTTTTGAATTTGTTTGAGGTCTTTTGGGATATCCAATTGTGACAGAGCTCAGATCTTGGCTGGGTTTGCTTCAATTCCTCTACCGGATACAATGAAGCCCAAGAGCTTTCCGGCTGGTACGTCGAAGACGCATTTTTCCGGATTCAGCTTAATGTCGTATGTTCGGAGATTGTTGAATGTGAGTCTCAAGTTGTCTACTAGAGTTTTGACATGCTTGGATTTGACGACCACATCATCTACGTATGCCTCCACTGTTTTGCCGGTCTGGTTTGCCAGGCATGTCTGAATCATGCGCTGATATGTTGCGCCAGCGTTTTTGAGCCCGAAGGGCATTGTGTTGAAGCAGAATGGGCCGTATGGAGTGATGAATGTCGTTGCGGCTTGGTCTGGTTCCGCCATCTTGATTTGGTGGTAGCCGGAGTATGCGTCGAGGAAGCACAATGAATCGTGCCCAGCGGTAGCGTCGATAATTTAATCGATGCGGGGGAGGGGGAAGGGATCCTTTGGGCAAGCCTTGTTAAGGTCCTTGAAGTCGACACATAGGCGCCAGGATTTATCCTTCTTTGGTACCATCACCAGGTTTGCTAGCCAGTCCGGATGTTTTATATCTCTGATGAATCCGGCTTCCAATAGTTTGGCTAGCTCCTCTCCCATTGCCTGTCTCTTGGGTTCGGAAAATCGCCGAAGAGCCTATTTGACTGGCTTGAATCCTTTTAGGATGTTTAGGCTGTGCTCGGCCATCCGGCGTGGGATTCCTGGCATGTCTGAAGGGTGCCAGGAAAAAATGTCCCAATTTTCCCGTAGGAATTCTCGTAGTGCGGCGTCTACGTCGGGGTTTAACTGTGCCCCAATGGATGCCGTATTTGTAGGGTCCGTTGGATGGACTTGGAATTTGACTATTTCGTCCGCTGGCTTAAAAGAGGTGGACTTGGATCTCTTATCGAGTATCACATCATCCCTGTTCACCGTGGAGCGCAGCGCAGTGAGTTCCTCGGCCGCTAGGGCTTCGGATAGTGCCTCGAGGGCTAGTGCGGCTGTCTTATTTTCGGCACGGAGTGCTATGTCCGGATCACTGGCAAGAGTGATGATTCCGTTGGGACCGGGCATTTTGAGCTTCCTGTACTCGTAATGGGGTATAGCTTGAAAAATTGTGAATGCCTCTCGCCCCAATAAAGCGTGATATCCGCTGTTGAACGAGGCCACTTGGAACGTGACCTCCTCGAACCTGTAATTGTCCGGCGAGCCGAACACCACATCCAGTGTAATTTTTCCTGTGCAGCGTGCTTCCCAACTAGGGATTATTCCCCTAAAGGTTGTGCTGCTTCGCTCAATGCGGCTCCAGTCTATTTCCATTTTTCGAAGGGTTTCCTCGTAAATGAGGTTTAATCCGCTGCCGCCATCCATGAGTACCTTGGTAAGGCGAAAGTCGTCCACTATTGGACTGAGGACCAATGCGGCTGGTGCTCGGGCTGTTCGGAATTTAGGTTCGTCACTGGCGTTAAAGGTAATAGCCGTGTCACTCCATGGATTTATTGTTGCTACTTGGTAGACTTCGGCAAGGCTGCGTAGTGTTTGTTTCCTCATATTATTTGATGTGAAATTCTCGAAGATTGTTAATACCGTACTGGTGTTGCTGGGCTGGCTCTCTGGGGCTAGAAGCTCTTCGCCACTTTTGGCCACCTGCCGTAGTATCCAACATGCTCGAAGGCTATGAGTTGGAGTGGCGCCCTCTGTACTATAAATTTTGCAGGGTCCATTGAGCCATCCCTCCAGTACGGTTCCGTGCCCTTTAGGGTTTTTTTGCTTTTTGGTATTTAACCCAGGGGTCTGGCGATGATGCACCCTTTGATTTCGGACTAGGGTCGTATTCGGGGCCGGATTATCCCAAATTTTGGTTTCGGTTTTCTAAGCGCTCTCCATCGCACAGTACTTTCGTACTATGGACGCCAAGTCGGCAAAGCGTGTAATTTCACGATGACTTATGGTGTTTAGGATTCCTTTGTCCATGCAATTATTGCAGAAAAGTGAAATTGCATCTTCCTCGCGACAGTCCTTTGTCCGGTCCATAACCAGGAGGAATCTGGCCCAGTAATGGTGTACTATTTTGGCGGGCTCTTGCCGGATTCGGGATAGATCGCTTATGTTTGGGTGGGCGGGTGGAATAAAGTTTGGAACCCCGTCTAATCTAAGACTCAAGGGCCAAAAAGTTTCCGAACTTGGAAGCTTGGATTTTTGGATATTGTCCAATGAATCCAGCCTGCTGCCTGATTTTAGGTTCAGGACTTGATCGACGTCCACCCCTCCGCGGGAATCCGGCATGGAGGGGTCGGGAATCCGGGCATAGCTAGTCCTTAATATAGAAGAGGGGTCGCCATACTGTTCCTCTACCACAGCAACGTGGTGGGTAGCCTGGGGAGAGTTGATCTCTCTCAGATCGGTTTTAGGCCCAATCTGATCGTAGTCTATAGCGACTCCCAGGGCGGCGATGCGATCCAGGAGCTCGTTTAAGGAGGAGAGCTCCATCGGATCTAGCTGCTCGACAAGTTCCAAGTTAACGTGAAGATTGCTTTTGATGACCTGAGAAGTCATCATTGGCGCGGCGGCTGAACAGGCGGTCATAAGAAAACCGCCTAGTTGGAGAGTTTGGCCGATGGCCAAAGCTCCTTTAGCAACGGTGCCGTCTTTAAAGACGGAACGAGGCATCCTTCCTGATGGTGACGGCACAGAGGAACTGTCAATGAAAGAACCAATGTCGGTGTCAAAACCGGCGGATCTCGGGTAGGGCATCCCGAACTGTGCGTCTAGGCGGATGGTAACAGGAGACAAGGGACACGATGTTTTTACCCAGGTTCGGGCCCTCTTGGTGGAGGTAAAACCCTACTCCTGCTTGATTAATATTGATGATATGGGTAGTACAAGAGTAGATCTACCACGAGATCAATGAGGCTAAACCCTAGAAGCTAGCCTATGGTATGATTGTTGTTCCTCCTACGGACTAAAACCCTCCGGTTTATATAGACACCGGAGAGGGCTAGGGTTACACAGAGTCGGTTACAATGGTAGGAGATCTACATATCCGTATTGCCAAGCTTGCCTTCCACGCCAAGGAAAGTCCCATCCGGACACGGGACGGAGTCTTCGATCTTGTATCTTCATAGTCTTGGAGTCCGGCCAAAGATGATAGGTCGGCTATCCGGACACCCCCTAGTTGAGGACTCCCTCACCATCCTATGATGTCTGAGTAGATTTTCGTTGTCCTATCGGTGATTGATGAATTGCTATGATTGGTTTGAGTTGTATGTTTTATTATTGGTGTTGTCCTATTGTGCCCTCCGCGTCGCGCAAGCGTGAGGGATTCCTGCTGTAGGGTTTGCAATATGTTTATGATTTGCTTATGGTGGGTGGCGTGAGTGACAGAAGCACAGAGCCAAGTAAGTAGGTTGTTTGCATATGGGATAAAAGGGGACTTGATGCTTTAATGCTATGGTTGGGTTTTACCTTAATGAATCTTTAGTAGTTGCGGATGCTTGCTAGAGTTCCAATCATAAGTGCATATGATCCAAGTAGAGAAAGTATGTTAGCTTATGCCTCTCCCTCAAATAGAATTGCAATAGTGATTACCGGTCTAGTAACATAGTCAGTTGCCTAGGGACAATTCCACAACTCCTACCACCACTTTTCCACACTTTCTATATTTACTTTATTATTCTTTATCTAAACAGTCCCTACTTTTTATTTACGTGTTCTTTATTATCTTGCAAACCTATCCTATCACTCCTACAAAGTACCTCTAGTTTCATACTTGTTCTAGGTAAAGCAAACATCAAGCGTGCGTAGAGTCGTATCAGTGGCCGATAGGACTTGAGAGAGTATTTGTTCTACCTTTAGCTCCTCGTTGGGTTCAACACTCTTACTTATCGAAAGAGGCTACAACTATCCCGTATACTTGCGGGTTATTAAGACCTTTTTCTGGCGCCGTTGCCGGGGAGTCATAGCGTGGGGTGAATATTCTCGTGTGTGCTTGTTTGCTTTATCACTAAGTAATTTTTATTTGCTGTTCTAAGTTGTTCTCTATCTTTAGTTATGGATATGGAACGCAAAAAACCAAAAAAAATTAGCTGTACTTGCTACTCATGAGGATGGGGTAACTCCTAAAACCCTTGATTCTTATTATGCGAAAGATAGTGTGTACTACTTTGATAATCCTGAGAAAGCCCCATTCAACTTTATAATGGGAGACACGTTGGATCAACGTTAATACTTTAGGGATTATCGCTCGACACAAAAAGGGAAACTATTATGGGATCAATTTATTATGTTGCGTTGGTATGCCTGGGCTCTATGCTTGAGATATGATATTAGTTGTTTCTCTAGGATGGAGGCTCCAAACCTTCCCTTTTCATGCAAATTTAATGCTAATGAAACCTTAGCTTCTTATGCTAATGGTATATATGATTACTATGATGTGGAACAAATAGAAGAATTTGTTGCTTTTAAGGCTGCTTATGAAATTGAATCTTTGTTTGAAAAGTATGAAGGTTTAGATGGTGATGTTTATAGGCCTGAAAATCTTGCTATACTTAGATATTGCTATGCAAATTATGAATACAATTACTATATTAATGCATTTATTGAGAAAGTCTCCGCTGTCCAAGAAGAGACTAATATTCTGTAGGAAGATATGAAAGAAGAAATTGATGAAACAGTGAGCTCATTGGATGAAAAATATGATGAGGAGAGCGAAGAACAAAATAAGGAAGAGCGGATTAGCTACCCGTGCCCACCTTCTAATGAGCTTAACCCTCCAACTCATACATTATTTAATTCCCCTTCGTGCTTACCGAAGGATGATTGCTATGATCCCTTGAATTTGTTTGAAATATCCCTTTTTGATGATACTTGCTATGCTTGTGGCCAAGATGCCAATATGAATTATTCTTATGGAGATGAACTTGCTATAGTTCCTTATGTTAAACATGAAATTGTTGCTATTGCACCCACGCATGATAGTCCAATTATCTTTTTGAATTCTCCAAACTACACTATATCGGGGAAGTTTGTGCTTATTAGGGATTATATTGATGGGTTGCCTTTTACTACTACACATGATGATTTTGATGAATATAATATGCATGTGCTTGCTGCTCCTACTTGCAATTATTATGAGAGAGGAACTATATCTCCACCTCTCTATGTTTCCAATATGATAGAATTGCAAGAAACTGCTTATACTATGCATTGGCCTTTACTATGTGTGCATGAATTGTTCTCTTATGACATGCCGATGCATAGGAAGAGACTTAGACTTCGTTGTTGCATGATATATGTTACTTTGTGCTCACTACTAAATTACAAATCATTGTTAATTAAAATTGGCTTTGATATACCTTGGGATCCGGGTGGATCCATTACTTGAGCACTAAATGCCTAGATTAATGGCTTTAAAGAAAGCGCTGCCAAGGAGACAACCCAGATGTTTTAGAGAGTCATTTATTTCTGTTGAGTGCTTTTATATAGTTTAAAAACAAAAAAAAATAAAGAGGGGAACCTAAAACTTTTCAAAAAGGAAAGTGAAAGTGAGAGAGACAAGCATTGTTGAAGTGGGAGAGCTCCTTGAACTTTGTTCATGCTCACAGAAACTTTGTGAATCTTGATTACAAAAACTTTTCAAAAAAAATAATTATCCCCTTTTACAATTCCATTGTATTATAATAATAATGTGCTCAGGTTTGCCTTTAGGATGTTTACAATGCTTGTTAGTTTGTACGGTGCAGGACAGAAACTTTGGCTGTAGTGCGCGATTTTACATTTTTAACTGGAAAGTAAAATGGTTCTGATTCCTTTTGCACTGTCTTTATGTACAACCTGTTTATGTTTCCTAATTTTTGTAGAATTTTTGGGGTACCATAAGTATTGTGATTGTTCAGATTGATACAGACTATTCTGTTTTGACAGATTCTGTTTTTGATGCATAGTTTGCTTGTTTTGATGAATCTATCAATTTATATCAGTGGATTAAGCCATGAAAAAAGTTATATTAGAGTAGAAACAATGAAAAAACAAAATATGAATTGGTTTGATATAGTACTTAGAGTGGTGATTTGCTTTATTATACTAACGGATCTTACCGAGTTTTCTGTTGAAGTTTTGTGTGGATGTAGTGTCTAATCGAGGATGTTTCGATGTGAGAAGAAGGAAGAGAGGCAAGAGCTCAAGCTTGGGGATGACCGAGGCACCCCAAGTAAATATTCAAGGAGACTCAAGCGTATAATCTTGGTGATGCTGGGGAGGCATCCCCTCTTTCTTCAACAAGTATCGGTAATGTTTCGGATTCGTTTCGTTCATGCATTATGTGCAAGTCTTGGAGCGTCCTTTGCAATTAGGATTTTATTTTTCTTTTATGCACCATGCTGGTATGAGATAGTCCTTGGTTGATTTATAGAATTCTCATTGCACTTCACTTAAATCTTTTGAGTATGGCTTTATAGAATGCTTCATGTGCTTCACTTATATCATTTGAAGTCTGGATTGCCTGTTTCTCTTCACATAGACAACCGCCATTTGTAGAATGCTCTGTTGCTTCACTTATATTTGTTAGAGCGTGGGCATATCTTTTGTAGAAAGAATTAAACTCTCTTGCTTCACTTATATCTATTTAGAGAGATGACAGGAATTGGTCATTCACATGGTTAGTCATAAAATCCTACATAAACTTGTAGATCGCTGAATATGATATGTTTGATTCCTTGCAATAGTTTTGCGATATAAAGGTGGTGATATTAGATTTATGCTAGTGGTTGACTGTGTATTTGTAGAGACACTTGTGTTGAGGTTTGTGATTCCCGTAGCATGCACGTATGGTGAACTGCTTTGTGATGAAGTTGGAGCACAACTTTATTTATTGATTGTCTTCCTTATGAGTGGCGGTCGGGGACGAGCGATGGTCTTTTCCTACCAATCTATCCCCCTAGGAGCATGCGCGTAGTACTTGATTTTTTATGGCTTCTAAATTTTTGCAATAAGTATATGAGTTCTTTTGACTAATGTTGAGTCCATGGATTATACACACTCTCACCTTTGCGCCTTTCCTAGCCTCTTCGGTACTGTGCATTGCCCTTTCTCACCTTGAGAGTTGGCGCAAACTTTGCCGGTGCATCCAAACCCCGTGATACGATACGCTCTATCACACATAAAACTCCTTATATATTCCTCAAAACAGCCACCATACCTACCTATCATGGCATTTCCATAGCCATTCCAAGATATATTGCCATGCAACTTCCATCATCATCATCATCATGACATACATTACTTTTGTCATATTTCCATTGCATGATCATGTAGTTGACATCGTATTTGTGGCAAGGCCACCATGCACTATTTTTCATACATGTCACTCTTGATTTATTGCACCGTCCCGGTACACCGCCGGAGGCATTCATATAGAGTCATATCTTGTTCTAAGTTTCAAGTTGTAATCCTTATGTTGTAATCAATAGAAGTGTGATGATCATCATTATTAGAGCATTGCCCAAACAAAAAAAGAGAAAGGCCAAAAAAAAGAGGCCAAAAAAGGAAAATAAAAAAATGAGAGAAAAAGAGAGAAGGGGCAATGTTACTATCCTTTTACCACACTTGTGCTTCAGAGTAGCACCATGTTCTTCATAGAGAGAGCCTCCTATGCTTTCACTTTCATATACTAGTGGGAATTTTCATTATAGAACTTGGCTTGTATATTCCGATGATGGGCTTCCTCAAATGCCCGAGGTCTTCATGAGCAAGCAAGTTGGATGCACACCCACTTAGTTTCAGTTTGAGCTTTCATACACTTATAGCTCTAGTGCATCCGCTGTATGGCAATCCCTACTCACTCACATTGATATCTATTGACGGGCATCTCCATAGCCTGTTGATACGCCTAGTTGATGTGAGACTTTCTCCCTTTTTGTCTTCTCCACATAACCTCCACCATCATATTCTATTCCACCTATAGTTCTATGTCCATGGCTCACGCTCATGTATTGCGTGAAAGTTGAAAAAGTTTGAGATTATTAAAGTATGAAACAATTGCTTGGCTTGTCATCGGGGTTGTGCATGATTAAATACTTTGTGTGATGAAGATAGAGCAACAGCCAGACTATATGATTTTGTAGGGATAACTTTCTTTGGCCATGTTGTTTTGAAAAGACATGATTGCTTTATTGGTATGCTCGAAGTATTATTGTTTTTATGTCAAATGATAGACTATTGCTTTGAATCACTCGTGTCTTAATATTCATGCCATGATTAGACATATGATCAAGATTATGCTAGGTAGCATTCCACATCAAAAATTATTTCTTTTTATCATTTACCTACTCAAGGACGAGCAGGAATTAAGCTTGGGGATGCTGATACGTCTCTGTGGTATCTATAATTTTTAATTGTTCCATGCCAATATTATTCACATTTATATACTTTTGGCAACTTTTTATACTATTTTTTGGGACGAACATATTGATCCAGTGCCCAGTGCCAGTTCCTGTCTGTTGAATGTTTTTTGTTTCGCAGAAACCGAATATCAAACGGAGTCCAAACGGGATAAAAACGGACGGAGATTTTTTTTGGAATATTTATGATTTTTGGTAAGTAAAATCAACGCGAGACGGTGTTTGAGGTGGTCACGAGGTAGGGGGCGCGCCCTACCCCCCAAGGCGCACCCCTGACCCTCGTGGTCCACCCATAAGGCGGTTGATGCTCTTCTTTTGGCGCAAGAAAGATAATTTTATGAGAAAGATCTGGGCAAAAGATTCACCCCAATCGGAGTTACGGATCTCCAGATATAAAGGAAACAGTGAAGGGGTAGAATCTGAGAACACAGAAACAGAGAGATAGATCCAATCTCGGAGGGGCTCTCGCCCCTCCCACGCCATGGGAGCCAAGGACCAGAGGGGAAACCCTTCTCCCATCTAGGGAGAAGGTCAAGGAAGAAGAAGAAGAAGAAGGGGGGCTCTCTCCCCCTTGCTTCCGGTGGCGCCGGAACGCTGCCGGGGGCCATCATCATCACCGCGATCTTCACCAACACCGCCGTCATCTTCACCAACGTCTCCATCACCTTCCCCCGTGTATATTCAGCGGTCCACTCTCCCGCATCCCGCTGTACCCTCTACTTGAACATGGTGCTTTATGCTTCATATTATTACCCAATGATGTGTTGCCATCCTATGATGTGTGAGTAGATTTTCGTTGTCCTATCGGTGATTGATGAATTGCTGTGATTGGTTTGAGTTGCATGTTTTATTATTGGTGCTGTCCTATTGTGCCCTCCGTGTTGCGCAAGCGTGAGGGATTCCCGCTGTAGGGTTTGCAATATGTTTATGATTTTCTTATGGTGGGTGGCGTGAGTAACAGAAGCACAGACCCGAGTAAATAGGTTGTTTGCGTATGGGATAAAAGGGGACTTGATGCTTTAATGCCATGGTTGGGTTTTACCTTAATGAATCTTTAGTAGTTGCGGATGCTTGCTAGAGTTCCAATCATAAGTGCATATGATCCAAGTAGAGAAAGTATGTTAGCTTATGCCTCTCCCTCAAATAGAATTGCAATAGTGATTACTGGTCTAGTAACATTGTCAGTTGCCTAGGGACAATTCCACAACTCCTACAACCACTTTTCCACACTCGCTATATTTACTTTATTGTTCTTTATCTAAACAGCCCCTAGTTTTTATTTACGTGTTCTTTATTATCTTGCAAACCTATCCTATCACTCCTACAAAGTACCTCTAGTTTCATACTTGTTCTAGGTAAAGCGAACGTCAAGCGTGCGTAGAGTCGTATCAGTGGCTGATAGGACTTGAGAGAGTATGTGTTCTACCTTTAGCTCCTCGTTGGGTTCGACACTCTTAGTTATCGAAAGAGGCTACAACTATCCCGTATACTTGCGGGTTACCAGCCTGCATTGACCATGAACTCTTCTGACGCCCAATATGCGACCCTATCCAAAAGGAACTCGAAGGTCCCACCAAGGATAGACCCGCATATTGTAACGCTTTTCCAAGGTGGATATCATTACATCAACATTACATAATAGTGGGGATACATCCAATACATACCATGTCACATGAATACAACAATACAACATACAAGAACAACATCCGACTACGGATGAATCATAAACAGAAACTCAAACAATATCCACCCTGCTAGCCCAGGCTACCGACCTGGAACCTATCCCCTGATCGAAGAAGCAGAAGAAGAACTCAACGCAAGCAAGCATCGCTCTCGCGTCAAGATCATCGCATAATCTGTACCTGCAACTGTTGTTGTAGTAATCTGTGAGCCACGAGGACTCAGCAATCTCATTACCATGGGTATCAAGACTAGCAAAGCTTAATGGGAAAGGAAGGGGTAAAGTGGTGAGGTTGCAGCAGCGACTAAGCATGATATGGTGGCTAACATACGCAAATGAGAGCGAGAAGAGAAACAAAGGAACGGTCATGAAGCTAGCAATGATCAAGAGGTGATCCTAAACTCCTACTTACGTCAAACATAACCTAGAAACCGTGTTGACTTCCCGGACTCCGCCGAAAAGAGACCATCACGGCTACACACACGGTTGATGCGTTTTAATTCGGATCTGGTGTCAAGTTATCTACAACTGGACATTAACAAATTCCCATCTGCCACATAACCGCGGGCACGGCTCTCGAAAGTTTAAACCCTGCAGGGGTGTCCCAACTTAGCCCATGACAAGCTCTCGCGATCAACGAAGGAATAGACCTTCTCCCAGAAGACCCGATCAGTGTCGGAATCCCGGTTTACAAGACATTTCGACAATGGTAAAACAAGACCAGCAAAGCCGCCCGATGCGCCGACAATCCCGATAGGAGCTGCACATATCTCATTCTCAGGGCAACACCGGATGAGACATCCTACGAGTAAAACCAGACCTCGAGTTGCCCCGAGGGGGCCCCGCAGTCTACTCGGTTCGGACCAGCACTTAGACAAGCACTGGCCCGGGGGGGCTAAAATAAAGATGACCCTCGAGAGAGCGACTCCCAAGGCAAAACTAGGTGGTGGTGAGGCAAATGGTAAAACCAAGGTTGGGCCTTGCTGGAGGAGTTTTATTCAAAGCGAACTGTCAAGGGGGTCCCATAAATCACCCGACCGCGTTAGGAACGCAAAATCCGGGAACATAACACCGGTATGACTGAAACTAGGGCGGCAAGAGTGGAACAAAAAACCAGGAATAAGGCCGAGCCTTCCACCCTTTACCAAATATGTAGAAGCATTAATAATATAAGAGATATTGTGATATCCCAACCAAAATCCTGTCCACCATGGAGCAATCTTCAACTTCACCTGCAACTAGCAACGCTATAAGAGGGGCTGAGCAAAGCGGTAACATAGCCAAACAACGGTTTGCTAGGAATGGTGTCAAAGGTTAGAGGTTCATGGCAATTTGGGAGGCTTGAAGAGCAAATGATAGGTAACGCAGCATAGCGATAGAACGAAGCAACTAGAATAGCAATGATAGTAGTGAGATCCAGGGTAGCGGTCATCTTGCCTGAAATCCCGCAAGGAAGAAGAACGAGTCCATGAAGAAGACGAACGGACGAAGCCACGAAGACGAGCCAAGCGTAGACGAATGAATCCTCACGATCGCAACGAAACAGGAACTATCGAGAAGAAGCACACAACATAGGTAAACACACCACACATAGACAAGACATGATGCACAACAAGCATGATACATGACAAAGCTACATGAAGCTACTCATGGCAAGAGATGATGCAAACAAGAACAACACATCGAGGCAAGTTTAAATGAGGCCGGGAACAACATATAACAATTCCGGTAAGTCCTCATATGCAAATTTCGAAATTGGTCCAGATCTGAATAAACATTAATTTGAAGTTGTTAAACAGCAAGTTAAGATGCACCAAGAGAATCTACACGAAATTCTAGTCAAGTTACATATAAAGTTCATTAGATTCGGAGCTACGGCCTAGAAGATATGAGCAAAACAAGTTAAACATGGCATTGATGCAAAATGCACCCAAACATCAAGCAAACACACCAAAATAAGGATGCAACATGCTAATATGAAACTACATGCAAAATCAAGCAAGTTTCATATAGAGCACACTCAAAACGGAGCAACGGTTCAACGCACACACACTATACAAGTCATAACAACAATCTGTCCATAACAGCAACTAGGCATCTTGCAAGCATCAAAACAATATGCTACAGCATCCTAACGAAATAACAAAAGGCATGGGCATGAATTACAGGTAAAGCATAACAAAACATGAACACTGAGCTATCTCCAGAAACAACTAGAACATGCTCAAAAAGACATGGAGATATTGCAAATAATAACAATTTCAGACTTTAGCAGAAATAACATCAGGTTGCAATGTTTAGAGCTATCAAACAACATGTTACAGAAACTTAACATGGCAAACAAAGGCATGGCATGAATCTACTAATAGCATAGATCAAAAGACCCTTACTTACCATGAGCCAAAAGGGCACGGAAGATATGATGGCACCCATGTAAACATGGCAAGTTATATGACAGATTCATACATGGCAGAAACAACAATAAGTAGGCATGTTCGTGAGCTTGAACCACTCACCACAGAGCAATACATGGCAAGGCAAGGCAACCAACAGTAAGAAGACATGTTTATGAAGCTAAGCATGGCAATAGCAAGTTCATAGGGTGCATGGATCACTAGCAAAACACATGGGAACTAGTGAACTTAATGTTAACAGACTGACAACAACATTATGAAGCAACTTTAGAGCAAGATTACAACAAGCTACAGCAACCTTCAAATGCAATGAGGGGCATGTATGGATAGAGCATGACATGTAGATAAAAACATGTTTATAGAGCATCTCCAGATTATGCATAGAATGATTAGTAGCAACATGTTTACATAGCAACAAAATATAACAGAATCTGTCAGAAAAAACAGCAACAGCAAGTACACTACTTAACAAGCTCGATTCACTCACCACAAGTCATTGCATGACAAGATAATCATAGAATCATCAAGAAGACATGTTTTTGAAACAAACCAAGGCAAGAACAAGTCCATAGCATGCAAGGATCAACTATAGCAAGCTTGGCCATATTGAATAACACGTAAACAATCTGCCAGGAAACATTTTGAAGCAAAAGTAGAGCACTCAAATGACATGCTAGACTACTCCATAATTGCAAACAAGGGCATGAATGGATAGACAATAACCATATGTTCAAAACACCCATACTGAAGTATCTCAAAATAAGCATGGATCTCTCTGTAGCATCAAGTTTATATGACATCAAAATAACAGCAGAACAGGGACTAAAATCAGCAATATCATGAAGCCTAGTTTGCATGCTTGTGCTAGTCACCACATTGATCACAAAAATACATGGCATACACCCTTGGAAAGATGGCATGACATAGATCAAAACACATGTAGACATCAACCTCATAGGATGCACACATCAACCATGGCAAAAATGACAAATGAGAAAGTTATAACAGTTTCAGCAGATTAACATCAACATGCACTCTTCCAACAGCATTTCGAGCACCAAGATGAGCTCAAATGAAAATTATGCAATGGAATGAAATGAAGTACTCGTTGGGATGAACAATTTGACATATTACACGCACGAAACGGAGCTACGGATGCAGAGATACAGCAGGTCAAACATGGCATGATTATGACAAAATCTGGGACTTAGGGAAATTGGGGTCAACCTAGTTTTTGGATCTGGATCTGGGGCTGTGGCACGGACTTCGAGGCGGGGCCGGACTCTCGCCGGAGTTGGGGCGACGCGGCGGCCGGAGCTGGCCGGGGAAAGGCGGAGGTGGAAGCCGGCGGCGAGGAGCTTCCGTGGCCGGCGAGGCGGGGCACTGCGGGCGCGGTCGACGGGGCCGGAGGGCGGCGCGGCGGCCCAAGCCGGCGCGGGCAGTGGCGCGCGGTGGAGGTCGCCGGCCGGGACCGGCGGGGCGGCGGCGAGGGAGGCGCGCGCGGGTCGGGGTGGCGGCGGAGGCAACCCCGGGCGGCGAGGACGGGGCGACCGGCGGCGGGGCCGGGTGCGGAGGCCGGCGCGGTCGTCGGCAAGGGAGCGCACCGGCGGCGGCGGAGGCGCGGGGACCCGAGCGGCGGCGGCGGGGCGCTCGGGCCCGCGGGGTGCGGCGGCGGGCGCGACCGGGCTCGCACGGGCCCGCGATGGGCTCGGTGGGCCGCGGCCGCGGGGCGACGGCGGCAGACAGATGGATACTCCGGATTGGGCAGGGGAGGAGGCCGACATGTCCGGGCGGCGGGGGATTACGTCCGGCGGCGCGAGGTAGAAGGAGGCTAGGGGTAGAATGATCCGAAAATTTCGGGGGAGGTCTAGTTTTATAGGTAGAGGGAGCTAGGAGAGTCCAAATGAGGAGCGGTTTTCGGCCACGCGATCGTGATCGAACGACCGAGAGCATGGAGGGGAGTTAGGTGGGTTTTGGGACACTTTGGAAGGGGTGTTGGGCTGCACACAAAAGAGGCCTTTGCGGTTACCCGGTTAACCGTTGGAGTATCAAACGACCTCCAAATGGCACGAAACTTGACAGGCGGTCTATCGGTGCTATACCAAGGCCGCTTGGAAAACCTCGGGCCATTCCGAGAACGTTTAACACCCGCACAAGAGAAGAGGCAAAAGGGGGACACCGGAGGACATAGGAGTGCCGGATTGCAAAACGGACAACGGGGAAAATGCTCGGATGCATGGGACGAACACGTATGCAAATGCGATGCACATGATGACATGATATGAAATGCATATGATGACATGGTAAAGTGCAACACGCAAGCAAATGACATGGCAACGACAGCGAATAACTGGCAGACACCTGGCGCATCGAATCCGGGGCGTTACAACACTCCTCCACTAACAAGAGATCTCGTCCCGAGATCTTAGGACCGAGACGGAAGAGAAAAGGGATGAGGTGAAACAAGAAATCAAGACAAGAAGCACAGAATCGAGAGCACTCGAGAAGAAGAGAGGACGACGAGAATGAGGAGAATCGAAAGCTCACGGAATCAGATAGACTAAGAAACCACTCATTCTAACCGGAGTGGCTAGAATGAGAAAAGAAACGAATAAGACTGAAAGAATTTAGGTAGCACTCCGGCTGAAAATGGAAGGATTAGAACGAACTTGAGAGGATGGAATGATACTTGATGAACTCTTGAAGAATGAATTAAATCATGACGATCCACCGTGAAGAACTCTGGTAACAAAAGGATGATGAGATAGAATAATGGATGAAAGAATAAGATGAGCCTTGCGATGATTTAGATGGGGGCTCCGACGAAATGGCCAAGGAAATTGAACTCCGGAAAAGAAAAGATTAAAACACTTGAAACTAGAGTTTATTCATCAAGAACAAATTCCAAAGAAAGAAATTACTTGACGATGATGAAATAAGAATAAGAATTACGTTATGCTTATCCTCATCAAATTTAATTGATGACAACCGGATTTGGCATGCAACTTATTCTTGTTGAAAAGGATTAAGGGGAATATGGCGCAAAACTTGAGAAAGTCTTCATGAACCACCGGTAGGATTGAAAAAAACGAAAGGATTAATATGATAACAAAGGAAAAAGAATCTGAACGAACCACCGTAAGAATTCGAAAATGACTGATGAAAGAGAATGTATCACCGGGAAGAATTAGAAGAACAATATGCTTGAGGGGATTTAGATGCAAAAGAACAAAGAGATCATGAGCTGATTGAAGAATACTTGAACGAAGCACCGGGATAAATAGAGAGCTATAACTGGAATGATGGCCTCCGGTAAAAAGAAATGGGAAAACAACTCCTGAAATACTCCGGATGGGTAAGAAAGAATATCTGACAAACGGAACAAAATGAGAGGGTAACATGAAGCTAGAACCACGAAACCTCGGGAGAGGAGACAAGATTGAGAGGAAAAACTCTTCTTTGATCTTCAAATGTCGATGGAAAACACCACCAAAATTATTGAGATACTCCGGGGAAATGAAAAGCGAAGAGGGTTGAGCCAAAATGAAAAGAATATGAACGAGATCTTGGAGAAGGCATGTGACCGATGGAAACCATTCTTACGTCACACTTGAAAAGAATTGAGAATAACTCCGGGGAATTAGAAGAGTCAGGTAAGATCCTGGGAAAAGACCTGTGGGTTAGGGCCCACTAAAGAGAAACACAACGTTGGAAAGGATTGTTGAACAGGTAGATAATGCACCGGAATGATTGAAATATTTGCATGAGGTGACAACCTCGAATTAATTCGAACACAGACGAATCTCTTGAGATGTGTTGAGCACTTCGGAAGGATAAACTGGCGAGAGACGAACGAGCAAGGGGAAAACACTTGATCCAAGGAAAAGAATATGATCAACCCGAAGAACTTGAATTGATTGCACCGGAAAAGAAAAAGAGTTGAAAAATGACAAACGAGATGAGAATTCACCAGTTGAAATAATTGAGGGAAGACTGAAGAGGCTCTGCACGAATGAAATTGACGCTCGAAACAGACTCGGGCTCTGGAAAGAAGAGGGTGGGAGGGCAGGAAAACAAAAGCAACTTGGAAGGGAGACCTGACGAATAACTTCAAGAGGAAACACCGGTTGAAATCATTGAGGAAAGAAAGCAAAGACTTCGCACGAGTAGGATGGATACTCGATTATGGACTCCGGTTCCGAGGAGAAAAAAGGGAGGGCGGGTGGAAAAAAATAAGGACAACTTCAGACAGGAAAACAACATCGATCGAAAAGAGCTGAGGATTGATCTCCCAAAGACAAAGAGGTTCGATTCAGCTTGACGAGGAATGCACCGGACAAAAAGAGCTGAGGAAAAAACTACCGGAAACCCAACTGCGTGAACCTAAAGAAAATTTGAAGGGGAAGAGGAGTAATTCAAAACACCTAGGTCAAGATTCCTCACCAGAGCGACGAAGGGGCAGAGGGGTAAAAAGAATTCCTACTCTCCGATATAACTAGACTCAGAAATCAGTTTTTTCTAGACTCAACATCGGCCAAACTACACGATCAATCAAGGGGGCCTCCTAAGGTCGGTTGAGGCTCTGATACCAACTTGTCACGCCCAATATGCGACCCTATCCAAAAGGAACTCGAAGGTCCCACCAAGGATAGACCTGCATATTGAAACGCTTTTGCAAGGTGGATATCATAACATCAACATTACATAATAGTGGGGATACATCCAATACATACCATGTCACATGAATACAACAATACAACATACAAGAACAACATCCGACTATGGATGAATCATAAACAGAAACTCAAACAATATCCACCCTGCTAGCCCAGGCTGCCGACCTGGAACCGATCCCCTGATCGAAGAAGCAGAAGAAGAACTCAATGCAAGCAAGCATCGCTCTCGCGTCAAGATCATCGCATAACCTGTACCTGCAACTGTTGTTGTAGTAATCTGTGAGCCACGAGGACTCAGCAATCTCATTACCATGAGTATCAAGACTAGCAAAGCTTAATGGGAAAGGAAGGGGTAAAGTGGTGAGGTTGCAGCAGCGACTAAGCATGATATGGTGGCTAACATACGCAAATGAGAGTGAGAAGAGAAACAAAGGAACGGTCGTGAAGCTAGAAATGATCAAGAGGTGATCCTGAACTACTACTTACGTCAAACATAACCCAGAAACCGTGTTCACTTCCCGGACTCCGCCGAAAAGAGACCATCACGGCTACACACACGGTTGATGCATTTTAATTCGGATCTGGTGTCAAGTTATCTACAACCGGACATTAACAAATTCCCATCTGCCACATAACCGCGGGCACGGCTCTCGAAAGTTTAAACCCTGCAGGGGTGTCCCAACTTAGCCCATGACAAGCTCTCGCGATCAACGAAGGAATAGACCTTCTCCCAGGAAGACCCGATCAGTCTCGGAATCCCGGTTTACAAGACATTTCGACAATGGTAAAACAAGACCAGCAAAGCCGCCCGATGCGCCGACAATCCCGATAGGAGCTGCACATATCTCGTTCTCAGGGCAACACCGGATGAGACATCCTACGAGTAAAACCAGACTTCGAGTTGCCCCGAGGGGGCCCCGCAGTCTACTCGGTTTGGACCAGCACTTAGACAAGCACTGGCCTGGGGGGGCTAAAATAAAGATGACCCTCGAGAGAGCGACTCCCAAGGGAAAAGTAGGTGGTCGTGAGGCAAATGGTAAAACCAACGTTGGGCCTTGCTGGAGGAGTTTTATTCAAAGCGAACTGTCAAGGGGGTCCCATAAATCACCCGACCGCGTTAGGAACGCAAAATCCGGGAACATAACACCGGTATGACTGAAACTAGGGCGGCAAGAGTGGAACAAAACACCAGGCATAAGGCCAAGCCTTCCACCCTTTACCAAATATATAGATGCATTAATAATATAAGAGATATTGTGATATCCCAACCAAAATCCTGTCCACCATGGAGCAATCTTCAACTTCACCTGCAACTAGCAACGCTATAAGAGGGGCTGAGCAAAGCGGTAACATAGCCAAACAATGGTTTGCTAGGAATGGTGTCAAAGGTTAGATGTTCATGGCAATTTGGGAGGCTTGAAGAGCAAATGATAGGTAACGCAGCATAGCGATAGAACGAAGCAACTAGCATAGCAATGATAGTAGTGAGATCCAGGGTAGCGGTCATCTTGCCTGAAATCCCACAAGGAAGAAGAACGAGTCCATGAAGAAGACGAACGGACGAAGCCACGAAGAGGAACCAAGTGTAGACGAACGAATCCTCACGATCGCAACGAAACAGGAACTATCGAGAAGAAGCACACAACATAGGTAAACACACCACACATAGACAAGACATGATGCACAACAAGCATGATGCATGACAAAGCTACATGAAGCTACTCATGGCAAGAGATGATGCAAACAAGAACAACACATCAAGGCAAGTTTAAATGAGGCCGGGAACAACATATAACAATTTCGGTAAGTCCTCATATGCAAATTTCGAAATTGGTCCAGATCTGAATAAACATTAATTTAAAGTTGTTAAACAGCAAGTTAAGATGCACCAAGAGAATCTACACAAAATACTAGTCAAGTTACATATAAAGTTCATTAGATTCGGAGCTACGGCCTAGAAGATATGAGCAAAACAAGTTAAACATGGCATTGATGCAAAATGCACCCAAACATCAAGCAAACACACCAAAACAAGGATGCAACATGCTAATATGAAACTACATGCAAAATCAAGCAAGTTTCATATAGAGCACACTCAAAACGGAGCAACGGTTCAACACACACACACTATACAAGTCATAACAACAATCTGTCCATAACAGCAACTAGGCATCTTGCAAGCATCAAAACAATATGCTACAGCATCCTAACAAAATAACAAAAGCCATGGGCATGAATTACAGGTAAAGCATAACAAAACATGAACACTGAGCTATCTCCAGAAACAACTAGAACATGCTCAAAAAGACATGGAGATATTGCAAATAATAACAATTTCAGACTTTAGCAGAAATAACATCAGGTTGCAATGTTTAGAGCTATCAAACAACATGTTACAGGAACTTAACATGGCAAACAAAGGCATGGCATGAATCTACTAATAGCATAGATCAAAAGACCCTTACTGACCATGAGCCAAAAGGGCACGGAAGATATGATGGCACCCATGTAAACATGGCAAGTTATATGACAGATTCATACATGGCAGAAACAACAAGAAGTAGGCATGTTCGTGAGCTTGAACCACTCACCACAGAGCAATACATGGCATGGCAAGGAAACCAACAGTACGAAGACATGTTTATGAAGCTAAGCATGGCAATAGCAAGTTCATAGGGTGCATGGATCACTAGCAAAACACATGGGAACTAGTGAACTTAATGTTAACAGGCTGACAGCAACATTATGAAGCAACTTTAGAGCAAGATTACAACAAGCTACAACAACCTTTAAATGCAACGAGGGGCATGTATGGATAGAGCATGACATGTAGATCAAAACATGTTTATAGAGCATCTCCAGATTATGCATAGAATGATTAGTAGCAACATGTTTACATAGCAACAAAATATAACAGAATCTGTCAGGAAAACAGCAACAGCAAGTACACTACTTAACAAGCTCGATTCACTCACCACAAGTCATTGCATGACAAGATAAGCATAGAATCATCAAGAAGAAATGTTTGTGAAACAAACCAAGGCAAGAACAAGTCCATAGCATGCAAGGATCAACTATAGCAAGCTTGGCCATATTGAATAACACGTAAACAATCTGCCAGGAAACATTTTGAAGAAAAAGTAGAGCACTCAAATGACATGCTAGACTACTCCATAATTGCAAACAAGGGCATGAATGGATAGACAATAACCATATGTTCAAAACACCCTTACAGAAGTATCTCAAAATAAGCATGGATCTCTCTGTAGCATCAAGTTTATATGGCATCAAAATAACAGCAGAACAGGGACTAAAATCAGCAATATCACGAAGCCTAGTTTGCATGCTTGTGCTAGTCACCACATTGATCACAAAAATACATGGCATACACCCAAGGAAAGATGGCATGGCATAGATCAAAACACATGTAGACATCAACCTCATAGGATGCACACATCAACCATGGCAAAAATGACAAATGAGCAAGTTAAAACAGTTTCAGCAGATTAACATCAACATGCACTCTTCCAACAGCATTTCGGGCACCAAGATGAGCTCAAATGAAAATGATGCAATGGAGTGAAATGAAGTACTCGTTGGGACGAAAAATTTGACATATTACACGCACGAAATGGAGCTACGGATGCAGAGATACAGCAGGTCAAACATGGCATGATTATGATAAAATCTGGGACATAGGGAAATCGGGGTCAACCTAGTTTTTGGATATGGATCTGGGGCTGTGGCACGGACTTCGAGGCGGGGCCGGACTCTCGCCGGAGTTGGGGCGACGCGGTGGCCGAAGCGGGCCGGGGAAAGGCGGAGGTGGAAGCCGGCGGCGGGGAGCTTCGGTGGCCGGCGAGGCGGGGCGCTGCGGGCGCGGTCGACGGGGCCGGAGGGCGGCGCGGCGGCCCAAGCCGGCGCGGGCAGTGGCGCGCGGTGGAGGTCGCCGGCCGGGAGCGGCGGGGCGGCGGCGAGGGAGGCGCGCGTGGGTCGGGGTGGCGACGGAGGCAACCCCGAGCGGCGAGGACGGGGCGACGGGCGGCGGGGCCGGGCGCGGAGGCCGGCGCGGTCAGCGGCGAGGGAGCGCACCGGCGGCGGCGGAGGCGCGGGGACCCGAGCGGCGGCGGCGGGGCGCTCGGGGCCGCGGGGTGCGGCGGCGGGCGCGACCGGGCTCGCACGGGCCCGCGATGGGCTCGGCGGGCCGCGGCCGCGGGGCGACGGCGGCGGACAGATGGCAGCTCCGGATTGGGCAGGGGAGGAGGCGGACATGTTCGGGCGGCGGGGGATTACGTCCGGCGGCGCGAGGTAGAAGGAGGCTAGGGGTAGAATGATCCGAAAATTTCGGGGGAGGTCTAGTTTTATAGGTAGAGGGAGCTAGGAGAGTCCAAATGAGGAGCGGTTTTCGGCCACGCGATCGTGATCGAACGACCGAGAGCATGGAGGGGAGTTAGGTGGGTTTTGGGACACTTTGGAAGGGGTGTTGGGCTGCACACAAAAGAGGCCTTTGCGGTTACCCGGTTAACCGTTGGAGTATCAAACGACCTCCAAATGGCACGAAACTTGACAGGCGGTCTACCGGTGCTATACTAAGGCCACTTGGCAAACTTCAGGCCATTCCGAGAACGTTTAACACCCGCACAAGAGAAGAGGCAAAAGGGGGACGCCGGAGGACATAGGAGTGCCAGATTGCAAAACGGACAACGGGGAAAATGCTCGGATGCATGAGACAAACACGTATGCAAATGCGATGCACATGATGACATGATATGAAATGCATATGATGACATGGCAAAGTGCAACACGCAAGCAAATGACATGGCAACGACGGCGAATAACTGGCAGACACTTGGCGCATCGAATCCGGGGCGTTACACTTCCCTTGGTGGTTCATCGTCTTGCTCACGCATAGCACGCCTAGGTCCTCTCTTTGTTGAGGAACCACCTTGGTACATTTTCCTAGACATATTTCTTCCTCTGAAAAATTTGTGAAATTTGAAGTAGCTTCAAAATAAAAGTGAATCAAACTAAACAAGATAGATAGCAACTACTCCCACAAGTGCCTAGAGCCTATATCATGCATTAGAATTACTTGGGACCCTCATAAATTTGACATGCAAGCTCAAGAACAGGGTCACCTAAGCAGCAAAAAATTGCAATGAATAAAACACTAGAACAAAAACTAATTGGACCAATGGAGGAGTTACATACCAAGCAACAATCTCCCAAAGCAGTTTTATGAATGGAGCTTTGAGCAAGGAGATCGAAAATCGCAGCAAAATGAGCTTGAACTCGTGCTTGAGCTGGATGGGGATTTTTTGGGAGGAAGATGGAGTGTGTGGGTGCAGGAATAAGTGGAGGGGGCCACCATGGGCCCACGAGACAGGGGGCGCGCCCTCCACCCTCGTGGCCAGGTGCTTGCCCCCTTCTGTGTTCTCAATGCCTAAAATCCTCAAATATTCCATAAAAAATCATACTAAATTTGCAGGTCATTTGGAACAATTTTATTTTCGGGATATTTTTTATTGCATGGATAATTCAGAAAACAGACAGATAATACTATTTTTGCTTTATTTATTCTAAATAATAGAAAGTAAAAAGAGGGTACAGAAGGTTGTGCCTTCTAGTTTCATCCATCTCATGATCATCAAAATGAATCCACTAACAAGGTTTTCAAGTCTTGTTAACAAACCCATTCCGAATAACATGGAACCGGAGAAATTTCGAATAACACTAAGTTACCTCAACGGGGATATGCACATCCCCAAAATAAGAATATCATATCTTTTATTGACAGTAGGAAGAGGAAATTCAAAACCTCCAATAATGATAGTTGGAAATTTTCCAATAGAATTGATGCTATGAACTTGGGGTTGTTTCCTTGGAAATTGTACCGTATGCTCATTACCATTAACATGAAAAGTGACATTGCCTTTGTTGCAATCAATAACAGCCCCTGCAGTATTCAAAAAGGGTCTACCAAGGATAATCGACATACTATCGTCCTCGGGAATATCAAGAATAACAAAGTCCGTTAAGATAGTGACATTTGCAACCACAACAGGCACATCCTCACAAATATCGACAGGTATAGCAGTTGATTTATCAACCATTTGCAAAGAGATTTCAGTAGGAGTCAACTTATTCAATTCAAGTCTACGATATAAAGAGAGAGGCATAACACTAACACCGGCTCCAAGATCACATAAAGTAGTTTTAACATAATTTCTTTTAATGGGGCATGGTATAGTTGGTACTCCTGGATCTCCAAGTTTCTTTGGTATTCCACCTTTAAAAGTGTAATTAGCAAGCATGGTGGAAATTTCAGCTTGTGGTATCTTTCTTTTATTTGTAATGATTTCCTTCATATATTTAGCATAAGGGTTTACTTTAAGCATATCAGTTAAGCACATACGTAAGAAGATAGGTCTAATCATTTCAGCAAAACGCTCAAAATCCTCATCATCCTTTGTCTTGGATGGTTTAGGAGGAAAGAGCATGGGTTTCTTAACCCATGGTTCTCTTTCTTCACCGTGCCTCCTAGCAACAAAGTCTCTTTTATCATAACGTTGATTCTTTGATTGTGGGTTATCAAGATCAACAACAGGTTCAATCTCTACATCATTATTGTTGCTAGGTTGAGCATCAACATGAACATTATCATTAACATTATTACTAGGTTCATGTTCATGACCTGATTGTGTTTCAGCATCAGAGATAGAAATATCATTGGGATTCTCAGGTGTGTCTACAACAGGTTCACTAGAAGCATGCAAAGTCCTATCGTTTTTTCTTTTTCTTCTTTTTAGAAGGACTAGGTGCATCTAAATAATTTCCCGGAGAATCTTGCTCGATTCTCATAGGGTGGCCTTCAGGATACAAAGGATCCTGAGTCATTCTACCAGTTCTAGTAGCCACTCTAACAGCAAAGTCATGTTTATTATTTAACTCATCGAGCGAATCACTTTGAGCTTTAAGTACTTGTTTAGCTTGAGTGGTAACCATAGAAGCATATTTGCTAATGAGTTTAAGTTCACCTTTAACTCTAGCCATATAATCACTCAAGCGTCCTATCATGAAAGCATTATTCTTTAATTGTCGGAGTAATGGGCCACAGGTAGGCTCACCCGAGTCCCAAGATTTATCAAGACATTGGGCCAGCTCCGCCTAGCTGGGCCCCAAGCCAAAACTCTGCCCTCTGGGGCCCGCTGGCTCAGTGGCCGGCTGCCAGAGGGCGGGTGACCCAAGACTATGGCACTCCGGGCGGCCGGCTCCTGGCGGCCACCTTCCAGAGAGGGCGGCAATACGTGGGAGGCCACCTCACAACTACAGCACGGCCGAGCCCTCCTTTGAGAGTACAAGATAGAGCATGGCTACAGTAAGGCGTGTCACCTCCAATGCTTAGGACGGGCATGGCTACAGTGCTCCATACAGACGGAGATCTCCGCACGACGGGGCACTGTGCCATGTCTCACCTGACGTCACTCCGGGCAGGCGAAGTCCTGTTCCCCATGACGGCCTGTCGGTACGGCCTGCCGGAGGCGGGCCCTATCGGGCAGTGCCCCCAAGGAAGACGGCGGAAGCTCGACCAGGCGGATTCCAGAGGAGCCGGCCTCCATCAGGCGGCTGTCCCTTATCCCGAGGCGAGCACTCCATTAAGCTGATAATACCAGGTGTGGCTACAGTGGCCTCCCACCAGGCGGCGGGACTGTAGCCACGCAAAGATGACCAAGCTCCCGTCACCAACAATACGGCTATAGTGAGCAGCCGCCAACCAGTCGGCGGGGCCCGCCAGGTGGCGGGCCCCAGCGGTCGGCGGAGAAGCCGGAGGCTGGAGACACTGACAACCGGGCCCAGCAGCCGGCCAGATTACTATTGTACCCCTGGGGGGTAGGACTATATATAACCCCCAGGGCACCCATGCAAAGGGTTCAACCCCATTAGAACTAGCTACTTCCTAGAGCAGGAAGAGAGCTAAGTCTTGCCTCCTTCTGCCTCTAGCATACAGCTCGAGGAGCACCATTGTATCACTTGTGCCTTAGAGATCATGCGGAGACCCTGCAAAGCAGGACTAGGGGTGTTATCTCCTAGGAGAGCCCCGAACCTGGGTAAAGTACGCCAACGTTCGTGTCTACGCCTTATCCCGCTTCCAGGCACTGGCGATGTTCTACTCGCTCCCACCATGATAAGCCATCCATTGGCATATGTCGCACCCAACCCCCGACATTTGGCGCCCACCTTGGGGCAAGGTGCACCGTCTCCCGGAGATCTGCTCTGGACGGGAACCCTGTTCCTTCCCGGCGAGCGAAGCCAGCCCAGCACACCCGACGGCGTCAGCCTCGACGCGCTGCATGGCGCGGAGATCGCCTGCACGGCGAGTTGCCTCGCTGACCTCGTCGGTGAGATCGACCTCTCCGACGAGCCGGCCTCCGACGCGGGCACAAGTTGCCCCGAGAGCCGCCTCGTCAGCCGCCTCGTCAGCCTCCTCGACCAGCTCCATGTCACCAGCGAGCCTGCTGTGGACCTGGAGTCCGTCGGCTCGACCGATTCGATGATCATCGACTCCGACACGGGGTCGCTCGATGCGTTTCCCACCAACGTGGTGGTCTACGACGAGCCGCCCCCTCCCGAGTACAGCGGCGGGAGCACCGTCACCGAGGTGCTCGTCATCAACAGCGAGGAGCACTCGGAAGGGTGTGCCCAAGATCCCCTCGAGGCCACCATGCGCGACCTCACGGTGCCCATTCCCGAGGGCGCGGACGCTGAGGTGCTGGAGGCACGCCGCCTTCAGCTTATCGAGAGTGCTGGCCGCCTAGCCAGCATGCGCTGGCTGTCCTCGCCTATCGGCGCGAGATGGACCGGGCCGTTGGCGGCACGCCGGCTCCTGGGGGGCCTAGCCGCCTCGGCATAGTTCGGCAGCATGGTGCGACCGTCGCCACCATGTTCGGGGTGGAGCGCCCCGTCTACGCCACGCCTGCAGAGAACATCCGGGCCGCCCAGGCGGTAACGGATGAGCTGAACAAGTATGACGGCGACGAACTCCGCCACATGACGAAGCGAGTCCAACAGCTCCTGGACACGGCTGCCGCGCAGCACAAGGCCGCCTGCCGCGCTGAAGACCCAGCCGGACGAAACAACGAGCCGCCCCCATGCAGAGATCATGGGGCGACATCCCGGACACCGACTGGTGGTGCCCGCGGAGGAAAGGGCAACGAGCCGGCTCCTAGCCGCAGTCGGACACGCATATCCATCAAGCGGGACGAGGAAGGCCGCCCTCATGCAGTAGAGCGGCAAGGCGACCTGCCGCCTCCCCCGCCTCGTGGAGCAAGATACCCCACACCGCCTCCTGTCACGCACCCAACACTCGGCGACCGCCTTGGCCGCCGAGAGGGATTCGGAGAGAACGATGCTCGCCACCGGATCGATCGCCTCAACCGATCCCTGGCGCTTGAAGAAGAAGATGCGCTGGGCCCGCCCTGTTTCGGCCCCCGAATCCGCGAAAAGCCTTTCCCCAAAGGGTTCACCCTCCAACGAGACACGCCCAAATACACCGGCTACGTGAAGCCGGAGGACTGGCTGGTCGACTACTCCACATCCGTCAGCATAGCAAACGGCAACAAGCGCGTTGCCGTGAAGTACATCCCGCTCATGCTTCAAGGCACGGCTCGGACATGGCTCAACAGCCTGAAGCCCCGCAGCATCAACAGCTGGGTTGATTTCACCGAGGCCTTCATCCGCAACTTCACCAGCACTTACAAGTGGGCTCCCAAGCCCCGGCAGCTCTCTTTATGCGTTCAAGGGCCCACGGAGTCAACTCGCGACTACCTCACGCGTTGGACCGAGCTGCACAACTCCTGCGAAGGCGTGCACGAGGTGCAGGGAATCGAGTACTTTACTGCCGGGTTCCGAGAGGGCACCCTCCTCAAGCATCGACTCCTTTGCGATGAGCCTGAGACCCTTGATGAGCTGCTGGTCATCGCTTACAAGCACGCCATGGCCAACTCCTCCATGAAGGCGGAAATCCTGGTTGACACATTCGGCAAGGTGGCACCTCAGGCGCCGCGGACTCCGGCTGGTGACACCAGTCGGCGACTGCAGCCAGGAGATAACAAGCGAAAGGCCACCCAGCCGGCTTCCACTAGCCGGCAGGTGGCAACGGTCGAGGATCAACAGCCAGAGGGGCAGCCGGCCCCCAAGCGGCAGAAGGGCGGCAAGTCCAATTGGTTGCCCGCCTTCTCTTACGAGCAAACCTTAGATGCACCTTGCAAGTTCCATAGCGGCGTGAAGCCCTCCAACCACACCACTCGGAAGTGTCACTGGCTCACCAGAATTGCCAAGGGGGATGGACTCCTGCCTCCTCCGCCTACCGGACCGCCGCCTCCTCAGCCCCAGCAGCCGGCAGCCCGACCAGTCGGCGCCTTACAAGACGAGTACCCGGAGGAACACGGAGCTTATGTTGTGTTCACCAGCGTGGCCGACGACAGGCGCAGCAGGCGGCACCAACAACAAGAAGTGCAAGCAGTGGCCTCCAACACTCCAGAGTTCATGCATTGGTCCGAGAGGCCTATCAGCTGGAGCAGGGCCGACCACCTGGAAGTGATGCCTTCCCCTGGTTCGTACGCCCTGGTCTTAGAAGTGACCCTGGCAACGAAGAGGCGAGCAGCCCGTTTCTCCAGAGTCTTGATAGATGGCGGCAGCAGCATCAACATCCTGTACCGCGATACGATGGAGAAGCTGGGAATCAAGCAGAAGCAGCTCATCCCCAGTCGGACTGTATTCCATGGCATAGTCCCTGGCTTTTCCTGCTCACCAATCGGCAAGACCCAGATTGATGTCCTCTTCGGAGACAAGAATCACTTCCGCTGAGAGCCAGTTTGGTTTGAAGTGGTGGACCTTCAGAGCCCCTACCATGCACTGCTAGGCCGGCCTGCTCTAGCCAAATTCATGGCAGTCCCCTACTACGCCTACCTCAATATGAAGATGCCGAGTACCAAGAGAATCCTGACAGTAGTCGGAGACTACAAGAAGTCGGTCGCTTGCACCGCAGATAGCAGCCGGCTGGCCGAGTCCCACGTGATTGCAGCCGAGAAGTGGCTCCTTGACCGGGTGGTGGTGTTGGCAGGAAAGAAGTCGGAAATGTCTCCCACACCTCAGGAGTCGGAGGCTGAGGGCTCGTTCAAGCTGGCCAAGGAAACAAAGAAAATACCCTTGGACCCAGAGCACCCGGGGAGGCACGCTATCATAGGCACAGGCCTTGACAGCAAATAGGAAGGCGAGCTCGTCGATTTCCTCCATGAGAATCGGGACATCTTCGCATGGTCCCCCAAGGACATGCCGGGTGTTCCGACGGATTTCGCCGAGCACAAGCTACATGTCCGACCTGACGCTAAGCCAGTCAGGCAGCCCTTGCGCCGCCTGTCAGAGGAGAAGAGAAGAGTTGTCGGAGAAGAGATAGCCCGGCTCCTAGCAGCTGGATTCATCATGGAAGTATTCTTCCCAGAATGGCTGGCCAACCCAGTCCTAGTGTTGAAAAGAACAAGCAGTGGCGCATGTGCATTGAGTACACCAGCCTCAACAAAGCCTGCCCCAAAGATCCGTTTGCTCTGCCAAGGATTGATCAAGTGATCGGCTCCACAGCCGGATGCGAGATGTTGAGTTTTTTGGATGCATACTTAGGTTATCACCAGATAAAGCTAAACCCGGCCGACAGGCTGAAGACTGCCTTCATCACACCGTTTGGAGCCTTTTGCTACCTGACCATAATGTTCGGCTTGAGGAATGCCGGCGCCACGTTTCAGCGTTGCATGCAGAAGTGCCTCCTCAAGCAACTCGGTAGGAATGCCCATGTATATGTGGATGATGTGGTAGTGAAGACGGAGAAGCGTGGCACTCTGCTAGAGGACCTCAAGGATATCTTTGAAAACCTGCGCCGATTCCAGATTAAGCTCAACCCGGAGAAATGTGTCTTTGGAGTACCATCCGGCCAGCTTCTTGGTTTCCTGGTCTCAGAGCGCGGCGTAGAGCACAATCCTATGAAGATTAAGGCAATTGAGATGATGAAGGTGCCTACCCGACTGCTGGACGTGTAGAAATTCACTGGCTGCCTGGCGTCAGTCAGCCGTTTCATCAGCCGGCTGGGCGAGAAGGCTCTTCCCCTATACCAACTCATGAAGAAGACCACTTTTTTCGAGTGGAACGACAAGTCGGACGAAGCATTTCTCCAGCTCAAGAAGATGTTGGCAACCCCGCCTGTCCTGGCAGCTCCGACTGAGAAGGAGCCCATGCTCCTCTACATTGCAGCCACCAGTCGGGTTGTCAGCATAGTCATGGTAGTAGAGCGCAAGGAGAAGGACAAAGCCTTGCCGGTACAGAGACCGGTGTATTACTTGAGCGAAGTATTGTCCGCCTCCAAGCAAAATTACCCCCACTACCAGAAGATGTGTTACAGCGTGCATTTTGCTGCCAAGAAGCTGAAGCCCTGCTTCCAAGAGCACCCCATAACTGTCGTCTGCACAGCCCCGCTTGCTGAGATCATTGGAAGCCGGGATGCCTCAGGCCGAGTGGCCAAATGGGCTATTGATTTGGCCCCTTACACCATCTATTACCAGCCTCGCACCGCCATCAAATCACAAGTGTTGGCCGATTTCCTCGTCGATTGGGCCGAGACCCAATATCTGCCGCCTGCACCAGACTCCACTCATTGGCGGATGCATTTTGATGGTTCGAAAATGCGCACCAGTCTAGGAGTCGGCGTCGTCCTCACCTCTCCCAAGGGCGACAAGCTTAAATACGTACTACAAGTCCACTTCGCCGCCTCCAACAACGTAGCAGAATATGAGGCACTCATACACGGGCTCGGGCTTGCCAAAGAACTCGGCATTCGCCGGATCCTGTGTTATGGTGACTCCGACTTGGTGGTCCAGCAGTCTTCAGGCGACTGGGACGCCAAGGATGCAAACATGGCGAGCTACCATTTTCTGGTGCAGCAGCTCAGCGGGTACTTTGATGGGTGCGAGTTCCTTCACGTGCCAAGGAATGACAACGAGCAAGCAGATGCCTTGGCACGGATTGGCTCCACCCGACAAGCAATACCAGCCGGTGTCGCCCTACGCCGTCTTCTGAAGCCGTCTGTCAAGCCGTCTCCTGATTCAGACTCCATCTTTGTGTCGCCCCCCCCCCCCCCCGACACAGTCGGATCCAACTTGGTGACTCCAGAGGCCGGCACAAGGGTTTCAACAGGCGGCCCGGGGACTGCTACAGCCACGCCCGGCCCGGGCACTTCAGAACCTGGCCCGGGGACTTCGGATCCCGGCCCGGGGACGTCACCAGTCGGCCCGGGGACTTCTTCAGCACAGCAGGCGGAAGCAGCCGCCAATCCTCCACCTCCCGGCCCAACCGCCCTCGTACAAGTTGCAAAGGTTGCAGTCGAAGAAATTGTGGCGCCTTCATGGGCTCAGCCGATCCTCAAGTTCCTAGTGAATAAAGAGCTACCAACTGATGAAATCTTAGCCCGACAAGTACAGAGGCGGGCTGCAGCTTACACCATAGTCAACAAAGAGCTGGTGCGACGAAGCGTCACGGGAGTTTATCAGCGGTGTGTGGAGTCGGACCGAGGCCAAGCAATACTCAAAGATATCCATCAGGGCGAGTGCGGCCACCACGCGGCTTCGAGAGCACTGGTGGCCAAAGCTTTCCGCCATGGGTTCTTCTGGCTGTCTGCCCTAGAGGAGGCCAAAGAGCTGGTTCAGAAGTGCAAGGGTGCCAGCGGTTCCGTTCCAAGCCACACCTGCCGGCTTCTGCACTCAAGACCATTCCCATAGCCTGGCCCTTTGCTGTGTGGGGATTGGATATGGTGGGACCATTCAAGACGGCCCGCGGGGGGATGACTCACCTGCTGGTTGCGGTGGACAAGTTTACCAAGTGGATAGAAGCAAAAACAATCAAGAAGCTGAATGGGCTGAATGCCGTGACCTTCATCGCCGACATCACCACGCGGTACGGCATCCCGCACAGCATCATCACCGATAACGGCACCAACTTCGCCAAGGGAGCCTTGGCTCGTTTCTATGCAACACAGAGCATCCGCCTGGACTTAGCATCCGTTGCCCACCCACAGTCAAACGGCCAGGTGGAACGTGCAAACGGCCTCATTTTGTCCGGCCTCAAGCCTCGACTGGTTGAGCCTCTGGAGCGCTCGACCGGCTGCTGGCTCGACAAGCTGCCGGCCGTCCTCTTGAGCCTGCGCACAACTCCAAACAAGTCAATAGGCTTTACGCCCTTCTTCCTCATCTACGGCGCCGAAGCCGTCATCCCAACGGATATTGAATTCGACTCCCCAAGAGTCACCATGTACACCAAGGCGGACACCAAGGAAGCACGAGAAGACGGCGTCGAATTGCTGGAGGAGGGCCGGCTGTTGGCACTCAGCAGGTCGGCCATCTACCAGTAGAGTCTGCACCGATACTACAACCGCAAGGTGAAGCCAAGATCCTTCCTGGAGGGGGACCTTGTGCTCCGGCTGATCCAGCGAACAGCCGGACAGCACAAGCTCTCGGCACCTTGGGAAGGCCCTTTTATCATCAGTAAGGTACTGGGCAATGATGCCTACTATCTTATCGATGCCCAGAAGCCCAGAGCATGCAAGAGAGATGACTCAGGCAAAGAGACGGAGAGGCCGTGGAACGCAAACCTCCTCCGAAAGTTTTACAGTTGAAAGCAGTATTTATCACGCTACCTTTTGTACTATGTATAAAGACTCCGGGTCCCCCAAGAAGAGCTCGGGGACTGCCCGCTTTTTTATCTATATGATAAGTATCATGCATATGAGAATGTGTACTCTATTTTCTTCCGTCTAGCACCGGGTTCGACCAGTCGGCCCGGAGCCTCGCCGCCTTCTACAATATGCCGCCTCCTGCAGCCGGACAAGTAGTGTGCCGGCACCAAAAACTTCCTTTGTCAGAAGCCACAGCTCGCGGAGCAACTGCATGGCGGGCAAAGGTCGTAAAGAAGTGCCCCACATGAAAAAATGACTAAGGAAGAAAGCGTATATAATAGAAGGCGGCGTCGCACATAGTCGTTTGGCCGCCTGGCGGCCAGACGGCCGGCCTCCACCTTACTACCCAAAGCTTCGAATGGCTAAGTCCTAGCCCCCCTCACAAATGGCTAGAGTGCTCAAACCAGCCACGTTCCGCAGGGCGGCTGCCTGGCTGGTGAAAGCAAAGCCAAAGGGTCGGCGGCAAAGGAAAAAACCAGGGAGAAAAAGGGAAAAAGAGTGGAGGTGGGCACAGCAAGCATAAGCAATGATAAAATATTTTACATAGATAAAGGCCTCTGGCCAGCATTCAAACAGAGTTTGATATACACCCCGAGGGTGGAATTGCGCGAATTTAACAAAATATTCAGAATAGCAAACAGAAAGCAGATAAAATCCTAAGGAGCAGCAGAAGACTCCGGCTGGGCGGTGCCGGTTGGCGCAGCAGAGGACTCCGGCCGGGCGGTGCCGGTTGGCACGGCAGAAGGATCCGGCTGGCCGGTGCCGGATGGCGTGGCCAAGGGCTCCGGCTGAACGCTGGAGTCGGCTGCACCACCTGGCACGGCAGGCGCCTCCGTCTATGCAGAGGGATCGCCGGTTGCAGGCGGGGCATTGGAGTGCTGGAGGACGGAGTCGGTGGCATCCGTCGGAGGACCGGGCGGCGGGTCCGCCCCCACCTAAACGCCTACAGTAGCAGGCGGCGCCTCTGTGCGTGGCTCGTTGCTTGAGGCCCGGTCAGGGTGGGGCTGATCATCCGCCCCGACCTCCGGCATATAGATGTCGCTCTCCTCGTCTTCCTCCTCCTCCTCCTCTCCTTCCTCCTCCCCATCTTCCCCTTCGTCGCTGGAATCGATGACTTCAGCGGAATCTTCGCTGTCCTCCGGGTTTAGCCCGAGCCACTCATGCGGAGCCTCGCCGCCTTCCTCGACCACCTCCGGCACAAAGACATTGGTGTCGGTGAAGTCGGCGATCGCCGCCGCCCTATTGATGAGCTCGGCTTCCACTGCCGCCAACTCCTCCTGCGCCTCCAGCCGGAACATGGCTAACTGGGCTAGATCTAGCCCAGGGTACCATGCCTTGATGAATTCCAAGGCCCGGCGCGCTCCTGCCCGGGCTGCTCAGCCCTTCCAGGCCTCCAAGCGGCCGGCCGCTACCTCTAGCCAATCGGCGGTCCGACTTGGAGTGCGCGGAGCCGGCAGGCTTGGCCAGAGGGCGGAAACCGCCTGGGCTCCAGCGCGCTGGAGGCGGCGCAGCAGGCAGTGGGCAGGCCGAAGCCGGGCCTGAATGCTGAGAACCTGTTCGCCAAGAGTCCGTGGGGCATCTGCAGCGATTTGCGCACCTCCTGCTCTTCTCTCATCGCGCTGGGCCTCGATCATTTGGATCGCGGCTACGGAATGGCCCGGGAAGAAGTCTGCACGAGCAGAAGAAGAAAAAAGGCCAAGACCATAAGCAAGAGCAGGCAGCTCAAAGAAAGAAACCAGGGGAGCAAGGCTTACCATCGACCAAGTCTTCGATGCTGCTGAAGCAGGCCGTCACCTGGGCCTCCTTGTCGGCCCAGGTAGAGCATTCGAGCTCAAACTTGGTGAGGAGGCTGGTCTCCGCCGTCTCCGCCTTCTGCTGGGCCGCGTTGAGGGTTTCCGCCTGTTCGGCAAGTTGGGCGACCAGGCGGTCCCGCTCCTCCGCCAGCTTGCTGCACTCTGCCTCCTTGCCATGTAGGGCGGTGTTGGCTTCGCCCAGCTGCTGCTGCAGGGCGGCATTAGCCTCTGAAGAAAGAAAGAGGAGAAGAAGGCATCAGTCAAGCAGAAAATACAAAGGAAAGAAACAACCGAGGAGATTCGGCCCAACTGCTCAGTAGTCGGCCCGAACCTCGGGGACTACAGCCGCCGGGCGCGCCAGCTCCCCTCTCCCCCTCCCCCCCCCCCCCCCCCCCCCCCCCCCGCGCGCAGAAAGGAAGTAGTCGACAAGGGAAAAAGAACAACTGAGGAGATTCGGCCCGACTGCTCAGCAGTCGGCCCAAACCTCGGGGACTACAGCCCGCGGGTGCGCCAGCGCGCCCCCGCGAAGAAAGAAGATAGAAACTTACGCCGGCTCTCGGCGAGATGGGCCGTCTATGCCTCCAGCTCCCGAACCTTGGAGTTGTAGGCGGTCGCGCGGAGGTTGTGATAATCCTGCAGCAGAAACATCAAAATAAAATCAGCAATCGACAATTACAAGTTAAAGTTCCGACCCGCCTGCTCAGCAGCCGGCCCGGAACTTGGGGACTACACCCAGTGGATGCGCTTGCGCGCCCCCACGAGAGAAACAAAGAAGGTCATTCGAAGAAGAAACCAAAAGACAAGTTACCCGGATGGCGGTGCGCGACTCCAAGTAGGCCTCATTGCAGCGCTTGAGCGCCACCGCCTCCGCCCAGAGCTTGGCCTGGACGTCAAGAGACGTCTCATTCAGGGCGCCGGTTCCGCCCCCGTCGACCCAACCCACGCCGCGGCGCTGGTCGCCTCGGTGTCAAGGGCCGAGGAGCTCGAGGCGCCGATCTCCTGAGGCCGCCTTCTCCAGATAGCGGCGCGTGGGAATGCAGACCGCGGGAACCAGGACCGTTGCCACTGCTGTCCCGACTGGTGGCACCGGCGGCGCTACTGGCTGTTCGTCCCGCGGCTCGCTGGCTGGCGGAGGCGGCAGAGGCGGCGGCGGGGGCGGTGGCACAAAGACGTCTGGCATGGCTACGTCGCCGCCCCCTACTCTCGGATCGGGTAGTCGCCACCGGCTCCTCCGGATGTCGCCACGAAATCAGGCGGAGGCGGTGCAGTGTTCAGGGGGGCACTGTAAGTGCATCTAGTGCCCCTTAGTGATTTTGGTGTATTGAAGACTTATAGGTTAAGGGACTGATGCGTTTGTGAGTGTACACAGGTCTATAAGTCTACGAGGAGTTTGATATTTACAGAGAAAGTCGACCCCTAAAAATGAAGTTCTTCAACTGAAGACTTTGATATTCTGAAGACTTTCTGAAGACTTTGAAAGTGAAGAAATTGGTGTGACCTTGAAGACTTGGTATTCATTTGAGGAACATGAAGCGTGAAGACTTTTGTTTTCGTAGTTTCATTTTCTCTTTCTTGAGTCATAGGAAACACCGTACTGTTAAAGGGGGTCGAGGAAATACTAAGGAAAAATTTCCATGTGATGCTCAACTCAAAATCCTACACCTACCAATCCCTTCGAGTGAAGCCATTGGAAATCTCATACAGTTCAGTCAATTTCTTCAGTGACAGAGACGCAGTTCTTCTGGTCACTGAGGACTTTGCTCTGACTGAGGAGTTAGGAATTCGCCAGTGCGAATTGCCTACACAGTGAGGAACATGATAGCCCTGAGGAATTTGAGAGTCAAATTTCCGACCGTTGCTGTGCTGCGCGCCGGCTGTCCCAAAATATCTTATCCACCTAACAGTCATATCATTGAAGGGCATTTATGTCTTATCATGTCGGGCTGCTCCATAGGCTATAAATAGCCGCCCCCTACAACCACTAGTTGGTTGGCTGCTCCGAGAGAACTTGACACTTGTCATTTGAGAGCAACCCATCCTCCGAGGACTTTGAGCGAAAATCATCAAGTGAGGAAAATCCCAAAACCAAACCCCCACAAACCCAAAGTGATTGAGCATCACTGAAGAAATTGATCCTGCATGGATCCGACGCTTGTTACCTTTGAAGACTGTGCTTCTTCCAGACGGTTAGGCGTCAAGGTCTAGAGCATCCAAGAGGAATTGTGGTTCGCCGAGTGACCAAGTCTGTGAAGGTTTGGAAGTCACCTGAAGACTTACCACGAGTGATTGGACGAGGCCTGCGTGGTCTTAGTTCAAGGAGAATATGGTGAGGACTGGGTGTCCTGAGTTGCGGCTCAGAGACTGGGTGTCCGGGACTGCGTGTCCTCGAGTTTAAATACTCAGCTGCTCCAACCAGACGTACAACTGAGACAGCAGTTGGAACTGGTCTACCAAATCATTGTCTTCACCAACTAACTGGTTCTATCTCCTCAACCCTTTCATTTCCTCATTACTGTGTTGAATGTTGTTCATATCTGTGCTTGAAGACTTTGACTGAAGACTTTCACAAATTCCTCAGTTCAATTTCTTCAGTCTGTTTGTCTTCATCTTGTGTTATCCTGTGATTACGCTTTTTGTACTCTGTGCTAGTCTTCATTTCATCATGATGACCATGCTTGTATCCTGTTATGTTTACTTCTGAGTACTTATTCCGCTGCAAGTAGTTCTTCGCTAAGGAATTTCCTCACCAGCAAATTCCTCAGTGAAGAATTCATAAAAATCGCCTATTCACCCCCCCTCTAGTCGATATAACGCACTTTCAATTGGTATCAGAGCGAGGTACTCCCTTGTTCTGTGTGATTTTGGTTTAACCGCCTGGAGTTTTAGTTATGTCGACCGCAGGTATGATCAAGGTCTCGGCTGGGTGTCCTACCTTTGATGGGACGGACTACCCCTACTAGAAGAACAAGATGCGAATGCATCTTGAGGCAATTGATAACGATCTCTGGTATGTTGTGGAAAATGGTGTTCCCTCTGTCTCACCCTCACTGAACGCTGCCGATGTGAAGAGATTCAAGCAACTCGATTCTCAAGCGAAGAATATCATATGTGGCCATCTGAGCAAAGGACAGTATGGGAGAGTGAGTTCTTTGGAAACTGCTAAGCTTATCTGGGATAGGCTGTCCAAAGTAAATGAAGGAGTCTCAACTCAGCGTGACTCTCGAGTTGATGTTCTTCGGAATCTCTTCAACCGCTTCAAAAGACTCGACAATGAAAATGTCCAACAAACCTTTGATCGCCTCACTGACATCTCAAATGAGCTTCAAGCCCTCGGTGCCACTGACATCACTGATCATGAAGTAGTGAAGAAACTGTTGAGATCGCTTGATTCCTCATTTGATACTCTGGGACTGATGATACAAGAACGTGCTGATTACAACTCTCTTGATCCTGCCGATATCCTCGAAAGGCTAAATACTCACGAGTTCCAGCTAGCTGAAAAGAGAGATCTCTATGGTTCAAGCTATGGCAAACCACGTGCCCTGAAGTCCAAGGCTGTGTCTGACTCTGAATATGAGGACTCTGGTAGTAGCCTTGGTGATCCTGAAGAATTGAGCCAGGAGCTAGCACTGCTCGTGAAGAAATTCCAGAAGTTCTCAAGACGTGGTCGCTTGGGAAAATCCTCAAGAAGCAGTGATTCTTCATCCAGTGACTATAAGGGAAGGTTGTGCCACAAATGCAAGAAACCTGGTCACTACATTCAAGATTGTCCTCAGTGGGAAAAGGAAATGAAGAAGAAGAAATACAAGGATTACAGTTCTGATGATGCGAAGAAGAAGAAGAAATCGTCAAAATCTTCGTCATCAAAATCCTCGAAGTCTTCGTCCCACAAGAAGAACAGCTCCAAGAAGGCCCAGGCATTCATTGGCAAGGAAATGGACTCTGAAGCTGAATCTGAGGAAAATGATGAAGAGGAGGCGTCTGAAGAATCTGAATCTGGTGTGGCGAGTCTGGCCGTCGCTACTGCTTTCGTCAGCAAGTCCATCTTCAACACTGAAGAAACTGACCCCATCGACAAGCCTGATGAAGATAATGATGGCTACGCTCCCACCTATTGCTTCATGGCGAAAGGTGCTAAGGTACTCAAATACAACTCCTCTGAATCTAGTGAAAATGAATCTGATGAGGATCTCAAGCCCAGCTACTCTAAACTTGCTAAGATTGCTGTAAAACAACAACGGGCTTTTGAAAAGGTTCAAAACATGCTAGATAAAAGTGATGATATGTTGGGTGAAGAAATGGATCGCACTAAAGCCCTGATTGAAAATCTTCAGAGACTTCAGTCTAGGTTTGATAACCTTCAAAGTCATCATAACATTCTCTTATCTGATCATGAGAAACTTTCTTATGAATTTCTTCAAGAAAAGAAAGACCATGAGAAGCTTTCCTCTGAATCTCTTCAAAGCAAGGAAGATCTTGAAAAGCTAGGAGTGTGTTATGAAGATCTTCTGAAGGAGCACGATTCATTACTAGCTCAACAAATCAGCGCTTCTCAGGAAGAATTTGTTCCTCCATGCTTAAAGTGCATTGAACGTGAATCTGCTAATTCTTCACCTAAATGTTCAAATGCTTCAACTGTTACAAATTCTTCATCTGCCTCTGCTATCACTAATTCCTCATCTGAGGACATTGCTAGTATCACTGACAATGCAGGGCTGAAGGAATTGTACATGACAGGCATGTACAAAAGCCTCAAAGGGCATCAGACTCTTTGTGATGTGCTTAAAAAGCAGATCCTCAACAGAAACCCTAGGAAATAGGGTATTGCCTTTGAGAGGAAACTCAATGCTGATGGAACATATTGGAAGCCTGAGCAGTACCCCAAAACCTCATGGGTTGCTGCAAAGGGACCTCCACTTGATCCATCAAACTTATCTGGCTTTACATGTGAATCTCCTCATTCTTCTGATGAGTCATTTGACTCCAACTATAAACTGTTCAAAAATCAGAATGGTGAAGTATTTGCTAGATATGTTGGCACTAACTGCAGGAACGGTTCCCCTATGAAGAAAATCTGGGTTCCCAAAAGTTATGTTGAAAGTCTTCAGGTGAATGTCCTCACGACACCACCTGTGAAGAACAGGAACCCCAGATCAAATTCTTCATACGGACCAAATTCTTCATATGGATCCAAGTCCTCATACAGACCAAATTCCTCACATGGATCAAATTCCTCAAAAGGATCAAAGTCCTCATATGATTATCATCGTGCTAACAATTCTGTGTCGCAGGGTAGAGCTAAGGGCTATGAATATGTGCATTATTCTTCTAATCATTATGTTCATAAGTCCTCGAAAAATTTCTCTGCTTATTCATATGCTTACCCTAACCCCTCTTATGTGAATAAAAATTGTTTGGCATCTTTGCCACCTTTCTCATATGGTGCTCGCAGAGTGATGAATTCTTTGCCACCCCTCCAGATGTGGGTGGTGAAGAAAAAGAACTAATCTCTTCTGCAGGGTCAGGTCTCCAGACGTGCTTTAATGTCTGAAGAATTTGCTGGGGACCTGACAAAATGCCTGAAAGGACGCAAGCGAATCATGATGAAATGAACTTTCATTTCACACGTCCTCATACTGCTATATCTGTTTACTGCTTGATGAAATTCATCTGATGAACTTGATATCATATTCTTCACTGATGAAGCATATGAGATTGTAAGCTACACTAATTCATCTGCAGGATGATCAACCCAAAACCACTGAATGGGTCCTCGATAGTGGGTGTACAAATCACATGACTGGTGACAAGAATTTATTGATGGATGCTTCCTTATCACCGTCACCTCTGAAGCATATCATCTTTGCTGACAAAGGCAAAAGTCAGGTATTGGGTCTTGGTAAGGTTGCCATCTCTAAGGATAAACACATGGACAAAGTCATGCTTGTTGAATCCTTAGGATACAATCTCATGTCAGTCTCAATGCTTTGTGATCTTGATATGGTTGTTGTCTTTGGCAAGTATCGCTGTGTTGTGATTATGGAAGCTGACAATTCCAAAGTCTTCGAAGGCTTTAGGAGAGGAGATCTGTATATTGTTGATTTCTCTACAGGACCACAACCAGCTGTGTGCTTACTTGCAAAAGCTTCAGAAGGCTGGCTATGGCATCGACGACTTGGTCACGCAGGCATGAGGAATTTGCACACGCTTGCGAAGAAGAAGCATGTCATTGGCATTGAGAATGTAAAATTCCTCAAGGATCACGTATGCGGAGCCTGTGAAGCTGGAAAAATGACCAAGGCCAAGCATCCAGCAAAGACTATCATGACCACTACCCGTCCATTTGAATTGCTTCATATGGACCTCTTCGGACCTAATCATTACTCAGCAGTCACTAATGATGCATCTCTATATGGTTTTGTCATTGTTGATGATTATTCTCGATATACATGGGTACACATTGTTACTTACAAACATGAAGTGCAGGAAGTATTCAAACGATTTTCCTCGAGGGCTTCAACCAACTTTGGTGTGAAGATCAAACATATCAGGAGTGACAATGGAACTGAGTTCAAGAATTCCGGTCTTGATGCCTATCTTGATGAACTTGGTATTACTCATGAGTTATCTGCTCCCTATACTCCTCAGCAAAATGGCGTCGTGGAGCGCAAGAACAGAACTCTTGTTGAGATGGCTCGCACTATGCTTGATGAACACAAAACGCCTCAGCGTTTCTGGATTGATGCAATTGATACTGCGTGCCACATCATCAACAGAGTATATCTTCACAAATTCTTCAAGAAGACGGCCTATGAACTCCTCACTGACAAGAAACCCAATGTGAGTTATTTCAAAGTCTTCGGTGCTAAATGTTGTATTAGATATCCTCACCACAACTCTAAATTTGCACCGAAAGCACATGAAGGTTTTATGCTTGGTTACGGAAAGGACTCGCACACCTACAGAGTCTTCAACATTGTTCTTCACAAGATTGTTGACACTGTAGATGTGCGGTTCGATGAAACTAATGGCTCGCAAAGAGAGCACCTACCTTCTGTGTTAGATGAACCAGCACCTGAGGATGCTATCAAGTTCAAGGCAACTGAGGATGTTATTCCTACTGAAGAACCTGCTGAAGAATTCATTCCTGTTCATGAAGAACGTCGAGCTGATGCACCTGAAGAACATGATGAGGAAAATGGTGCTGAAGAAAATGCTGATCAAATTCCTCAGCAACAACCAGCTCATCCTCGCGTTGCAAAAGAAGTGCAAGTGGAGAAGATCATCGATGACATTAGCGCACCAGGTCCTCTCACACGCTCAAAAGCTTCACATTTATCTAACTTTTGTGGGCACTATGCTTTTGTCTCTATCACAGAGCCCACTAAGGTAGATGAAGCTTTTCTGGAGCCGGAGTGGATTCAGGCTATGCAAGAAGAATTACATCAGTTCGAGCTTAACAATGTCTGGGAATTGGTCAATCGCCCAGATCCTCGCAAGCATAATATCATTGGCACAAAGTGGATCTACCGCATCAAGCAAGATGAAAATGGCCTTGTGGTGAGGAATAAGGCACGACTAGTAGCTCAAGGCTATACACAGGTTGAAGGAATTGATTTCGATGAAACTTTTGCACCTATTGCTAGACTTGAGGCTATTCGCATATTACTTGCTTACGCTAACCATCATGATATCACCTTATATCAAATGGATGTGAAAAGTGCATTCCTCAATGGTAAGCTTGAGGAAGAAGTATATGTTGCTCAACCCCCAGGTTTTGAAGATCCAAAGAATCCTGACAAAGTCTTCAGACTTAATAAGGCTCTCTATGGCCTCAAGCAAGCCCCTCGGGCGTGGTATGGTACATTGAAGGAATTCTTCGTGAAGAATGGCTTCACACCCGGTTCACTTGACCCTACTCTTTTTACTAAATCATATGATGGTGAACTGTTTGTGTCCCAAATATATGTTGATGATATTATCTTTGGCTGTACTGACCAACGTTATAGTGATGAATTTGCCTATATGATGAGTGAAGAATATCAGATGTCTATGATGGGAGAGTTGAAATTCTTCTTAGGTCTTCAAATTCGTCAGCAGCGCAATGGCATATTTATATCTCAGGAGAAATACCTCTAAGATGTGCTGAGGAAATTCGGCATGCAAGATTGCAAAGGCGTCAAAATTCCTATGCCCACAAATGGCCATCTGTGCACTGATGAAAATGGTATGGACTTTGATCACAAGGTATACCGCTCCATGATTGGTTCTTTATTGTACTTATGTGCATCTAGGCCAGATATAATGCTTAGTGTTTGCATGTGTGCCCGATTTCAAGCTGCACCGAAGGAATCACACCATAAGGCTGTGAAGCATATTCTTCGATATCTAGCTCACACACCAACACTAGGATTATGGTACCCAAAGGGCTCTGCTTTTGATCTCATTGGATATTCTGACTCTGACTATGCTGGTGATCGTGTGGACCGCAAGTCAACATCTGGTACTTGTCATTTCCTCGGACGATCTTTGGTCTGTGGTCCTCGAAGAAACAGAACTGCGTATCACTGTCTACTGCTGAAGCTGAATACATTGCTGCTGGCTCTTGCTGTGCTCAACTGCTTTGGATAAAGCAAACCCTCAAGGACTATGGCGTCAACGTGAAGAATGTGCCTCTCCTCTGCGACAATGAGAGTGCCATCAAGATTGCACACAACCCAGTTCAGCACTCGAAGACAAAGCACATTCAGATTCGTCATCATTTTCTTCGTGATCATGTGTTGAAGGGCGACATCTCCATCGAGCACGTGAAGACTGAAGAACAGCTAGCTGATATCTTCACTAAGCCCTTGGATGAGAAGAGATTTAGCAAGTTGCGGTGTGAGCTAAATATCTTAGAATCTTCGAATGTTCTTTGAAAAAGACACACATCCTAACACTTATGCAAAATTGATGACTTAGATGTGCAACACATGAAGAAACATTTTTCTTCAATCAATGAAGAATAACACTCTAAGTGTGAAGAAATTAATGAAGAATTTGATTCTCAGAACCCTACGACAATTGTACGCGGTGTCTGAAATCATCATTCTCATACGATGGGCCACGCCACCACAAAAAAAAGGTTGAAAATCTTCAATTTGAGTTTTTTCCTCATTTTTTGAAATTCTTCAGTTTTTCAAATTCTTCAACTTTGCAAAATCTTCACTGTTTCCGTCGTTTTTCTTCATTGGTTATATATATATATATATATATATATATATATATATATATATATATGAGTTTATTTCCTCTACAGCATTCACTTATGGCTATTTCTTCAACTTGTGATTTCTACTAAGTGAATGTGATCGGACCCTTCCCCCTCTATGCTATACTCAACCCAGTCTATTCACAAATTCTTCATGTGCGTTCTATTTGAAACTCATTCAAAGTCTTCACTGTGTCCTTGTCAGCTGAAGAAATTGCGAACGAAACTTTAAAACAAATCTTATCCAGATTTTCGGTTTTGCCGCTCAAACCGTTCCGCATCCCACGATGCATTATTATAATCACCCATGATCTTACACGATCTCATCTGCACAGTACGTGGGTGACACATGTCGCGTGAAGGAGAAAGGGCAGGGGCATGTTCGTCCCAAAATCTTTGGGCGAACAGTTTTCACCGTGGCTATAAATACCCCTCTCCCCTTCCTTACTTCATTTACTCCACTCGGTCGTTGTCTCTTGCTCGAGCTCCTCAAACCCTAGCGCCGCCGCTACTCCATTGCCGCCGGTGAGGAAGAGCCTCACTGCCTCGACCTCGTCGCCGTCGTACTCGCGCCGGCTGCGGAAATCTTCACTCCGTCTCCGCCGTAGTTGTCTCCCTCTGCCAAGTTAGGGCGTGGGAGATCAAAATTGACGAACTTCACCGCTGTTCATCTCTGTTCGTCGTGTTCTTCGGTTCGGGTAATTAAAAGTTACTTTTATTACTCACTTTGATTCTCAAACTTTCCTGAAAATCTTCAAAGGTGTTTTATTCTTCAAATCCTCACACATCTGAACACCTCACTTACTGTATGCTGTTGATCCATTTCTCTAAGCACTCATTTTCTTCAAGATTCCTCAATTGTGTGGATTTTCGATCTGTACAACTCTGGAACCTAAGACAAAGAGCGCTTAGTGAAATTCCTCAAGGCTCAACGGGTCAAATTCCTCAAAACTTGTCTTTTCGAAAAATCCTTCTGAGAATGCATATGACCTCTTCAAATTCCTCACACCTACACTCTGTTCACAGGTACTCATGACCGCTGCTGAATCACTAGGTTCTCATCAACTTAACTCATTTGCAGCGTTCCTCGAAGAAAAACTGCATACTTCTTCAGAGTGCTAAGTTGTTCAAATTCCTCATCTGAAGAATATGGCTGAAGGAAAGAGACCGCAGAAAGGAGGAAAGAGGATTGAGGTCATGACTTCTTTCGAAATCCCTGATGACATATACAAAGACTATTGCACACCTGATGAAGCCAAGTTTGGCAAAGAAAACAAGAATCAGCGCAAGGTGCGCATTCAGAGAATTGAACAGAGATGGGCAAGGGAATGGAGGGAATATCGATATGTTACTCCAAAATACATGAAGAAATTCACCCTCAATCCTCCGTGCCATAGAGCTCCATTGGCACCTGGCCAAGTAGCTGATCCCACTAGCATCAAAAGTGGTGAAGACTTTCCTGAAGAATGGGCTAAGCGCCAAGCTAAATTGGCAAGGCAAGCCAAGGAGGCAGTGAGGAAATTCAATGAGGATTCTGCCGCTGCTGCTGCCGCTGAGACCTCGGTCAGACTGAGGAAATCAATGTCAAAGAAGCCTGCTCGTAAGCCAAGTGCTTCACCATTAGCGCCCTCACGGCCAAGTTCCTCAGCTGCGCCCTCATGGCAAATTCCTCAGACTGCTACTGCTCCACCAAAGTCCTCAGCAGCTCCCTCAAAGTCCTCAACTCTTGTGCATCTGGCTACATGTCAAAGGACTCAGGGTTTCTCAATTGCTTCTGGTGTCTCAGCAAGTTCCTCAGCTGCACCAATGTCCTCATCAGCCCCCACACTATTGAAGACTAAAGCAACAGCTGGACGCGGTCCTCGGCCAAGTCCAAGGAAGAAACAGGTTGCATTCAAAGTGCCCTCTGATGATGAGGCCTCTGATGAAGAACTTGCAGAAATCATCAGAGACAGACAAGTAAAGGCCGCTAGAGCCAAAGGCACATCTGTGCCACTGCTTTTGGATCCGAGCAAAATCCTCGATTAAATTGACCTCTGGCACAAGGATCCGAACACTCCAATGCCTGATCTGCCTCTGACTCCTGGTCAAAGTCACATGCTGACCCATTTCATCACTCAAGAGAAATGGAAATTTGAGAAGGCAAGAGAGATCAAGAGAGCTCAATACAAGAAGGAGAAGCTCCTGAAGAAGAATGTTGTCAAAATGACACCTGAGGAACTTCTCCAGGCTCAGTCTGAAATCCAAGCCCTCAGCAAAGACTTCGATGCATACAATGCTGATTGGCAAGGAGCCAAAGTGAGATTCGTCAACCTGACAAAGAAAATGTCAACTGTTGCAGCTCCATCGCAACAAGAAAATCCTCAGGCTGCAGACTCTGCTCAGCCTGCTGAAGAACATGCCAGCACCGCTAATGACTTTCAGCCTGCTGATGAAAATGTAAGTTCCAGGGCTGATGACTCCATCCTAGCCGCTGAAGAAATTGCCAGGGCATCCACTAGTGGTGCGCCTGAAGAAACTGAAGAGATCAGGGCAACTGCATCAGTTGCACCTGAAGAAAATCAACCAAAGTCCTCAGCTCCTCCCGCGCCAACACCAACTCCAATTCTTCCTTCTGCCTATGAAGTGAAGAAGACCAAGGCTGCAGAGCGAGCTGCAGTGAAGAAAAGGAAGGCATCAGCTGCATCAAATTCTTCGGCTGCGAAGAAAATGAAGCCAATGATCAGCACTCTTGAAAATCCTATTGATGTTGTTCCGATTTCCTCCTTGTCATCAAAGGAAATTGTTCCTTATGGAGAAGACTACAAGATCCCAAGCGGATCTGATGAAGAAAATCATTCTGCTACTACGTCAGAGCAGCTTGATGAAGAAATTGAAGTGGAAGCAATCCCTTCAACGCCATTCATTTCCTCACCTATGCCTCAGTTCACAGCTGAAGAGGCAGGTGTTGAGGAAATTGAAAATGAAGATGAAGATGTGGATATTGGATGCACTACACGAGTGATGAATGATGACTTTTGGGAAAGTCAGCATCCCAATACTCCTCCATTCACACCTATCCAACAGATTCCTCAGTCCCCGGCAACCACTGTTCAAATGGGCTCTGAAGAAACTCATCCCACATCGTCTGTTCATGAAGAAATTCCAGCCGTTAGTGCTAAAGAACCTGTTGTTGCTGATCCTCAAGTTGCACAAGAAGAGGAACCAGAAATTCCTCAGCCTGAAGTACCTGAGCTCGCGATTCCTGAGGTTGTGCTGCAAATCACTGACACACCTCTGCCCAAGCCGAAGAATCCGTTCTCAAACAAGCAAAAATTCAAGGCTGAAGACTTCTTTTCTGAGCATGTGTTCTTCACTGATTATAATCCATATGACTCTGCTCGCATAAGGAAGAGGCATTTCTGGACTGCTACTCAAGCCAACTTCTATTCCTCAGTGCTATTTGACAAGGACAAAATCTTCGATCATGAACATATTCCTCATGTGGATATGGAATCTCTGCCATGCTTCGAGCCAGTCCTCAGTGTTCTTCACGATGCAGGATTACTCAATTTCTGCAATGACATTTGCGATTGGAATGAAGAACTCATTCTTCAGTTCTACGCCACTCTGCATATCACTGGAGACGCTGAAGATGTCAATTCATGGGTGCTGGATTGGATGACCGAAAACACTCACTACAAGGCACCAGCAACTGAATTGCTTCATGTCCTTCCTCTTGATCCTCCCCATGACAGTGCACGTTGCATCTACAATGACCCTGAACTGACAAATCATTATATGCAAGTGCTCATGAAGCCTTTGAAGCCAGGGCAGGCCCCACGAACCAAATTCCTCGTCAAGGAATTACTCTATGTGCCCCGGACTGTCTATCGAATCCTGATGAAGACAATGAGTCCTATCAAAGGCCACGACTCAAATGATGAAGATGTCGTTGGCATCATGAAGAACATGCTTTTCAACATAATTCATGGCGTTCCCGTCAACTTCCATGATTTCTTCATGAGGACTCTTACAAATGTTGCAATGTCACCATTCGAGCTGAAGCCCTATGCGCCTTGGATTATGAGATTCATAAGGGCAAGATCTTCACTGAATTACAAGGCTGACACTCTGAACCATGGTAGCTACTTGCCTCCCATTGAAGTCCTCAAGCGACCAGTTTCATCATCTGATGACAAAGGCAAGGCAGCTGCTGTGATCGATGAAGGCACTCGTCCATTGGATGGTCAATTTCGTCTGGCTACATCTAACTCTACCAATGACGATTCTGCCACACATGACACTGCAGCAAATACCTCAGCCAAGCAAAAGCGTCAAGCCACAGCACCCAGGGTGATGACTGACCGTGAGTTACTCCTCAGTCTTCATCAGAAGGTTGATCGCAATCACAAATGGGTGAAGCGTCAGTTTGCTGCTGTTCTTCACAATATGACCTCAACACATAATGTTGTGAAGAAAAATCATTATCACCTTCATGAAACCCTCAACCGCACCTGGGCTGTTCTCACTCATGTATATAGCGCGGAAGAACTGAAGACTATGGGTCTCCAGGAAGCATTTGACTGGTCTGCACCTCCTCCGAAGAAATTCAAGAGAGTCAAAGTTCCTGATCTGGTGGCCAGCTCTTATTCTTCATCGCGTGACACTGATGAATATGAAGATTTGGACGACACTGCGCCAGGCCCTACTTCAACAAACAACCCCGACAACGCTGGTGCTCCTCCATCAACTTGAAATTCTTCAGGGGCGTTAGTCCTCAGTTTCGATCCTTTTGGTCATTTGATGACAAAGGGGGAGAAATCTGAGTTAGTCTTCAAGCGGGTTTATATTATGGGCGTTTTGTTAAGTTACAACTCTCGTTCTTCCGAAACTTTTTACTAGATCGAGTTGTCATCTTAAACCCGATGGTGTCCGGATACTTTTGGACGGTGCATGGTGCTCTGATACTTTTGATGCACTGTGCTCTGATACTTTTGATGTGCTATTCTGCATGCTTATTCCTCGTTAATATTATTGCACGCATGCTGAATTTCATCAGGCACCATATTTCATCATGCATATCAAATTCTTCATATCATATATCAAATGTGTGCATGAATTACAAGATATAGGGGGAGATCTCCATGATTCAATTCTTCAAATGTGCATTGCCTCAACAGCAAATTCCTCACTATGCACATCTTCAGGGGGAGTTCTTCTATATCTTGCAATCAAATTCCTGAATATCAGTATTTACACTTCATATGTTTATCCCCGTTGAAAACTTAACCTATGTTGTCATCAATCACCAAAAAGGGGGAGATTGTAAGTGCATCTAGTGCCCCTTAGTGATTTTGGTGTATTGAAGACTTATAGGTTAAGGGACTGATGCGTTTGTGAGTGTACACAGGTCTATAAGTCTATGAGGAGTTTGATATTTACAGAGAAAGTCGACCCCTAAAAATGAAGTTCTTCAACTGAAGACTTTGATATTCTGAAGACTTTCTGAAGACTTTGAAAGTGAAGAAATTGGTGTGACCTTGAAGACTTGGTATTCATTTGAGGAACATGAAGCGTGAAGACTTTTGTTTTCGTAGTTTCATTTTCTCTTTCTTGAGTCATAGGAAACACCGTACTGTTAAAGGGGGTCTTGGAAATACTAAGGAAAAATTTCCATGTGATGCTCAACTCAAAATCCTACACCTACCAATCCCTTCGAGTGAAGCCATTGGAAATCTCATATAGTTCAGTCAATTTCTTCAGTGACAGAGACGCAGTTCTTCTGGTCACTGAGGACTTTGCCCTGACTGAGGAGTTAGGAATTCGCCAGTGCGAATTGCCTACACAGTGAGGAACATGATAGCCCTGAGGAATTTGAGAGTCAAATTTCTGACCGTTGCTGTGCTGCGTGCTGAAAGTGTGTTATATCGACTAGAGGGGAGGGTGAATAGGCGATTTTTATGAATTCTTCACTGAGGAATTTGCCGGTGAGGAAATTCCTTAGCGAAGAACTACTTGCAGCGGAATAAGTACTCAGAAGTAAACATAACAGGATACAAGCATAGTCATCATGATGAAATGAAGACTATCACAGAGTACAGAAAGCGTAAACACAGGATAACAAGATGAAGACAAACAGACTGAAGAAATTGAACTGAGGAATTTGAGAAAGTCTTCAGTCAAAGTCTTCAAGCACACATATGAACAACATTCAACACAGTAATGAGGAAATGGAAGGGTTGAGGAAATAGAACCAGTTAGTTGGTGAAGACAATGATTTGGTAAACCAGTTCCAACTGCTGTCTCAGTTGTACGTCTGGTTGGAGCGGCTGAGTATTTAAACTCGAGGACACGCAGTCCCGGACACCCAGTCTATGAGCCGCAACTCAGGACACCCAGTCCTCACCGTATTCTCCTTGAACTAAGACCACGCAGGTCTCGTCCAATCACTCGTGGTAAGTCTTCAGGTGACTTCCAAACCTTCACAGACTTGGTCACTCGGCGATCCACAATTCCTCTTGGATGCTCTAGACCTTGACGCCTAATCGTCTGGAAGAAGCACAGTCTTCAAAGGTAACAAGCATCGGATCCACGAGGATCAATTTCTTCAGTGATGCTCAATCACTTTGGGTTTGTGGGGGTTTGGTTTTGGGATTTTCCTCACTTGATGATTTTCGCTCAAAGTCCTCGAAGGATGGGTTGCTCTCAGATGACAAGTGTCAAGTTCTCTCGGAGCAGCCAACCAACTAGTGGTTGTAGGGGGGCGGCTATTTATAGCCTAGGGAGTAGCCCGACATGATAAGACATAAATGCCCTTCAATGATATGACCGTTAGGTGGACAAGATATTTTGGACAGCCGGCGCGCAGCACAGCAACGGTTGGAAATTTGACTCTCAAATTCCTCAGGGCTATCTTGTTCCTCACTGTGTAGGCAATTCGCACTGGCGAATTCCTAACTCCTCAGTCAGAGCAAAGTCCTCAGTGACCAGAAGAACTGCGTCTCTGTCACTGAAGAAAATGACTGAACTGTATGAGATTTCCAATGGCTTCACTCGAAGGGATTGGTAGGTTTAGGATTTTGAGTTGAGCATCACATGGAAATTTTTCCTTAGTATTTCCTCGACCCCCTTTAACAGTACGGTGTTTCCTATGACTCAAGAAAGACAAAATGAAACTACGGAAACTAAAGTCTTCACGCTTCATGTTCCTCGAATGAATATCAAATCTTCAAGGTCACACCAATTTCTTCACTTTCAAAGTCTTCAGAAAGTCTTCAGTATATCAAAGTCTTCAGTCGAAGAACTTCATTTTTAGGGGTCGACTTTCTCTGTAAATATCAAACTCCTCATAGACTTATAGACCTGTGTACACTCACAAACGGATCAGTCCCTTAACTTATAAGTCTTCAATACACCAAAATCACTAAGGGGCACTAGATGCACTTACAATCTCCCCTTTTTTGGTGATTGATGACAACATAGGTTACGTTTTCAATGGGGATAAATATATGAAGTGTAAATACTGATATTGAGAAATTTGATTGCAAGATATAGAAGAACTCCCCCTGAATATGTGCATAGTGAGGAATTTGCTTTTGAAGGCAATGCACATTTGAAGAATTGAATCATGGAGATCTCCCCCTATATCTTGTAATTCATACACACATTTGATATATAATATGAAAAATTTGAAATGCATGATGAAATATGGTGCCTGATGTAATTCAGCATGCGTGCAATAATATTAACGAGGAATAGGCATGCAGAATAGCACATCAAAAGTATCAGAGCTCAGTTCATCAAAAGCATCAGAGGACGACCAAAAGCATCAAGGCACCATCGGGTTTAAGATTACAACTCGATCCAATAAAAGTTTCGGAAGAACGAGAGTTGTAACTTAAAAAAAACGCCCGTAATATAAACCCGCTTGAAGACTAACTCAGATTTCTCCCCCTTTGTCATCAAATGACCAAAAGGATCGAAACTGAGGACTAACGCCCCTGAAGAATTTCATGTTGATGGAGGAGCGCCAGCGTTGTCGGGGTTGTTTGTTGAAGTAGGGCCTGCCGCAGTGTCGTCCAAATCTTCATATTCATCAGTGTCGCGTGATGAAGAATAAGAGCTGGCCACCAGATTAGGAACTTTGACCCTCTTGAATTTCTTCGGAGGAGGTGCAGACCAGTCAAATGCTTCCTGAAGACCCATAGTCTTCATTACTTCCGCGCTATAGACATGAGTGAGAACAGCCCAGGTGCGGTTGAGGGTTTCATGAAGGTGATAATGGTTCTTCTTCACTGCATTATGTGTTGAGGTCATATTGTGAAGAACAGCAGCAAACTGACGCTTCACCCATTTGTGATTGCGATCAACCTTCTGATGAAGACTGAGGAGTAACTCACGATTAGTCATCACCCTGGGTGCTGTGGCTTGAGGATTTTGCTTAGCTGAGGTATTTGCGGCAGAGTCATGTGTGGCAGAGTCATCATTGGTAGAATAAGATGCAGCCAGACGAAATTGACCATCCAATGGACGAGTGCCTTCATCGATCACAGCAGCTGCCTCGCCTTTATCATCAGATGATGAAACTGGTCGCTTGAGGACTTCAATGGGAGGCAAGTAGCTACCATGGTTCAGAGTGTCAGCCTTGTAATTCAGTGAAGATCTTGCCCTTATGAATCTCATAATCCAAGGCGCATAGGGCTTCAGCTCGAATGGTGACATTGCAACATTTGTAAGAGTCCTCATGAAGAAATCATGGAAGTTGACAGGAACGCCATGAATGATGTTGAAAAGCATGTTCTTCATGATGCCAACGACATCTTCGTCATTTGAGTCGTGGCCTTTGATAGGACTCATTGTCTTTGTCAGGATGCGATAGACAGTCCGAGGCACATAAAGCAATTCCTTGACGAGGAATTTGGTTCGAGGGGCCTGCCCAGGCTTCAAAGGCTTCATGAGCACTTGCATATAATGATTTGTCAGTTCACGGTCATTGTAGATGCAACATGCACTGTCAAGGGGAGGATCAAGAGGAAGGACACGAAGCAATTCAGTTGCTGGCGCCTTATAGTGAGTGTTTTCGGTCATCCAATCCAGCACCCATGAATTGATATCTTCAGCGTCTCTAGTGATATGCAGTGTGGCATAGAACTAAAGAATGAGTTCTTCATTCCAATCACAGATATCAGTGCAGAAGTTCAGTAGTCCGGCATCATGAATAACTCTAAGGACTGGCTCGAAGCACGGCAGAGATTCCATATCCACATGAGGAATATGTTCATGATTGAAGATTTTGTCCTTGTCAAATAGCACTGAGGAATAAAAGTTGGCTTGACTTGCCATCCAGAAACACCTGTTCCTTATGCGAGCAGAGTCATATGGATTATAATCAGTGAAGAACACATGCTCAGAAAAGAAGTCTTCAGCCTTGAATTTTTGCTTGCTTGAGAATGGATTCTTCGGCTTGGGCAAAGGAGTGTCAGTGATTTGCAGCACAACCTTAGGAATCGCGAGCTCAGGTTCTTCAGGCTGAGGAATTTCTGGTTCCTCCTCTTGTGCAACATGAGGATCAGCAGCAGCAGTTTCTTCAGCACTAGCGTCTGGAATTTCCTCATGAACAGAAGGAGTGGGATGAGTTTCTTCAAAGCCCATCTGAACTATGGTTGCCGGGGACTGAGGAATTTGTTCGATCGGTGTGAATGGAGGAGTATTGGGATGCTGACTTTCCCAAAAGTCATCATTCATCACTGGTGTAGTGCATCCAATATCCACATCTTCATCTTCATTTTCAATTTCCTCAACACCTGCCTCTTCAGCTATGAACTGAGGCATAGGTGAGGAAATGAATGGCGTTGAAGGGATTGCTTCCACTTCAATTTCTTCATCAAACTGCTCTGAAGTAGTAGCAGAATGATTTTCTTCATCATATCCGCTTGGGATCTTGTAGTCTTCTCCATAAGGAACAATTTCCTTTGATGACATGGAGGAAATGGGAATGGCATCAATAGGATTTTCAAGAGAGCTGGTCATTGGCTTCATTTTCTTTGCAGCCGAAGAATTTGACGCAGCTGATGCCTTCCTTTTCTTCACTGCATCTCGCTCTGCAGCCTTGGTCTTCTTCACTTCATAGGCAGAAGGAAGAATAGGAGTTGGTGTAGGCGCGAGAGGAGCTGAGGAATTAGGTTGATGTTCTTCAGGCGCAACTGATGCAGTTGCCCTGATCTCTTCAGTTTCTTTAGGCGCACCACTAGTGGATGCCCTGGCAATTTCTTCAGCGGCTGGGATGGAGTCATCAGCCCTGGAACTTGTATTTTCATCAGCAGGCTGAAAGTCATCAGTGGTGCTGGCATGTTCTTCAGCAGGCTGAGCAGAGTCTGCAACCTGAGGATTTTCTTGTTGTGATGGGGCTGCAACAGTTGTCATTTTCTTCGTCAGGTTGACGAATCTCACTTTGGCTCCTTGCCAATCAGCATTGTATGCATCGAAGTCCTTGCTGAGGGCTTGGATTTCAGATTGAGCCTTGAGAAGTTCCTCAGGAGTCAGTCTGACAACATTCTTCTTCAGAAGCTTCTCCTTTCTAGATTGAGCTCTCTTTATCTCTCTTGCCTTCTCATATTTCCATTTCTCTTGAGAGATGAAATGGGTCAGCATGTGACTTTGACCGGGAGTCAGAGGCAGATCAGGCATTGGAGTGTTCGGATCCTTGTGCCAGAGATCAATGTAGTCTAGGATCTTCTTCGGATCCAAAAGCAGTGGCACAGACGTCCCTTTGGCTCTAGCGGCCTTCACTTGTCGGTCTCTGATGATTTCTGCAAGTTCTTCATCAGAAGCTTCATCATCAGATGGCACTTGGAATGCAACCTGTTTCTTCCTTGGACTTGGCCGAGGACCACGTCCAGCTGTTGCTTTTGTCTTCAACAGAGTGGGGCCTGATGAGGACATTGGTGCAGATGAGGAACTCGCTGAGACACCAGAAGCAATTGAGAAACCCTGAGTCCTTTGACATGTAGCCAGATGCACAGGAGTTGAGGACTTTGATGGAGCTGCTGAGGACTTTGGTGGAGCAGTAGCAGTCTGAGGAATTTGCCGTGAGGGCGCAGCTGAGGAACTTGGCCGTGAGGGCGCTGATGGTGAAGCACTTGGCTTACGAGCAGGCTTCTTCGGCATTGATTTCCTCGGTTTGACCGAGGTCTCAGCGGCAGCAGCAGCGGCAGAATCCTCATTGAATTTCCTCACTGCCTCCTTGGCTTGCCTTGCTAATTTTGCTTGGCGCTTAGCCCATTCTTCAGGAAAGTCTTCACCACTTTTGATGCTAGTGGGATCAGCGACTTGGCCAGGTGCCAGTGGAGCTCTAGGGCACGGAGGATTGAGGGCGAATTTCTTCATGTATTTTGGAGTAACATATCGATATTCCCTCCATTCCCTTGCCCATCTCCGTTCAATTCTCTGAATGCGCACCTTGCGCTAATTCTTGTTTTCTTTGCCAAACTTGGCTTCAACAGGTGTACAATAATCCTTGTAGAGTTCATCAGGGATTTCGAAAGCAGTCATGACCTCAGGCCTCTTTCCTCCTTTCTGTGGTCTCTTTCCTTCAGTCATATTCTTCAGATGAGGAATTGAACAACCGAGCACTCTGAAGAAGTATGCAGTTTTTCTTCGAGGAACGCTGCAAATGAGTGAAGTTGATGAGAACCTAGTGATTCAGCAGCGGTCATGAGTACCTGTGAACAGAGTGTAGGTGCGAGGAATTTGAAGGGGTCATATGCGTTCTCAGAAGGATTTTTCAAAAAGACAAGTTTTGAGGAATTTGACCCGTTGAGCCTTGAGGAATTTCACTACACGCTCTTTGTCATAGGTTCCAGAGTTGTACAGATCGAAAATCCACACAATTGGGAATCTTGAAGAAAATGAGTGCTTCGAGAAATGGATCAAGAGCATACAGTGTGTGAGGTGTTCATATGTGTGAAGATTTGAAGAATAAAACACCTTTGAAGATTTTCAGGAAAGTTTGAGAATCAAAGTGAGTAATAAGAGTAACTTTTAATTACCCGAACCGAAGAACACGACGAACTGAGATGAACAGATGTGAAGTTCGTCCGGTTCGATCTCCCACGCCCTAACTTGGCAGAGGGAAACAGCTACGGCGGCGGCGGAGTGAAGATTTCCGCAGCCGGCGCGAGTACGACAGCAACGAGGTCGAGGCAATGAAGCTCTTCCTCACCGGCGATGATGGAGTAGCGGCGGCGCTAGGGTTTGAGGAGCTCGAGCGAGAGACAACGACCGAGCGGAGTAAATGAAGTGAGGAGGGGAGAGGGGTATTTATAGCCACGGTAAAAAAACTGTTCGCCCGAAGATTTTGGGACGAACATGCCCCTGCTCTTTCTCCTTCACGCGACATGTGTCACCCACGTACTGTGAAGATGAGATCGTGTAAGATCGTGGGTGAATAAAATAATGCAACGTGGGATGCGGAACGGTTTGAGCGGTAAAACCGAAAATCTAGATAAGATTTGTTTTAAAGTTTGGTTCGCAATTTCTTCAGCTGTCAAGGACACAGCGAAGACTTTGAACGAGTTTCAATTAGAACGCACATGAAGAATTTGTGAATAGATTGGGTTGAGTATAGCATAGAGGGGGAAGGGTCCGATCACATTCACTTCGCAGAAAAAGCAACATGAAGAAATAGCAATAAGTGAATGCTGTAGAGGACATAAACTCATATATATATAGTCAATGAAGAAAAACGACGGAAACCGTGAAGATTTTGCAAAGTTGAAGAATTTGAAAAACTGAAGAATTTCAAAACTGAGGAAAAACTCAAATTGAAGATTTTCAACTTTTTGTGGTGGCGTAACCCACCGTATAAGAATGATGATTTCAGACACCGCGTACAATTGTCGTAGGGTTCTGAGAATCAAATTCTTCATTAATTTCTTCACACTTAGAGTGTTATTCTTCATTGATTGAAGAAAAACGTTTCTTCATGTGTTGCACATCTAAGTCATCAATTCTGCATAAGGGTTAGGATGTGTGTCCTTTTCAAAGAACATTCGAAGATTCTAAGATATTTAGCTCACACTGCAACTTGCTAAATCTCTTCTCATCCAAGGGCTTAGTGAAGATATCAGCTAGCTGTTCTTCAGTCTTCACATGCTCGATGGAGATGTCGCCCTTCAACACATGATCACGAAGAAAATGATGACGAATCTGGATGTGCTTTGTCTTCGAATGCTGAACTGGGTTGTGAGCAATCTTGATGGCACTATCATTGTCGCAGAGGAGAGGCACATTCTTCATGTTGATGCTATAGTCCTTGAGGGTTTGCTTCTTCCAAAGCAGTTGAGCACAGCATGAGCCAGCAGCAATGTATTCAGCTTCAGCAGTAGACAGTGATACGCAGTTTTGTTTCTTCGAGGACCAACAGACCAAAGATCGTCCGAGGAAATGACAAGTGCCAGATGTTGACTTGCGGTCCACACGATCACCAGCATAGTTAGAGTCAGAATATCCAATGAGATCAAAAGCAGAGCCCTTGGGGTACCATAATCCTAGTTTTGGTGTGTGAGCTAGATATCGAAGAATATGCTTCACAGCCTTATGGTGTGATTCCTTCGGTGCAGCTTGAAATCGGGCACACATGCAAACACTAAGCATTATATCTGGCCTAGATGCACATAAGTACAATAAAGAACCAATCATGGAGCGGTATACCTTGTGATCGAAGTCAATACCATTTTCATCAGTGCACAGATGGCCATTTGTGGGCGTAGGAATTTTGACTCCTTTGCAATCTTGCATGCCGAATTTCCTCAGTACATCTTTGAGGTATTTATCCTGAGATATGAATATGCCATTGCGCTGCTGACGAATTTGAAGACCTAAGAAGAATTTCAACTCTCCCATCATAGACATTTGATATTCTTCGCTCATCATATAGGCAAATTCATCACTATAACGTTGGTCAGTACAACCAAAGATAATATCATCAACATATATTTGGCACACAAACAGTTCACCATCATATGATTTAGTAAAAAGAGTAGGGTCAAGTGAACCGGGTGTGAAGCCATTCTTCATGAAGAATTCCTTCAATGTATCATACCACGCCCGAGGGGATTGCTTGAGGCCATACAGGGCCTTATTGAGTCTGAAGACTTTGTCAGGATTCTTTGGATCTTCAAAACCTGGGGGTTGAGCAACATATACTTCTTCCTCAAGCTTACCATTGAGGAATGCACTTTTCACATCCATTTGATATAAGATGATATCATGATGGTTAGCATAGGCAAGTAAAATGCGAATAGCCTCAAGTCTAGCAACAGGTGCAAAAGTTTCATCGAAATCAATTCCTTCAACCTGTGTGTAGCCTTGAGCTACTAGTCATGCCTTATTCCTCACCACAAGGCCATTTTCATCTTCCTTGTTGCGGTAGATCCACTTTGTGGCAATGATATTATGCTTGCGAGGATCTGGGCGATTGACCAATTCCCAGACATTGTTAAGCTCGAACTGATGTAATTCTTCTTGCATAGCCTGAATCCACTCTGGCTCCAGAAAAGCTTCATCTACCTTAGTGGGCTCTGTGATAGAGACAAAAGCATAGTGCCCACAAAAGTTAGATAAATGTGAAGCTTTTGAGCGTGTGAGAGGACCTAGTGCGCTAATGTCGTCGATGATCTTCTCCACTTGCACTTCTTTTGCAACGCGAGGATGAGCTGGTCGTCGCCGAGGATTTTGATCAGCATTTTCTTCAGCACCATTTTCCTCATCATGTTCTTCAGGTGCATCAGCTCGACGTTCTTCATGAACAGGAATGAATTCTTCAGCAGATTCTTCAGTAGGAATTATATCCTTAGTTGCCTTGAGCCTGATAGCATCCTCAGGTGCTGGTTCATCTAACACAGAAGGTAGGTGCTCTCTTTGCGAGCCATTAGTTTCATCGAACCGCACGTCTACAGTGTCAACAATCTTGTGAAGAACAATGTTGAAGACTCTGTAGGTGTGCGAGTCCTTTCCGTAACCAAGCATAAAACCTTCATGTGCCTTCGGTGCAAATTTAGAGTTGTGGTGAGGATCTCTAATCCAGCATTTAGCACCGAAGACTTTGAAATAACTCACATTGGGTTTCTTGTCAGTGGGGAGTTCATAGGCCGTCTTCTTGAAGAATTTGTGAAGATATACTCTGTTGATGATGTGGCACGCAGTATCAATTGCATCAATCCAAAAACGCTGAGGCGTTTTGTATTCATCAAGCATAGTGCGAGCAATCTCAACAAGAGTTCTGTTCTTGCGCTCCACGACGCCATTCTGCTGAGGAGTATAGGGAGCAGATAACTCATGAGTAATACCAAGTTCATCAAGATAGGCATCAAGACCGGAATTCTTGAACTCAGTTCCATTGTCACCTCTAATATGCTTGATCTTCACACCAAAGTTGGTTGAAGCCCTCGAAGAAAATCGTTTGAAGACTTCCTGCACTTCATGTTTGTAAGTAACAATGTGTACCCATGTATATCGAGAGTAATCATCAACAATGACAAAACCTTATAGAGATGCATCATTAGTGACTGCTGAGTAATGGTTAGGTCCGAAGAGGTCCATGTGAAGCAATTCGAATGGACGTGTAGTGGTCATGATAGTCTTCGTTGGATGCTTGGCCTTGGTCATTTTTCCAGCTTCACAAGCTCCGCATAAGTGATCCTTGAGGAATTTGACATTCTCAATGCCAATGACATGCTTCTTCTTCGCAAGCGTGTTCAAATTCCTCATGCCTGCATGACCAAGTCGTCGATGCCATAGCCAGCCTTCTGAAGCTTTTGCAAGTAGACACATGGCTGGTTGCGGTCCTGTAGAGAAATCAACCATATACAGGTCTCCTCTCCTAAAGCCTTCGAAGACTTTGGAATTGTCAGCTTCCATAATCACAACACAGTGATACTTGCCAAAGACAACAACCATATCAAGATCACAAAGCATTGAGACTGACATGAGATTGTATCCTAAGGACTCAACAAGCATGACTTTGTCCATGTGTTTATCCTTAGAGATTGCAACCTTACCAAGACCCAATACCTGACTTTTGCCTTTGTCAGCAAAGATGATATGCTTTAGAGGTGACGGTGATAAGGGAGCATCCATCAATAGATTCTTGTCACCAGTCATGTGATTCGTACATCCACTATTGAGGACCCATTCAGTGGTTTTGGGTTGATCATCCTGCAGATGAATTAGTGTAGCTTACAATCTCATATGCTTCATCAGTGAAGAATATGATATCAAGTTCATTAGATGAATTTCATCAAGCAGTAAACAGATATAGCAGTATGAGGACGTGTGAAATGAAAGTTCATTTCATCATGATTCGCCTGCGTCCTTTCAGGCATTTTTGTCAGGTCCCCAGCAAATTCTTCAGACGTTAAAGCACGTCTGGAGACCTGACCCTACAGAAGAGATTAGTTCTTTTTCTTCACCACCCACATCTGAAGGGGTGGCAAAGAGTTCATCTTTCTGCGAGCACCGTGTGAGAATGGGGGCAAAGATGCCAAACCATTTTGTTTCACATAAGATGGGTTAGGGTAAGCATATGAATAAGCAGAGTAATTCTTCGAGGACTTATGAACATAATGGTTTGAAGAATAATGCATATATTCATAGCCCTTAGCTCTACCCTGCGAGACAGAGTTGTTAGCACGATGATAATCATATGAGGACTTTGGTCCTTTTGAGGAATTTGATCCATTTGATGAATTTGGTCCATATGAGGACTTTGATCTGGGGTTCTTGTTCTTCACAGGTGATGTCATGAGGACATTCACCTGAAGACTTTCAACATAACTTTTGGGAACCCAGATTTTCTTCATAGGGGAACCGTTCCTGCAGTTAGTGCCAACATATCTAGCAAATACTTCACCATTCTGATTTTTGAACAGTTTATAGTTGGAGTCAAATGACTCATCAAAAGAATGAGGAGATTCACATGTAAAGCCAGATAAGTTAGATGGATCAACTGGAGGTCCCTTTGCAGCAACCCATGAGGTTTTGGGGTACTGCTCAGGCTTCCAATATGTTCCATCAGCATTGAGTTTCCTCTCAAAGGCAATACCCTCTTTCCTAGGGTTTCTATTGAGGATCTGCTTTTTAAGCACATCACATAGAGTCTGATGCCCTTTGAGGCTTTTGTACATGCCTGTCATGTACAATTCCTTCAGCCCTGCATTGTCAATGATACTAGCAATGTCCTCAGATGAGGAATTAGTGATAGCATAGGCAGATGAAGAATTTGTAACAGTTGAAGCATTTGAACATTCAGGTGAAGAATTAGCAGATTCACGTTCAATGCACTTTAAGCATGGAGGAACAAATTCTTCCTGAGAAGCGCTGATTTATTGAGCTAGTAATGAATCGCGCTCCTTCTGAAGATCTTCATAACACACTCTTAGCTTTTCATGATCTTCCTTTCTTTGAAGAAGTTCAGAAGAAAGCTTCTCGTGATCTTGCTTTTCTTGAAGAAACTCATAAGAAAGTTTCTCATGATCAGATAAGAGAGTGTTATGATGACCTTGAAGGTTATCAAACCTAGACTGAAGTCTCTGAAGATTTTCAGTCAGGGCTTTAGTGCGATCCATTTCTTCACCCAACATATCATCACTTTTGTCTAGCATGGTTTGAACCTTTTCAAAAGCCCGTTGTTGTTTTACAGCAATCTTAGCAAGTTTAGAGTAGCTGGGCTTGAGATCCTCATCAGATTCATTTTCAATAGATTCAGAGGAGTTGTATTTGAGTACCTTTGCACCCTTTGCCATGAAGCAATAGGTGGGAGCGTAGCCATCATTATCTTCATCAGGCTTGTTGGTCGATTTCTTCAGTGTTGAAGATGGACTTGCTGACGAAAGCAGTAGCGACGGCCAGACTCGCCACACCAGATTCAGATTCTTCAGAAGCCTTCTCTTCATCATTTTCCTCAGATTTAGCTTCAGAGTCCATTTCCTTGCCAATGAATGCCCGAGCCTTCTTGGAGCTGCTCTTCTTGTGAGATGAAGACTTCGAGGATTTCGATGACGAAGATTTTGACGATTTATTCTTCTCCTTTGCATCATCAGAACTGTAATCCTTGTATTTCTTCTTCTTCATTTCCTTTTCCCACTGAGGACAATCTTGAATAAAGTGACCAGGTTTCTTGCATTTGTGGCACAACCTTCTCTTATAGTCACTGGATGAAGAATCACTGCTTCTTGAGGATTTTCCAAAGCGACCACGTCTTGAGAACTTCTGGAATTTCTTCACGAGCAGTGCTAGCTCCTGGCTCAATTCTTCAGGATCACCAAGGCTACTACCAGAGTCTTCATATTCAGAATCAGACACAGCCTTGGCCTTCAGGGCACGTGGTTTGCCATAGTTTGAACCATAGAGATCTCTCTTTTCAGCAAGCTGGAACTCGTGAGTATTTAGCCTTTCGAGGATATCAGCAGGATCAAGAGACTTGTAATCAGCACGTTCTTGTATCATCAGTCCCAGAGTATCAAATGATGAATCAAGCGATCTCAACAGTTTCTTCACTACTTCATGATCAGTGATGTCAGTGGCACTGAGGGCTTGAAGCTCATTTGAGATGTCAGTGAGGCGATCAAAGGTTTGTTGGACATTTTCATTGTCAAGTCTTTTGAAGCGGTTGAAGAGATTCCGAAGAACATCAACTTGAGAGTCACACTGAGTTGAGACTCCTTCATTCACTTTGGACAGCCTATCCCAGATAAGCTTAGCAGTTTCCAAAGCACTCACTCTTCCATACTGTCCTTTACTCAGATGGCCACATATGATATTCTTCGCTTGAGAATCGAGTTGCTTGAATCTCTTCACATCGGTAGCGTTCAGTGAGGGAGTGACAGAGGGGACACCATTTTCCACAACATACCAGAGATCGTTGTCAATTGCCTCAAGATGCATTCGCATCTTGTTCTTCCAGTAGGGGTAGTCCGTCCCATCAAAGGTAGGACACCCAGCCGAGACCTTGATCATACCTGCGGTCGACATAACTAAAACTCCAGGCGGTTAAACCAAAATCACACAGAACAAGGGAGTACCTCGCTCCGATACCAATTGAAAGTGCGTTATATCGACTAGAGGGGGGTGAATAGGCGATTTTTATGAATTCTTCACTGAGGAATTTGCCGGTGAGGAAATTCCTTAGCGAAGAACTACTTGCAGCGGAATAAGTACTCAGAAGTAAACATAACAGGATACAAGCATAGTCATCATGATGAAATGAAGACTATCACAGAGTACAGAAAGCGTAAACACAGGATAACAAGATGAAGACAAACAGACTGAAGAAATTGAACTGAGGAATTTGAGAAAGTCTTCAGTCAAAGTCTTCAAGCACAGATATGAACAACATTCAACACAGTAATGAGGAAATGGAAGGGTTGAGGAAATAGAACCAGTTAGTTGGTGAAGACAATGATTTGGTAAACCAGTTCCAACTGCTGTCTCAGTTGTACGTCTGGTTGGAGCGGCTGAGTATTTAAACTCGAGGACACACAGTCCCGGACACCCAGTCTCTGAGCCGCAACTCAGGACACCCAGTCCTCACCGTATTCTCCTTGAACTAAGACCACGTAGGTCTCGTACAATCACTCGTGGTAAGTCTTCAGTTGACTTCCAAACCTTCACAGACTTGGTCACTCGGCGATCCACAATTCCTCTTGGATGCTCTAGACCTTGGCGCCTAATCGTCTGGAAGAAGCACAGTCTTCAAAGGTAACAAGCGTCGGATCCATGCAGGATCAATTTCTTCAGTGATGCTCAATCACTTTGGGTTTGTGGGGCTTTGGTTTTGGGATTTTCCTCACTTGATGATTTTCGCTCAAAGTCCTCTGAGGATGGGTTGCTCTCAGATGACAAGTGACAAGTTCTCTCGGAGCAGCCAACCAACTAGTGGTTGTAGGGGGCGGCTATTTATAGCCTAGGGAGCAGCCCGACATGATAAGACATAAATGCCCTTCAATGATATGACCGTTAGGTGGACAAGATATTTTGGACAGCCGGTGCGCAGCACAGCAACGGTTGGAAATTTGACTCTCAAATTCCTCAGGGCTATCATGTTCCTCACTGTGTAGGCAATTCGCACTGGCGAATTCCTAACTCCTCAGTCAGAGCAAAGTCCTCAGTGACCAGAAGAACTGCGTCTCTGTCACTGAAGAAAATGACTAAACTGTATGAGATTTCCAATGGCTTCACTCGAAGGGATTGGTAGGTTTAGGATTTTGAGTTGAGCATCACATGGAAATTTTTCCTTAGTATTTCCTCGACCCCCTTTAACAGTACGGTGTTTCCTATGACTCAAGAAAGAGAAAATGAAACTACGAAAACAAAAGTCTTCATGCTTCATGTTCCTCGAATGAATATCAAATCTTCAAGGTCACACCAATTTCTTCACTTTCAAAGTCTTCAGAAAGTCTTCAGTATATCAAAGTCTTCGGTCGAAGAACTTCATTTTTAGGGGTCGACTTTCTCTGTAAATATCAAACTCCTCATAGACTTATAGACCTGTGTACACTCACAAATGCATCAGTCCCTTAACATATAAGTCTTCAATACACCAAAATCACTAAGGGGCACTAGATGCACTTACACACGCCGGCTGTCCCAAAATATCTTATCCACCTAACGGTCATATCATTGAAGGGCATTTATGTCTTATCATATCGGGCTGCTCCCTAGGCTATAAATAGCCACCCCCTACAACCACTAGTTGGTTGGCTGCTCCGAGAGAACTTGACACTTGTCATTTGAGAGGAACCCATCCTTTGAGGACTTTGAGCGAAAATCATCAAGTGAGGAAAATCCCAAAACCAAACCCCCACAAACCCAAAGTGATTGAGCATCACTGAAGAAATTGATCCTGCGTGGATCCGACGCTTGTTACCTTTGAAGACTATGCTTCTTCCAGACGGTTAGGCGTCAAGGTCTAGAGCATCCAAGAGGAATTGTGGATCGCCGAGTGACAAGGTCTGTGAAGGTTTGGAAGTCACCTGAAGACTTACCACGAGTGATTGGACGAGGCCTGCGTGGTCTTAGTTCAAGGAGAATACGGTGAGGACTGGGTGTCCTAAGTTGCGGCTCAGAGACTGGGTGTCCGGGACTGCGTGTCCTTGAGTTTAAATACTCAGCTGCTCCAACCAGACGTACAACCGAGACAGCAGTTGGAACTGGTCTACCAAATCATTGTCTTCACCAACTAACTAGTTCTATCTCCTCAACCCTTTCATTTCCTCATTACTGTGTTGAATGTTGTTCATATCTGTGCTTGAAGACTTTGACTGAAGACTTTCACAAATTCCTCAGTTCAATTTCTTCAGTCTGTTTGTCTTCATCTTGTTTTATCCTGTGATTACGCTTTCTGTACTCTTTGCTAGTCTTCATTTCATCATGATGACCATGCTTGTATCCTGTTATGTTTACTTCTGAGTACTTATTCCGCTGCAAGTAGTTCTTCGCTAAGGAATTTCCTCACCAGCAAATTCCTCAGTGAAGAATTCATAAAAATCGCCTATTCACCCCCCCTCTAGTCAATGTAACGCACTTCCAGGCACAAGTAGTGGCTCTTGGCGGCGGGCGGCCTCCGCGAGCCGCTCCTTCTCTGCGGCCAGGGCTTCCGCCTGTGCCAGCGCCCTCTCGGCGGACGCGGCAGACAAGTCCGCCTGCTCCTTGGCCAGGCAGTCGGCTTCCGCCTCATCACGCGCCTCCCGCGCATTCTTCTCTGTCGCCTCCTGGAGGTCGGCGGCCGGGTCGATGCGCTGGCTGGTCGAGGAGGTCGCTGCCGACCTGAGGACCGAGCCGGCACCCGACTTCTCAAGGGTCAGCGGGGCCCTGAAACAAGAGGACAAGTCAGAAGATTTTCACGACAGATTGATGAAAAAACAAGGAGTAAGGGAATGATGCTTACGCCGACACCATAATTGGCACCTTCGCTGCCTCTGATGCTGGGTCGCCCTGGCCGCGGTTTCTCTCCGCCTGGTCGCCGCGGCCGGGTTCTTGGGCTTCTTTGGGGCGCTGCCGAACAAGGTCGAGCCCTGTTTCCGCTTGCGCTTGCCGCCCGGGGCGGGCGGCCCAGAAGAGGGGCCGACGGCGGTGGTGGCGGAGCTCCGGGCGAGGCGCGGCTCGTCTTTGTCTTCGTCTTCGTCGTCGTGAGGCCAAGCCTCCACACCGCCGCCTCCCCCGGAGCCGCCTGCTCTACTACCACCGTCCGCTCTGCCGCCGTCGCCGCCTGTCGCGTCGTCGACCAGGGCGGCCACCCCCAGGTCGGGGTCGTCCACGTCACTCTCCGCCCTGTCCGCCTGGAGGTTATGACCCGGCTCCAGGAGGGCGGCCGCTGCCTCAGACATATAAATCTGCAACCAAGAAGGAATCAAGTCTTGAAGGGCGGCGCCATAAAGAGAAACAAAGCAGAAGAAAGCAGTTCAAAGGACAAAAGAGAAGAAACTTACAGCAGGAGGCGGGTTGTGGCGAGAGTACGGCCGCTTCCCGTACCGCCACTCCTTCTCCGACATCTTGAGGTCGGAGATCTCGTTTACCATCCGCGGGACTTTGGCAGGCGGCATTCCCTTCGTGCACAAATGGCACGGATCATGGTGTTCGCCCATCCGGAAGATTGAATGAGGGCGGCTCTGGAGCGGGAGGACTCGGCGCTCCACAAAGGCGACGAGGAGGTCGGCGGCCACGAGGACCTCCGACTCCTGGAGCACTCGGAGTCGCCCAATGGCGACCGCCGCATCTGCCGACACCAGCTTTGGCTTGTACTTCCAGGAGACGCAGGCTCCGGCGGGGGGGCGGCCTTGTAGGCCGGCAGGTTGAGGAAGTCAGCGGCAGGGTCCACGTTCTCGACGTAGAAGTAGGACTGCTGCCACATCTTCACCGACTGCGCCGGCTTGATGACGGGGAAGGCGTTTCTCTACGCTGGCCAGCGCACGGCGACGAAGCCCCCGCACTCGGCCGCCGTCTCCTTGGCGGAGGTGCCGAGCTTTCCATAGAAGAACGCTCCCCACAGCTCGACGGTGGGGAGGATGCCGAGGTAGCCCTCGTACGCCGTGACGAAGGCGGAGAGCAAGGTCACGGTGTTGAGCGTGAGATGGTGGGGTTGAAGGCTGTAGAAGTTGAGGAAGGTGCGGAAGAAGTTGCTCGCCGGGAGGCCGAAGCCCCGCAGGAAATGCGAGCGGAAGACGACCCGCTCGCCTTCTTGCGGCGCCGGCGAGATCTCCATCTCCGGCGGCACCCGCGCCTTGACGAAGGCCGCACTGGGCATCCGGCGCGTGTCCCGGAGGAAGGCGATGTGATCCTCAATCACGGTCGATCCATCCCAGTCGGCCATGGCTCCGGCTGGCGGCGCGGGGGGAGAGACGCGCCGACGACAAGCAACGACGGCAGCGCAATGGCAGCAGCAGCGGAGGCTGGGAGGAGAAGAAGAAGAGTGGGAGGGGGCGCAGGAACTTTGCCGCACCTCTCCCCTCTTCCTACTTATAGCGCCCGAGCTATGTAGCCAAGGGGGCGGGACGTGGGGTTGTGGGATTAACTGCACCCACACCCCCACGACTCCCCGTCTCCCGCGCGCATTTACCCCGTCGTGAATAGTCGTGGGGATGGAAACCGCCCCCTCCGGCGCAGTGAATCCGCCCAGTTGCCGAGGCGAGGTAGTGGCGGGCCCGGCCCGGTGTAATGTCCCATCCAGAGCGTGGGGTGGCAGGCTCATCAGGCTGACGTGCGCCACGTGGCGCGTCCGCGGCGGGCGGCTGCCTGGGAAGCTTAACAGGCATGCCACCTGTTTCCCGCCTTGAAGTTCAAAATCGACCACATAGCTCCACCTGGGTGAGGCCGGCTTGAGCAGTCAGCTAGCCACAAGACGGATCGACATCTCCCCAGAGCTCGGTGAGGGGAGAAGCCGCTGAGACCTCGCGGTCCCTCGACCACGACGTGTCACTGGCTTCGGGGACTAATGTCGGAGTAATGGGCCACGGGTAGGCTCACCCGAGTACCAAGATTTATCAAGACATTGGGCCAGCTCCGCCTAGCTGGGCCCCAAGCCAAAACTCCGCCCTTTGGGGCCGGTTGGCTCAGTGGCCGGCTGCCAGAGGGCGGGTGACCCAAGACTATGGCACTCCGGGCGGCCACCTTCCAGAGAGGGCGGCAACAGGTGGGCGGCCACCTCACAACCACAGCATGGCCAAGCCCCCCCTTCGAGAGTACAAGATAGAGCATGGCTACAGTAAGGCGTGTCGCCTCCAATGCTCAGGACGGGCATGGCTACAGTGCTCCGTATAGACGGAGATCTCCGCACGACGGGGCACTATGCCATGTCTCCCCTGACGTTGCTCCGGGCAGGCGGAGTCCTGTTCCCCACGACGGCCTGTCGGTACGGCCTGCCAGAGACGGGACCTATCGGGCAGTGCCCCCAAGGAAGACGGCGGAAGCTCGACCAGGCGGATTCCAGAGGAGCCGGCCTCCATCAGGCGGTCGTCTCTTATCCCGAGGCTAGCACGCCATTAAGTTGATAAGACCAGTTGTGGCTACAGTGGCCTCCCGCCAGGCGGCGGGACTGTAGCCACGCAAATATGACCAAGCTCCCGTCACCAACGATACGGCTACAGTGAGCAGCCGCCAACTAGTCGGCGGGGCCCGCCAGGCGGCGGGCCCCAGCGGTCGGCGGAGAAGCCGGAGGCTGGAGACACTGACAACCAGGCCCAGCAGCCGGCCAGATTACTATTGTACCCCTAGGGGGTAGGACTATATAAACCCCCCAGGCCACCCATGCAAAGGGTTCGACCCCATTAGAACTAGCTACCTCCTAGAGCATGAAGAGAGCTAAGTCGTGCCTCCTTCTGCCTCTAGCATACAACTCAAGGAGCACCATTGTATCACTTGTGCCTTAGTGATCATGTGGAGACCCCGCAGAGCAGGACTAGGGGTGTTATCTCCTAGGAGAGCCCCGAACCTGGGTAAAGTACGTCAGCGTTCGTGTCTACGCCTTATCCCGCTTCCAGGCACCAGCGACGTTCTACTCGCTCCCACCATGATAAGCCATCCATTGGCATATGTCCCACCCAACCCCCGACATTAATTCTCTACCAACATAAGCATTAAAACTTTCTTGCCTAGCCATAAAGTCATCAAATTCATCTAAACATTGGCTATGAATTTTAGTAGACAGGATTTCAACTTTATCATATCTATAGAGAGAATTTACCTTTACTACATGTGTCGGGTTATCAAGACAATGTGTTTCTTCGACAGGCGGTATATTAAGACCATGTATTTCTTCAATAGGAGGTAAATTCTTAACATCTTCAGCTTTAATACCTTTTTTATTTCATAGATTTCTTTGCCTCTTGCATATCTTCAGGACTGAGAAATAGAACACCCCTCTTCTTCGGAGTTGGTTTAGGAATAGGCTCAGGAGTTGGCTCAGGAGTTTGCTCAATTGGCTCTGGAAGAGTCCAATTATTTTCATTAGTCAACATATTATTCAATAATAATTCAGCTTCGTCGACTGTTCTTTCCCTGAAAATACAACCAGCACAACTATCCAAGTAGTCCTTGGAAGCGTTGGTTAGTCCATTATAAAAGGTATCAAGTATTTCATTTTTCTTAAGAGGATGATCAAGCAAAGCATTAAGTAACCGGAGAAGCCTCCACCAAGCTTGTGGGAGACTCTATTCTTCGATTTGCACAAAATTATATATTTCCCGCAAGGTAGCTTGTTTCTTATGAGCAGGGAAATATTTAGTAGAGAAGTAATAAATCATATCCTGGGGACTACGCACACAACCAGGATCAAGAGAATTAAACCAAGTTTTAGCACCACCCTTTAATGAGAACGGAAATATCTTAAGGATATAGTAATAGCGGGATTTCTCATCATTAGTAAACAGAGTGGCTATATCATTTAACTTAGTAAGATGTGCCACAACAGTTTCAGATTCACTGCCATAAAAAGGATCAGATTCAACCAAAGTAATAATTTCAGGATCAATAGAGAATTCATAATCCTTATCAGTAACAAAGATAGGCAAATTAGCAAAAGCAGGGTCATATTTCATTCTAGCATTCAGAGTTTTCTGTTTAAGTTTAGCTAGTAACTTCTTAAGATCAGATCTATCATTGCAAGAAAAAAGATCTCTAGCAGTTTCTTCATCCATAACATAACCCTCAGGAACAACAGGCAATTCATACTTAGGGGGAGAACCTTCATCATCACTATCATCAATAATTTCATCTTCAATAATTTCATTCTCTCTAACCCTAGCAAGTTGTTCATCAAGAAATTCACCTAATGGCAAAGTAGTATCAAGCATAGAAGTAGTTTCATCATAAGTATCATGCATAGCAGAAGTGGCATCATCAATAACATGCGACATATCAGAATTCATAGCCGTAGCAGGTTTAGGTGTCGCAAGCTTACTCAAAACAGAAGGAGAATCTAGTGCAGAGCTAGATGGTAGTTCCTTACCTCCCCTCGTAGTTGAGGGGAAAATCTTAGTTCTTTCGTCTTTCAAGTTCCTCATAGTGATCAGCAGATATAAATCCCAAGTGACTTAAGGAATAGAGCTATGCTCCCCGGCAACGGCGCCAGAAAATAGTCTTGATAACCCACAAGTATAGGGGATCGCAACAGTTTTCGAGCGTAGAGTATTCAACCCAAATTTATTGATTCGACACAAGGGGACCAAAGAATATTCTCAAGTATTAGCAGTTGATTTGTCAATTCAACCACACCTGGATAATTTAGTATGCACGGCGGTGAGCATCATGAAATTGGTGATGGAGGATGGTTGATGATGACAACGGCGATGAATCCCCCTCTCCGGAGCCCCGAACGGACTCCAGATCAGCCCTCCCGAGAGAGATTAGGGCTTCGCGGTGGCTCTGTATCGTAAAACGCGATGAAACTTTCTCTCTGATTTTTTTCTCCGCGAAACGGAATATATGGAGTTGGAGTTGAGGTCGGTGGAGCATCAAGGGGCCCACGAGACAGGGGGCGCGCCCAGGGGAGGGGGCGCGCCCCCCACCCTCGTGGACAGGGTGTGGGCCCCCTAGCCTTGATTCTTTCGCCAGTATTTTTTATATTTTCCAAAAGTTATCTCCATGGATTTTTAGGTCATTCCGAGAACTTTTGTTTTCTCAACAATAAACAACACCATGGCAGTTCTGCTGAAAACAGCGTCAGTCCGAGTTAGTTTCATTCAAATCATGCAAGTTAGAGCCCAAAACAAGGGCAAAAGTGTTTGGAAAAGTAGATACATTGGAGACGTAGCAATAACCTCAAATTTAACCAACAAAATGTTAATGCATGTTACAAAAATTATATAACTGGAAACTATGTTCAAATACGAATCCAACGATATAATCTTTGGCGACATGCATTCGTATTTTATTAATTAAATCCTACTTATAAACCAGGACAGGGGTATAGTAGGTAAATAAATTGCAAACATTTTTATTAAATGTATGTGTATGTGTCGTTTCATCCTCCTCTCGCATGTCTTGTCACCCCGCTGTCGGTCTGCCGCAGACGGTTCAAGTGCAAGCTTGAGCAGTCGCGCGGGGGCGTTCTTTTAGCCAAACGTTGGTGAACCCATTCCCGCGCAACCGGGTAGGTTCCCGCGCAAGCTTCCCACCCGACTCGGTGAAATCCCCCAAAATCCCAATGCTTACCGGCCTACTATATAAACCCTCACGGCTGGTGAGGGAGTCCTGGATTAGGGGGTGTCCGGACAGCCGGACTATCATCGTCCGCCGGACTCCAAGACCATGAAGATGCAAGATTGAAGACTCCGTCCCGTGTCCGGATGGGACTTTCCTTGGCGTGGAAGGCAAGCTTGGCAATACGGATATGTAGATCTCCTACCATTGTAACCGACTCTGTGTAACCCTAACCTCCTCCGGTGTCTATATAAACCGGAGGGCTTTAGTCCGTAGGACACAACATACATTACAACAATCATACCATAGGCTAGCTTTAGGGTTTAGCCTCCTTGATCTCGTGGTAGATCCACTCTTGTACTACCCATATCATCAATATTAATCAAGCAGGACGTAGGGTTTTACCTCCATCAAGAGGGCCCGAACCTGGGTAAAACATCGTGTCCCTTGTCTCCTGTTACCATCCGCCTAGACGCACAGTTCGGGACCCCCTACCCGAGATCCGCCGGTTTTGACACCGACATTGGTGCTTTCATTGAGAGTTCCTCTGTGTCGTCACCGATAGGCTCGATGGCATCTTCAATCAACAACGCTGTCCAGGGTGAGACTTTTCTCCCCGGACAGATCTTCGTATTCGGCGGCTTCGCACTGCGGGCTAATTCACTTGGCCATCTGGAGCAGATCGAAAGCTACGCCCCTGGCCATCAGGTCAGATTCGGAAGCCTAAACTTCACAGCCGACATCCGCGGGGACTTGATCTTCGACGGGCTCGAACCAAAGCCAAGCGCGCCGCACTGTTGCGATGGGCACGATCTAGCTCTGCCGCCGAACAGTGCCTTGGTGGCCACACACGAATCCGCTTCGGCCCTTAGTCCGGAGCCGATTGCCCAGATCGAGGACCAGTGGATGGACACCACCTCGGGGGCTTCAACTTCCACGGCGATGGAGCCGAACACTAACCTTGTCCCTCGCGAAACTCGTGATTCCGAGGTGCCGGACTCCTTGCCGGACTCCGGACCTCCCGCGCCCCCGCCAATCGAATCGGATTGGGCGCCGGTTATGGAATTCACCGCCGCGGACATCTTCCAATACTCGCCCTTTGGCTACATCCTAAATTCGCTAAAGCATCTCTCGCTATCAGGAGAGTCCTGGCCGGACTATGGCCAGGATGGTTGGGATACGGACGACAAAGAAATTCAGAGCCCACCCACCACCCACTTTGTAGCCACTGTCGACGATCTTACCGACATGCTAGACTACGACTCCGAAGACATCGATGCTATGGACGACGATGCCGGAGACGAACAGGAACCAGCGCCTACAGGGCACTGGAAGACCACCTCGTCATACGACATATACATGGTGGACACCCCAAAGGACAGGGACGGCGAAGAAGTAGCGGAGGCAGATTCCTTAAAGAAACAGCCCAAGCGCCGGCGTCAGCGGCGCCGCTCTAAATCCCGCCACAGCAAGAATGGAGATTCCAGCACAGGAGATAATAACACCCCAGAGAGTGCCGAAGATAATCCCCTCCAGCAAGACTCAGCGCAGGAGGACGCAGAAGCAAGCCCCCACAAGAGGGCGGCAGACGAAGAGGTCGAGGATTATAACTATATACCTCCCTCCGAAGACGAGGCAAGCCTCAACGACGACGAATTCGTCGTGCCCGAGGATCCCGTCGAACAAGAGCGTTTTAAACGCAGGCTTATCGCCACGGCAAATAGCCTAAAGAAAAAGCAGCAGCAGCTTCAAGCTGATCAGGATCTGCTGGCTGATCGATGGACCGAGGTCCTCGCGGCCGAAGAGTTTAAACTCGAACGCCCCTCCAAAAGCTACCCCAGACGCAAGTTGCTCCCCCGATTAGAGGAGGAAGCATACATACCTTCATCACCAGCGCACGATACGGCCGACCGACCACCCCGTGGTCGCGACAGAGAGGCATCCAGACCCTCCAAAAAGACCGTACCCCGGCATCGCTCCAAAAGTACGAAGCCAAGAGGGAACGCGCCGGACTTGCGAGACGTATTGGAGGACAAAGCAAGGCAATCTAGATCCATCTATGGATCACGAGGGCGCCCCACGACCCGCGACGAATACCGTCGCGCCGGATACAATAACCCCGGCCGGGCCGAACACAGCAGACAACGCTCTCTCGAGCTGCGTCGTGATATTGCTCAATATAGAGGCGCCGCACACCCACTATGCTTCACTGACGAAGTAATGGATCATCAAATCCCTGAAGGGTTTAAACCCGTAAACATCGGATCCTACGACGGCACAACAGACCCCGCGGTTTGGATTGAAGATTATCTCCTTCACATCCATATGGCCCGCGGCGACGATCTCCATGCCATCAAGTACCTCCCACTCAAGCTTAAAGGACCAGCTCGGCATTGGCTTAGCAGCTTGCCCGCAGAGTCAATTGGGTGTTGGGAAGACCTGGAAGCCGCATTCCTCGACAATTTCCAGGGCACGTATGTGCGGCCACCAGACGCCGATGACCTAAGCCACATAATTCAGCAGGCAGAGGTATCGGCCAGACAATTCTGGACACGGTTCTTGACAAAGAAAAACCAAATCGTCGACTGTCCGGATGCAGAGGCCCTCGCAGCCTTCAAACATAACATCCGTGATGAGCGGCTAGCCTGGCACCTGGGACAGGAGAAGCCGAAATCCATGGCAGCACTCACATCATTAATGACCCGCTTTTGCGCGGGAGAGGATAGCTGGCTAGCTCGCAGCAACAACCTCAATAAAAATTCTGGCAGTCTGGATACTAAGGACCACAACGGCAGGTCACGTCGAAACAAAAACAAACGCCGCATTAACGGCGACGATAAGGAGGATACGGCAGTCAACGGCGGATTCCGAGGCTCTAAACCCGGTTAGCGGAAGAAGCCATTCAAAAGAACCACTCCGGGTCCGTCCAACCTGGACCGAATACTCGACCGCTTATGCCAGATACATGGCACCCCCGAAAAGCCAGCCAATCACACCAACAGAGATTGCTGGGTGTTCAAGCAGGCAGGCAAGCTAATTGCCGAAAACAATGACAAGGGGCTAAACATCAACGACGAGGAGGAGACTCGACCGCCGAACAATAGAGGACAGAAGGGTTTCCCCCCACAAGTGCGGACGGTGAACATGATTTACGCAACCCATATACCCAAGAGGGAGAGGAAACGCGCACTAAGGGACGTCTATGCAATGGAGCCAGTCGCCCCGAAGTTCAATTCATGGTCCTCTTGTCCGATCACTTTCGATCGAAGAGACCATCCGACCAGCATACGCCATGGCGGATTTTCCGCATTGGTTTTAGACCCAATCGTCGATGGATTTCACCACACAAGAGTCCTGATGGACGGCGGTAGTAGCCTGAACCTGCTTTATCAGGATACAGTGCGCAAGATGGGCATAGACCCCTCAAGGATTAAACCTACAAAGACAACCTTTAAAGGTGTCATACCAGGTGTGGAAGCCAATTGTACGGGCTCAGTCACACTGGAAGTGGTCTTCGGATCCCCGGATAATTTCCGGAGCGAAGAGTTAATCTTCGACATAGTCCCATTTCGCAGTGGCTATCACGCTCTGCTCGGACGAACCGCGTTTGCAAAGTTCAACGCGGTGCCGCATTATGCATACCTCAAGCTCAAGATGCTAGGCCCTCGTGGAGTCATCACGGTCAACGGAAATACGGAACGCTCCCTCCGAACGGAGGAACATACAGCGGCTCTCGCGGCAGAAGTACAGAATAGCCTTTTAAGGCAATTTTCGAGTCTGGCCGGTAAACGGCCGGATACAGCAAAACGCGCCCAAAGCAATACCAACCAAGACAACCTGGCACGATCAGAGCACACATAGCAATGCGGCCCTAACCCCCGCCCTCGCATGATTGCAAGAACAACCCTCCACGTACATCATTACGCTTTGGAGATACCATGGGCGCAGGGGAAGGGGCACGATCACAATGGACCCAGAGGGCGGCTCGACCACACCAGGGGCTCGCAAGTGCGCCCCCCTTTTTTATTATTATTTTCCTTCTTTGTATACACAGGACTCCGTTAATCAGAGGCCCTGTCCGGCGGTGAACCTGCCGAACTCACGATGCAACAGCCAGGGAAGAAAGAAGGCGGCGACGAACACTCAGGTGGTCTCAATTACGAGCATTAAATTCGATTATACACACCAAGTCCATAGCTCATCCCTGGAGGGGGACATGTTTAATTAGTCCAAATCCCTTGCTTACCGCACTATTTGTATCAGTCCGCACTCATAGCAGACTTCCTTTAATAAATAATGCAGCACTTTTCGACTGCAATTACATTACTTTATATATATATATATATATATATATATATATATATATATGTTCATTACAGGACATCTTGCACCCGTATATTTTGGTACGGTCTAATACACCAGGGGCTTATGTTCCCCACATTATGGTGTGACAAGTCCGAACACTTTCATAAGTGCGGCACCCCGAACTTATAGCATTATATGAATCGGCTCCGAATCACGTCTTGGGTCAATAGTTGGGTTTGCCCAGCTCCCACGTTTTGGTGCCTTACATTCCGTTCTGTCGGCTAAGGTGGCACTGGGAGAACCACTGCGATTGCGCCCCGGTTGAGCCGGGCGAGCGCCTCAGTGGAGAAAGCTAAAACTGACCGGCATGATAAGGCGAGAGACTGGTCGCTGTTCGAGAGGTCTTTTCGAGTCCTTAAAGACTCACGCCGCTTCGAGCGAAGTTCCGGATAAATGTCCGACGAAGGCGTGGATAGCGCCCCGGATTCGGTCTTCCGAATACCAGGGGCTTCGCCGAAATTTAAAATTATAGAATTCTATGGCTAAGTGAGAGTGTTCAAGCATTATAAGTCCGGTTGCCTTGTTCGTTGTGTTGAGCGCCTCCCTAGATGGACCCAAAAATAGGAACTAGAGTGCTCAAGTTTATCCTGAACACCCCAGCACTCGCGGCTCAGGGGCTGAAGCCAACGACTTGCCATCTCTCAGATTTTATAAACGGCCGCACAGAAGGTAATATTTTAAATTAAACAAGCGTTGCTTAATGCGCATATGAAAAAAGTTTTCAGCGCACAGGATAATACATAGCGAGTTTACTCAAAAATTGCATCTCTGGGGCATTCATCCGCAATATCGCGGGCTCCCTTCAAGACAGTTTTATAATACATTTCGGGCGTACGATACTCCTTGCCCGGTGGCGGCGGGTCAGTGAGAAGCTTCTCCGCATCCAGCCTGCCCCAGTGCACCTTTGTGCGGGCAAGGGCCCGACGAGCACCTTCAATACAGACGGAGCGCTTGATGACCTCCACCCAGGGGCACGCATCCACCAGCCGCCGCACGAGGCCGAAGTAGCTCCCAGGCATGGCCTGTCCAGGCCACAGCCGAACTATAAGGCCCTTCATGGCCTCCTCAGCTACCTTGTGGAGTTCGACCAGCTGCTTCAGCTGGTCGCTTGGGGGCACTGGATGGCCGGCCTCAGCGTACTGAGACCAGAAGACCTTCTCCGTCGAGCTCCCCTCCTTGCCACGATAGAATGCGGCGGCATCGGACGCACTACGTGGCAGATCTGCAAACGCCCCTGGAGAGCTCCGAATGCGGGTAAGTGTCAGGTAGTTTACATTAACATGCTTGCTTTGCATGAAAAATGCCTTACCCGCCGCTATCTTCTTTACATCTTCAACCTCCCGAAGGGCCTTACGAGCCTCGGCCTTGGCGGACTTGGCACTTTCGAGAGCCGAGGCAAGCTCGGACTCTCGAGTCTTGGAGTCACGCTCCAAGCTCTCATGCTTCTCCATGAGAGCCTGGAGCTCTTGCCGTACTTCCGCCACCTGCGCCTCCTGCTTTTCTCGCTCTGCCCGTTCCACGGCCGCGGACACAGCCTCCTTCAAGGCTGCCACCTCGTTCGTGGCCCCTGCAATACCCATATTATCCTTGTTAATTTTATTGCAACCAAAATCCTTTTCTGTAAGGTAACCATTCGAAGTGGTGTTACTCACCTTCTTTGTTCTCGAGCTGCTTCTTGGCATGGCCGAGCTCTTGCTCGGACTGCTCGAGATCCTGCTTTAATGCACAGACCTCCGCAGTCAGTGCGGCAGAGGTCAGCAGCGCAGCCTGCAAACCCATATTGACACATGTTAAGCAACCCTGCGTATATCTTCTTAGATCCTCAGTCTGGCCTTTCTTTCCGAACACCGAACTGAGCATCAGGGGCTACTGTCTATGCGGTATTACATTACATAATTATAAGTTCTTACCTCAAAGCCTGTTAGAAGGCTGCTGCAGGCTTCGGTCAGCCCGCTCTTGGCGAGCTGAACCTTCTGAATCACCGCACTCATGATAGTGCGGTGTTCTTCCTCGATGGAAGCGCCTTTAAGTGCCTCCAACAAGTTGTCCGGCACCTCCGGTTGGACGGAGGCCGCCGGTGTCACAGTCTTGCCCTTCTTTCGAAGGGGCCACCTGCCGGACTCTTGAACCGCAGCAGGTTCCGATGTAGAGTCCGGCGCAAAGTCCGGGAGGCTGCCTGGCGGTGCCTCCGGAGCCTCCTCCTGATGGGTCCCTCTCTGGGATCCCACCTCGGCGTCCTCATCGGCGCGGGGGGTAGAGGCAGTCGGAAGTGAATCCACATCCGACGGGGCCAACGACCCGCTCGATGAAGCGGGGAGATCATCATCGGCCGGACTACGGACAGAATGCGGCATTAGTAGGACGCTAGGTGACGCGAAGGAAATTTCATATCAGGGATCCGGATACTTACGATCTCGCCGGAGGCCTGGCCCTTGAAGGCCACTCCTCCTCGCCAACGATGGTGTTGGCAGAACTGTCCGGGGGAATAGTTCTCCCCCTCTTGGACCCTTCGGCCTCCCCTATTGGGGAAGCCTTCCTCTTCCTCTCTCCCTCCTCCGGGAGAGAGTCTTCTTCCTCCTCCTCGTCTTCGGGGGAGGAGTCCGCCTCGTCGTCGGATGCTTGATTGCGGGAACTCTTTCGAGTCCCCGTGGCCACCTTCTTGGCCTTCTTCTCCAGCACCACGTGCGGTGCCGGAACCAGCAGCCCTGCTAGACGGGTGTTCACTAGGTCTTCTGGCATGGGAGCCGGACAGATGAGCTGCCCGGCCTTCTCCATCCATTCCTGCCAAAGGAAAAGAGAGATTGAAACCCTCTTAGAATCAATCTGCTTACCACAAGTGTCCCATAAAGGGGATGAATCACTTACCTCGTCAGCTGGATGCTGCGAGCGAAATCCGTGATCTTCCGTCGCGGATGCGGGGGCTTCGGCGCCCTTAAACAGCACCCTCCAGGCGCCTTCGTACATCGTGTCGAAGAGCCCGCTTAGCGCCTGGTGCTGTTCCGGATTGAACTCCCACAGATTGAATGCCGGTTCTTGGCATGGGAGAATCCGGCGGATGAGCATGACTTGGACCACATCAACGAGCCTGAGCTTATTGTTCACCAGCTTCTGGATACAGGCTCGGAGTCCCGTCAGCTCCTTCGGATTGCCCCACAACAAGCCCTTCTCTTTCCAGGAGGTGAGCTGCGTGGGGATTCCAGATCTGAACTCGGGGGCCGCCGCCCACGTGGGTTTGCGCGGCTCAGTGATGTAGAACCACCCTGATTGCCACCCCTTAACGGAGTCCACGAAGGCCCCTTCGAGCCAAAGGACGTTGGGCAACTTGCCCAACATGGCGCCTCCGCATTCCGCTTGCGTGCCCTTCACAACCTTCGGCTTGACGTTGAAGGTCTTGAGCCACAGGCCGAAGTGGGGCTGGATGCAGAGGAAGGCCTTGCACACGACGATAAACGCCGAGATGTTGAGGATGAAGTTCGGCGCCAGATCGTGGAAATCCAGGCCGTAATAGAACATGAGCCCCCAGACGAAAGGGTGCAGTGGAAAGCCCAGTCCGCGGAGGAAGTGGGGAAGGAAGACGACCCTCTCATGGGGCCCAGGGGTAGGGATGAGCTGCCCCTCATCGGGCAGCCGGTGCACAATATCGCTGGAAAGGTATCCGGCGTTGCGCAGCTTGGTGATGTGCTCCTCCTTGACGGTGGAAGCCAACCACTTGCCTCCCCCTCCGGACATGGTCGGGGAAGGTTAAGACAAGATGCGCGAGCTTGGGCGTTGGAGCTTGAGTGCGCGGAGGTGGATGAGCAAAGGAGGAAGAAGGTGTGAGTGAAAAGGTGAATCCTTATCCCTTATATAGGCAGGGCGAAAACTATGCGCTCCCCACCGGCCTGGTAAAACTCGCTTATCTCCCAAGCGCCACCATCAATGGCGCGGTTGGGTTACCCACGTCCGTGCTGATGAGAATCCCGGAATAAGGGGAACACGATCTCTGCTTCGACAAGACGTGCCAAGGAAACCGCTTCGCTAAACGTGCTGAGGTGGTATAATAAAAAACGATTCAAGTAAAGGCCTGGTAGCGGTGTGATGTCATGCCGCAAAATACGTCAGTAGATTGGATTTATGTGCATTATTCTCTCTACGGCAGAATGTGGAATTTATTTTGCAGAGCTGGACACTATCCTGGTGTTCATGATCTTCTCTGGATTATTCAAGGGAGGAACCCGCCTTGCAATGCCGAACATTACGCGCGCCGGACTTATCATCATTGAAGCCTGGTTTAGGGGCTATTGAGGGAGTCCTGGATTAGGGGGTGTTCGGACAGCCGGACTATCATCGTCCGCCGGACTCCAAGACCACGAAGATGCAAGATTGAAGACTCCGTCCCGTGTCCGGATGGGACTTTCCTTGGCGTGGAAGGCAAACTTGGCAATACGGATATGTAGATCTCCTACCATTGTAACCGACTCTGTGTAACCCTAACCTCCTCCGGTGTCTATATAAACTGGAGGGCTTTAGTCCGTAGGACACAACATACATTACAACAATCATACCATAGGCTAGCTTTAGGGTTTAGCCTCCTTGATCTCGTGGTAGATCCACTCTTGTACTACCCATATCATCAATATTAATCAAGCAAGACGTAGGGTTTTACCTCCATCAAGAGGGCCCGAACCTGGGTAAAACATCGTGTCCCTTGTCTCCTGTTACCATCCGCCTAGACGCACAGTTCGGGACCCCCTACCCGAGATCCGCCGGTTTTGACACCGACAGCTGGTAAGTCCTGCGTCGCATTTTCCCCTCCTTTCCTATAGCTTATCTCGTATGCTTCTCCCACAATCGCCAATGGCACCGGTCTGTCATTGTCGGTCAGCCACTCCACCTTCATCAGACAACAGCTCCAGCTGGGAGGCTACACCGCGGCGGCGGTGCAGTCCCCGGTTTAGTGTAGTGCTTGTGGCATCCTTGTTGGGTGTGCGTGCAAGACCCACCACATGCTCGACCACCGATGCCCGTCGGCAGCTGTTGCCAGCCGCCATTGCCGCCACAGCTCCATCGAAAGCCAGGCACGTCGCCCGCTCCGCTGCCGCGGCTCGAAGGCGGGAGGTGGCCGTCGTGGCCGCCACCCCACTGCCGGCCACCGTTGCGATCACCCGCTCCGCCATCGCGGCCCGAAGGTGGGAGGTGGTGGTCGTGGCCGCCACCCCATCATCGGTCGTCGTAGCCGCCAGCACACCGTTGACCGCCGGGATCATCACCCGCTCCGCCACCGCCACCCAAATGAGGTAGGATGAGGTGGAGGCCCGCACGTGCGGTAGCGACCTTGCGCGCTACATCGAGTTCTTGCGGGAGGAGGAGGAGCGCCTCGTCGAGCACGCAAAGAGCCTTACCGCCGCCATGGCCGCGCCACACGCCGATGCAGAGGTGAGGAATCAGGAGATCTACGAGCAGTTCGGCTGCTTCGAGAGGGGTCGTCTGGATCGGCAGAGGGTGTGTGAGGTGAGCGTCGCTGAAGATGCAGCATCGGCAGGCATCGTACAGCAGTTGTCCAGCTCATTGGTAGGATCCTCCTCCGCTTCCTCGTACGGAGGGCACTTGGCAGCGGAGAGGCTGCCGGAAGTAGTACAAAGCCCCTCTAGTAGTAGTATTTAGGGGCTATTTTGTTCAATTCATCTGACTATAGATGTGGTGGAATTGTACAACGTACTTAAAATTAGCTAGTATATATAGTTGAACTAGCTATTTCAGTATGTGGTTGGCAACAATTGGGGAAAAGTTTGGTCAGTTCAGCTGTCGAGTTGAACTGTTTGTATAAATTAAGCACGGCTGCTTAATCTGTGAATGAAATCTATGCTTAATTACTAAATTTTAGTTGCAAAAATTAGATAGTGCTAGTGATTTTAGGTGCATATTTTGAAGTGTTACAAGGATTGACAAATGGCAATTTTACTAGATCAACAAATGTCAATCTTTCCAGTTTCATAAATGGCAATATACCCAATATGACAGAAGCAAATCTTACCAAATTGTATGTACGTGGTTGCACACGGGCCATCCAAAAAAACCATTTGCGTTGAAGGGAGGTAGAAATCCTACTTGCCAAATTTTCTCTTGGCTTAGTGCCGAAGTCTCGCTTTGCATACCTTATTCAATCTGAACCGTTTGCATTGAAGGGATGCATAAATCCTGCACAACAAATTTTCCCTCGGCTTACTGCGGAAGACCACAGCTCTCACCTTGCATACAGGTGTTCTATCTAAAACGTTTGTGATGAAGAGCTGCACAAATCCTGCTCGGCACATTTTCCATTGGCTTACTGGGGAAGCTGTCAGTGTACATACGGGTGTTCTATCTAAAATGTTTGCGATGTTAGAGTGGCAGCTAGTTGTTTCAAAATGCCTTTGTTGACTGTTATTCGGGTGCGCCTTCTCTCAAAATGTACATGAAAATTACCACAGCATGTCGGGTGCCATTCCATGATAGCATGCCAAGTTTCATGAATTTCAGACGAGTTTTAGATTTACTAGAATTTAAAAACAAAGTATCTCAACGTTTTGCCAGCAATCTATAGTGCCCTGGTGTTTGAATTCATTCCCATTTCTTGCATGGAACCTAAGCATGCACCCAAGGACACAAATTTGATTTTTCAACCAATTTATATGCACTAGAGCATGTGCATGTAGTTCAAATTTGAATTATGCACATAAAATGCCTAGAAAACCAAGTTAATGTATAAAAATGTCCAAACGAACCCCGAAAAACTCCAAAATTTAACACAACACTCCTGTTGTTCTATGTTGACACTAGAAATATTTTGAAAGCAATAACATGCAACGGGTATCGTTTCGTCCCCAAAGGTGGCATGTTTCCTACCAAAACCATCAAGCTTGTTGTGGGAAGCTCTGGTTTGTGAGAAGCTTATACCCAAACCTGCCCCAAATGGGACAAAAAAATTAGCACGGCAGGTTGGGTGCCATTCCATGATAGCATGCCAGGTTTCATGAATTTCAGACAAGTTTTGGATTTATTAGAATTTAAAAACCTAGGTATCTCAAGGTTTGCGGCCGAGTGACGGTGGCAAGGTGTTTGACATTCATTCCCATTTCTTGCATGGGACCTAAGCATGCGACCAAGTACACATATTTGAATTTTCAACCAATTTATATGCATTAGATCATGTGCATGTAGTTCAAATTTGAATTATGAACATAAATGCATTGAAAACTCAATTAATGCATAAGAATGTCCTAATGAACCCTGAGAAATTCCAAATTTTAACACAACACTCATCTTGTTCTATGTTGACACTACAGAAAAATTGAAATCAAGAAGAGGCAACGGCTATCATTTTGTCCAGAAAGGTGAAATATTCCATACCGACACCACCAGGCTTGTTGTGAGAAACTCTAGTTTGTGAGAAGCTTATACCCAAACCTGCCCCAAATGGGACAAAAAATTTATGACGGCATGTTGATGCCGCTCCATGATATATAGCATGCCATGTTCATGAATTTTAGATGAGTTTTGGATTTACTAGAATTTAAAAACCAGGTATCTCAATGTTCGTGGCCGAGTGACGGTGGCATGGTGTTTGACATTCATTCCCATTTCTTGCATGGGACCTAATTAAGCATGCAACCAAGGACACATATTTGAATTTTCAACCAATTTATATGCATCAGAGGATGTGCATGTAGTTCAAATTCGAATTATTCACATAAATGCATTGAAAACTCAATTAATGCATAAGAATGTCCTAACGAACCCCGAAAACTTCCAAAATTTAACACAACACTCATGTTGTTCTCTGTTGACACTAGAGAAAAAATTGAAATCAAGAAGGCAACGACTATCATTTCGTCCAGAAAGGTAAAACATTCCCTACCGAAACCACCAGGCTTGTTGTGAGAACCTATGGTTTGTGAGAAGCTTATACCCAAACCTGCCCCAAATGGGACAAAAAAATTACGATGACATGTTTATGCCTCTCCATGATAGCATGCCATGTTTCATGAATTTAAAACAAGTTTCGGATTTACTAGAAATTAAAAATCAGGTATCTCAATGTTTGTGGCCGAGTGACGGTGGCAGGGTGTTTGACATTCATTCCCATTTCTTGAATGGGACCTAAGCATGCAACCAAGGAGACAGATTTGAATATTCAACCAATTTATATGCATTAGAGCATGTGCATGTAGTTCAAATTTGAATTATGCACATAAATGCATTGAAAACACAATTAATGCATAAAAATGTCCAAACGAACCCCGAAAATTTCCAAAATTTAACACAACACTCCTGTTGTTCTATGTTGACACTAGAGCAAAAATTTAAATCAAGAAGAGGCAACGGATATCGTTTCGTCCAGAAAGGTGAAACGTTCCCTACCGTAACCATGAGGCTTATTGCGAGAAGCTCTGGTATGTGAGAAGCTTATACCCCAGCCTGCCCCAAATGGGATAATATTTTTACCACTACATGTTGCTGCCGTTCCATGATAGCATGTCAAGTTTCATGAATTTTAGACGAGTTTTCATTTTACTAGAATTTTAAAACCATGTGTCTCAATGTTAGCGACCGAGCGATGGTGGCAAAGGTGTTTGACATTCATTCCCATTTCTTGCATGGGACCTAAGGTTGCAACCAAGGACACACATTTGATTTTTCGACCCGTTTATATGCACTGGAGAATGTGCATGTAGTTCAAATTTGAATTATGCACATGAATGGATAGAAAACTCCGTTAATTTATAAAAATATCCACGCGTACCCCGAAAAATCCCAAAATATTGCACAACACTCCTGTTGTTGTATGCTGACACGAGAAATTTTTTGAAAGTAAGAAGAGGCAACAGATATCGTTTTGTCCCCCAAGGTGGCACGTTCCCTACTGAAACCATCATTCTTGTTGTGAGAGAAGCTCTAGTTTGCGAGAAGCTTATACCATAACCTGCCCCAAATGGGACAATATTTTTTTACCCCAACATCTTGATGTTGTTCCATGATAGCATGGCAAGGTTCATGAATTTCAGCCGAGTTTTGTATTTGCTAGAATTACAAAAGCAAGCTCCTCAATGTTTGCTGGAGAGCCACGCTGCTGTGGTGTTTGAAATTCATCTCCATTTCTTGAATGGGACGTAAGCATCAACCCATCGACACATATATCATTTTACAACCCATTTCAGTGCACCGGAGCATGTGCATGTGGTTTAATTTTGAATTGTGCACCTGATATGCCTGGAAAACCAAGTTACTGTATAAAAATGTCCAAACGAACCCTGAATAATTCCAATTTTTTTGACGACACACCTATAGTTGCACGTTCACTACAGATAGAAGTTCTAGCAATTCAAACACCATCCTTTGCAGCTGTGACACCATTATGTAACTCAAATCAAGATGAAAAATCAAGTAGATCCCACACAGTTTGTTATCACCAACCATGTGACATGCAATACAAAATATCATGGAGCACCGTCGGTGTATAGTACCCCTATGGATTACGCGAGAAGGTGCATTGTCTACAGTCCACAGCCGGCGTGTCGAGCACACTAGCTCGCTCCCCAAAGATCATTTCACTGTTCAATCGTCGCCGGTGAAAGATGGGGACGTGGACCCGTGTCCCGAGGGAAACTTCAGCGGCCCACTCCGATGAGAGCGCCATGGAGCCCCTTCCCCGGGAGACCGTCGGGCGCGAGCTGGACATGGAGGAGGCGGCAGAGATCGACGAGCACCAGCCGTAGTAGTACTCTTTGTTTTGTTCAATTAAGAGCGCTGGTCTTTAATTTGTTAGAGTAATGTTTAGGCCAGCTAGCTTTGTTTAATGGCTGAACTTGCTCGATTAAGAAGTGTGGGTGTGCTATAGTCTCCTTTGTGTACCCAAATTATGCAATGACGTGGATGACCACTGTAACCAGGGAAATTGGAACCAAAATTTTTGACGTTCAAATTCATCACACACGGGTTAAGCTATCTGAATCGTTTGTGATGTTCACATATCCTACACAGTTCTGAATAAGGGATTGTGTCTGATGACACTGCCCGCCAGTTTTTTCGCTGAACCGATTTAAATTTTTTGGCTTCCGCGGAAATATCTACCTCCCCGCCCCCTCCCCCTTACCAAAAGGCACATTCCCCTGTTTCTGCCTTCCTTTCCAAGTTGAAACCTTCACTCCTTGCTTGCAGCGTCGCCCCCCTCGTCGGCGACCCTCCTTCACACTGCTCGGCCTCGTTTATCCAGGCAAGTAATCCACACCAGACTCCCATCCTCCTCCTCCTTCCACATACTACATGCCCTGAATGCCGGCGCGATACCTTCGACCCAAATCACCGACCCCTCCACCAAATAAGCGCCACCCTAAGCCATGGTTCATGCAGTATAGGCAGGAGCTCAAGGAGCATTTGGCAGTGGAGAAGCAAATCGCGGCTGCACGTGCGGATGAGGTCGCGATGGCTACCATTCGTGTTGACCCCTAGATCTTCGAGGAGCACCTCACCATCAAGGCTACCGTCGATGCCTTGCGCGCCGACGCTGCTACGCGGTTGGCTGCTTTAAACGATAGTTCATGGCATTTTCTCGAGGCCACCCTCGGTGCCTTCTACAAAGACTACGAGGTGCTTTCTCAGCATGCGGAGGCCTCGCCCTCTTCCATCTCCAAGGAGCCAATCGTCATTGATATCTCCGACAATAGGAGTAGCTTGTCTTATTAGCTCATTATAAGGACCCATGTTCAGTGAATCATGCTATCTACTTTTACCATGCAATCTATTGCTCTAGTGTATATGTTCTATATGTTGTGCAATGTGGTGCTCACTTAACTGTTTGGTTAATTAGTTGTCGTGTTCAGTTAACTGTTTGCTTCAATTCTGTAAATGTGATGTTCAATTCTTCAGGGTGCAATTTTGTATTCTCTTCCATGTGAGAAATAAATAGAATTTTTCTTTACAAAATATATGAGAAACAAATCCAATTGCTATATTTTCAAGTTGTCAAGCATGCTTGGTTTGTTTAACTGTTTGATCTTCTAGTATGTTATACATTTTGCAATGTGGTGCTCAGTTAACATTTGGTTCAATTGTTGTGGTGTTTAGTTAACTGTTTGGTTCTATTTTGCAATGTGATGTTCAATTGTTGTGGGTGCATTCTGTTATTGTATACCATGTGAGAAATAAATCAAATTTGGATGTACTAAATACATGAGAAACAAATAAAATTGCTATATTTCCAAGTTGTTAAGAATGCTTGGCTTGGTTCACTGTTTAATCATCTATTAGGAGTATGTTATATTGTGCAATGTGGTGCTCAGTTAATGTTTGGTTCATTTGTTGTGGTGTTTAGTTAACTGCTTGGTTCAATTCTGCATTGCGATGTCCAATTGGCGTGGGTAGAATGTTGTATTGTTGTGCATGTGAGGAATAAATCGAATTTGGCTGCACTTAATACATGAGAATATTATACAAGTGCTATATTTCCTAGTTCTTAATCATGCTTGGTTTGGATAAATGTATTTTCCATGTGGCTTGAATTAATTTGATGAATCTGCAATGTGCCTATTTTTCATCAACATATTTTACTGATAGCATGCGAACCCTTACTTAACCTGATGACTAACTACCTTATATGTGTTGTAGGGAAACAATGGGAAGCACTGAGGTTTACAATCGAGGTTAGCACGTGCATGGTCCGTTGTCTAATAGCACAATATTATGCAATTGCAGGAACCATTCTAATATTTAGGTTTTTAACAATTTGGTCTTGCACATGTAGGTCCTGCTGTCAGAGGTTTTGACCCACCGTTCGACCCTTTTTGCATATGGGGACATGAGTTGGCCATGAATATCAGTCAAGTCAAGAAACTCAGAAAGATTGTTAGGATAAAGAAATTAGCAACAAAAAACAACAAGATCTTTGTCTGCACAATGAAGAAGACATCAGTTCACTACAGGATGGTACTAACTATTATAGCTTGCCTTTTTTAATTCCTTTGCCCCATTTCCAATATAGAGAAGATACTTATGCACATCCTTGTTTTCAGGCCTTTTCAAAGCAGTTCACTGATGATTACCTCTCAAACCAACTCTATGGTCAGGAGGCGAGGAAGGTTTTCATACAACACCCATGGTTCAATATTGAAGTGTTCCTGAAGAGGACGAAGGATAGACGGTCAATCATCCATAGGCACTGGCCTAAAGTTGCAAAGACCTTCGACATATATGAAGGCTCTATATTCGCCTTCCACTTCAGCAGTTTTCCAGATGAGATGCATCTGTCTATGTACCGTCTAAGATGCTAGTTTTGAAAGGTTCTAGATGTTGCATGTGAAACTTGGTGCTGGTGCAGTTGTGTAATGGGGTAGCTGAGTGCTGAAGCTATATCATGTTGTAGTCTGATGTATTTCAATTATGAAATCCTGCTTCCTTAATATGGGAATGAAATATATTATGTGTTTAATATGAATGTCAATTAGATTAATAAATGGATTATTAATAATAGGGAAATTATCCTGCTAATTGTGTTTTGCGATTGCAAACGGTTATTGAGAAAATACCGTGGGCGATGAACTAAGGCAACACACACAGTTTCTAGGAATAAACCGCATTGGATATATGAACAATCACAGACGACCTTCTCTTCAAAACTGTTTGCGTTAGGCCACCTTGTGCAAAAGTTTACCACATAAAAACTGTGTGTGATGGATAACCTTTGCCACACAGTTTCTTCTACGCACCATGTGTGATGCATTCAATAATGCAAACGATAAAATTGTTAATATTGTGTGCGATGGAAACACTATCATAAACGATTTAACGGGTAAAATTGTGTGTGATGTACGTGCGAACGGAAATGTTTTCCTTCGAGCGACAGTGTGGGATGTATATACGAACGGAAACATTTAGCGGGGACTGACTGTGTGGGATGTACTTACGACCAGAGACAATTTCACATGTATAATTGTATTTTTAAGCACTACTGTACGTATAACTGTATTTGCTCGCTCGCCAGTTGCACGCAACCTCATTTTGCCGAGCTTGTGTGCCAGGAGGGCATATCCCCAATGGTTTCTGGGTCATGTGGGAAGGATCCCCTATCGCCCACACTCACTTGGCGACGGTTCCGAATGTCGTCGCGGAAAGGGGTTAAAAACCGTTTGTATAGCACCAACGCGTACCAGTGAAGGAACATACTGTACTACTATCATACTCCCTCAGTTCCAAAATATAAGTCTTTGTAGAGATTTCCACTATGGATCAAATACAGATATATACAGATACATTTTAGAGTGTAGATTCACTCATTTTGCTCCATATGTAGTCCATGGTGGAATCTATACAAAGACTTGTATTTAAGAATGGAGAGAGTACTTATTAAAGAAGAACAAAAGAGGAACATGCTAAAGAAGAGCAAGCAGATTTTGGATAATAAAATGTTCGTTGCACAGTGCCCACTCATGATGAACTAGAGCGCATTAACAATGCAACTCTCTGTTGTCTCTCTATATGTGGTGCACGTGCTTTTCGAAAGTAAGTATGAACATTAGCTGACCAATTAAACATTATCCGTTTTAGTAATATCAGCATCATATCATATTCGTATTTGAGCAACAAGTTTGGAATTATGAGTGGCACATTGTTTAGCTTGATGGATTGAGGAGCAGTGCTAAGCAGCTATGATGATGGTACTGAATATAAAGGAATATCTGCATGCAAGTCGTGTGACTTTTGTCATTTGGGTCAGTCGACCATTTCAGGCGGTTGGATGAAGATCCTACGTCTCCTAACCCTTCTTCTTCCTCATCTCTGATGCTTCCCCTACAGAACACTACACGGGCCACCGGCAGAACCACCGGCCCCGACTCCCCCCCCCCCCCCCCCCCGCCCTCCCCTAAACTGCCCCCACCGCCTGTGTTCCTCCACCACCCCCACCCGCATCGAGTTTTCTTCATTCGGCGAGGCCCCACTACCTCCATGCCATCGCCCCCCACAACCACCTTCCCCACCCGAGCCCCTTCCTTCCCTCCGGCAAACTCCGGTGAGCTCTCAAAAACGACTGACCCAATTTTGAAATTTAGTCTACTGTCATTTAACTAGTGTGGAATATAAAAGGGGAAAACCATAAGCATTGCGAATATGGTCATGAGTGTGCCATGGCAGATCTGAAGGTGCAAACTAGACAAAGGAAACTTCACAACCAATGTTTGCTTTCGACTAACAAGTAAGATCCTAAGTGATGGACAACAAATCATAGTAAAATAGTGTTGATCTACTTTCTTGTTGTGATAAATAAGTTGAGCAGATACGAAAGAGTACCACCTCTGGTGCGGCGCCATGCATGCATCTACTGAGAATTTGACGGTGCTGCGGTAGCGATGGCTGTTGGCGGCATGGAAGCAGATCTAGGAGGGTAGACGGTGGCGGCGGGGGAAATATCCCGACGCGATGGACGAGACGGTCGTATGGATGACGGTGGGGATGAAGCGAGAGGACGGGATGCAAGAATCCTGGTCCGAAGCCGTGCATGAGAGAGGTCAATCTCTTGTAATGGACGACGGCGTCGAGGTATCATCTCCAGCATGGTGGAGGAGGACGGCGGTGGATGGGGTGGCGGTCGGAGGAGGCTGGGATGGAGAGGGTGTTTTGGCGCCCACGGAGTACGAATGGGGAAATGGAGGGAGAGAGGAAGGGGAAACCATGTCTTCAGGGCGCACTTGTCTCAAATGAGAGGAAATTTACAAACTTAGCCCCCATTTAAAATTTCCTACATCACAACAATATTAGTTAGTTGGGGATAGGATGGTAATCTCGCATACACCAAATATTTGTCTATGGATATTTCGGCCGATAGAGTTTGTTTTGGCGCCCACCGTGTATATATCCAAGTGACAGGCGATTTTGGCCGAGGAGACACTATACTTTAGCACCCACCGTGTATGAATCTGGGTGAGAGGCGGTTATGTCGGGTTTGAGTGAAATTAAAAACCTGCCCCTATCAAGACATATTGAAATCGAGCCGACATGTGTTGCATGTCAGGGACAGACGATAATTTCCATCTCCCATATTTTGGTTTCGGGCGATTACTGCGAGTTTGGCCGCTTGTTTCAATTTTTTGAGAAAAAGCTTGCACATTTACCGTGCCAACTCAATTCCAATCCATTTTGTATTCTATTTCTGTTCAGGCAGGATCCATTTTCGATTGGAATAAAATTCTATATACATCATTTTTATATATACTTTTAAAAGCACAACAAAGAATTCTCCTCCTTTATATATATAATATGATTTACAAATACAATGATCTCAAAATCATAAGGTTGATTTCAAAAAATTTAAACCAAATTATGTTCTACTAAAATGTATGGATCAATAATATCTACATATTAAATAACATAGATGCGCGTGAATTCATATGAGTATGCATGTTTGATAGATCATATTTGGTTTGAGTCTGAATTACATGTATCATCATCCCGAATTGAAATATTTGAATCCCTTTTATGTTGACATTTTCTATACACGCAACTAAATATTTGAATCTCCTTTCACGCCATCTCTCTCGCATGCTCCTTCATGTAGCTATCACTATCTTTTCTCCAGCTCACCCGCACGCTCACTTCATGTTTCTCCTATTTTCGCAAACATGGTCTCTCGACGTCTCCCTTGAGAAGTGTCACACTCTCCCTATCATTATACATTACATGGGTTTCATTATCTCTCACGTCTCTATCTTTCTCTGGTATCACTAGCTACCTAAGCTTTCTTTTTCACCGCGACACACACACTCTCACTTGTCTTTCACTTTGTCTTTCTCTCTAGGGTTCTCTCACGCACCCTATATCTCTCTAGATATGACTCCTACCACTAAAATTACTCTCTCCCGGACACACAACGTTTGTTGCGGACTCTTTCCGTCTTCATCTCAGTTATAAAACTGACATTATTCATTTGTTTACCGATCAGACAAACTCCCCCCTCTCTCTCTCTCTCTCTCTCTCACACACACACACACACAGACACACACACACACACACACACACACACACAACTCCTGCTTCCACTCCCCTTCCCGACTACCATGTCTCTCACAGACACACAAAACTCTCTCTTTCGCACCCCGACTCATATTCTCTCACAAACATTGATCGACTAGCCTCCAGATAGGTTTATACACCCACACGCTCTTACTTCCACTATCTTGTACTTGTCTCACTCGCGCTCCTTGTATCTATGTAGATTTTTCGTCCCTTCTTGATACAAGCCCTCTCGATCGTGCGCAAACACACACTATCGCCTCATTTTATGGTCATACCTCTCGCACACACACTCTTTGTGTCTTTGTAACACATGCACTCGGTCCTCCTCCTCTCTCGCTCTCTCTCTCACACACACACCACACACACACATGGGCTTTTTGGAACAACTAGCAAAATGCCCCTGCATTGCACGGAACATCAAGATGCATTTATATGAGTAGTTTATCTTGTGGGAGAAAAGGATGAACGAGGGAAGGCCGTATTTGCAAAAGTGGGGAGGGGTGTGGTTATCTTTTTTTGAAAATTACCAGTTTCCTTCCTATCCGTCAGATATACATCGGACGGCCTATATTGCAGGATGGCAGGCACACCATCATGACCAACTTTGTTTTTTATAAGAGTAGAGATATACCACTTCTCGAATCTTGAAACCAAGCACATTCCTCCCTTATCTCATCAAAACCGCCAAAGGAATATATTTTGAGTGAAACATAATATTTTTTTTACTGATATGCGTATTTCAAAACTAGACTCTTTTCTATCAAATTGGTGAATATGTATTAATCTACTTTGATCGTGTGGCAACGCATTGGCACATTGCTAGTTATTACTACTGTATAATTTTTTGGACACCACACAAACGGTGGAGTACGTATACGAAGAGAAGAGGCGCACACATGCAGTCGATCTCTCGTTGTCTCGCACACATGAGAGTTATGTAAAGGCACCGTAAACAAATAAGCCCTAAAACCCTAGGTGCACGATTGCTGCATGCACGAGTACCGGGTACGTGGTGGAGCGCAACTTTGCAGAAATAGTCAGCTCACGTGATAATTTGATCTATAGGAGTTGATGGTCGAGACCACAGGTGAACGACCTCGAGGCGGTGTGATAATCCCCAAGTGCAAGGAATCATCATAGCAATTCCCAAAGGTGGAAGCGATAAGTATGGAGTGTCGAACCCACAAGGAGCTAAAGGTAAGATCAATATTCTCTCAAGCCCTATCTGCCACTGATATGACTCTACGTGCACCGAATGTTTGCTTCCAACTAGAAACAAGAAATAAAACTGTGTTGTGGGTATAGAGAGGATAACTTTGTATGATATCGGAAAGCTAAAATATAAAAGTAGGTGTTGTTATCATAAAGTTAGAACATATTAATAAATAATATAAATAGCGAGTGTGGAATAATTGTGGATCGGTGTGCGGAATTGTCCTTGGCATTTGTTAACAAGACCGATAGTCGTCATTGCAATTTCATATGAGGGAGAGGCATAAGCTAACATACTTTCTCTACTTGGATCATATGCACTTATGATTGGAACTCTAGAAAGCGTCCGCAACTACTAAAGATCATTAAGGTAAAACCCAACCATAGCATTAAAGCATCAAGTCCTCTTTATTCCCATACGCAACAACCCCCTCACTCGGGTTTGTGTTTCAGTCACTCACCAACCCACTATAAGCGAATCATGAACGTATTGCAACACCCTACAGCGGGAATCCCTCACGCTTGCGCGACACGGAGGGCACCATAGGACAGCACCAAGATAAAACATACAACTCGTACCAATCTAGACCATCAATCAACCCAAGGACAAAAGATATCTACTCAAAACATCATAGGATGGCAACGCATCATTGAATCATAATATGCGGCATAAAGCACCATGTTCAAGTAGGGATTACAGCGGGGTGCGGGAGACTGGACCGCATAAAAGAGATGAGGATGGTGATGATGATGGTCATGTTGATGAAGACGATCACCGCGGCGATGATTCCCCTCCCGATGGCACTCCGGTGCCACCAAGAGAGAGGAGGAGAGGTTCTCCCCCTTGTGCTTCCTCCTCCATGGCTTCCCCCTCTGGTCCTTGGCCTTCATGGCGATGAGGGCCCCTCCGAGATCCTCCTCCATGGCCTCCGGTGATGATGGCCCCCTCCGGCAGGGTGCCGGAGAGGGCCTAGATTGATTTCTCGTGGCTACAGAGGCTTGCGGCGGCGGAACTTCTGATCTAGGTTATTTCCCGAAGATTTCTGTATTTATAGGAATTTTTGGCGTAGGTTTCACGTTAGGGGGGTCTCCGGGCTGTCCACGAGATAGGGGGAGCGCCCTAGGGGGTGGGCGCCCCCCCCCCCCCCCCCCCCACTCTCGTGGGTAGCCCGGGACTCTTCTGGCCCAACTCCGATGCTCCGTGGTCTTCTTTTGGTCCATAAAAAATCATCAAAAATTGGCACGTCAATTGGACTCCGTTTGGTATTCCTTTTCTGTAAAACTCAAAAACAAGGAGAAAACAGAAACTGGCACTGGGCTCTAGGTTAATAGGTTAGTCCCAAAAATCATATAAAATGGCATATAAATGCATATAAAACATCATAGATGGATAATATAATAGCATGAATACTTCATAAAGTATAGATACGTTGGAGAAATATCACGGTGGCTCGCCAGTCGCCACTGATCGAATAGCCACGTTAAAAATATCATTTTTTAGCGGGGTAAGAGTTTCTATTTTCAATGGCGCGTTATAAGTACTAGTTTTTAGAACGATTGTTATGGAGAGAAAATGGAATTCATAACTATTACCTCCATCCTGGTTTACTAGTCCCCATCGTATTTTGGGTCAAAATTTGTCCATGAATTTTACTTGTTAAATGTGGACGGAAAACAAGATTTTGTTATACCCAAACAAAAAGGACTGGAGGGAGTGATTGCTCTAACACGGACGCGACCTGTCATAGTGTAGGCATTGAACCGGCGTGCCGTCCAAGAGGACCCCACTCGCTGTAGGCCAGGCTGAACACATCTCCTCGCCCCATGCAACCGGCTTCAGACTGCCCCGCCTACCTCCATTGAATCCGTGTGTGTGCCGGCAACACGTCCTTCCGCGGGCCGGCCGGCATTTTAGAACACAGCGCCGGTTGACTCCTCTCGTCCACCTGCTATTTCAACGAGGCCAGATGTCTGGCAAGAACCGCACCACACCGCCGCTCCCCATATCCTCCTTGCACCATTTTCTCCACACCCTCCATAGCATCCGGTGAGCAGGAAGACGAGTTCTCCGGCATAAAAGTCGGTTGGGTGCCCCGACGAGCCAGGCAACTCGCTGCCCCACCTCCCTCCCTGCCCCAGGCCGTCAGTACCATGGGCGAGGCTGCAGGCGGGCAAGCGGAGGAGCAAGCCGCCGCTCCAAGCTAGCCCCTGGTGCATCAACTCGATGCTCCAAGCCTGCTCGCAGAAGAGTCGCCAGTTGCTGCACGCCGGCACACGGGGGACCATGACGTCCAGTGCACCATGGTTGGCCGCGCCATCCGATGCAAACGTTGGCGGAACCGCGGCATGCTGGCGGAGGTGGCCAACACGTCTACGGCAACCGCCAACACCAAGGAATAGTAGACCATGGGAGCCACCGCCACTCGGAACCCACGAATGCTACGACCACCGCGTCGCCAACAGACACCCGGTGTGTTGCCCGGTTTGGCTCAAAACATCATGGACCCTAGCCGTGGCCGGCATTAGAAATATTATACCTGCTTCCAGAAGTTATTCGCGTTTAGTCAAAAATGTCAAAAATATAAATAATTATGTATGGTCTTGACTTCTTGTGATCGCACTGGTAGTAGGAACTAGAGATTTTTCTTTATTTATAACTCTCCTAACATTTTTTTGGCTTTGAAGTGAATCATGGTTGTGGACATTATCTATGAATGTGCAGATATCTATGAACATGAGTTTGCTGTGGAAGTTGAACTTGGAATGTTGGGCGTGCGTGTGAACTATACCAAGTCCAATGCTTCGTCTAGTATTGTTTGCAAAGTAATTGCTGTTATTACATGACCTGAATTTTTTTTATTGTGTGCCACATCAGTAGATGCACGGACATCACAGCGGGCATGCTGACTGGATAAACATTTGAACCTAGTTATAATGAAGGAAAATTTGTATTGACAATACTTTTAGATAGCAGGAGACGCCTAGTCTACGCTGCCTCTGCTAGCTTCTTTCTGGCTTCTTCGATCTCTTCTTTGGCTTGGGTGAAGAGAGCATCTAATTGCTCTTTTCACTTCTTCGGGAACTCAGCTACATTCTCAAGGGCTGTTGCACGCTTTCTTTCAGCCTTTACTAGAGCCACGAGGACACGAACAGTTGACGACTCCACCTGGCTTCTGTGTAATCCAGCATCATCTGGGAATTTGCACCTTGTGTCTAATCCAACATCATTAGGGAATGGACACCTTGTGTGTAATCAAACCTCATTTTGGAAATATGATCTCGAGGTTGACCATACTTCCCTCATCACAGGAACTGCATCCTGACATGAAGTAATTTCTTTTTTAGATCAATACCCAGAGCAACCCAGATCCATTTAGTAGAAGCTAGATAAACAGGACTCGGAGAAGTGAATTCAAAAGGAGAAATATAAAAACAGACTCCTAGGTGATAACACCCACTTCCTACATCAAGCTAAACGAAAGCATTAGGACGATTAAGACTCTTCTTCTTACACATGGAAGAACACGAGGCTAAGAGAAACAGAAACTACAACATATATACATCGAAGAACACGAGGCTAAACGAAAGTTATTGAAAGGGTGTTACTTACCAAAGCTCCTTTTACCGGTTCGGTGCAGCTCCTCTTTAACTTGCCACATTCCTTGAAGATGTCCCCAATATTCCGTGTTTGGTCTTCATTGCTCCTCTGCATGTTCGCACTCGTGGTTTTAAAATCTCAACATGGCAAGAAAAATATAGTAATACTCACGCATCTTGTGGGCAACATTAAAGCACTAATCTGCCATGTTAGAGCATCTCCAACAAAAGTGCAATGCACGGCGTGCTAAAAAAGCGTTTAAAGCGCCGGAATAGCCAATTTTTGTGGGCCACGAAGTGCTGGCTCCAGCGGCCGCTGCAAAAAATTGCGCGCATGCACTGCTCCAGTAGACGCGCTATATTTTTTTCTCCTTTCTACTCTGACTCGATACACATTCGACTCCGAGTCGATACTGGCATGGATAGATACATAGATACTAGTGTCAAAAACTTTCTTATATTATGGGACGGAGGGAGTAGTTCTCAGCATAGATATAGCATAGATAGATAGAAAAATAGATAGTTCAACTACTCCTCGTCGTCCGATTCAGTGATGTTGTCCTCCGACGTCTCAATCTAGGCGTCAAGATACCAATCATCGTCAGAGTCCCAGGGTGACGCTGCCCCTAGCTTGATGTTGAATTGAGCATCCGCCTTCCGCATACCCTTGTCTTCGTGATAGGCGGCTCGGTCCACCCTCCTTTGCGCGTAGAATTTGCGCTTGTTGATGATATCTTGCGGGAAGCGTTGGTGCCATAGCGCCATGGCTTCCTCGTCCATCTCAGCGATGCCGAGATGGTGCTCCTGCCTTCGGTTGTCGCGACGATCCTCGTCCGTGATAAGCCGCGGGGGAGGCGCGAACTCCTGCGCCCGCTCCCGCGTCGGCACATTGGGGAAAATCAATGTTCTATGAGGCCACCGGAGGTGCCACGCCGCCGCTTCATACACGCGGGCGGCCTCGTGGGCGATGTCGAAAGTGCCGAGGGAGAGGCGCATCTCGTAGAACTGGATCTCGGCGAAGAAGCCGCCAGAGGGGCGCGCGCGGACGTCGCGGTATCCGACCGAGCAACGGTGGCAAAGGTGTTTGACATTCATTCCCATTTCTTGCATGGGACCTAAGGTTGCAACCAAGGACACACATTTGATTTTTCAACCCGTTTATATGCACTAGAGCATGTGCATGTAGTTCAAATTTGAATTATGCACATGAATGCATAGAAAACTCAGTTAATGTATAAAAATGTCCAAGAAATTGCACAACACTCCTGTTGTTCTATGTTGACACGAGAAATTTTTTGAAAGTAAGAAGAGGCAACAGATATCGTTTCGTCCCCCAAGGTGGCACGTTCCCTACCGAAACCATCAGGCTTGCTGTGAGAGAAGCTCTGGTTTGCGAGAAGCTTATACGATAACTTGCCCCAAATGGGATATTTTTTACCCCGGCATGTTGATATTGTTCCTTGATAGTATGCCAAGGTTCATGAATTCAGACGAGTTTTGCAATTACTAGAATTACAAAAGCAAGCACCTCAATGTTTGCCGGAGAGCCACGGTGCCGTGGTTTTTGAAATTCATCCCCATTTTTTGAATGGGACATAAGCATAAACCCATGGACACATATATCATTCTACAACCCATTTTGGTGCACCGGAGCATGTGCATGTAGTTTAATTTTGAATTGTGCGCCCGAAATGCCTAGAAAACCAAGTTAATATATAAAAATGTTGAAACGAACCCCGAATAATTCCATTTTTTTGACCATACACCTATAGTCGCATGTTCACTGCAGATAAAAGTTCTAGAAATTCAAACACCATCCTTTGCAGCTGTGACCCCATTATGTAATTCAAATCAAGATGAAAAATCAAGTAGATCGCACAGAGTTTATTATCACCAACCATGTGAGATGCAGTACAAAATATCCTGGAGCACCATCGGTGTATAGTACGCTTACGGCTTACGCGAGAAGGTGTGTCAGCTACAATCCAAGCCGGCGTGTCAAGCACAGTAGCTCGCTCCCCAAATATCAGTTCACTGTTCAATCATCGTTGATGAAAGATGGGGACGTGGACCCGATTCGTGAGGGCAACTTCAACAGCCCATTCTGGCGAGAGCGCGACCGCAGCCGCCAAGAGCGTGCTAACAAGCTTCGTGAGCACGAATGCAATCTACGACCGGGCGGCCGAGGCAGCCCAAACGGCCGCTGTTGCTTCTCAGGTGACGGCAACAACATCTTCCTCGGGGATAGCAACTGGCGAGAGTGGCACATCAGTTGTCCGTTCCACAACGGTGGCCTTAGCCCTGTTGGAGGCCGCCCACGACCATGTCGAGGCCACCCACGCCCAGCTCATGGCGGTCACCACACAAATCGAACGAAGCTTCTTTGACAACGGTCGACAACCCACAGTCGAAGACTTGGCAATCGCTGAGAGCGTTCAAGCAGTTGTCTGTTCCTGCGCGGCATACCTTGCCACGATGGAGCCCGCCCAAGCCAAGATCGCGGCCGCCCACGCCCAGCTCGTGGCGGCCTTTTCCAAAGAGATGGCAAACGCGGATGGCAAGATGCTTGCCGAATATGGTGCGATGGATGCCATGGTGCCCATACCCCAGGAGACCGTCGAGCGCGAGCTGGACATGGAGGAGGCGGCGGAGATCGACGAGCACCGGCCGTAGTAGTACTCTTTGTTTTGTTTAATTAAGAGCCCTGGTCTTCAATTTGATAGAGTAATTTTTACCTCAGCTAGCTCTGTTTAATTGCTGAACTTGCTCGATTAAGAAGTGTGGGTGTGCTGTAGTCTCCTTTGTGTACCCAAATTATGCAATGAAGTGGATGACCACTGTAACAAGGGAAATTGGAACCAAAATTTCTGACGTTTAAACTCATCAGACACAGGTTAAGCTATCTGAATCGTTTGTGATGTTCACATATCATAAAAAGTTCTGAATAAGGGACCGTGTCTATTGACACTTTGAGCGCCAGTTTTTTCGCTGAACCAATTCAAAATTTTCGGCTTCCACGGAAATATCTACCTCCCTGCCCCCTTCCCCTTACCAAAAGCCACAATTCCCCTGTTTCCGCCTTCCTTTCCAAGTTGAAACCTTCACTCCTTGCTTGCAGTGCCGCCCCCTCGCCAGCGGCCCTCCTTCACGCTGCCCGGCCTTGTCTATCCAGGCAGGTAGTCCACACCCGACCCCCATCCTCCTCCTGCCAATCCCACATGCCCCGACTGCCGGCACGATACCTTCCACCCAAATCACAGACCCCTCCACCAAATAAGCGCCGACCTATGCCATGGTGCACGCAGTATAGCCAGGAGCTCAAGAAGCATTTGGCAGCGAAGAAGCAAATCGCGGCCGCACGTGCGGATGAGGTCACGATGGCTATCATTCGTGCCAACCCCCGGACTTGGAGGAGCACCTCGCTGTCAAGGGCACCGTTGACACCTTGCGCGCTGACGCCGTGATGCAGTTGGCTGCTTTAAATGACAATTCGTGCCGTTTTCTCGAGGCCACCCTCGCTGCCTTTGACGAAGAATACGAGGTGTTTTCTCAGTGTGTACGTGCTTACCTCTACTTGAGAGCAAGCAGGTTGGTGCCCGGAGCGGCTCAGGCAACTCACCACTACGACAAGGGTACCCACGATGCGGAGGCCTCGCCCTCTTCCATGTCCAAGGAGCCAATCGTCATCGATATCTCTGACACTGAGGAGTAGCTTGTCTTATTAGCTCACTATAAGGACCCATGTTTAGTTTTCTAGCTACTGTCTTTCCTTAACAAATTCTAGTGAATTGTGCTATCTACTTTTACCATGCAATCTGTTGCTATAGTATATATGTTCTATATGTCGTGCAATGTGGTGCTCACTTATTGACTGTTTGGTTAACTAGTTGTCGTATTCAGTTAACTGTTTGGTTCAGTTCTTCAAATGTGATGCTCAATTCTTCAGGGTGCAATTTTGTATTGTCTTCCATGTGAGAAATAAATTGATTTTTTTTCCAAAATACATGAGAAAGAAATACAATTGCTATATTTCCAAGTTGTCAAGCATGCTTGGTTTGGTTAACTGTCTGATCTTCTAGTATGTTATACATTATGCAATGTGCTGCTCAGTTAACGTTCGGTTCATCTGTTGTGGTGTTTAGTTAGCTGTTTGGTTCAATTTTGCAATGCGATGTTCAATTGTTGTGGGTGCATTCTGTTATTGTATACCATGTGAGAAATAAATCAAATTTGGCTATACTAAATACATGAGAAACAAATATAATTGATATATTTCCAAGTTGTTAAGCATGCTTGGTTTGGTTAACTATCTGATCTTCTATTAGGAGTATGTTATATTGTGCAATGTGGTGCTCAGTTAATGCTTGGTTCATTTGTTGTGGTGTTTAGTTAACTGCTTGGTTAGATTCTGCAATGCAATGTCCAATTGTCGTGGGTAGAATTTTTTATTGTTGTGCATGTGAGGAATAATCAAATTTGGCTACACTTAATACATGGATACAATTGCTATATTTTGTAGTTCTTAATCATGGTTGGTTTGGATAAATGGGTTTTCCATGTGGCTTGAATTAATCTGATGAATCTGCAATGTGCTTATTTTTCATCAACATATTTTACTAATAGCATGCGAACCCTCACTTAACCTGATCACTAACTACCTTATATATGTTGCTGGGAAACAATGGGAAGCACTGAGGTTTACAATCGAGATTTGCACAGGCATGGTCCTTTGTCTAATAGCACATCATTGTGCAATTGCAGGAACCTTTCTAGTATTTAGGTATTTAACAATATGGTCTTGCACATGTAGGTCGTGCTGTCAGAGGTTTTGACCCACTGTTTGACCCTTTTTGCATATGGGAAAATGAGTTGTCCATGAATATTAGTCAAGTCAAGAAACTCAAAAATATTGTTAGGATATAGAAATTAGCCACAAAAACAACAAGATATTTGTCTGCACAATGAAGAAGACATCAATTCACTACAGGATGGTACTAACTATTATACCTTGTTGTTTTTATTCCTTTGCCCCATTTCCAATATAGAGAAGATAGTTATGCATATCTTTGTTTTAGGCCTTTCCAAAGCAGTTCACTGATGATTACCTCTCAAATCACCTGTATGGTTAGGAGGCGAGGAAGGTATTCATACAACACCCACGGTTCAATATTGAAGTGTTCCTGAAGAGGACGAAGGATGGATGGTCAATCATCCACAGGCATTGGCCTAAAGTTGCAAAGATATTCAACATCAATGAAGGCTCAATATTCGCCTTCTGCTTCATCAGTTCTCCAGATGAAATACATCTGTCTATGTACCGTCTATGATACTAATTTTCAAAGGTTATAGATGTTGCATGTGAAACTTGGTGCCGGTGCAGTTGTGTAATGGGGTAGCTGAGTGCTGAAGCTATATGATGTTGTACTCTGATGTATTTCAATTATGAAAATGAAATATATTGTGTGCTTAATATGAAATATCAATTAGATTAATAAATGGATTATTAATAACAAGATAATTAGCATGCTAATTGGGGTTTTCTATTGCAAACTGTTATTGAGAAAAGACCGTGGGTGATGACCTCAGGCAACACACACAGTTTCTTGGAATAAACCGTGTTGTATTAATGAACAATCACACACGACATCCTCTTGAAAATTGTTTGCGTTAGGCCACCTGGCACAAATGTTTACCACATAAAAACTTGTGTGATGGACAGTCTTTGCTACACAGTTTCTTCTACGCACCGTGTGTGATGCATTCAATAACGCAAACGATAAAATGTTAATACCGTGTGCAATGGAAACACTATCACAAACAATTTAACAGGGAAAATTGTGTGTGATGTACCTGCGAACAGAAACATTTTCCTTGGAGTGACTGTGTGGGATGTATATACGAACGAAAACATTTAGTGGGGACTGACTGTGTGGGATGAACTTACGACCGGAAACAATTTCACCTGTATAATTGAATTTTTTTAGCACTATTGTATGTATACCCATATTTGATTGCTCGCCGGTCGCACACGACCTCATTTTGCCGAGCATGTGTGCGAGGAGGGCCTATCCCCGACGGTTTCTGGGTCGTGTGGGAAGGACCCCCCTATCGCAGTCACTCACTAGGCGACGGTTCCAAATGCCGTCGCGGAAAGGGGTTAAAAACCATTTGTATAGCACCTCGCTATACTAGTGGGTTTAGCCTGTAGAAGGGATCAGATCATCACATCCACCTAGCCCTAGGGTTAGAACAGTACTTACGATCTCGAGGTAGATCAAGCTTGTACTCGATACACAATCATCAATACAATCAAAAGAGGACGTAGGGTATTCTCTCTTTGAGAGGGCCCAAACTTGGATAAATATTGTTTCCTTCGTCTCTTGTTACCCATCGATCCGAGATCAATAGCTCGAGACCCCCTACCCCGAGGTCTGCCGATTTTAGTACCGACACTGGTGCTTTCATTGAGAGTTACGTTGTGTGACCAAAATAAGGATCGATGGGCTCGTCAGTCAATGAACTTAACCTTTAGGGCACCATTTCCACGCTCGAACCCTTCATCATCAGATCGCGCCTTCTCCCTCATGACCCAAAGAAGCGGCACACGAACCTTTCACCTCTCCATCTGCCCCGGCCGAGAAACCTCCCGTAAAGGGTAAAGGGCTGAGGTATTACTTGGAGAACGACCCCGACAACAACCAGGCAGAAGCAACCGAGGAATCATATCCTAAAATCAGCTCGGCGATACACCCTTCTCAGATAAACACGTCGGAGCCTTAAGCCCACGGTCAAAGGGGATCAAATTTTCTCTCCCACCCAACCCCACATCAGGTACTGCCCGGATAATTCGGGCCACTCCGATGTCTGGGATTTAGTCTATGTGCAACAGCTACCTGGCGGATCAATCACACAATTCTGGGCCAGGTTCTTGTTCGTCATGAACAATATACCGGACTACTGGAACTCAGACAAAATAGCCTCATTTCAGTATGGTTGCAAAGACAAAGGCGTCTCAAACGACCTCACCCGCCACTGCGGCTAAACGTTCTCTGAGCTATCTGATATGGTGTCAAAATTTTAAACCATTGAGGACGCCTGGCTGACTCGAAAAAAGCAAGAAGATTCAATCTGTGATAGAAGCTTAAAGCATGACAAGCTCATTATACGTCTCCAACGTATATATAATTTTTATTGTTCCATGCTATTATAGTGTCAATCTTGAATGTTTTATATGCAATTATATATCATTTTCTAGGACTACCTATTAACCTAGTGTCAAGTGTAAGTTGTGTCTAGACTAACACATACACACAAATCATATTGATCTCTTAGAGTTGCATTGGTTTTCGCTGGTCCTTGCACATTATGAAACATTACAAGTTCCATGCAATATGTGTGGATTTTTTCAATGTGGGTCTTTATAGTCCTTTTGCTTCGCAGGGTTCACTATTATATTTCCTATCCTGATAACTCAAACTCAAATTCTATATGTAATAATTAAACTCTGTTTTATTTTTGTTCCTCACTTCAGATACTTTTGGCAGTTCTTTACTCTTTTCTCAACAGGTTGTTTGGCCATCTTATTTTCTCAATAATGCATCCAGGAATAGTGTGATGCATCAACCATGTGATGATGTTCATTCACTCGTTCTAAAATAAACGAAGAAATTATTTTTGGTTATCATGCTAGGGTTTTCAGAGTGTGTGTGGGGAGAGAGAGAGAGAGAGAGAGAGAGAGGGGGGGGCTAAGTTTAACATATGCGTGCTAAAAAAGCAGCGAGATAGGGACCTAAAGATCATGTTACATGGCTCATCACCCTCGTCTACTTAGCTCATAATTATTCTTAAAGTAGCATTAAATTATAAGTGTGCTCGCAGATCATGGAATGTTCCAAGTTTTGTGTAACTTATGTGCAAATAATGAATCTTTGGTTTTTTTCTTTATTAGGGTTGTAACACCCCAAGAATCATGCCACAGTAATCTCCCACTAATCATGCCATTTTCATCATGATTACCTTGCTAATTGCCACTTGTCCAAAACATCAAGTTCAAAATCAAATTTAAATTCCAAGTCAAACATTTATTTCTCCAAACAGAGAAGCAAAAATGTTCGAGATGTTACAAATAATGCCCAAGTAATTTTCATGAAGAAATCAACTCAAATTGGGTTTCTAATATGGCCATAGCAATATTTTGGTGGACCAGCAAACATTTATTTTGGTCGTTTAAAATTCCAACAAGTAGTCTCGCATTCCCCAAACCACTTTAAACTTTGTGGGCCTCTCTAAAATAATAACTACTATTTGTGTGACAAGTTTCATGTTGAACAAAACTCATTTGGTAATAAATTAAAATGTCAAACAGTGGTGAAATGACTAAGCAGTAAAGTAAGAAAAAGGAAAAGACTAAAATCCTACTGTGTCTTTGGGCCACATGTGACCACAGTGCCCATGGCCCAGACCACCATGGCCTTTTCCCCCTTCCTCTGTTTCTCTGTACAGACAGAAGACAGGGGCCATGGTGTGGCACGCATCCACCCCCACCATGGCCGATGTCGTCATCGTGTCGGGCATCCCGCGGTCCTCCTGGTGGATAAGAACGTCGCCGGCCCCCTGGCGAACCCGCCCACTTTCACCTCTCCCTCGCTCGCTTCTCCTCCCCAACGCGAACCCGACGTTGTCGTCGCCATGGCCAACCTAGCCTGCGTGCTCCTCGTCGTCCTCGCCGGCAAGGAGCTTGTTTAAAAGCTCTGTCTGCCTCTGCTGCTTCCACTACGAGGTTCAGTTCGAGCCGGGCGCATTCGCATCGTGGGGATCGAGCCCATCTTCAACCTCCGTTCGCCGCCGTTTGGCGCGTCGATCCGCGCGTCTCCGATAGTCCCTGACCTCGTCGAGCCTTCCATGAGCTCCGCGCCCCTCCGCCCCGCGCTCCTCGCACCCGCGCCCCTCGTGGCCTCGCCCCTTGCTTGCGCCCGCGGTGCCCCACCCGCGCTGCCTCGCTCCGGCGCCGACCCGCCAATGCCCCTACCGCCGCTCGCCTGTTGTCTGCTGCCGCTGCTCCGCTGCGCGGGTTGCTGCTGCTTCGCTGCCATCGCCACTGCCCACCGTGCGTCTGGCCTGAACCGGCCTTGCCGTGCAGCCCCGCGCCCGCGCCCTGCGCCACCCCTGCCCGTCCCCTGCGCTGCACGCGCCCCTGCTTTCCGCTAGCACGCTCCTCTGCTGCGCTGCTACTTCCGCTGCTGCAGTTACTGCTTGCATCGCTGCTTGTTGTACTGCTGCTGCTAATTACTGTAGATGCATCTAGCTAGCTTTACCAATATCACATCGAGTGACCCCATGGACTGCCCCTAATCAGCGACTAAACATCTACTAACAGTAGCAAAAATATTATGTGAAGGTAGTATACTTGACAAACTCCGTTTTACCCCACTGGACCAAATCCTTTTGATGCATTGATTAAATCCTGTGAAAATCGCAAAATGCTATGTTCTGTTAACAAGAAAACCCGGAAAATAGCTTTATTTTCATAGCTACTTTAGAGCTGTTGTTGTTCAAGCAAATGAACTCTAATTTGGATGAAAGTGTTACCAACATGTAGATCGCAGAAAAGTGCTCACAATTGATTTAAAGCACAAAATCATAGGATGTATAGAACAATAGCTTTAGCCTCTGGAAAACAGCTAAGTGATGTTTAAAAATAAGCAATTCTCGGACTTAGCAGAAATTTCAGAGTTACCGGATATTGCTTAAACTTCGGATAATCATAAAAATTAATCCGTAGCTCGGATGAAAAAGTTTTATACATGAAAGTTGCTCAGAACAACGGGATGAATCGGAATACGCTCTCTGTTCGTCCACGACACGTCCCTAGCATAGCGGACATGCAACCTTCCCCTCTGGTTCGTCTGTCTGAAAATACCGAACACCGGGAAAACTTTCCTGGATGTTATTCCCCTTCACCGGTCTCGTGAACCACTGCGTTAGAACGCCTCTAGCACCGCTTATTGTCTTGTTATGCATATGTTTGCGTGTATTTACTGTTTCTTCCCCCTCTTCTCTCTGGTAGACCCCGAGACCGCTGCTGAGGCCCCTCTGATCGACTACGTCACCGATGATTCTTCTTCTCTTTCAGCGGAGCTTCCAGGCAAGCCCCCTGAGGGAGTCCTGGATTAGGGGGTGTCCGGATAGCCGAACTATCACCTTTGGCCGGACTCCTGGACTATGAAGATACAAGATTGAAGACTTCGTCCCGTGTCCGGATGGGACTTTCCTTGGCGTGGAAGGCAAGCTTGGCGATACGGATATGTAGATCTCCTACCATTGTAACCGACTCTGTGTAACCCTAGCCCTCTTCGGTGCCTATATAAACCGGAGGGTTTTAGTCCGTAGGACGAACAACAATCATACCATAGGCTAGCTTCTAGGGTTTAGCCTCTCTGATCTCGTGGTAGATCTACTCTTGTACTACCCATATCATTAGTATTAATCAAGCAGGAGTAGGGTTTTACCTCCATCGAGAGGGCCCGAACCTGGGTAAAAACATCGTGTCCCTTGTCTCCTGTTACCATCCGCCTAGACGCATAGTTCGGGACCCCCTACCCGAGATCCGCCGGTTTTGACGACATTGGTGCTTTCATTGAGAGTTCCTCTGTGTCGTCATCTTTAGGCCCAATGGCTCCTCCGATCATCAACAACGACGCGGTCCAGGGCGAGACTTTTCTCCCCGGACAGATCTTCGTATTCGGCGGCTTTGCACTACGGGCCAATTCGCTTGGCCATCTGGAGTAGATTGAAAGCTACGCCCCTGGCCATCAGGTCAGATTTGGAAGTTTAAACTACACGGCTGACGACCGCGAAGACTTGATCTTCGACGGGTTCGAGCCACAGCCAAGCGCGCCGCACTGTCACGATGAGCATGATCTAACTCTGCCGCCGAACAATGCCCTGAGGGCCGCACTAGTGCCCGCTCCGACCCTTAGTTCGGAGCCGATTACGCCGATCGAGGATGGGTGGTTGGACTCCGCCTCGGGGGCTGCGATCTCTACAGTGATTGAGCCGAACACCAACCCTGTCCTTTGCGAAGCTCGTGACTCCAAGGTGCCAGACTCCTCTCCGGACTCGGAACCTTCCGCGCCCCTGCCAATCGAATCCGATTGGGCACCGATCATGGAGTTCACCACCGCGAACATCTTTCAGCACTCGCCCTTTGGCGACATCCTGAATTCACTAAAGTCTCTCTCTTTATCAGGAGAGCCCTGGCCGGACTATGGTCAGCAAGGTTGGGATGCGGACGACGAAGAAATTCGACTCCCACCCACCACCCACTTCGTAGCCACCGTCGAAAGTTTAAACGACGTGCTCGACTTCGACTCCGAAGACATCGACAGTATGGACGACGATGTAGGAGACAAACATGAACCAGCACCTATAGGGCACTGGACAGCCACCTCATCTCACGATGTATACATGGTGGACACACCTAAAGGAAGCGACGACGAGGAACAACGGGACGCCACGAGGGATCATTCCCTTGAAAAACAGTCAAAACGGCGACGTAAGCGCCGCTCAAAGTCCTGCCTCGACAAAGACAGCAGCCATAGAGCAGGGCGAACCGGTGGACGACGAACATGCTATCGAGCAACCGTCCGAACAGGACAATATGGATAAACAACCCGTCCCCGGCGAAGATAACAGTCCGAACGATCTCACGCCGGACAAGTTGCTGGAGCATAAGAACCTCCACAAAAGGCTCGTCGCCACTGCGCGTAGCCTGAAAAAGCAGAAGCAGAAGCTCAAAACGGCGAAAGATGCGCTCAGAATCAGATGGAGCAAAGTACTCAACACCACAGACAAATACGGCGATAGTCGCCGAACAAAGAGCTACCCGAAGTGAAAACTACTGCCCGAATTTGATGAGGAGGCCGTAGAGCCCCCGCAATCAAAGAACAAGGAGACCACCCGGTCGGATAGACGACCCCATGGCAAACATAGAGCGGCAAACGGCGCCGCACACAAGCCGGCACGCGATCCGCACACGGATTCGCATCAAAAAGACGGCCCAATTAGATCTATCTACGGGCCAAGAAAGCAAGCTCTGGTAAGCAATGCAACACATCAAGTATCCGAATATTATGGTACACCTAAATATAGGGGTGCCGCACACACCCTATGTTTCACCGATGAGGTTCTGGATTATGAATTTCCAGTGGGATTCAAGCCCGTAAACATAGAGGCATACGACGGAACAACAGACACTGGAGTCTGGATCGAGGATTACATCCTCCACATACACATGGCTAGAGGAGATGACCTCCACGCCATAAAATACTTATCCCTCAAGCTCAAAGGGCCAGCCTGGCATTGGCTCAAAAGCCTCCCCGAAAACACCATTGGAAGTTGGGAAGAGCTCGATGATGCTTTTCGGGCAAATTTTCAAGGGACCTATGTCCGACCTCCGGATGCAGACGATTTAAGTCACATAACTCAACAACCCGGAGAGTCAGCCCAAAAATTCCGGAACAGATTCCTTACTAAAAAGAACCAAATAGTCGACTGTCCAGACGCCGAAGCCTTAGCAGCTTTCAAACACAACGTCCGAGACGAATGGCTCGCCAGACACCTCGGCCAAGAAAAGCCAAGAACAATGGCCGCATTAACAAGCCTCATGACCCGCTTTTGCGCGGGAGAAGATAGCTGGCTGGCAAGATGCAGTACCAGCGAACCAAGTACATCTGAAGTCAGGGATGGAAACAGGAAACCGTGACGCAGCAAGGACCAGCGCCGGACAAAGGGAAACAGCCTGAAGCGCACGGCAGTCAACGCCGGATTCAAAAGCTCCCAGCAGAATTATAAAAAACTGCCCCTTAAGGATAACAGGGACGAGCTAGCTAACTTAAACAAAATCTTGGACAAGATATGCCAAATACCAACAGAGATTGTTGGGTCAAGCCGGGAAGCCTGCAAACCATACCCACAGAGATTGTTGGGTCTTCAAGCAGTCCGGCAAACTCAACGCCGAACACAAGGGGCTCGACACACCAAGCGAGGACGATGACGAACCCCACAAGCAGAGCACCGGAAAACAAAAGAATTTCCCACAAGAAGTCAAAACAGTAAACTCACTTTACGTGACAAAAGGGAAAAATAGAATGGCGCCCATAGAGATACGCGCCATACGGCCTATCCTAGAGGAGTCCCGCCACTGGTTGTTAAAACCAATCACCTTCGACCATCAGGATTACTCTAGAAGTATCCGGAATGCAGGATGGACTACCTTGATATTAGATCCGATAATTGACGACTCCAATTTACACAAGTCCTAATGGACGGCGGCAGTGATCTAAACCTGCTATATCAGGACACAATCCGCAAAATGGGGATAGACCCAACCAAAATTCGCCATAGCAACACTTCCTTTCAAGGGGTAATGCCATGCCCATATGCTCATTGTACGGGCTCTCTACTGCTAGAAGTTGTGTTCGGCTCACCCACAACTTCCGCCGCGAAAAGTTAACCTTCCACCTCGCCCCATTCACAAGTAGCTACCAAGCACTACTGGGACGCGAAGCTTTCGCCCACTTTAACGCAATACCGCATTATGCATCCCTTACACTTAAAATGCCCGGTCCGCGAGGCATCATCTCCTTAAAGGGAAATATCGAGTGTTCCTCGAGCGCGGAAGATTGTGTGACTGCCTTGACAGCCACACACTAAACCGGCTCCCCTAATCAAAGCACCTAAACGGGTCGTCCAGACCCCGGACACGGTTAGACGAGTCCGGCATAAACATACAAGGGCTTACTAGCCGCATACCCCCGCACAAGGTGCTCCGCGCATGCACAACAAGAGACGATAAAGCTCAATTTTATTCATTTTTTGAATCATACTTTGTTTATTTAATATAACGTACGTTTTCGCACGATCTTTTTCAACTAAGTTTCTCTCTTTTATAGACGAACACTGTGCTACACCCGTCCAGGATACGGCACAACGGAGACACAGGCGCAGACGTGCAGTAGGGACCCGTTGCAAGGATTCTTTTCAGATTAAGACCCTGCGTAAACCTTTTTTACTGTCTCTTGTTGATACACATCCCCCGGTTTCTTGCTATAACCGAGGAGGAGGATGGCGTTTTGGCATGGGCCACGTCAGAATTTCGCGCGTACTTGGACACCAGGGGCTTATTACAAAGGGCGTTGTTTGGCCCGTTTTCATAAAGACCGAATACCTTAGGGAGTGTTCGGCGTCTCGAGTTAGGCCTTATATGCATCAGCTCTGAATCATGTCTTTGGTCAAATGTTGGGTTTGCCCGGCTCCTGTGTTTTTCTGCCTTACGTTCTGCTCTCTCGGCTAAGGCGGTACCAGGAGAACTACTGCGATTGTGCCCCGGTTTGGCCAGGCGAGCACCTCAGTAGAGAAAGCCGAAAACTGACTGTCATGATATAGCGTGAGACTGGTCAACCACTCGATGACCCGCCGGAATCTTTAGGATTCCTCCGCATCGACGAAGGGCCGTTTTCCGGTCAGGCACATACGCGCCCCGAATTCGGGTGAGCGCGGTGCCCCTAGGGGCTATATAGTAGCCCCACTGTCAAACTCCTATGGCTAAGTGAAAGTGATAAAGCATTATAGTCCGGTTACCTAGTTTGCTGCGCTACCACCTCCTTTATAAGACCAAGACGTTGGATCAAGTGTGAAAATGTACCTTTTGCAAACACCCCCGCATTATATGCGTGGGGGCTGAAGCCGAAGACTGCCATCTTTCAGGTTATATACACATATACATTAACGGCCGCACAGGAGGCATTTTAATTCTTGGAGGCACAAGTATAAAAAGCTTTTACATTTTATCGAAACATTGTTTCACAATAATACATGTTATTCGAACATAATATCCTTCGAGCACTGCGTCTCTATTAAACGAGCGCCCTCCAGAACTTCCTAAAAATATTGCTCGACAGGTACTCGGCTTCCATCCGAATCCGGGGATGCAACATCGGTGGCCTTCATCTCTACCTAGTATGTCTTGACACGGGCAAGAGCCATCCGCGTGCCCTCTATGCACGCCGACCTCCTCATTGCATTGATATGCGGCACCGCACCAAGGAACTGCTGCACCAAGCCAAAATAACTCTTCGGCTCGGGCCTTTTCGGCCACAAAAGACTCACGACATCCTTCATGGCAAGTCCGGATAACCTATTCAGCTCCGCCCATTCGGCCAAGCGATCGGTTAATGGAAGTGGGCGCTCTGGATTATGGAACTGCGACCAAAAAACCTTCTTCATTTCGTGATCCTTTTGATCTCGGAAATGTTCGGCCGCGTTCGCGGCACTCGCCGCCAAGTCCAGATAAGCATCCTCCGCACTCCACAGCCGGTCCAACTGAGCATATTTAGGATCCATGAATTTTCTCCGCAGCAGAAAGGGCTTTCCAGCCGTGATATCTCCGGCCTGACGCAACTCCTCCTTCATAGCTCTCATCGCAGAGCGAGCATCCTTGGCCTCGGTAGTGGCCTTCTTCAGGTCCTCTTGTACCGCTCGATCTTCTTTTTCAAGAAGCGTGCAGCGGTCGGCAGCATTCTTCAACTTCACGGCCATTTCCTTCTTGCTTCGGCAGTGAGCAGCCTGTTCGGCTTTTAGCTCTTCGGCCGCCTTTAAGGCAGCCGCATCACTCTTTCTGGCCTGCTCCTTGGCTCGGGTGAGCTCTGCCCGAAGGTTCTCCATGGCAGCGGCACCATCTGCATCAAGCATACATGTTGTAAGGCACGGGCATCAAGCTCCCTTACCAGGTGTCCACGGAGAAATTGCATACCTTGTGACTCATCAAGTCGCTTATTGACAAGCGCGATGTCGTCATCCGCCACGTCAAGTTGCCACTTTAGTTTGGCAAATTCATCAGTCCGGCTAGCCACCGGACCCTTCGCCACCTACATAGGAAGGGCGACATATTATACCTGGGATTATGATCCTCGGCGCGCTGTCATTTTTTGACAACACACCGAGCCTCAGGGGCTACTATCTACACAGGGCGCATTTTATATGCGGAACTGTCAGAAGGTACATCATTTTGCGTACCTCAAAACCTGTCAGTAAACTTCTGACGGCTTCATGCAATCCGCTCTCAGCGGATGAAATGCTTTCAATCACCGTACCCATTAACGCACGGTGATCTTCTGAGATAGACGCTTGCCCGAGCAGATACTTCAGCTCCTCCGACCGCACACCAGGTGGTGCCGGACTCGTCCGATGGCCTTTTTCGAAGGCCGGACGCGGAGGGCTTTGAGGGGACATATGACTGCCCTCCGGCCCCGCCGAACTCGGAGAAACCCTCCGCGACGACACCTCAGGGTCGCCCGCCTCGCAAGATGGTACGGCAGGGGGAGGCGTTTCGCTCTCAATCATCTCCGGACGAAGATCCCCCGAAGATGAGCTCTGCTGAGAAGGGCTGAGATCCGAACTACAAGGTAAAATTTCGGTTATCTTCACCAGGAATAGGGCAGGGATATCCTTTACTTTAAAAAAAGAACTCCCCTTTTTACTTACGGCTCGGTGGAGGGCTGATCCCCTTGGGGGCACAATGCGGCCGAGGCATCTCTCCGCGTAGGACCCTCTGACGAAGATTTCTTCCCCCGCTTTGAGACCATGGTCTCTGGGTCTTCAGAGGCGGTCCTCTTCTTCCCTTGGATGGAGGGATTCTCGATCCCTCCTTTCCTGACAGCCTCCTTCGCGGAGGCGGTAGCTTCCTTGTTCCCCCCTTCACCTTCTTCCGAAGGCGCAACCTCTAGCATCCTGGTTAACACGGGATCCGGTGTGGTCTCGGGGAGGGGGGCTAGACACCTGATTAACTTTGCTTTCACTATCCACTCCTGTTCAACGGACAGCTCTTTTAAAGGGCAAGTTCATGATAAATATGGGATAGCGTGTCTGGGTATAGGGCTACTTACTTGAGTATCCGGGCGATTGTAGCTCAGACCTGCGTCCTTGGTCAAGTCCGGACACATCGCTTGTGATCCGAAGAAAAGCTTGTACATCTCCACGGGCGTCGCGCCCATAAAATGTTGGAGAGCTCGTGGTCCCTCCGGGTTAAATTCCCACAGGCGGAGGGGCGACGTTTGCAGGGCAGGGTGCGACGAATCAGCGTGACCTGCGCTACTACGACCAGAGTGATCTCTCTCTCTCTAGGAGGTCTCGAATGCGGCCCTGCAACAAGGGCATGTCCTTGGACGGCCCCCAGTCAAGTCCTTTATTGACCCATGACGCCAGCCGGGGTGGAGGACCCGAGCGAAAGGCAGGTGGCGTCACCCATTTGGTGCCCCTGGGAGCTGTGATATAAAACCACTCTTGTTGCCATAGGCTGAGCTCCTCTTGAAAATAGCCCTCGGGCCATGGAGCATCAGCATTCTTGCTTATAACAGCCCCTCCGCACTCTGCCTGCTGCCCCTTGATCATCTTAGGCTCCACTTTGAAGGTCTTGAGCCACAATCTGAAGTGAGGGGTAATGCGGAGGAAGGCTTCACATACGACAATGAACGATGAGATGTGGAGGATGGACTCTGGATCCAAGTCATGAAATTCCAGCCCATAGTAAAACATGAGCCCCCTCATGAAGGGGTCCGTCGGGAAGCCTAGCCCCCGAAGAAAGTGAGACACGAACACTACGCTTTCGCCAGGCTTGGGAGTGGGAATAACCTGCCCTTGGGCAGGCAGCCTATGCGAAATTTCGCCGGTTAGATCCTGGCGTCTCTTAGCTTTAGCACGTCTTCTTCCATAACGGAGGAAGGCATCCACCGGCCTTGCAAGTCGGAGCCGGACATCATCGAAGGTCCGAAGCGCCTGAATCTGGAGCTTTGGGTGTTGGAACTCAAGGCGAGGGGCGGATTCGATTGAGATTGAAAGAAAGGAGTGGAGCCTTGGTCTCTTTATAAAGAGGTTGAATACCAAGAGCCTTCCCCGTGACCGTTCGGGACTCGCCTTCGATAGAGGAGACGTGCCAACGGGCACGACTGGGTTACCCGCGCCCGTATTAATGAGAATCCCGGAATAAGGGGACACGATCTCTGCTTTGACAAGACGTGCCAAGGAAACCGCCTCGCTAAACACACTGAGGTGGGACAGTAAAAATGATTCGAATAAAGGCTTGGCCGTGGTGTGATGTCACGCCACGAAATGCGTCAGCAGATTGAATTTGTGTAAATATTATTCTCTCTACGGTTGTATGTGGAACTTATTTTGCATAGCCGGACACTATCCTTGTGTTCAAAATCTTCTATGAAGTATTCGGAGGAGGAACCCGCCTTGCAATGCTGAAGATAATATGCGCGCCGGACTTGTCTTCATTGAAGCCTGGTTCAGGGGCTACTGAGGGAGTCCTGGATTAGGGGGTGTCTGGATAGCCGAACTATCACCTTTGGCCGGACTCCTGGACTATGAAGATACAAGATTGAAGACTTCGTCTCGTGTCCGGATGGGACTTTCCTTGGCGTGGAAGGCAAGCTTGGCGATACGGATATGTGGATCTCCTACCATTGTAACCGACTCTGCGTAACCCTGGCCCTCTTCGGTGCCTATATAAACCGGAGGGTTTTATTCCGTAGGACGAACAACAATCATACCATACGCTAGCTTCTAGGGTTTAGCCTCTCTGATCTCGTGGTAGATCTACTCTTGTACTACCCATATCATCAATATTAATCAAGCAGGAGTAGGGTTTTACCTCCATCGAGAGGGCCCGAACCTGGGTAAAAACATCATGTCCCTTGTCTCTTGTTACCATCCGCCTAGACGCACAGTTTGGGACCCCCTACCCGAGATCCGCCGGTTTTGACACCGACACCCCCCCTTTGATCATCCCAATATCGCCCACTCTATTCTATCATGCTTGCATTAGATTTTGCTACTGTATTTGATTGCTCCTATTCTGATGCATAGCCTGCTTTTGTACCTACTGTTGTACCTTACCTGCTTATCCTAAACTACTTAGTATAGGTTGGTTAGTGATCCATCAGTGACCCCCACCTTGTCCTTGTTGCCCCTGCTTCATCATCGATGACTCGATCAACGTGATCGACGACCAGTGCCCGACACCTCACATCACATCACACCCCCTTTGTTGCTCGACTCTGCTAAGCTACTATCGAGTGTCGGGGGTGATACCTCGTAACACACTCCTGATGATAACTCTGTAGTGTAGCTATTCGGTCGTGGTCATCGAGGGTGATTCCTCCTTGACCACTCCCGATACAACTCTGTCGTGCAACCCCTCAAGTGTGAACCTTGAGGGTGGTTCCTCGTACGTTCACCTTGATGTTTGGACACATGGTTACCTTGACTTTACTTGAGACCATTGTCGAAGTTGGGTCGGCCCTGAGGGGTACCCCCGAGTTGATGTGAAAGTCGGGCGGGCCCGTAGAGCACCCGTGAGTTTTCTATGAGGCACGGCCGGGCATTCTGGTCCCTTCTCGTAAGTCCACGAGATGGGGCGACGGTGTCACATTATCGTGAGTCTTTGCTCGTTTCCACGAGCCCCCAATGCACTAATGGTTTGAGTATTTGTCCTGAGTTGGCCTCTGGCCTTTACGCACTAACCACCACGCGAGAATAGTTATGGGCCTCGATGTCGCAGTATCAGCTGAAGCTTTGTCAGACGCCCAGCTCAGCATTGTGGCACGATCGGATCGTGCTGGCCATCCGTGGCGGTGCTGGTATCCACCCTGCACACAACGACCCGGGGTGCAATGAGCGATGGGCCCAGACCTCGGAGTTCTTACGATGTAGACTGGCGGTGACCTCTCTGCTGAGCTTAGGTAGGACTACGACGTGTTGGTCTTTCGAGGCCGGGCGTTGACCCAGAAAAGTGTGTCTGGCCAGAGTAATCAAGCGTGTTGGAAAATGTGGTGCACCCCTGCACGGAAGATTATCTATTATTTGAATAGCCGTGTCCACGTAACGGACGTCCGACTTATATCCTGATCTTATATAACTAGAAATGGATACTTGAGATATGTGATGGATATGTGGCTCCGGGATTGCTTTCTCGCAGGGAGTCGAGGAAGAATCTCTAGGCATTGTTTCTACAACATGTTTGTTAAATATAAACTGTTATTCTTTACTCTTCTACATGCTCCAAGATGCTTGGAGCTGCTTGAAGATGCTAGTCTTCGATAGGCTAGGCCTCCCCCCTCTATTCTGGCATTCTGCAGTTCAGTACACAGATACATACCTTCCTTTGATACCAATGCATACTTAGTATAGATCTGATGCTTGCGAGGACTTTGGATGAGTACTCTTGGTTGCTTTGCTACCCCCTTTCCCCCCTTCTTTCTTCTTTCCGGTTGATGCAATCAGATGGTGGATCCCTGGATCCAGATGCCACCGCCGATGGATAATACTACGTGGAGACCGCCTACGACTAGGAGTAGTTAGGAGGTCCAGGCAGGAGGCCTTGCCTCTTCGATCATTGTTGCTTTTGTGTTTGCCTTTTTAAGGCACCCTTGTTTAACCTATGTCTGTACTCAGATATTGCTGCTTCCGCTGACGCTTGTGTATCGAGCTTATGTATTCAACCCCTCGAGGCCCCTGGCTTGTAATATAAAGCTTGTATTATTTTATTTGTGTCTAGAGTTGTGTTTCAATATCTTCCTATGAGTCCCTGATCTTGATCATACACATTTGCATGTATGATTAGTGTACGATTGAATCGGGGGCGTCACAAGTTGGTATCAGAGCCGACTGCCTGTAGGAACCCCTTTCCAACTCCTTGGCCGAAGTTGAGTCTAGTCTTTGAAACAAAACTATTTAACTAACATGGTTGTGTGGCTTACGGGCCCACGTCGCCATTGGGTGATATTATGATCTTTTATTCCTCGTATATACTCTAGGACTCTGATCTCTCTTCCTTTTGGGTTAAATGATTTTGCTAAATATAACACTAGGTTCTCATGATCACATCCACCCGGAGATTTGTATTACCCCTTTCTCGAATTGAGCGACGGGATCTGCTTCACCTTGTTCATGGGCCGCAGGATCCTCTTGTCGAGGGCACCCTGCATCGTCACTTTCTCCCTTGCTCCACTGGTTATCTTCGACATTGATGTAGCCTTTGCTATGTTCTGTTGTCGTATCCCTCCATCGCGTGCATGTGTCTTGCTATGTCTTGGATGTTTCTCTTATCCGAACTCATACGAACATCGGGTAATTGGCTCTATATATGTATTAGTATGTCTCCAATGACTACTGCTTTGTACATACTTCTCCTTTGCTCATTGTTCATGTTACCTCATGAATGACTTCATACACTTGCTCCACACCTTTGCTAAGCTACCCCCGTTACATTTAAGAAGGATGGTCAGAACTGCTGGTCGTGGCCGTGGTGGCGACAATCCACCACCGCCTGAATCCATGGCTGAAATGATATAGCAGTTTAATGCAGTATCGACAGTTCATGGAAGGAGTCATGGCTTAGTTTCCTCGCCCCAACTTGAATCAGCAACCAACCTCAGTGACTCTGCAAGATCTTGCGCGTCTCAACCCTGTCATCTATCGCAGCTCATCTCAGTCCCTTAATGCTGGTGACTGGCTCCCTGACATCACTTTTTGGTTGAAGTCTATTGATGTAGCTGCCAACTATGTCACCCTCATGGCATATTATCTGAAAGGTCCCTCTGCTAAATGGTGGGACAACCACAATCATTCCTTACCGGTTGGAACCGCCATCAATTGACCGGAATTTCACGCCGGATTCCGCGGACCAATGTCGAACCACCATGGTTAGTCACAACGTCCCAGTTGAACTTGAAGGTTTGGAATTCCATGTTTCCCCCATTATTTTGAAGTCGTCCAATATCGACCTCGTTCTGGGAATGGTATGGTTGAAAACACATATCGCTTCTATCATTTGCGCCACTAAAACCGTCCATCTACTACATCCTTCAAATGCGATAGTAAACTACCATGCTTATCTTGTTCGGAATGCCGAAGCATAGATTTATTCCTTGAATGCGTGAAATGCTTCTCCTTTTGTGAGAATTGAAAATGCTACATTGAAGTCTGAGGTATCTGTTCGATCCGCGTTCTCGTTCAAGCTGAATGTCGCAACCATCAGAGGGCTATCAAAGTTTCTAAAAGGTTTAGTGGTCAAATCCTTCTGAAGATGAAGCTACTCGGGAACTCGAGGATCTTCTTCGAGATGAATACCTCGTTTTGTTTCCTTCTACCTCCTAAAATCTCGGGACGATATTTCTTGTAGTGGAGGAGATTTGTAACACCCCGAGAATCATGCCACAGTAATCTCCCACTAATCATGCCATTGTCATCATGATTACCTTGCTAATTGCCGCTTGTCCAAAACAAAGTTCAAAATCAAATTTAAATTGCAAGTCAAACATTTATTTCTCCAAATAGAGAAGCAAAAATGTGCGAGATGTTGCAAATAAGGCCCAAGTAATTGTCATGAAGAAATCAACTCAAATTGTGTTTCTAATATGGCCATAGCAATATTTTGGTGGACCGGCAAACATTTATTTTGATCGTTTAAAATTCCAACAAGTAGTCTCACATTTACCAAACCACTTTGAAGTTTGTGGGCCTCTCCAAAATAATGACTACTATTTGTGTGACAAGTTTCATGTTGAACAAAACTCATTTGGTAATAAATTAAAATGTCAAACAGTGGTGAAATGAATAAGCGGTAAAGTAAGAAAAAGGAAAAGACTAAAATCCTACTGTGTGTTTGGGCCACATGTGACCACAGTGCCCATGGCCCAGCCCACCACGGCCTTTTTCCCCTTCCTTTGTTCCTCTGTACAGACAGAAGACAGGGGCCATGGCGTGGCACGCAGCCACCCCCACCATGGCCGCTGTCATCGTCGTGTCGGGCATCCCGTGGTCCTCCTGGTGGATAAGAACGTCGTCGGCCCCTGACGAACCCTAGCACCCACTTTCCCCTCTCCCTCGCTCGCTTCTCCTCCCCAACCGAACCCGACATTGTCGTCGCCATGGCCAACCTAGCCTGTGTGCTCCTCCTTGTACTCGCCGGCAAGGAGCTTGTTCAAAACCTCTGTCTGCCTCTGCTGCTTCCACTACGAGGTTCGGTTCGAGCCGGGTGCCTTCGCATTGCGGGGATCGAGCCCATCTTCAACCTCCATTCGCCGCCGTTCGACGCGTCGATCCGCGCGTCTCCGATAATCCCCGGCCTTGTCGAGCCTTCCACGAGTTTCTCTATGAGCCGCCGCTCCTCCTCGACCTCCCCTTACTCTTCACTTGCCCCGTAGGCTAGTTCCCGTAGAGAACCGCGCCCTGCAGCTCGCCCCGCAGCGCCAAGCCGCACCCCGCGCTCGTCGTGTTCCCTTTGGTTGCCTTGCCTGCATCCCATCTGCTTCGCCCCGCCTGCGCTGCCCCGTTCCGGTGCCGACCCGCCAATGCCCCTACTGCCGCTCGCCTGTTGTCTGCTGCTGCAGCTCCGCTGCGCGTGTTGCTGCTGCTTCGCTGCCATCGCCACTGCCCACCGCGCGTCTGGCCTGGACCGGCCTTGCCGTGCAGCCCCGCGCCCGCGCCCTGCGCCACCCCTGCCCGTCCCCTGCGCTGCGCGCCCCCGTTGCTTTCAGCTAGCACGCTCCTCTGCTGCGCTGCTACTTCCGCTGCTGTAGTTACTGCTTGCATCGCTGCTTGCTGTACTGCTGGTGCTAACTACTGTAGATGCATCTAGCTAGCTTTACCAATATTACATCCAGTGACCCCCTGGACTGCCCCTAATCAATGACTAAACATCTACTAACAGTAGCAAAAGTATTATGTGAAGGTAGTATACTTGACAAACTCCATTTTACCCCACTGGACCAAATCCTTTCGATGCATGGATTAAATCCTATGAAAACCGCAAAATGTTATGTTCTGTTAACAAGAAAACCCGGAAAACAGCTTTATTTTCATAGCTACTTTAGAGCTGTTGTTGTTCAAGCAAATGAACTTTAATATGGATGAAAGTGTTACTAACATGTAGATCGCAGAAAAATGCTCACAATTGATTTAAAGCACAAAATCATAGGATGTACAGAACAATAGCTTTAGCCTCCGGAAAACAGCTAAGTGATGTTTAAAAATAAGCAATTCTCAGACAGCAGAAATTTCAGAGAGTTACGGGATATTGCTTAAACTTCGGATAATCATAGAAATTAATCCGTAGCTCGGATGAAAAAGTTTTATACATGAAAGTTGCTCAGAACGACGGGACGAATCGGAATACGCTCTCCGTTCGTCCGCCACACATCCCTGGCATAGCGGACATGCAACCTTCCCCCTCCGGTTTGTCTGTCCGAAAATGCCGAACACCAGGAAAACTTTCCCGGATGTTATTCCCCTTCACCGGTCTCGTGAAGCACTGTGTTAGAAGACCTCTAGCACTGCTTATTGTCTTGTTATGCATATGTTTGCGTGTATTTACTGTTTCTTCCCCCTCTTCTCTCCGGTAGACCCCGAGACCGCTGTTGATGCCCCTCTGATCGACTACGTCACCGACGACACTTCTTCTCTTTCGGCGGAGCTTCCAGGCAAGCCCCCCCCCCCCTTTGATCATACCGATATAGCCCATTCTATTCTCTCATGCTCGCATTAGATTTTGCTACTGTATTTGATTGCTCCCATTCTGATGCATAGCCTGCTTTTGTACCTACTGTTGTACCTTACCTGCTTATCCTAAACTGCTTAGTATAGGTTGTTTAGTGATCCATTAGTGACCCCCACCTTGTCCTTGTTGCCCCTGCTTCATGATCGACACCTCACATCACATCACATCCCCTTTGTTGCTCGACTCTGCAGAGCTACTATCGAGTGCCGGGGGTGATACCTCGTAACGCACTCCTGATGATAACTCTGTAGTGTAGCTATTCGGTCGTGGTCATCGAGGGTGATTCCTCCTTGACCACTCCCGATACGACTCTATCATGCAACCCCTCAAGTGTGAACCTTGAGGGTGGTTCCTCTTACGTTCACCTTGATGATTACATCGAGTGGAATTCACCGAGGGTGATTCCTTGGGTTTTCCCCTTGATGTTTGGACACACAATTACCTCGACTTTACTTGAGACCATTGTCGAAGTCGGGTCGGCCCTGAGGGGTACCCGCGAGTTGATGTGAAAGTGGGCGGGCCCGTTGAGCACCCGCGAGTTTTCTACGAGGCACGGCCGAGAATTTTGGGCCCTTGTCGTAAGTCCACGAGATGGGTGATGTCTACTGCGCAACCTTCTTCTCGTAGATGTTGTTGGGCCTCCAAGTGCAGAGGTTTGTAGGATAGTAGCAAATTTCCCTCAAGTGGATGGCCTAAGGTATATTAATCCGTGGGAGGCGTAGGATGAAGATGGTCTCTCTCAAGCAACCCTACAACCAAACAACAAAGAGTCTCTTGTGTCCCCAACACACCCAATACAATGGTAAATTGTATAGGTGCACTAGTTCAGCGAAGAGATGGTGATACAAGTGCAATATGGATGATAGATATAGGTTTTTTGTAATCTGAAAATATAAAAATAGCAAGGTAACTAATGATAAAAGTGAGTGTAAACGGTATTGCAATGGTAGGAAACAAGGCCTAAGGTTCATACTTTAACTAGTGCAAATTCTCTCAACAATAATAACATACTTGGATCATATAACTATCCCTCAAGTTGCAACAAAGAGTCACTCCAAAGTCACTAATAGCGAAGAACAAACGAAGAGATTATGGTAGGGTACGAAACCACCTCAAAGTTATCCTTTTTGTTCTATCTATCAAGAGTCCGTAGTAAAATAACATGAAGCTATTCTTTCCGTTCAATCTATCATAGAGTTCATACTAGAATAACCCCTTAAGACACAAATCAACCAAAACCCTAATGTCACCTAGATACTCCATTGTCACCTCAAGTATCCGTGGGCATGATTATACGATATGCATCACACAATCTTAGATTCATCTATTCAACCAACACAAAGTACTTCAAAGAGTGCCCCAAAGTTTCTAGCGAAAAGTCAAGACGAAAACGTGTGCCAACCCCTATGCATAGGTTCATGGGCGGAACCCGCAAGTTGATCACCAAAACATACATCAAGTGGATTATGTGAATATCCCCTTGTCACCACAGATAAGCATGGCAAGACATACATCAGGTGTTCTCAAATCCTTAAAGACTCAATCCGATAAGATAACTTCAAAGGGAAAACTCAATCCACTACAAGAGAGTAGAGAGGGAGAAACATCATAAGATCCAACTATAATAGCAAAGCTCACGATACATCAAGATCGTGCCATAGAGAGAACACGAGAGATAGAGATCAAACACATAGCTACTGGTACATACCCTCAGCCCCGAGGGTGAACTATTCCCTCCTCGTCATGGAGAGCGCCGGGATGATGAAGATGGCCACCGGTGAGGGATTCCCCCTCCGGCAGGGTGCCGGAACGGGCTCCCGACAGGTTTTTGGTGGCTACAGAGGCTTGCGGGGGTGGAACTCCCGATCTACCGTTGTCTTCGATGGTTTTAGGGTATATGGGAATATATAGGCAAAAGAAGTAGGTCAAGGGAGCCACGAGGGGCCGACGAGGGTGGAGGGCGTGCCCAGGGGGTGGACGCGCCCCCCTATCTTGTGGCCTCCTTGAAGCTTCCCTGGCTTGCACTCCAAGTTCCCTGGATTGCTTCTGTTCCAAAAATAACTTTGCCGAAGGTTTCATTCCATTTGCACTCCGTTTGATATTCCATTTCTTCGAAACACTAAAATAGGCAAGAAAACAACAATATGGGTTGGGCCTCCGGTTAATAGGTTAGTCCCAAAAATAATATAAAAGTGTATAATAAAGCCCGTAAACTTCCAAAAGAGATAATAAAATAGCATGAATGCTTCATAAATTATAGATACGTTGGAGACGTATCAACATCGCCAAGCTTAATTCCTGCTCGTCCTCGAGTAGGTAAATGATAAAAGAAAGAATTTATGAAGTGTGAATGCTAGCAGGTGCATAAGTTTGATCAATGATAATTTCAATCACCTTTTCTAACATGATTATATGTCATAACAGTAGTTCATCTCATAAAACTTCTCACGAAGAAGTAACAAGCAATTCACATGTTAAAGCATAGACCGTAAACTTTCTTGAAAGCTAGCAAACTTCATTCCCAGTCATCAAACAATTACAATTCATCTTATTTTCAGGAAGGGTCTATGTCAGAGCTTTGATTTAGCAAACTCCACATACTCAACTATCATATAGTCTTCTACAATTGCTAACACTCACGCAATACTTATGGTTGTGGAGTTTTAATCGGACACTAAGAAAGATAGGGGCCTATAATTTCGACTCCCAACGTATTCACCTTTGGGTGATGTCAACAATAATAGTTCATGCTAACTTACATCCAATTGGATATATATATCAGGATCTTTCCAACATGAGGTGCTTGCCTAAGGATAAAATGAAAAAGGGAAAGATGAATATCACCTTGACTCTTGCATAAAGTAAAAGACATAAAGTAAAAGATAGGCCCTTCGCAGAGGGAAGCAGAGGTTGTCATGTGCTTTTAGGGTTGGATGCACAAAATCTTAATGCAAAAGAACGTCACTTTATATTGCCACTTGTGATATGAACCTTTATTATGTAGTCCGTCACTTTTATTACTTCCATATCACACGATCGTATAAAGCTTATTTTCTCCGCACTAATAAGTCATACATATTTAGAGAGCAATTTTTATTGATTGCAACATGACAACTTACTTGAAGGATCTTACTCAATCCATAGGTAGGTATGGTGGACTCTCATGGTAAAACTGGGGTTAAGGATATTTGGAAGCACAAGTAGTATCTCTACTTGGTGCAAGGAATTTGGCTAGCATGAGGGGGAAAGGCAAGCTCAACATGTTTGAATGATCCATGACAATATACTTTAACTGAGATGTGAGAAAACATAACCCATTACGTTGTCTTCCTTGTCCAACATCAACTCTTTAGCATGTCATACTTAATGAGTGCTCACAATTATAAAAGATGTCTAGGATAGTATATTTATATGTGAAATCTCTCTTCCTTCAATATTCTTTCATGAATTGTTCAAATGAGCAATACAATGTTTGCTAACCTTCAATAAATTTACAACCTCTACTTCTTAAATGTGAAGTCATTACTCCCAACGGGGTAAGCATATGAAACATATATAATTTTAGATTTATGAAATTCAACTCATTCAACTATTTACTCATAGGATATAAGTGAAGCACACGAGTAAATGACAAACTACTCCAAAAAGATATAAGTGAAGATCAATGAGTAGCTAAATAATTATGTAGCTATGTGAAGACTCTCTCTCATTTAAGAATTTCAGATCTTAAGTACTTTATTCAAGCAGCAAGCAAAGCAAGATAAAATGATATTGCAAGGATAGCACAACTCATGTGAAGAAGCAAAAACTTAGGCTCAACCGATACTAACCGATAGTTGTTGAAGAAGAAAGGTGGGATGCCTAACGGGGCATCCCCAAGCTTAGATGCTTGAGACTTTTTGAAATATTATCTTGGGGTGTCTTGGGCATCCCCAAGCTTGAACTTTTGTGTCTCCTTAATTCCTCTCATATCATGGTTTCTTCTTTTTATCAAAAAGCTTCATCCACACCAAACTCAACAAGAACTCGTGAGATAGGTTAGTATAAACCAATGCAAAAACTTTATCATTTATACTATAACAAATCACTAAAATTATTATTCAACATTGCATACTAAATGCCTCTGCATATTTAATACTCCTATCCACAAATAGAATCATTAAACAAGCAAACATATGCAAACAATGCAAACATAACAGCAATCTGCCAAAACAATATAGTCTGTAAAGAATGCAAGATTCATCATACTTACCTAACTCCAAAAATTATGACAAAAATATTAAGATGTATAAGATTTATCAGAGCTCAATATGCAAAAAGTTTCAACATTATAACATTCTCTGAATTTTCTAGGGAATTTTTGCAACAGTGGTAAACTTTCTGTTTTCAAACAGCAACATGTATACTAGCAAAATAAGCATGGTAAAGGCTACCCTTGACATTTTTATTGAAAATATAGATGCAAAACATTATTCTAAATAACAGCAAGCAAGTACTAACAAGATAAAATGACGCTCCAAGCAAAACACATATCATGTGGTGAATAAAAATATAGCTCCAAGTAAAGTTACCGATGAACGAAGACGAAAGAGGGGATGCCATCCGGGGCATCCCCAAGCATAGGCTCTTGGTCATAATTTAATATTACCTTGGGGTGCCTTGGGCATCCCCAAGCTTAGGCTCTTGCCACTCCTTATTCCATAGTCCATCGAATCTTTACCCAAAACTTGAAAACTTCACAACAGAAAACTCGTAAGCTCCGTTAGTATAAGAAAATAAAACTACCACTTAGGTATTGTAATGGACTCATTCGAAATTCATATTGGTGTACTATATAATGTATTCCAACTTCTCTATGGTTCATACCCTCCGATACTACTCATAGATTCATCAAAATAAGCAAACAACACATAGAAAACAGAATCTGTCAAAAACAGAACAGTCTGTAGTAATCTGTATCAAACGTATACTTCTGGAACACTAAAAATCCTACCAAGTTAGGAAGTCCTAAGCAATTTGTGTATCAATCCAGAACAAAAAGAATCATATCAGAATCAAGTTTCTGTGAATTATGAAAACTAAGTTACTGGGTGCAAAAGTTTCTGATTTTCATCAGGATCAACACAACTATCACCGTAATCTATCCTAAAGGTCTTACTTGGCACTTTATTGAAACAAAAGCTATAAAACATGATTAATACAGTAGCATAATCATGTAAACACACAAAAACAGTAAGGGTAAATATTGGGTTGTCTCTCAACAAGCACTTTTCTTTAATGCCTTTCTAGCTAGGCATGATGATGGCAATGATGCTCACATAAAAGATAAGAATTGAAACATAATGGGGGCATCATGAAGCATATGATTAGCACATTTAAGTCTAACCCACTTCCTATGCATAGGGATTTTGTGAGCAAACAACTTATGGGAACAATAATCAACTAGCATAGGGAGGCTAAACAAGAATAACTTCAAAATTTTAAGCACATAGAGAGGAAACTTGATATTATTGCAATTCCTACAAGCATATGTTCCTCCCTCATGATAATCAGTAGCATCATGAATGAATTCAACAATATAACCAACACCTAAAGCATTCTTTTCATGATGTACAAGCATAGAAAATTTACTACTCTCCACATAAGCAAATTTCTTCTCATGAATAGTAGTGGGAGCAAACTCAACAAAATAATTATCATGTGAGGCATAATCCAATTGAAAACTAAAATCATGATGACAAGTTTCATGGTTATCATTATTCTTAATAGTATACAAGTCATCACAATAATCATCATAGATAGGAACTTTGTTCTCATAATCAATTGGAACCTCTTCCGAAATAGTGAATTCATCACTAAATAAAGTCATGACCTCTCCAAATCCATTTTCATAATTATCACAATAATATTCAACATCCTCCAAAATAGTGGGATCATTACTTCCTAAAGTTGACACTCTTCCAAACCCACTTTCATCAATATAATCATCATAAATAGGAGGCATGCTTTCATCATAATAAATTTGCTCATCAAAACTTGGGGGACAAAAATATCATCTTCATCAAACATAGCTTCCCCAAGCTTGTGGCTTTGCATATCATTAGCATCATGGATATTCAAGGAATTCATACTAACACCATTGCAATCATGCTCATCATTCAAAGATTTATTATCAAGCATTTTATAGACTTCTTCTTCTAGCACTTGAGCACAATTTTCTTTTCCATCATTTTCACGAAAGATATTAAAAAGATAAAGCGTATGAGGCAAACTCAATTCCATTTTTTTATAGTTTTCTTTCATAGACTAAACTAGTGATAAAACAAGAAACTAAAAGATTTGATTGCAAGATCTAAAGATATACCTTCAAGCACTCACCTCCCCGGCAACGGCGCCAGAAAAGAGCTTGATGTCTACTACGCAACCTTCTTCTTGTAGACATTGTTGGGCCTCCAAGTGCAGAGGTTTGTAGGACAGTAGCAAATTTCCCTCAAGTGGATGACCTAAGGTTTATCAATCTGTGGGAGGCGTAGGATGAATATGGTCTCTCTCAAGCAACACTACAACCAAATAACAAAGAGTCTCTTGTGTCCCCAACACACCCAATACAATGGTAAATTGTATAGGTGCACTAGTTCGGCGAAGAGATGGTGATACAAGTGCAATATGGATGATAGATATAGGTTTTTTGTAATCTGAAAATATAAAAACAACAAGGTAACTAATGATAAAAGTGAGCGTAAACAGTATTGCAATGGTAGGAAACAAGGCCTAAGGTTCATACTTTCACTAGTGAAAGTTCTCTCAACAATAATAACATACTTGGATCATATAACTACCCCTCAACATGCAACAAAGAGTCACTCCAAAGTCACTAATAGCGGAGAACAAACGAAGAGATTATGGTAGGGTACGAAACCACCTCAAAGTTATCTTTTCTGTTCTATCTATTCAAGAGTCCGTAGTAAAATAACATGAAGCTATTGTTTCCGTTCAATCTATCACAGAGTTCATACTAGAATAACACCTTAAGACACAAATCAACCAAAACCCAAATGTCACCTAGATACTCCATTGTCACCTCAAGTATCCGTGGGCATGATTATACGATATGCATCACACAATCTCAGATTCATCTATTCAACCAACACAAAGTACTTCAAAGAGTGCCCCAAAGTTTCTACCGGAGAGTCAAGACGAAAACGTGTGCCAACCCCTATGCATAGGTTCATGGGCGGAACCCGCAAGTTGATCACCAAAACATACATCAAGTGGATCATGTGAATATCCCATTGTCACCACAGATAAGCACGGTAAGACATACATCAAGTGTTCTCAAATCCTTAAAGACTCAATCCGATAAGATAACTTCAAAGGGAAAACTCAATCCATTACAAGAGAGTAGAGGGGGAGAAACATCATAAGATCCAACTATAATAGCAAAGCTCGCGATACATCAAGATCGTCCCATAGAGAGAACACGAGAGAGAGAGAGAGAGAGAGAGAGATCAAACACATAGCTACTGGTACATACTCTTAGCCCCGAGGGTGAACTATTCCCTCCTCGTCATGGAGAGCGCCGGGATGATGAAGATGGCCACCGGTGAGGGATTCCCCCTCCGGCAGGGTGCCGGACGGGCTCCCAAGAGGTTTTTGGTGGCTACAGAGGCTTGCGGTTGCGGAACTCCCGATCTATTATTGTCTTCGATGGTTTTAGGGTATATGGGAATATATAGGCAAAAGAAGTCGGTCAGGGGAGCCACGAGGGGCCCACGAGGCCTCCTAGAAGCTTCCTTGGCTTGCATTCCAAGTTCCCTGGATTGCTTCTGTTCCAAAAATAACTTTCCCGAAGGTTTCATTCCATTTGGACTCCGTTTGATATTCCTTTTCTTCGAAACACTGAAATAGGCAAGAAAACAGCAATATGGGTTGGGCCTCCGGTTAATAGGTTAGTCCCAAAAATAATATAGAAGTGTATAATAAAGCCCGTAAACATCCAAAACAGATAATAAAATAGCATGAATGCTTCATAAATTATAGAAGTGTATCATGGGGCGACGGGGTCACATTATCGTGAGTCTCTGCTCGTCTCCGCGAGCCCCCAATGCACTAATGGTTTGGGTATTTGTCCTGAGTTGGCCCCTGGCCTTTACGCACTAACCACCACGCGAGAATAGTTATGGGCCTCGACGTTGCAGTATCAACCGAAGCTTTTTCAGATGTCCAGCTCAGCATTGTGGCAAGGTCAGATCGTGTTGGCCATCCAAGGCGGTGCTGGTATCCACCTTGCACACAACGACCCGTTGTTCAACGGGCAATGGGCCCAGACCCCGGAGTGCTTAGGATGTAGACCAGCGGGGACCTCTCTACTGATCCTAGGTAGGGCTACGACGTGTTGATCTTCTAAGGTCGGGCATTGACCCAGAAAAGTGTGTCCGGCCAGAGTAATCAAGCGTGTTGGAAAACTTGGTGCACCCCTGCAGGGAAGATTATCTATTTGAATAGCCGTGTCCACGGTAACGGACGTTCAGACTTATATCCTGATCTTATATAACTATAAATGGATACTTGAGATATGTGATGGATATGTGGCTCCAAGATTGCTTTCTCGCAGGGAGTCGAGGAAGAATCTATGGGCATTGTTTCTACAACATGTTTGTTAAATATAAACTGCTATTATTTACTCTCCTACATGCTGCAAGATGCTCAGAGCTGCTTGAAGATGCTAGTCTTCGATAGGCTAGGCCTTCCCCCTCTATTCTGGCATTCTACAGTTCAGTACACAGTACACAGATACATACCTTCCTTTGATACCAATGCATACTCAGTATAGATCTGATGCTTGCAAGTACTTTGTATGAGTACTCACGGTTGCTTTGCTACACCCTCCCCCCTTCTTTCTTCCTTCCAGTTGATGCAATCAGATGGTGGATCGCTAGAGCCAGATGCCACCGACGATGGATACTACTACGTGGAGACCACCGACGACCAGGAGTAGTTTGGAGGTCCCAGGCAGGAGGCCTTGCCTCTTCGATCGTTGTTGCTTTTGTGTTTGCCTTCTTAAGGCACCCTTGTTTAACCTATGTCTGTACTCAGATATTGCTGCTTCCGCTGATGCTTGTGTATCGAGCTTATGTATTCGAGCTCTCGAGGCCCCTGGCTTGTAATATAAAGCTTGTATTATTTTATTTGTGTCTAGAGTTGTGTTGTGATATCTTCCCGTGAGTCCCTGATCTTGATCGTACACATTTGCGTATATGATTGAATCGGGGGCGTCACAAGCGCTCTGTATTTTTATATTTCATTTTTTACCATGGTCATATTATTCCATGAATTATATCCATTATAATAACATTTTGGTATTAGTTTTTTTTGTTTTTTCCTTTGGGATAATATTAGTCCATGAATTGTGTCTACTGTAACATTTTGGTTTTATATCTATATACTATATATATTTGTTTCATTTTGTTTTATTTTTCCGTCGGGCTAATATTATTCAACAAATTATGTCTACCATAGTAACATTTTGTTATTTTTCTTGTTTCTTTTGCTAGCATGTTTTATCCACATTTCTTGAGATTTGTAGTAGACTCATGAGTTGGGGCCCAACCCATGAGCACACCACTCTCAGTTCAACCAATACACATCGCCGAGAGGAAAACAATGGTTGTTGCATGAAAATCTGATGACATATATTAAAAAGTGGTCGATCTTCCTTGTATTCAGTCAAAGTATATATAAAGAACCACTTTTAATATCATTGTCTTATAAATGTTGTGAAACTACACTAGGAATGTTCAGGACACTATTATTTTCGGATTGTTTAACAAAGGGGGAACAAATTTCTCATTAGCTCACATGGACTAATTACGTTAGGTCAATCACTAAGAGGAAACTTGTTGCATCCACATACCCTTGCACTTGTTAGAACAACAATACCTACATGAAAACGAGGAAGTTTAGAAAGTAGAAATGATCAACCATCAATTAAAGTTTTGTGCCAATGCAGATAGTCAATTATAGGTTAATGTGTGTTGTTGTACCCTGCAACACTATCGGTGAGTCAATGGGGTTGACATGAATTAATGGAAATGAGTTCATCTCGGGAGGAGAGTGATGGATGCCTGGGTTAGCCTCCAAACATGAATGCCAATGCTATGAAAGAGCTACAAGATAGAAGGGGATTTCCAAATATCTCCGGACCTTAAACCACTTGACTAAAATATGTAATATCCCTAAGCGCGTATGTGGACCATTGGTTGAATTGCATGATGATAGTGTTGCACCCAAAGGCAAGCAAAATTAGGAGGGAAGGCCTCTCCTTCTCTAGGAGGGCACCAACAAGGACACATGTTCTCTCCCCATTCTCACCCTCTAGCGAATTGGACACACATCTGGATCTAGACGCGTCCAATAATGGCACCAAGATTTATTAGATGGGTTTGGTAAATAACAAGGGACTGAGACATGAACAAGGGTTAGGTTTACCCTTTATAAAGGTGGTAGAGTCATGGCATATCGGTCAAAAGTTAAAGGCGTTTGTGGAGTCTTCTTAGATTGGTGTAGGCTAGCCACCCATTTGAGGTATTCCAACATTTGTGATGATTCATCACAAATGGAAATTCATGAATTTGAATTGATCACGCATTTCAAGTTGCCCCTAGGCCTATCACACACAACCGTAATGACCCTTCTATGATGGGGTTCAATGCAATTTGCAAATAAAAAATCTTGCTCATTTTGCGTTGTTCCATGAAAGCACTATGTGTGTCCTGATCCTTCAAAAAGGAACAATCCATCGATTTTGGCGGAGACAACTTTGACGATAAGACGACACCTTTTACCTATGATTTACCATAGCAATCACTAAACTAAATAAAATTGTATATTTCGTCCATGTTTGTGTACATCATTGCGGTGGCTTCGGAGTACCTAAATCTCCACTTGAAGCTATGTCTTCATTCCTTGTGTGTTTGAGTCCATCTCCGTGATGGTCATGCTTTGTCGTTTGTTCCTCTCATGCATGTGGTCCATTATTCCACGATAATACAACACAACTGATTTAAGTAGTGTTGTATTCTCATTAACATGAGAAGTAGTTCCTAGAAAAGTCAGTACCTAATAGTTGAGTTGATGTGCGCGACATCTAGAGACTACTCCTTGTTTTCCAAAAATTGAACGTGTTGTGGGAGTAGGTAGGGAGTCTTGTATGGCTGAGGTTATCCTTTCCTATCTGGATAGTCTTTTGGGAGAGAGGTCCCAAGACCTCTTATAAGCTTGTGTTGCTCTCCTACTGAGTCTTGGACACTCGTGCAGCAGCCATGACTAATGTGGGTCACATATATTGTTTGGTGGATCCAACATTGCAAAGAAAGTGGTACGAGAGCTGAGACGCATGAATATAGATCCCGATGACTCATAGGCGATAGGTCATGGTTGGTGGATTGTAGCGTTGGTGTTAGCGGTCCATGATAATAGATATGTGAGGGGAGATTCATTAGGTTTAGTCCATTGTGGGAGAAGGTATAGCACGACTTATAAGGGTGAGAGCGCCCCATCATGTCATGCTAGCATTTTGCAGAAACGGCCAAGACCACTTATAATCATGTGTTACTCACTGATTTGCCTAGTAGATCGGCCAAGATGCTCATGTAGCGGGCCTATGGCGCATATGGCCCGGACACGCTGGTTTAGCAGACTCGGGATTGGTAGTAGGGGCTCCTCGTCATTCCATCAATGATGACTTATTCTTTAGCGGTGATATGTGAAACCAGGAGAAAATGTGCATATTAAAAAATATCATAAATGTTCAAGATTTTGCAAAAGCCAGGTGAAATTAAATTATTTCATATGGAAAATAGTGAAACCATCTAAACTATGTTCAAAGATTCGTCGGACTTATACGAGACATTCCAAAAAAATTGAGAATGTGTACTTCACTAAGAACATTAACAAAGTTTCATGAAAATATGTCTCAAACATACTTTTGTGAAACAATGTTGTCATTGATGAAATAGTATAGTTACAGGGTGTTTATAGTAAGATGTTCATGAGCGGATGAGTTGTCCCTCTCAGCTCCATGGAGGGGATAGTGAACATATGAAAATGCTACATCTATGAAAAGCTTCTAACTTAACCTACATAATTACCTTTCCACTAACTAAACTAACCCCCCCCCCCCCAACACACACACACACACACCCCTATTTCATGGGTGGGCCCATGACCCAATCACTAACCAATATAAGACTGCCAAATCAGACTATACGTAAGATTGGTAAGAACCATTACATAGGTGTAGCTTTACCGTGAACATATATGATCGTATAGTTAAACTCTCCTGCTCTAGTGAAAACCGAATTGTTAAGAGCATCTCCACCCAGCCCCCCAGGACGCCCCCACCCCCAAAGGCTTTTTTAGCATTGGCAGTGAAAAATTGCCCCAGTCGCGCCCCCAACATCTCGTTTTTCCTCGGATTCGGCCACAATTACATCCAGCGATCTCAACCCAAACCCAGGGAGCCGGGGGTGCCAACGCTATTATTTACACACAATAGGCTCACTGTCAGTCTCCCACTCCCTCTCCCCTCTCTCTCTCATCTCCTTTTCCTCCCAGGCCCACCCACGTACATGCCTCCATCTCGCCCGCGCCTGCTCGTTGTCTCCTTCCTCTCTTTTCTTTTTTCCTTTTTTTAAGAGATCTCTCTTTTCGTTTAACTGTTGGGTGGGGGGCGCGGCTGGGAAACTTTGCCCCCCCCCCCCCCCCTCCTATGAAAATGCTACATCTACGAAAAGTTTCTAACGTAACCTACGTAATTATCTTTCCCACTAAGTAAACTATCCCCCCCCCCCCCCCCTCTATTTCAAGGGTGGGCCCATGACCCGATTACTAACCAATATAAGACTGCCAAATCAGACTATACATAAGACTGATAAGAACCATTACATACGTGTACCTTTACCTGTGAACATATATGATCGTATAGTTAAACTCTCCTGCTCCAGCGAAAACCCAATTGTTAAGACTAGCATTTCAGTTTTTTGGTGGAATTTTCCGGCTATCCTATCATGGACAAAATCTCGTAGTTTCTGTCTCTGCAGCTCAACCTTGATTGACCACGTTTTGTTGTTGAAACGGCCCTGGTAATGAAGATCACGACCATATTCGGCAAAACGCAAAAAAGAATAAGCATAGTGCACTCCAGCCAGCAGGATCGATAGAAAAATGATAAAAGTCGTTGACAAACAGGCTGACCTAATGCAAATGTTTTCTGAATATATATACTTGATGATCACTTGGTGCCAACTGCCAGGATAAGGACAGAACGCAACTCTCGGTGCTAGTTAAGGAAGCACACGTCGGAGGCGGAATACTGAAACATGGGTTCACACACACCTAATGCGAACAGTAAAATAATACAAACTGTAAAAGAAGTCAAGCAATTCTATTTTTTTAACAAATATGGTCGAGTGCTCTAATCACTTTTGAAGTTTCGAGAAGTAATGACATCCGTGATATTTTGTGCAAAAAAGACCACATTGATGTTATGAAAAAAAATATCATCTTTAAAGCAATTTGGAGGTTGGATTTATTTTTTTGCCAAGAGCCCACAAATGTCATTTATTCATCAAACTTTACATGTGAGTAGAACAGTCCGTCAAGTTTGTTAACAGAAATTTTTAGAATTATTTGATTTTTTGGCTACATTTTATACTTATTTATTTATTGATGAAAAAGCTACTTTCTATATTGTGATGTTCATAAGAGGTGCCTGTGGACCCATGTTCACCATTGTGTTTTCGAGCAAACAACTTGATTCTATCTTCCCAAGATTCAAGGGTTAGAAACAAGGTATAGTTCCCGCAAAAATGAGAGGCATAGTTAGTTGTTAGAATAAAATGGAGGCTTGTATGCTGGACGTGCCTTGCCTGCTCCCTTCGTATGTTCTCATCCCCCCCCCCCCCCCCCCTAATATATGGTATGCATCCATCCAACTATTCACAAAGGGCTTTTTTTTGCAATATGAGAAAACTAAAATGCGAATAAGGTCGTATGATTTTCTCGCGAATATTCACACGGCATAAAACAAAACACAAACCCAAAAATCTTTTAGGAAGCACATGTGAGGACACTAGGTTGAAGCAGGCAAAGCCACGTCATGGCGGCCCTTGAAAATTGGATAATCTATGATATAAAAGGTAAGGATAATGTAACTTGTACTTACTATCTATTCTATGGGTACATCATAGCTAAATCTACCAGACCCGAGCAGCATCCCTTGTCTCTCTGCTCTGGGCACCATGTTCACGTTTTTTTGCGTTCGTGTCATGTGTTGTATTCCTTTGTACTTATTCTACTCCTTCTATCGATGAAATGATATGCAAGCTTTGCGTATTCGTGAATAAAATCCTATTTTAAGGGATAGAAGACCGGCATGAATTTGAAATTAATTTTAATCATTGATTAGACTAATAATATATGAATTTTGTACCATAAAAATGTTGATCTTTTTCCTTTTTGATACTTCTTACAAATATACTGAAGTAAAATTGGGAGGCATGTCATGAAAATATATGTAGGTGCAGTTAAATTTCCCCTTTGTGCCGAAAGTTCGAATGAACACGCAGACATTAAACCATTGGCCGGTCCGCCAAGAAAGAAAAACATGACCCAAAAACCGCAAGTTTTACAGAATTTCCCATTTTCTGTAAACCATCGTTAGGTGTAGGATTATTGCCCGGAAATAATCCGGAGCTTATTGGCCATTTTGGTTTGAATGATCTTTATAGAAAAAGCAATGGAATCTGTTTTTTAATAACTCTTCCATTGTTCCGCCGCTTGGTTTGCAGGATTCCTGCCCGGTGGCCCGACAGAAGTAATATTAAGGGCGCCTCATGGATTTCCTCTCACGAGCATGTCACCTCTTTAGCTCCATTGATGATAATAGTATCCGATACAGCACCACCTGAATATAGTACTCCTACTCCCTGATAGCGCCTCTGCAACCACCAGCACGGTCAGCTTCCAAATTCCAAGCTGTATCGACTCGTTCGTGGTGATGGTCGCCATGACGGCAGCTGCATTCTCCATGGATCAACACGTGTTGCGTGATTCCAGCAGCACGTCCTGGTGGTTGCTGTCCTGAATACAAAGGATGCGCGCGCAATTTAGCTTGGCATCCGCGATCCAACTCATCCGAAGCTGCTTAGCGATGGAGCGCCATGCCCATGAAGGACAAGCGTCCGGGCGCGCCGCCGCATGGTGGGGCGCGCTCCTTTTCTTCCTGCTCCTGTCGTCCTCACAGCTGCGCGGCGCGAGCTCCGCGCCGGGCGAAGCCGAGGCGCTCGTGGAATGGAAGAGCAGCCTACCGCGTCTCGCGGCTCTCGCCTCGTGGGACCGGGAGGCCGCCGCCAACTCCACCGTCGCGGCGTGCTCGTGGCGCGGCGTGTCGTGCGACGTCCTCGGCCGGGTTGTGAGCGTCGACGTGTCCGGCGCCGGCCTAGCGGGCACGCTCGACGCCCTGGACCTCTCGTCGCTGCCCAGCCTCGGCAGCCTCAACCTCAGCTTCAACTCGCTGACGGGATCGTTCCCGTCGAACGTGTCCGCGCCACTCCTCGGCCTCAGGTCCTTAGATTTGTCCAACAACAGCTTCTCGGGTCCGATCCCGACGATGCTGCCGGTGTACATGCCCAACCTCGAGCACCTCAACCTTTCGTCAAACCAGCTTGTGGGGGAGATACCGGCGTCCCTCGCCAAGTTGACCAAGCTTCAGAGCCTTATCCTCAGCTCCAACAGGCTTTCCGGCGGCATACCGCCGGTGCTCGGTTCCATCTCAGGGCTAAGATCGCTCGAGCTGCACAGCAACCCGCTGGGCGGCGCCATCCCCGCCTCTCTCGGCAACCTCCGTTCGCTGGAGCGCATGAATGTCAGCCTCGCTCTGCTGGAGTCAACCATTCCGACGGAGCTCAGCGGCTGCACCAACCTTACCGTCGTCGGCCTCGCCGGGAACAAGCTCTCCGGGAAGCTGCCGGTGTCGTTGGCCAAGCTGACGAAAATACAAGAGTTCAACGTGTCCAAGAACATGCTCACTGGGACGATCTTGCCGGACTACTTCACAGCCTGGACACATCTCACGGTGTTTCAGGCGGACAGAAACCGTTTCAACGGCGAGATCCCCACAGAGATCGGGATGGCGTTGAGGCTGGAGTTCCTCTCCCTGGCGACCAACAACCTCTCTGGCCCGATCCCGTCGGTCATGGGAAGGCTGACAGACCTGAAGGTGTTGGACCTCTCTGAGAATGAACTCTCCGGCACTATCCCACGGACCATGGGCAACCTCACCAGATTAGAGGTTCTTCGGCTGTATGACAACAAGCTCACCGGCCGGTTGCCGGCCGAGTTCGGGAACATGACGGCGATGCAGAGGCTGTCCATAAGCACCAACATGCTCGAGGGCGAGATTCCGGCCGAGTTCGCCCGCTTGCCAAACCTCCGCGGCCTGGTCGTCTTCGAAAACCTTTTCTCCGGCGCCATCCCGCCGGATTTGGGTGGGAACGGCTTGCTCTCCAGGATCGGCATGGAAGACAACAGGTTCTCTGGTGGGCTGCCTCCGGGGCTGTGCAAGAGCGCGCCGCGCCTCCGGTTTATCGGCTTGGACAACAACCACCTCAGCGGCAACGTGCCCGCCTGCTACAGCAAGTTTAAGATCCTTGAGCGCATCCGCATGGCAGGCAACCGGCTGGCCGGAAATTTGTCAGAGCTCTTCGGATCGCAGCCGGACCTGTATTACGTTGACCTCTCTAGGAACTTGTTTGAAGGCGAGCTCCCAGAGCACTGGGCTCAGTTCACGAACCTCTCATACCTGAACTTCGATAGCAACAAAATCAGCGGGACGATTCCTCCCGGTTACGGTACCATGTTTGCATTGCGAGATCTGAGCCTGGCATCCAACCGCCTCACCGGCACCATCCCGCCTGAGCTCGGAAAATTAGCATTGCTCAAGCTGAATCTTCGTCACAACATGTTGTCAGGCCGAATCCCAGTGACACTAGGAAACATCGCCACGATGCTACTGCTGGACCTGTCCGAAAATGATCTGGGCGGAGGCGTGCCGGAGGAGCTGACAAAGTTGAGCTCCATTTGGTACCTGAACCTGAGCGGCAACAGTCTCACCGGTGCGGTTCCAGCTCTGCTCGTCAAGATGAGCTCGCTGGAGACGTTGGACCTCAGTGGTAACCCGGGTCTATGCGGCGACATAGCTGGCCTGAATTCCTGCACCTTGAACTCTACCGGGGGTGGTTCTCGGCGGCACAAGGCAAGGCTGAGCCTTGTCATACCGCTGGCTGTTGCCGCTGCGATGCTGGCCTCCGTCGCTGCCGTGGCATGCGTAGTGGTCCGCAAGAAGAGACGAACCGGCGAAGATGCGCCCGAGACCGAGAGAACTGCCAGAGGCGGCAGCGTAATGGCTCCGCAGGCTTCAATATGGGGCAAGGACGTGGAGTTCTCCTTCGGTGACATCCTGGTTGCGACGGAGCACTTCAACGAGGCCTACTGCATAGGCAAAGGCAGCTTCGGGAGCGTGTACCAGGCCGACCTTCCAGGCGGCCACTGCCTCGCCGTGAAGAAGCTCGATGCGTCGGAGACAGACGACGCGTTTAGGGGCATCAGCGAGAAGAGCTTCGAGAACGAGGTGAGGGCCCTGACGCACGTCCGGCACAGGAACATCGTCAAGCTCCACGGCTTCTGCGCCTCCAGCGGGTGCATGTACCTGGTCTATGAGCGCATCGAGAGGGGCAGCCTCACCAAGGTGCTGTACGGAGGCGGTGACCGGGGCTGCGAAAGGTTCGACTGGCCAGCAAGGATGCGCGCGATCAGGGGACTGGCGCACGCGCTGGCCTACCTGCACCACGACTGCTCGCCGCCGATGATCCACCGCGACGTGTCCATCAACAACGTCCTGCTGGACGCCGAGTACGAGACCCGGCTGTCGGACTTCGGCACGGCCAGATTCCTCGCGCCCGGGCGCTCCAACTGCACCAGCATGGCCGGCTCCTACGGCTACATGGCCCCAGGTACGTACCATGCACACCTTTTCCTACACGCATGCATGACGCCATTGTAGCTGCCCGCAGTCTCACGTCTGTGCTCGTGTTTCTTGCCGCAGAGCTCGCGTACTTGAGGGTGACGACCAAATGCGACGTGTACAGCTTCGGCGTCGTGGCCATGGAGATCCTGATGGGCAAGTTCCCGGGCGAGTTCATAAGCTCCTTGTACAGCTTGGACGAGGCGCGTGGTGTCGGCGAGTCGGCGCTCCTGCTGCTCAAGGACGTGGTGGACCAGAGGCTGGACCTTCCTGCCGGGAAATTGACTGGGCAGCTCGTCTTCGTCTTTGTTATGGCCTTGTCGTGCGTTCGCACGAACCCTGATGCCCGGCCGACCATGCGGGCCGTCGCACAGGAGCTCTCTGCTCAACGGCGGTCTACCTTGGATAAGCCATTCGCTGCCATCAGCATCGGCGACCTTACAATTCTGCAGGTGTGATGATTTGGATAATGCTAGTATTTGTACTGATCTTCTTTTGCTTAATTGCATAAATGTCATTGTATATTTTGTCAATTTGAGAAATGACACTGAAAACGATAAAGCTACGCCTTCATAATGGTTCTTAGGTATATTTTGATTTGGCTGTCTACATAATGGTTCTTAGATTACGGGGTGAGGAAGAAGGTCGACTCTGGCTGCAGCTCATCCAGGCAAAACCTTCGTGGCCACGGATGGTTCCTAGTTTTGAAAATCCATCCAACAGATTAAGGATGATATTCATCTTGGGCTTTCCTTCTCCATAGGTAATGGGGAAGGTACCCACTTCTGGTTGGATCCTTGGGTTAGTGGAACTCTTTGGGTCGGTTTTCCTAGTATGTTTGCTATCTGCGTTGACCCGAGGATCCTTGTTTCCGCGGCCTCCCAGAATCGGCAGTGGAACATATTGTTTTATCGCACGTTTGGGCGGGCAGGAGGAAATTGTAGAGTGGGCTAGATCGCGGGCAGCCCAACCGCTGATGGTGCCGGATTCTCCGGACACCGTTTCTTGGAGTCTCTCACCCTCGGGTGAGTTCTCCTGCAGCTCGGTATATCATGCTCTCCGCCCTTCACCCACTATTGCTTGGCTATCCCCTTTGTGGAAGGGCCTGTTACCCCTAAGGATCAAGATCTTTGTGTGGCAACTTTTGCGTGACTGCCTACCCTCGAGGCCCGAGGTGCCTAAGCGGCATGGACAAGTAATGGCGTGTGCCCACTGTGCGATGTCCCGGAGATAGGGACCCACATCTTGTTCTCATGCACGGCGGCGCGGGCTCTCTGGTCCTTCGTATGCAGAGGCTCTAGGGCCCGATTGGGAGGCCCTAGACTTTGCGGAGTTCCTTGAGACCAGAGCGACCCAGCACGGCTGAATTCGCCGCCTTTTCTGGCTAATCTTTGCGGCGATGTCTTGGACGTTATGGAAGATTCGTAATAAAATGGTGATTGAGCGGGTTTTCCCGTGGCGGGCCTCTAACGCGTTCTTCAAATCCCTTGCTTTATTGTAGCACTTGCACCCACTTTCTATGCAGTGTGACCGAGATCGGCTTGGGCTCTTGATGGACGTGCTTCTGGCTACAGCGCGTCGCTTAACCTCTTTATAGGGCCTCCTAGTCATCTGCCACTTGGTGGCTTTTTTTCTTTATTTCTTTTATGCTTTTTTGGGTGTGCTTGTGTTATTGCCCCAGCCGTTTTATTTGCTATGACTCTTGGGATCTGGTTGTATGGATCTTTGCTTCATCTGTGACGCTCGGGGGCGTCACATCATCTATAAAGTGAGGCGGAAGCCTATTTCAAAAAAGTACAGGGCGAGGGATGTTATAGGATGACGTGGCCCGCCATGAAATTCAGAGGGAGGTTTGATCAGTGGGGAAAGAAAGTTAATAAGGTACGTATTTAATTTCGTAGATCTAGCATTTTTGCTTTGAAACCCGAGGTTTCCCGGGAGGGAATCCAGTGCAAACGGATCGTTCCCCCTCAGAGTGGAGAACGTGTGAACTTTTTGTTCCCTGGGAAACCATCCCCAACATGACTGCCTTCACGTCAAAAAATTAGATGTTATTACAAACTACACGTGGTAAGAAAATTTGGGTTAAAAAAAAGACCTAGCTTAGCACCACAAAAAATAGGTCTTGGAAAAACTAAAATAATTGCATCCGACATATTAACTAAAAACATACAAATTTGCCATCCTTTTATAACAAAATATTGCATAGTCAGCGATTCAAAATAATACTTATGCTGTATGTATTTTGATGTGTATAGATGAAAACTTGTCAATGTCCAGGAAAAAATTCTCACAAAAATTAATTTGCCATGACATCTAAATTTCCATGTACATGGCAAATTTGCGTATTAAATAAATAAGAAAGTACATGATTTTTGCCATGATCTTACAATAGAAATTGTTTTGTTCTATATTTTCTCCGTCATAACAAATATATCACATGCACTGAAAATAACTTTTCCATGGTAGAAAATAATAAAATTGCCATGTAATGTATCAAAACTTGCCGTGGTTAAGATAACACATCGCAAATATATGCAAAAATGGTGTGAAAAATAAATTGACATGGCTGTGTAAATAAATTTGCCACGGACCCAGAAAAAACTAAATTGTCATGATTCCAAAATATAAATTTGCCATGGCTGTGAAAGTAAATTTTCCATGCTCTAGGAAAATAAATTTGTCTTGGTTCAAGGAAAAAATAAATTGCCATGGTACTGAAAATAAACTTGCCACGGTATAGGGAAAAAGTAAGTTGCCATGGCTATGAAAACAAATTTGTCATGTCTTTGAAAATAAATTTCCATGGTCTAGCGAATGCAATCTGCTTAAATTTTGAATAATTTTTTGACATGGATGTAAAACTAGTAATGGTCCAGCAATGCAATTCGCCATCTAGGTTTTCTTGTTTGTGAAATTTTCATTGTTGAATGGAAACCAAAAAGAATGTTAATTTGTGATGCGTGTTACACAAACATTATCATGGAAGGATCCATGTTTTAGGAAACAAAAATAAGTAAAACTTGACATGTGCGCATTATCAAAATGTGTACAATTTTCCAAGAATATACAAATTTTCCATGTGTCAAGTTTAAAAATTCATAGATTTGCCATGTGGATAGTACGAAGATTTGTGCAAATTTGCCGTGTTGCAAAAACAAAATGTTATGAATTTGCATGTCGCCAACTATGAATTTTCCATGCTATGAATATGCACGGAGTAAAAACATTTGCCTTTACCTATGGCAAACCTATACAACACGTGGCAAAATTGCTATGCGTGAAAACCTAAATTTCCCATGACAAGTCATCTATGTCATTCCAATAATTGCTTAAATAATCCTGGTTGAATTTTGTTAAAACATGACGGAAATTATTTGTCTACTACAATAGTGATTATGAAGTTAAAATTATATTGATGACGTGGCAAGTCTACAAATTTTGTGAAAAAAGACACATGGCAATTTTTTGGAAAATGTTGTTATCTTAGATTTGTCATGGCAAGTGTATGAAAAAAATAAAGGTGTAAGTTTGTCCATGTTGATAATGCACATGATGGCAAATGTATAAAAACAAAATAACAAGTGACATGGCAAAATCTAGAAAAACATAATACAAGTGACAAAGGCCATGGCTATTGTTGTGGTGTTTCGCATGACAAATTTAGAGTTTTCCTATTTTCATATATCTAGGCAAGAAAATCAGATTATTTTTGGTTGTATTCGCATGGAAAATTGTGTGTGATGTTCACATTAACTCGCCATGGGAAAAAATTTAAATTTGGAAAAGTTGCCATGATATACAAAACAAAAAATTGTCTAAATTTGCCATGTACCAAAAAAATAGAAACGTTTGTTAAAATTGCCATGATTTAGAAAAAAAAATCCTATAATTGCCATGTGATATTGCAAAATTTTCTTAAAATGTTCCATGTGAACATTGCATAATTCATCAAAAAGATTTGTCATGTAATGGATTTACCATGAGCTGGTGTGAGGTGAAGATATTCATGATTTCTTGGACATCTACAGGGAGAAAATATTGCTGCAGCAGGTTACTTGCCATGCACCGTGGTCATCAAGAAGCTCACTCACCGGTCGTAGCCGACACCTTCCTTGGGGAGAAATATGTGGCCGACCAACTGGATGGGGTATCCACGACCATATCCTAACTGATGTACCAATGCCAATACGCCAAACAATGCCTCGTCTGAGCAGCTGTAGGCCGTGTACAATTGATTGCCACGTTTGTGATGCATTGCTATTGAAACCAGTATCCTCTATTGTCCGGGGGAGGCTCATATCAGATAACACTATTTTGGCTTATGAGATGACATATTTTCTGAAACGGAAGAGAACTGGGAGAGTTGCTTATGCGGCATTGAAACTTGGCATGAGCAAGGCCTACGATCGAGTGGAATGGGATTTCCTTGAGAAAGTGATGATTCAACTGGGTTTTGAGCAAGGCTTCGTGAACCTGATTAACAAGTGCATCAGGTCGGTGACATATAGATTAAAAGTCAATTGTGCATGCACTGATGTGGTGATTCTAGGTCGGGGCCTGAGGCAGGGGGACCCCGTCTCCCCGTATCTGTTCCTGCTGTGCACCGAGGGCCTGTCAGCTATGCTCAACCATGCGGAGGCCACCGGACAGATCACGGGTATCTGCCTTGCCCAAGAAGCCCCATCACTGAGCCACTTATTGTTTGCGGATGACTCATTATTGTTGCTCGAAGCAACACCAGAAAGCATCCAAGTGATCAACCAAATTCTGCAGGCGTACGAGCGAGGGTCTGGACAGGTCATAAACCGAGACACGGCAGTGCTTTTCAGTAAAAACACAACAAACCAAATGAAGCAGTAGTTGTTGGGCCTCCTTGGCCTTCGGTCTGAGAGTTTGCAAGGAAAGTACTTGGGCCTTCCTACTTACGTGGGCCAGTCCAGGCAGGAATGCTTCGAGTACCTGAAAGATAGGATCTGGGAAATTTTGAAGGGGTGGAAGATCAAGCTTCTTTCAAAGGCGCGTAAGGAAATCCTGATTAAAACAGTGATACATGCAATCCCCACTTATGCAACGGCATGTTTTGATCTCACCAAGGCGCTATGCTATAGTATTATCCAGATGATTTGTAAGTTTTGGTGGGCCAACCAAGAGGACGAGCACAAACACTACTGGGTGAGTTGGGAAAATATGATGCTACCCAAGGAGCAAGGAGGCCTGGGATTTTAGGATTTGCACTCTTTTAACGTCGCGATGCTAGCTCGCCAGGTATGGAGGCTGATCCAGGTCCCGGATTCTCAGTGTGCACGGGTCCTGCAAGCAAAGTACTTCCCGAATGGTGATGTGTTGTCCGCGGTACCTCAGCCGGGAATGAGCTACGCATGGCGCAACCTTCTTCAGGGAGTGCAAGTGATCAAGGAAGGGATGATATGGTGGGTTGGTTCAGGCGAGAAGACCGATATTTGGATGGATCCATGGCTCCCCTCAAATGATACCAGGAGACCACACACGCTCCGTGGTGCACATCTACTGACCAAAGTGTCTAAACTCATCGATCCAGCCTCCAACTAGTGGGATCAAAATTTAGTGCTCCAAACGTTTTGCCCGGAAGCTCCCGCACTATTCTTGGCATACGATTTCTGACCAGTATGATGATTTCCTGGCATGGCACTTCGATAGCAAGGGCTTGTTCTCGGTGAGATCGTCTTACAGAGTTCACGTGCAAATGCTCATGCAACAGCGGGTGAACCAAGTGGGAGAGAGTTCTGCTGATGCGTTTGAAGACGAATCCTTTGGCACACTCTTTGGAAGACGGGATGCCCGGCCCGGGTACACCATTTCTTATGTTGCTTTGCACATAATAGTCACCCGCTCCTCCGCAACTAGAATGCTCGGTGTGTGATCTGTCGTAGGCAACTGGAAGATGGAGGACATCTATTCCTTAGATGCAAGGAGGTGAAGAAGATTTGGAGAGCCTACGGTCTGGAGTACACCCGGCTGTGACGCCCCCGATTCAATCGTACACTAATCATACACGCAAACGTGTACGATCAAGATCAGGGACTCACGGGAAGATATCACAACACAACTCTACAAATAAAAATAAGTCATACAAGCATCATATTACAAGCCAGGGGCCTCGAGGGCTCGAATACAAGAGCTCGATCATAGACGAGTCAGCGGAAGCAACAATATCTGAGTACAGACATAAGTTAAACAAGTTTGCCTTAAGAAGGCTAGCACAAACTGGGATACAGATCGAAATAGGCGCAGGCCTCCTGCCTGGGATCCTCCTAACTACTCCTGGTCGTCGTCACTGGGCATCACGTAGTAGTAGGCACCTCCGGTGTAGTAGGGATCGTCGTCGACGGTGGCGTCTGGCTCCTGGGCTCCAGCATCTGGTTGCGACAACCAGAGAGAAAGGAAAGTGGGGGAAAAGGGGGAAGAAAGCAACCGTGAGTACTCATCCAAAGTACTCGCAAGCAAGGAACTACACTACATATGCATGGATATATGTGTAAAGGGCCATATCAGTGGACTGAACTGCAGAATGCCAGAATAAGAAGGGGATAGCTAGTCTTATCGAAGACTACGCTTCTGGTCACCGTCGTCTTGCAACAAGTAGAAGAGGGTAGTCTGAAGTCCTCCAACTAGCATCTCCAAGTAGCAACTCCAAGTAGCATCTCCAGTAGCATCGCATAGCATAATCCTACCCGGCGATCCTCTCCTCGTCGCCCTGTTAGAGAGCGATCACCGGGTTATATCTGGCACTTGGAAGGGTGTGTTTTATTAAGTATCCGGTTCTAGTTGTCATAAGGTCAAGGTACAACTCCAAGTCGTCCTGTTACCGAAGATCACGGCTATTCGAATAGATTAACTTCCCTGCAGGGGTGCACCAACTTACCCAACACGCTTGATCCCATTTGGCCGGACACACTTTCCTGGGTCATGCCCGGCCTCGGAAGATCAACACGTCGCAGCCCCACCTAGGCAAAACAGAGAGGCCAGCACGCCGGTCTAAACCTAAGCGCACAGGGGTCTGGGCCCATCGCCCATAGCACACCTGCACGTTGCGAGGGCGGCCGGAAGCAGACCTAGCCTAGTGGCGTTCCAGTCCAATCCGGCGCGCGCCGCTCCGTCGCTGACGTCTGAAGTGCTTCGGCTGATACCACGACGTCGGGATACCCATAACTACTCCCACGTAGATGGTTAGTGCGTATAGGCTCGTAGCCAACTCAGATCAAATACCAAGATCTCGTTAAGCGTGTTAAGTATCCGCGAACGCCGACGAGGGCCAGGCCCACCTGTCTCCTAGGTGGTCTCAACCTGCCCTGTCGCTCCGCCACAAAGTAACAGTCGGGGGCCGTCGGGAACCCAGGCCCACCTCTACCGGGATGGAGCCACCTGTCCTTTCAGCCCCCCCATCTCCGAACAGTATCACAGGTAATGTAACTGTGTAAAATATATCGTATATGCCCGTGATCACCTCCCGAAGTGATCACGGCCCAGTAGTATAGCATGGCAGACGGACAAGAGTGTAGGGCCACTGATGGAACACTAGCATCCTATACTAAGCATTTAGGAATGCAGGTAAGGTATCAACAGATGTAGCAACAATGTCAGGCTATGCATCAGAATAGGATCAACTGAAAGCAGTAACATGCTACACTACTCTAATGCAAGCAGTATAGAGGAGATTAGGCGATATCTGGTGATCAAGGGGGGGGCTTGCCTGGTTGCTCTGGCAAGGAGGGGTCGTCAACTCCGTAGTCGAACTGGGCAGCAGCAGCGTCGGTCTCGTAGTCTACCGGAGAGAAGAGGGGGAAGAAATAATGAATACAAAGTAAACAAAGCATCACAAAATATAACAAGGCAATACGCAGTGTTCGGTGTGCCCTAACACGGTAGTAGGAGATACCGGTGAAGGGGGGGAAAACATCCGGGAAAGTATTCCCGGTGTTTCGTGTTTTCGGGCAGAGGAGCCGAAGGGGGAAAGTTGCGAGTTGGATAGGTTAGGAATGTGTGGCGGACGAACGGGTTGCGTATCCGGAATTGTCTCGTCGTTCTGAGCAACTTTCATGTTGAAAATATTTTAATCCGAGTTACTGATTAAAAGATATGATTTTTTTAAAGATTTTATTAATTTTTGGAATTTAATTAATTATTTAATTAATTCGAAAAATGGATTTATGACGTCAGCATGATGTCATGCTGACGTCAGCAGTCAACAGAGTTGACTAAGTCAAACTTACGCGTGGGTCCAGTGGGACCCACCTGTCATACTCTGTTAGGTTAATTAGGGTTTAATTGAACTAATCACTGTTTAATTAAGCTAACATGTTAATTAGATTAATTAATCAAGGTTAATTAACTTAATTAATTTAATTAATTAATTAATTAATTAAATTTGTTTTTATTTTAATTACTGTTTTATTTACTTTATATATATATATATATATATATTTTTTAACGTTCTGGGGGCGGGCCCCTGTGGTCAGTGGCCCATGGGGCCTTGCGGGCGTTGGGTGCAGGGTGCGGTCGCCACCCGCTAACGGGCGAACCCGGGCGGCCGCCGCAGGCGCGCGCGCCAGCACCGGCGAGGCGGGCTGGGTGCCGGCTGCAGGCGAGAGGGGAGGCGGGCCACGTCAGGGCGTGGCCGGCGGGCACAACAGCGGCCACGGCGCCGGACCGGGAAGGCGCGGGCGAGGCCACGGTGAGCGCGGGAGGGGCGTCCAGGGGCGCGGTCGAGGGGAGCGCGGCGAGCGCGCAACGGGCGGCGCCGGAGCGCGTCGACCGCGGACGGGGAGGCGGTGACCGCGTCGGCCTAGGGGAGAGGGGGCGAAGGGGGGTGCTCACAGGGGGGGGTCCGCGGGGTCTAGGAGGCGGGCGCGGTGGAGCTTGGAGGCGACCGGCGAGGAGGGAGTCGGGGAGGCGGCCGCCGGCGTCGGGGAAGGGGTCCGGTGAGGCGGGGGAGGTCGGGGATGATCCCGCGGCGGCGGGTGCTCCGCGCGTGGGGCGACGGTGTGGAGGGGGGGTCCGGACGGCGGCGAGGGGCGCAGGGGGGCGGAGGCGACCGGTGTCGGGGCGGCGGGGCCGCCGGCGATGAGGGGAGGACGAGGGGGACCGGGATCGGGCGGGGCCGATCCGGATCGGCGCGAGGGAGAGAAAGGGGATCGGGGGGGAGGAGTGGTTGCGGCTAGGGTTCGGTCGGGTGTGGACCGAGGGGTTAAGGGGAGAGGGGTGGGGGCCGGCCGGGCCTAGTGGTGGCCCAGTTGGCCTGTGGTCAGCTGGGCCGAAGCCCAGGGGGTTTCTTTTCTCCTTTTTTTTTGTATTGTTTTCTGTTTTCTTTTTATTTATTTTCTTTTCTGTTTTTATTTATTTATAAACACTTAGGCATTTTATAAAATTGTGAACCTTACACCATAATTATCTTTGTAATATTTGGCAACCACCGAACATTTTTGTTTTAATTTTTGAAAACTTTTATTGTTTTCTTTTATTTAAATTTTGAATTTGTGTCGGTTCTGAACTATCGAGAGTTTATCACAGTAACCGTGGTGACGTGGCATCATTAGCGGGGAATCACTGTAGCTTAATTATCCGGGCGTCACAATTCTCCTCCACTACAAGAAATCTCGTCCCGAGATTTAGGATCGGTTATAAGGGGGAAGGGGTCTGGTTACGAAATTCTAACGATTCTTCTCGGTCATAGTAGCTCTTCTCGAAGAGGTCGACCCATTACATTGATGTCTTCAGTCCTCTCCTTCAGGTCATCATGATGAAGTTTGTCGTCCTTTCTTCGGGGGTTCCATCGTTCTTACGAAAGGATAAAGGGTGGGTATTCCGAGAGAATGGACCTCTGCAGGTTTGACTATCTGGTCGATAACATCGGGGAGGGTGGCGGAAGTAACTCTCGAATTGAAACTTAAGAAAATATCAAGAGCAGAGTAAGGAGGTATCCTGGGAAGTTTCGGGCGGGCAGGCAATCGTTCGATGCCTGATATGTGGCGTGAAAGGGGTTCGAAGCCACGAGAATAAGTATTTGTCTGATACCAGATTGAAGGTGGCTCATGAATTACATACGAGGCCACGCGCGAGGAACAACCTTGGGTACGGGGGGGGGGGGGGGGGGTACAGGAGAGTCAGGTTTCGATCCTGTGGAACTGTGGGTTATGGGCCCACCATGTGGATTAAAAGTAGGAAGGACAGTGACATCTTGCACGATCATGTAAGCAAGGCATGCCAGAGGATAGTCTGTCGGTTATGTCGGCAACAACATCGGTACCAAGGGCGAGGGACGAAGAGAACCATTCTCCTGCTCGTTGAACGAGGCGGGCCAATAGGCAAGGTTCTCGTCCATCGGTGGCTACCGAAATGTCATCAACAACAGTAACAGGGTCTTACTGACACGGTCGTACACCAAGGTGTTTACATAAGCAGAAGAATATTACTGCTTAGATCATATAGACCTCAAGAAAGGTTAAACCAAACAATGGAAAGGACATATGATTATCAGAATAATCAGGCGATGGAAAGGAAAAATGTGTCTTAGTCACATAATTCAGGGATATATCCTTCCCAAGGATAAGCAGAGCATGGTATCCGTGGCAGGATATCATGTAGAAAACCCTTTAGGTAAGGGGAGAGAAATTTCATGACACTACCCATACAAAGGTGTTTGGATAATTGATAAGGAAAATTTAGCATTTGCTTTAAATGTTCTTGTGGAAATTCGGAGTATCACAGACATGCTTCGAGATAGCATTGACATGGTCTTCAAGCAAGGGTCGGACTTGGATATACAAAGGATTCACCAGGAACAACTTATAGAATAAGCATTACAATTTCCTTATGGAAGAATGGAAAACCTTGCTGGAAAGGAAACTTTAACACTAGGTCCTCCGACCAGGTGTGCTAGGCATGACATCACCTTACCGATATATAAGGACCAATGTTATAACTCTTGGGAAAAATGTTCCAACCATCATATCTGACCGAGATTCAGATCCGATCGGTGTTAGGATACCTCAGACTCAGGATGCCTGAAAAAGGTGCAAAATAAATTGACGAGATGACCTTGTAAGATTCTCGGGAAATGCACTATGGGAATGAGTACCGACACAAGAGTTCATCATTTAAACCAAAGAGAGGTTGACGGGGTAGATGATGGAGTCAGTGACAATCCTCGAGCTTTCCAAAAAGGTGGACTTCCACAACTATGTGAACAAGGAGATAACATTTGTCAGATCAAATGATATAATGATGTATGCTCGAGGAAAACATACACAATTAACATTGGTTGAAAGGTGCGCCCGAAATATGGGTTGGGTAGCACGATCAATGTTAGAATGGTGATTCGATAACCAATGGTCTAAGAATGAAATATCGACCATTAACTTCAAAGCAATAGGGCTGCTAGAAGTTTTGAATTCACGCATCATAGTTCATTTGTCGGTTTTCCGGTTAGAAACAACACGAGGACCAAGAGATGAATGTAGATGGCGGGACGTATAACTTGTAGCAAGAATTCTTAAGAGGTGGTGGTATTCCCACAACATTCTTGATATATAAGATGGTATTACTTCAAGGTAGGACATAAGACAAGCTGGGTAGCCAGGAACTCAAGGTACAGCCATAACACAAACAAGTTTGTGTTGGTAAGAAGGCAAGGAAATAGTCGATGACAACACAATTTACCAAGGGACAAGGATGGTATTTCCCATGAAGAATTCAATAGATATCTTCGAAGAGCATCAAAATGTTGATGTTGATCATGACACATTTGTCAAGAGAATACATGAAGATGTAATCAATCAGCGACGACATCAAGTCAAAGGAATGATGAAGCGAAAGGTTATTGGAACCACGACACAAAATCGAAATCAAGCTTGCTGTCCAAGCAAAAATAATGTGATGAGGAAAATTGAAATAAGCTCAGCTCATCGTAAAAAGTGGTGCTCCGAGAATGAGGACCATGTAGCACAGTTAAACTATAGCGCGATAACGATATAGTTGATCAGGCTAGGAATGACTTGATCGGGTACAAAATCGTACTTAAATAAGAATACTAAAAGTTGTTGAACCGTAGTGCGGACTCGGTTCATTTATCGGAGCCTTTGAGTGTTTAATAACTCAGAGCCCATGAAAAATTGGAATCAGTGAGAATGTAGCACTTGCTGAAGAACTCATAAGAAGTTATGCAGTTCCATCATAATCTCGAGATACCAGGGGGGTAATATTCGATGACAGATCAAAGTAGAGGTTGGACTGGGGTATTGCTCTACAGAAGACAAGCGCTTAAACTTGCACGCGAAATGGTATATAAAGGAGAACGTGGTCAGATTGCAAAAGGCCAGAGCCCAGATATAAGATGACCTATACCAAGGGAATAACTAATTTTAAAAGAAGCTTCGATGAGAAGATCTACATCGTGTCTATGGGCATGAACACATAGTTCAAGGTCGACTGCCACTTCTTCAATGCATAATCTCTCATTCTCTTCTCGTGTTTCAAAAAATGACATTGGTTGTTGAAAGTTTTACCTGGTGCAATACCAGATAAGTATGACTCGTGAAAACTTCCGAGTTCACACATATTAAGGAAGGCATAGGTTCAACCCGTCAGGGTATCGTGGAAACATATACCGCAAGCTCGAAAGCAGAGCATGCTTGACAAAGGGAGAGGATACAATTTACCAAAGGCCTTATGTATCTGAGGGAAGGCTCACAAGGTTATTGAGTATGAAGGACGCTGTCGGATAAAATCCAACAAGGTTCTGATGGTCCATAAAGGATCTGATGTGAGTATCGGTTCACAACCAGAGGAAGAATCAATGCAAAACACATTGGATTATAGAAACAACTGAATAATTCAAAGTTCAAATGCAAAAGAATTATGATTTCCAAATCAGGGGATCAGAAGCAAATGCTCTGATTAAGGATGGATAAGTTGAATAGACTTAGGGGCACAATCGACAGTAATTTGATTGGTTGAGAATCCAGATCATGTTCAAAATGACATCTGAGCTGGAAAGATATTTTTAAAAGGATCAACCGATGATTGCATGCATTCGCACTTATGTTGAATCAATAGGATCAAAATGACGGGGTCAAAAGGAGACTAATGAATATTGCTAGACATACGGGGATCATCCATAATGTAAGCAGGCAAGTATTTGCAGAGCAATAAAGCTGCTAAGGAATTTCGGAGGATCGAATAGTATTTCGAAGACCATTGTGAAAAACAAGAACAACTGGGGATGAGCGGATACTCGATAAGAGCGGGAAATTACCCGTAAGGGTATTCGGTGGCAAGGAACTGCAAGGCAGTAGGCACAAAGGATTCTCGACACAAGGACGAGTATCTTGGGGTATCTTGTAATAACAAGACCAATTGGTGATGAATGTAAGAATGACAACTGTATGTAGTTATCCAAAGGATGTAACAGTGGTAGGGAATTGCAAAGGCGGTGGGCACAAGTGTCTCGAGAGAACATCCTAGAGTATCTTCGAAATCTTCTGACGCAGTAGGCGATCATCTTTGGTTAGGGGCTCTCCGGGAGAAAGTAGTTACGAGAATCTAGAGTCAGATTTAGTAAAAACGTTTAACCCGAATAGAAGAGATGTCAGAGTCCCGGAGTATAGGTCGAGGAGTAAAAGATCCTAGCTCCACCCAATGGCGACGTGGGCCCGTAAGGCACACAGCCAAGTTAGCAAAAGTTTTTGTAATGTCTAGACTCGACTTCGGCCAAGGAGTGTGGAAGGGGGATTCCTACAGGCAGTCGGCTCTGATACCAACTTGTGACGCCCCCGATTCAATCGTACACTAATCATACACGCAAACGTGTACGATCAAGATCAGGGACTCACGGGAAGATATCACAACACAACTCTACAAATAAAAATAAGTCATACAAGCATCATATTACAAGCCAGGGGCCTCGAGGGCTCGAATACAAGAGCTCGATCATAGACGAGTCAGCGGAAGCAACAATATCTGAGTACAGACATAAGTTAAACAAGTTTGCCTTAAGAAGGCTAGCACAAACTGGGATACAGATCGAAATAGGCGCAGGCCTCCTGCCTGGGATCCTCCTAACTACTCCTGGTCGTCGTCACTGGGCATCACGTAGTAGTAGGCACCTCCGGTGTAGTAGGGATCGTCGTCGACGGTGGCGTCTGGCTCCTGGGCTCCAGCATCTGGTTGCGACAACCAGAGAGAAAGGAAAGTGGGGGAAAAGGGGGAAGAAAGCAACCGTGAGTACTCATCCAAAGTACTCGCAAGCAAGGAACTACACTACATATGCATGGATATATGTGTAAAGGGCCATATCAGTGGACTGAACTGCAGAATGCCAGAATAAGAAGGGGATAGCTAGTCTTATCGAAGACTACGCTTCTGGTCACCGTCGTCTTGCAACAAGTAGAAGAGGGTAGTCTGAAGTCCTCCAACTAGCATCTCCAAGTAGCAACTCCAAGTAGCATCTCCAGTAGCATCGCATAGCATAATCCTACCCGGCGATCCTCTCCTCGTCGCCCTGTTAGAGAGCGATCACCGGGTTATATCTGGCACTTGGAAGGGTGTGTTTTATTAAGTATCCGGTTCTAGTTGTCATAAGGTCAAGGTACAACTCCAAGTCGTCCTGTTACCGAAGATCACGGCTATTCGAATAGATTAACTTCCCTGCAGGGGTGCACCAACTTACCCAACACGCTTGATCCCATTTGGCCGGACACACTTTCCTGGGTCATGCCCGGCCTCGGAAGATCAACACGTCGCAGCCCCACCTAGGCAAAACAGAGAGGCCAGCACGCCGGTCTAAACCTAAGCGCACAGGGGTCTGGGCCCATCGCCCATAGCACACCTGCACGTTGCGAGGGCGGCCGGAAGCAGACCTAGCCTAGTGGCGTTCCAGTCCAATCCGGCGCGCGCCGCTCCGTCGCTGACGTCTGAAGTGCTTCGGCTGATACCACGACGTCGGGATACCCATAACTACTCCCACGTAGATGGTTAGTGCGTATAGGCTCGTAGCCAACTCAGATCAAATACCAAGATCTCGTTAAGCGTGTTAAGTATCCGCGAACGCCGACGAGGGCCAGGCCCACCTGTCTCCTAGGTGGTCTCAACCTGCCCTGTCGCTCCGCCACAAAGTAACAGTCGGGGGCCGTCGGGAACCCAGGCCCACCTCTACCGGGATGGAGCCACCTGTCCTTTCAGCCCCCCCATCTCCGAACAGTATCACAGGTAATGTAACTGTGTAAAATATATCGTATATGCCCGTGATCACCTCCCGAAATGATCACGGCCCAGTAGTATAGCATGGCAGACGGACAAGAGTGTAGGGCCACTGATGGAACACTAGCATCCTATACTAAGCATTTAGGAATGCAGGTAAGGTATCAACAGATGTAGCAACAATGTCAGGCTATGCATCAGAATAGGATCAACTGAAAGCAGTAACATGCTACACTACTCTAATGCAAGCAGTATAGAGGAGATTAGGCGATATCTGGTGATCAAGGGGGGGGCTTGCCTGGTTGCTCTGGCAAGGAGGGGTCGTCAACTCCGTAGTCGAACTGGGCAGCAGCAGCGTCGGTCTCGTAGTCTACCGGAGAGAAGAGGGGGAAGAAATAATGAATACAAAGTAAACAAAGCATCACAAAATATAACAAGGCAATACGCGGTGTTCGGTGTGCCCTAACACGGTAGTAGGAGATACCGGTGAAGGGGGGGAAAACATCCGAGAAAGTATTCCCGGTGTTTCGTGTTTTCGGGCAGAGGAGCCGAAGGGGGAAAGTTGCGAGTTGGATAGGTTAGGAATGTGTGGCGGACGAACGGGCTGCGTATCCGGAATTGTCTTGTCGTTCTGAGCAACTTTCATGTTGAAAATATTTTAATCCGAGTTACTGATTAAAAGATATGATTTTTTTAAAGATTTTATTAATTTTTGGAATTTAATTAATTATTTAATTAATTCGAAAAATGGATTTATGACGTCAGCATGATGTCATGCTGACGTCAGCAGTCAACAGAGTTGACTAAGTCAAACTTACGCGTGGGTCCAGTGGGACCCACCTGTCATACTCTGTTAGGTTAATTAGGGTTTAATTGAACTAATCACTGTTTAATTAAGCTAACATGTTAATTAGATTAATTAATCAAGGTTAATTAACTTAATTAATTTAATTAATTAATTAATTAATTAAATTTGTTTTTATTTTAATTACTGTTTTATTTACTTTATATATATATATATATATATATATATATATATTTTTAACGTTCTGGGGGCGGGCCCCTGTGGTCAGTGGCCCATGGGGCCTTGCGGGCGTTGGGTGCAGGGTGCGGTCGCCACCCGCTAACGGGCGAACCCGGGCGGCCGCCGCAGGCGCGCGCGCCAGCACCGGCGAGGCGGGCTGGGTGCCGGCTGCAGGCGAGAGGGGAGGCGGGCCACGGCAGGGCGTGGCCGGCGGGCACAACAGCGGCCACGGCGCCGGACCGGGAAGGCGCGGGCGAGGCCACGGTGAGCGCGGGAGGGGCGTCCAGGGGCGCGGTCGAGGGGAGCGCGGCGAGCGCGCAACGGGCGGCGCCGGAGCGCGTCGACCGCGGACGGGGAGGCGGTGACCGCGTCGGCCTAGGGGAGAGGGGGCGAAGGGGGGTGCTCACAGGGGGGGGGGGGTCCGCGGGGTCTAGGAGGCGGGCGCGGTGGAGCTTGGAGGCGACCGGCGAGGAGGGAGTCGGGGAGGCGGCCGCCGGCGTCGGGGAAGGGGTCCGGTGAGGCGGGGGAGGTCGGGGACGATCCCGCGGCGGCGGGTGCTCCGCGCGTGGGGCGACGGTGTGGAGGGGGGGGTCCGGACGGCGGCGAGGGGCGCAGGGGGGCGGAGGCGACCGGTGTCGGGGCGGCGGGGCCGCCGGCGATGAGGGGAGGACGAGGGGGACCGGGATCGGGCGGGGCCGATCCGGATCGGCGCGAGGGAGAGAAAGGGGATCGGGGGGGAGGAGTGGTTGCGGCTAGGGTTCGGTCGGGTGTGGACCGAGGGGTTAAGGGGAGAGGGGTGGGGGCCGGCCGGGCCTGGTGGTGGCCCAGTTGGCCTGTGGTCAGCTGGGCCGAAGCCCAGGGGGTTTCTTTTCTCCTTTTTTTTGTATTGTTTTCTGTTTTCTTTTTATTTATTTTCTTTTCTGTTTTTATTTATTTATAAACACTTAGGCATTTTATAAAATTGTGAACCTTACACCATAATTATCTTTGTAATATTTGGCAACCACCGAACATTTTTGTTTTAATTTTTGAAAACTTTTATTGTTTTCTTTTATTTAAATTTTGAATTTGTGTCGGTTCTGAACTATCGAGAGTTTATCACAGTAACCGTGGTGACGTGGCATCATTAGCGGGGAATCACTGTAGCTTAATTATCCGGGCGTCACACCGGCAGTCATTGCTCCAATATGAAACACCAAAAACCATGCTGGTAGCCATCTTCAAGTTGCAGGAGGCCATGAAACTGTGTGTTATCTGCTTGTTATGGACATGGTGGTCAGAGAGGAACAATGTGAACCACAAAAAACAAAGGTTATCCCCGGAAGCATTCCAGGCACGCGTGGGCTATCTGGCCCTTGATTAGTCTGAAGCCCTGCGGACAAAGGAGCAAACAAGGCCAGCGTCCACTCCATGATGGGTGCCTCCAATGGCAGAGTTCGTCAAGCTAAATGTCGATGCGGCATTCCGGCCTGTCTCTGGAGAAGGAGGTTGGGGAGTGATTGGCCGTAATGACATGGGAGATGTAATCTTTGCTGCATCGGGGCGGCTCCTTCATCGGGCCATAATGACACTCTAGGCGGAGACGAAGGCCCTCATCCATTTGATCCAGGATGCAGAATCATACGGTATGGGCCGCGTCATTTTCGAAACCGATTGCCTGAATCTTCAGCAAGCTATGTCATCCACTACCTAGGACCGGGGACCTCTTAGTGTGCTATTCCGGGAAGCAAAGTTTCTCCTCCGGCTAAACTCTATTCACTTCTGCTTCGGTACACCCCCTCTAAACACAAGGACGGCTCAGATTTGCCCATACCTCTTCATAAGCAAGGGCATGATAGTCATAATTTTTTAGAAGAACCATGATAGTCATAATTTATAAACTCTTCACGTATATGCTTTTTGCAAAGTTTCTCCTCCGGCTAAACTCTATTCACTTCTGCTTCGGTACACCCCCTCTAAACACAAGGACGGCTCAGATTTGCCCATACCTCTTCATAAGCAAGGGCATGATAGTCATAATTTTTTAGAAGAACCATGATAGTCATAATTTATAAACTCTTCCTTTTTTTTTGACAAACACGTATACGCTGTACAAGAACAGACATGCACACCCTGCCGTGGGCTGGCCCATTCAGCCTTCTTTTTTTATGAAACCGCAAAAATTTGTGCATCCTGCAAGATTCGAACCTAGGTCCTCCAGGAATTAGCACACCCGCACTAGCCAACTCAGCAACGGGATGTCACGTGTTGTGTATATTTTTTAAAACTTAAAATAGGACACTGGAAAAGCGGAACATTTTCTGTTTGGTATTTTATTTTTCTTTTTTGTTTCTTAAATGCGTGAAGTTTTTATAATTAGTGATTTTTTTTGAAAATGACGACAAAATTTCAAATTCTTGAATTTTTCTTCCAAATCAGTGAACTTTTTTCCCCAAAATTGATCGGTTCTCTTCTCAAATTCGTGAACTATTTCGCAAATTGGCGATTTGTTTTTGAAAATTGTTGAACTTTTTTATAAAATTGACGAACTTTGTTTCTAAATCAATGTTTTTTTAATTTGTGATTTTTTTCCCAAATCAATGAACTTTCCTTCAAAATTGATAAACTTATTTTGATTTTTTGATGAAAATTTTCAAAATCAATAAAAGAAAAGAAAAACAAAATAATATAAAAACCCATGTAAAAACCGAAGAAAAAACCAGCCCGGTTGAAAAGGAAAACCAGAGTCTTTTTTTAGTGTTATATTTGACGCACTACAAAAGATGGAAAAAGAAAAACTTAGACCATGATCAACAGAGGTGTTTGAGTAGGCGAGATGGCTCCATATAAGAGCACGTCGTTTCCCGACATGCTTGAAATGGCCCATATATTTTTGATGCCTTGCATGACCCCTTGTATGATCAATTCAAGGCACCATGCCAAGTTGTTTTGCTTTTTCGCAAGTTTTGCATTTTTCAAAGTTTTCTTGGTCAAAAACGCCCGATAAATGGGCGGACGTGTCACAACTTGCATACTGTGTCAGAAATCGTTCAAACCTGACATGGATGACTACCATGGTCATGCCCACCAGGTTGAAAAGGTTGGGGTCATTTTAAGAATGTCCAAAAGTAGACCATATTTAATGGAGGATGTTCGGGTTGGCTAGAAGACTCTACTTGAGGGTACATTGTTTCTCAATATCCTTCAAATGGCCTTCCCACCTCCTTCTATGATTAAATCAAGGCACCATGTCAAGCTGTTTATGTTTTCGATAATTCTTGCATTTTTTAGAGTTTTCTCGGTGAAAACTGGCTTATAAATGGCCGGACGTGACACAACATGCATATGTATTCATTCAAACCTGACATGGATGCCTACCATGGGCATGCCCGCCTACTGGAAAAGGTTGGGGGTCATTTCATGCATGTCCAAAAATATATCATGTTCAACAGAGGTTGTTCAGGTAAGCGAGAAGGGTCCATTTGAGGGCATGTTTTTGCGGCATCCATTAACTCCCCCTACATCTTTCCATGATCTTATATGATCGATTAAACGCACCATGCCAAGTTGTTTTGGTTTTCGACAAATTTGATCTTTTCTGGACTTCTCTCGGTTAAAAAAGGCAACTAAATGATAGTACGTGTCACAACTTGCATATTTTGTCGGAAATTGTTCAAACCTGGCATGGATCCTTACCACGGGCATGCCCCCTGCCTGCAAAAGTTTGGGTCATTTAATTTTTTTCAAAACTAGACCATGTTCAATGGAGGGTGCACCCGGATGAGTATGCCCATGGTAGGCAACCATGCTAGGTTTAGCAATTTCCGACACCATTTTATCAGTCTTCTTTTACTAAGAAAACACCAGAAAATGCAGAACTTCTCAAAAACCAAATCAACTTGGCATGGTGCCTTGAATTGCTCATAAAAGGCCATGGGAAAAATTAGGTCCATTTCTTCTTCTTTTTTGCTGGGGAAATTGGGGCCATTTCAAAGATATTGAAAAATAATATGCTCTCGAACGAACCATTCTGACCTTACCGAATAATCTCCGTTAAACATGGTGTTTTTTGGACATCCATGAAATGACCCCAACTAATAAATACAAAGGGATAAAATTGAAAACCGTAAGTATTTTTTAAAGCAATTAATAAAAAATAGAAAAAATAATTTGGAATCCTTAGTTTAAAAAGTTAGTTAAAACATTTATTTTGGTATTAAAAAGAGAAAAGTGAATTAGTAAAATAAGAAATGAAATGAAAAAGATAGAAAAGAAAATAGAACGCTTAGGCCTTGGCCTAACTAGGCGACAACATTGCTCTCGTCGGGCGCGTGTGGGCCCGGTCCAAGAGCTCACGGATTTGAATAAAGTTCATCAATTTTTTTACAAAATATTCATGGATCTGAAAATTTTCAAAAAAAAAGTTCACTAAGAAAATTTGCCAAAAGGTTTTCTTGGTTTTGGGAACCTCGGCTTCCCAGTCATTTTTTCCGGCTTTGGGACATTCTCGAAGGTCGTGAACCGTGTTTTCCTTTTTCTCTTTTTATATTCTCTCTTGTTCATTTTTTGTCTTCTTTGACTTTTCGTTTATTATGTTTATCGTTTCTATTTCTCATAAATTAAAAAAAATCGGAATTCATTTTTTTCATATTCTTCTGGAATTCCAAATTCATTACTGTTTTGAAAAAATGTACATGTTTAAAAAAAATTTCTTTTATAAAAAAACTGTTCGTGTTTTGACATTCTGAGCAAGTTTGAAAGGCATGAACATTTTTTTGAAATTTATGTACAATTTAAAAAAAACAAGTATTGGTCTTTTATGAACAAAACAGGAAAACTAGAAACCGTAACAAAAACCGTGCAAAAAAAAACATAAACCAAAGAGTGAAGGTGCTGTGTTTTTTTTCTTGGCGTTGTGTCTCTCGAACAAGAAGGAGAAAACAAGGTTAGTAGGCATATCAGATGTGCTAGCCCATATGGTTTGTGCGGTTACACATAGTGCGTGAGGGCTATAGTTCGAGTCCTGCCGACGACATCCATTTTTTTATGATTAAAACTAAAAAAGCTAAATGGGCTGAGCCCATGTGGGAGGGCTGTTCGCCGCGTATTATACGAACCTATAACGTATATACGTAGAAAAGTGAGTACAATTTGTGAAAAGTCCATACTATCTTTTATACGTTTTGTGAGGGGGGTGTACCGAAGCATTGCTCAACTTTATTGAGTATTAAGATCATGTATTGTCCCCTTACTTGTAACCTCCTAGCTCATGTGCTGGCGGCGGCTGGTGTTAATGCCGAACCTGGTAGTCAACAGGTGTGGCATGGCAATCTCCCCGATGATGTATCCCGTGCTGTGACCGCCGACTTGGCTGGTTCCTCGTAATTCCTGGAATACAAGGTGTTCCTGATAAAAAAACAGTATCCTCTATCTGTCCGTGAGGGAAATAACGGGCCTTCAAAACACGGGAGCAGAGACTCTCTTGGTTAACCATGATGCGTGAGGCTTGTCGTGCTAGCATTACTTGGTTAAATAATCTGAAGTCTTTAAATCCCATGTCACTCTAAGCTTTTGGTTTTACCATATGCACCCATGTTGTCCAGTGAGTCTTCCTTTTGCCGTCCGTCGCCCTCCCACCAATAACTCAGTATCATGGTCCTCGGAGGAGCTCAGAGTGGCCATGGAGATCTAGATCTGTCAGAGGGGCTCCCCTAGGGTTCCTCCTCCCTCCTCCTCGTTCCCCCCGCCGCTGCCGGCCCTCAGCCACACGCGTCCCGTCCCACCTTCCTCTTCCCCTCCCCCTCCTATGCCTCCCCGTCCGCTCGCTCGCCCTCCCCCCCCCCCCCCCCCCCCCGCGGGCGACGGGCGGACCCCTACTTCCTCCTCTCCTCCGGCCCCCTCCCCGTCCTTCTCCCCCCGCCACCGCCGGCGAGGTCCGTCGGGCCCTGCCCGTCCGACGCCTGCGGTAGCGGGCCATTCTTTCTCCGCGCGGGGGCCTCCCGATGGCGACGGTGCGGCTCGGAAGCGGGTTTACCATGGGCTTCGTGGTCCTCAATGCGGCAGGGTGGTGTGGCGGTGCTGGCGGCCGGCGGCGCCCGCGCAACAAAGATCTAGGACCTTTTGGGCTCCATCTGGGCTAGGGCGGGTCGGCGGCTCAGTGTGTGGCGACGCTGCTCCCTGGTGTTCGTGGCGAGAAGGCGATGGTCTGCGGGCGGTGGCGGCTTTGTCGGCCAGCGAGCTGGAGCGCGACGGCAGGGGCTGTCCGGACCCTTTTGGGTCCGGCCGGGCCTCGGCACCTGGTAGGCCCCTTGTCTATGCGTCCGGTCGGCTCCGCCGCGGCGCGGTGGATGTCCCCTCACCTCGGTTGTGTTGCGGATGCCCCCGAGCCCACTATCTCTTCTCCCATCCTCCAGGTCTTGTGTCGGTGGCCTCAGGGAAACGAGGAAGTTGGTTCGGTGACCATGGTGGCACATGTTGGTGGGCGGCGTGCTGGGCGGTGCACTATGGATCATCTGGGGTGGTGGTGGGGGTTTGGGTCGGGAGAAATCCCTGGCGTCTCGTCCGGCCCCGACGCGGCAATGCCTGCGGGTGCCACCGAACCTTCCTGAAGGGCATCGGGTACACCCTTCCCCCACTGCCCCCCGCATACCGGGGGAAACCCTAGGACTAGTCTGGTCAACAACGGCATCGTCGTCGCCTCCTTCTTGAAGGTGTTGCTTGCTACGCAACTCTTCGAAGTGCTGGGTGCCTGGTGGTACTTCTCTGGAGGGTGCTGCGGTTGCCGGCCATCTTCGTTGTGTTGATGTGCCGTTGTTGACATTTGTTTCTCTTTCTTTTTCTCTCTTTTTTCCTTTGGGCTTGTTTGTGTTGCGGCCTCAGTGAGCTGGCTGTATCGGATGGTGCTTTATCTATAAAGCGGGGGAAACCCTTTATCCTCATAACTCGGGATCATCCGTTGTCATCACAAGTGCTGCAGGAAACCCGAAAACACTCATGAGAAAAGTTGGGAGGGCTCACGCGACGGCCTTAATAAGGACCTCCTTCCCAGCCTCTGACATTAGCTCACCCCACTGGATAATTCGCTTCGTGAGCTACTATTGCACATTCTGTAATTTTCCTTTTGAGAAGCGCCCATTTGGGGGTAAGGAGGCCACTTCTCCTCAAAAGCAGCATTTTGCACCTCTGACATATGCATAACCTCCTTTTTGTCATTCTCAATGCAACGAGGACCAAACAAAATAGAGCACTTGGCCAGATTGATGAATTGTCCAGTAGCACGTGCATAGTGTGGAATTGATTGTGTGCATGTATATTCTCATTGATCGTGCACTAGGCACATATATAGGTACAAGGGGTGCGACCGGTGTCTTGTCTCCCAAGATACAGGTAAATACAGAGGGAGAGAGGCACTACAGGTGCGGCATACAAAACCCTGACCTACATACATGTACACATGTTCGACACCCCCCGCAGTCGAAGCGTCGCCGGTGACGCAAAGACTGGACCGAAAGCCCTCGAAGGTCGAGGTGGGTAGTCCCTTCATCATAACATCGGTGAACTGCTGATCGGTGGGCACATGCAAAACTCGAACACAACCAAGTGCGACATGCTCCTGAACGAAGTGAGTGTCGAGCTCAATATGCTTCATCCGGCGATGATGGGCAGGGTTGGCAGCGAGGTAGACCGCGGAGACGTTGTCACAGTAGACAAGCGTGGCCTTGGGAACCTCACATAGCAACTCTTGAAGGAGCTGGCGTAGCTTGGAGCACTCCACGATGGCGTTGGCCACTTCCCTGTACTCGGCCTCGGCGCTCGATCGTGAGACCGTGGGTTGTCATTTAGACGACCACGAAATCAGAGAGGGACTAAGGTAGACGCAGTAACTGGAAGTGGAGCGCCAAGTGTCAGGACACCCAGCCTAGTCGGCGTCGGAGTAGGCGACGAGGCTGGTGTCGGGTGATGCTGTCAGGCTGAGACCCATAGTCGTGGTGCCACGTATATACCGGAGAGTATATTTCACCAGAGCCCAATGGGTATCACAAGGAGGATGCATGTGGAGGCACACCTGCTGGACAGCATACTGAATATAGCACCAATGATGGAGCGATAGAAGGGAGCGTCGGACGCCGGAGAGTCCTCGACGGCGGAACCTTAGCCTTCGTGTCGAAAGGCATGGAAGCAAGCTTGCAGTTAAGCATGTCGTCTCACTCCAGAAGCTCGTAGGTGTACTTCTGCTAATGCAGGAAGAAGCTAGTGGCACGACGGACAACCTCGATGTCGAGGTAGTAGTGGAGAGCCCCCTAGTCCTTGAGGGCAAACTCGGTGCCGAGGTGAGCTGTGATCTGCTGAAGTAGCACTGGCGAGGACGTAGTCAGGATGATGTCAACGACGTACAAGAGAAGGTACGCGGTGGCGGCGCCCTGCTACCTCTTGAGCACTGTGTTGGATTTCCCCGAAGAGGAGAGGATGATGCAGTAAAGTAGCGTAAGTATTTCCCTCAGTTTTTGAGAACCAAGGTATCAATCCAGTAGGAGACCACGCACAAGTCCCTCGTACCTACACAAAACGATAGCAACTCGCAACCAACGCTTAGGGGTTGTCAATCCCTTCACGGTCACTTACGAGAGTGAGATCTGATAGAGATAATATTTTTGGTATTTTTGATAGATAGATGCAAAGTAAAAATAAAGGCAAAGTAAAATAAAGTGATATAGATTGATATGATGAGAATAGACCCAGGGGCCATAGGTTTCACTAGAGGCTTCTCTCGAGAGCATAAGTATTCTACGGTGGGTGAACAAATTACTGTTGAGCAATTGACAGAATGGAGCATAGTTATGAGTATATCTAGGCAATGATCATGTATATAGGCATCACATCCAAAACAAGTAGATCGAAATGATTCTGCATCTACTACTATTACTCCACTCATCAACCGCTATCCAGCATGCATCTAGAGTATTAAGTAAAAACAGATAACGCCGTAAGCAAGATGACATGATGTAGAGGGATAGATTCATGCAATATGATAAAAACCCCATCTTGTTATCCTTGATGGCAACAATACAATACGTGCCTTGCAACTCTTTCTGTCACTGAGTAAGGACACCGCAAGATTGAACCCAAAGCTAAGCACTTCTCACATTGCAAGAACTACCAATCTAGTTGGCCAAACCAAAAAGATAATTCGAAGAGACTTGCAAAGATAACTCAATCATACATAAAAGAATTCAGAGAAGAATCAAATATTTTCCATAGATAATACTGGATCATAAACCCACAATTCATCGGTCTCAACAAACACACCGCAAAAAGAAGATTACATCGAATAGATCTCCACAAGAGAGGGGGACAACATTGTATTGAGATCCAAAAAGAGAGAATAAGCCATCTAGCTACTAGCTATGGACCCGAAGGTCTGAAGTAAACTACTCACACTTCATCGGAGGGGCTATGGTGATGATGTAGAAGCCCTCCATGGTGGATGCCCCCTCCGGCGGAGCTCCGGAACAGGCCCCAAGATGGGATCTCGTGGATACAGAAGGTTGCGCCGGTGGAATTAGGTTTTTGGCTCCTGTTCTGATTTGACGGGGATACGTAGGTATATATAGGAGGAAGGAGTACATCGGTGGAGCTCCGAGGGGCCCATGAGGTAGGGGGGCGTGCCTAGGGGGGCGACCTCCACCCTCGTGGCCTCCTCGGAGACTTCTTGGAGTAGGGTCCAAGTCTCCTGGATCACGTTCGGTTGGAAAATCACGACCCCTAAGGTTTCATTCCGTTTGGACTCCGTTTGATATTCTGTTTCTTCGAAATACTGAAAAGGCAAAAAACAACAATTCTGGGTTGGGCCTCCAGTTAATAGGTTAGTCCCAAAAGTAATATAAAAGTGGAAAATAAAGCCCAATATAGTCCAAAACAGTAGATAAAGTAGCATGGAGCAATCAAAAATTATAGATACGTTGGAGACGTATCACGCCCTGGTGATAAACAAACAGGGAGGCATCAGGCCGTGTGGACCGGAACCCCTGCTACTGAAGGAAGGCCATGATCCGCTGGTACCAGGCCCGAGGCGCCTGCTTCAACCCATAAAGAGAACGGGAGAGCAAGCACATGTGGTCCGGATAATCGGTGTCGACGAAACCAATGGGCTGCTGACAAAACACCTGCTCGTCGAGATGGCCATGCAAGAAAGCATTGGGCACGTCGAGCTGGTGAACTGGCCAGGTGCAAGAAACAACAAGCTGGACGACAGCGTGAATCATGCCCGGTTTGACAACCATGGCGAAGGTGTCGGTGAAGTCCTCGCCGGCGCGCTGGCGAAAACCGCGCACCACCCAACATGCCTTGTAGTGCTCAAATGAACCGTCTGGGCAACTCTTATGGCGGAAAACCAACTTGCCAAAGATAACATTGGCACGGGGAGGCCGCGGGGCAAGCTGTCACGTACGGTTGCGCTGCAGGGCATTGAACTCCTCACGTATCGCAGCAAGCTAGTTCGAATCCCAAAGGGCTGTGCGGGCGGAGGTGGGTAGCGGAGACGAAGCCAAGGTAGACGCGGTGCATGCATACTCGTCGGAGGTGTAGTGCGTACTAGGATGAAACATCCCAGTCCGAGCTCGAGTAACCACACCGGTGAGAGGTGCTGTTGCAGCCGGCGGAGCCGAGAGGGGGACCAGCGAGGAGGATGTCGAGCCGGTCTCGGAGGACTCCCAGGGGGCACCCGCGGCAGCGCCAGAAGCCGCGGCGACAGGGGCACCTGAGGAGGCCGCGGCAGTGGGGTCGCCCGAGCGGGCCGCGGCGGCGGGGGTGCCCGACGGGGCCTCGACGGTCGGGATGCCCAAGGGAGCGGCCTCACCCGGGGGGGGGGGGGGGGGGCGCTAGAGGTCGGTGGTGGGGCCGCCCGAGGGGGCAACCACACCCGAAGCGTCGCGGGAGGGGGCGGCTAGCGCCGAAAGCGCGGGAAGGGCCGGGCCCAGTGCTCGGCTCGACGAGGGGGGCGAGCCGCGTTGCGGGAGACGCCGACGAGGACGACACCTGCTGAAACGGGAACACCAGCTCATCAAAGTACACGTGCTGGGAAGTGTAGATGCGGTGGGACACTGGATCATAGCACCGGTAACCTTTGGTGTTGGGAGGATAACCAAGAAAGATGCAAGGAACCGACCGGGGAGCGAGTTTGTGAGGGGTGGTGGACGCGGTGCTAGGATAATAGAGACACCCGAAAATGCAAAGACCATGATAAGATTGAGCCACACTGAAGAGGAGCTGGTGAGGAGAATAGTTCCAGCGAGGATGACATGGGCGGATGTTAATGAGAAGGCTGGCGGTCGCAAGAGCATCCGGCAGAACCGAGGAGGCACGTTGGAGTGGAAGAGCAACATGCAGACACAGTCATTAAGAGTGCGGATGACGCGCTCGGCGCGGCCATTCTGCTGTGACGTGTAGGGGAAAGTGAGGCAAAATATGGTGCCGTGAGACGCGAGGAGATCGTGGACGGCAACGTTGTTGAACTCTTTTTCGTTATCAGTTTGCAAGGCAAGAATAGAACGACCAAACTGTGTGGTGACATATGAGTAAAAAGCGGTGAGTGTGGCGAGAGCGTCGGACTTGCAACGGAGAGGAAAAGTCCACACATAATGGAAAAATCATCCAATATCACCAAATAGTAAAGATAACCTGTGTTGCTTGCAACCGGGGATGTCCAAACATCACTATGCAATAACTGAAATGGAAAAGTGGAAATGTTTGTAGACTCGCTAAAGGGAAGACGAATGTTCTTGCCGAGACGGCAGGCGTCAGAAGTGTAGTTATCAACCTTATTACATGAGAATGAAAAACTCTGAAGAATCTGACGCAGAACTATGGAGTTGGGATGACCGAGGCGGGCATGCCAGAGATTGACACTAGCAGCGAGGGCGGCTGGACGGGTGGTGGTGGCGGCGGAAGGATGCACTGGGTAGAGCTCGTCCGGACTATCACATCGGTGGAGTACCATCCATGTACGGGCGTACTTCATATAAAATCCAACATCGTCGAATTCAAAAGTAATAGGGTTCTCATGAGCAAGGCGACGAACAGAAACAAGGTTCGTAACTAAGTCGGGAGAGACGGGAACATTAGACATGTTAATAGGAGTAGAAGTGGAAGGAAATGACATATGACCAACATGTGTAATGGGTAGAGAGGAACCATTACCAACAGTGATGTGAGTGGGAGTATGAACGGGAGTGGAAGACGTGAGGTTACCAGGATGAGTAGTCATGTGAGCAGTGGCGCCCGAGTGCATGTACCAGTCACCGCCGCCACCATAGTTGCTTGGTGACGGGACCGAGTGCAGAGCGGCGAGCAGGGCAGGATCCCATGGCACCAGCACCTGGGGTAGGTAGAACTCGCCGTAGGGAGGCGCGAGGGTGACACCGTAGCCGCCTATGGACGGCACTGCAGGGAGGGACAGGTAGGGGGCAGCGCCAGGTGCGGCGAAGTACGCCTGATGGCTCACCGGACAAGGCCCATGGATGCCCGGGGCGGGAGGCTGAGGAACTGGCATCGAGTATGCGTGGACGACGCCAGTCCATGGATTGGTGTCATAGGTCCATGGTGGAGTCGCGTGCTGCTGACGAGGCCCCCCTTGTGCTTGGGGCTGCTGCTTGTGCCCGCTGTCAGTGTCAAAACCGGCCGATCTCGAGTAGGGGGGCCCAAGCTGTATGTCTGAGGATCGATGGTAACAATGATGAAAGGGACAAAATGTTTACCTAGGTTCGGGCCACCTTAATGGAGGTAAAACCCTACTCCTGCTTGATTATATTCGATGGGTATAGGGGTTACAAGAGTTGATCTACCTCGAGATCGTAATGGCTAAACCCTAACTTGGCTAGCCTATCAATGTTATGATCCTTCCTTCGGTCTAAACTCTCCAGTTTATATAGATACCGGAGGGTCCTAGGGTTGTACAAAGTCGGTTTAACAGAAAGGAAATAGCATATCCGGATATCTAAACTTGCTATTCACGCATACAGGATCCCAACCAGACACGAGAGGTGGTCTTCTTCCTTGTTTCTTGACAGCCCATTAGTCCGGCCCACATTGAATAGACCGGACGCCTGAGGACCACTTATTCCAGGACTCCCTAAGTAGCCCCTGAACCAATCTTCAATGACGACGTGTTCGGCGTGTAGGTTGTCTTCGGCATTGCGAGGCGGGTTCCTCTCCTTGAATAACATACATCAGCTTTCCTTCACAAAAGAACTGTATATGGCTTTGCACAACTAACACAACTCTTAGCCGCGAAGGCAGGATATAAAAATATTAATAGTGTCTTTACTGACAACTTTTTTCGGCGAAGCGTCAGACTTGACCCTTCAGTGTTTTGAACCGTTTTCACAGTCCTCGTTTCATATTTCGAGGTCGAGCCTCCTTGGCCCGTCTTGTCAAAACAGAGATCGTGCCCACTTATTATGGGATTGCTCATCAATAAGATTTGGGTAACCCAACCGATTACGGTGCATGCTCACATTGGGAATGGGCGAGTTTGAAGGCTTATAAGTGGGGGATGGTTGGCATTTTTACCGCCTATAAGAGGGCAACAGATTCCTCCTTTCTTCCCCACGCCTTCTTCCAGCCTTTGCCTTCCAATCTCCCAAGCTCCAGCACCCGAAAAAAGCTTTCTTCCTCACCACTACCACCTCCTCCAGCCATGGCCGGATCCGGTTCCAAGGGCAAGTGGGAGGCCTCCTCCGTAATGGAGAAGGAGGTGAAGAATCTCCAGAGCGCGGGGTACCTGGCCGCTAACATCACGCACAGGCTCCCTGATGAGGGGCAAATCATCCCTACTTTGGCGCCCGGCGAAACAGTCGTCTTCATCCCCCATTTTCTTCGAGGGCTAGGATTTCCAGTCCACCCTTTCGTTCGGGGAATCATGTTCTATTATGGGCTAGATTTCCATGATCTAGCCCCGAACTCCTTCCACCACGTCTCGGCATTGACCGTTGTTTCCGAGGCTTTACGGCTCGACACCGAGAATCCGGCCACTCCGGTAAGTATTAGCTTTCCAAAGATATGTCCGGTCTATTTTTTTATCATTAGGAATCTTATCAGCCCACTTCTTTATAGGGCTGGACAAATAAAGTGGAGCGGATCAAGAGTCCGTCTCCATTGCCCGAAGACCCAGTCACTCCCCAGCTGATAGAGATGCTGGTCTCCGCGCCCTACCAGGTGCCGGAGAAGAAGCACAAGGAGCCCAAGGGCGGGCCGCGCCGCAGAGGTCCTTCGGCTGCTATGTCCGGAGGGACCAAAGTCGTCTCCTCCCATGAGGAAGACAAGGACGAAGAGGAGGAGGAGGAGGTGGGGAGCGACTCTCCTTGCAAGTTGAGGAGGAAGAAGAGGACGGCCTCCGAGAACCCGGAGGAGGCGGGGCCAAAGAGGAAGAAGATTACCCTCTCGGTCAGTTCGGACTCGGAGTCCGAATACAGCCCAAGGAGAGCCCCCAGGGTGAAGCCCCTGGATGAATCGTAAGTATCAAAATCTTACTTGTTCATCTTCCGCTTACCTGGCTCTATCATATAAATTATATCTTTGCTTGCTTTTCAACCCTCCACGTGATGTTCCGAACACCTCATCTTCGTCGGGGAACTCTCTAGCGCCTGAAGAGGCGGAGAGTGACGGAGCATCACGAGCTCCTCCCTTACTGCCATGGAGGACACCAAGGTGTCGTCCCAAAGGACCTCTCCTGGCCGAAGAGGGGCGGACGAGGCCGTCCAGAAGGCTCCCGAGGTTAATACCTCGGATGACACAGATCTGGGCACAGCGACCCCCACAACCACCGAGGGTGGAGGGTCTCAGCAGTTTGGGCCTCCGCCGAACACCATCCCAGAGACCAATGTGACTCCGGGTTCAGATCAGAAATCCCCTTTGACAGAGGGAGGAGGAGCAATAGCTCCATCGGCGGCCTCCGTTAATCAGGAGGCCCCTCATGCTCTGGAGGAATCGCTGCAACGTGCTTCCATAGTGGAGGAGCACCGCACCCTGATGGGTGCGGTTATGGAAAAGGTTCAGTATGTGAAAAGCGGACTGAATGATGCCTTCAACAACCTATAGACGGGCTTTGAGGTACGCGATGTAATTCTCTAACAAGTTTTTTCATATGAAAGGTTGAACCCATGTATAGACAGCAGCACCCGAGACTCTGTCCGGATTAGAACAATCCGGACAAAGGATCCCAAGACAAATTATTAACATATTGTGCTAATGTGTGAGACAGGCATCCATGTTGGCGGCTACTGCCCAGGCCGCAGAGGTTTCCGATCTCAACCGGAAGCTTCGATTAGTCGATGAGGAGCTCGACCGCGTCAACAAGCGGTTTGACGAAACGCAAGGTATGCGGCACTTACATACTAGAAGTGATATGTGTACTAATTATTGTAACTTATTGAATTTTATTATCATGGTTGGCGCAGCCGAGGTCGAGTCCCTCAAGAGCGCACTTGACCAAGCCAAAAAAGAGGCAGAGGTGAACAGGGCGGCCGCTGACAAAGCGGCGAAGGAGTTGGAGGCGGAGCAAACTACCCACCAAAAACATGAGGCGCGGGTGGGCGTGATACGTCTCCAACACATCTATAATTTATGAAGTATTCATGCCATTATATTATCACTCTTGGATGTTTTACAATCATTTTATAGCAACTTTATATCATTTTTGGGACTAACCTGTTGACCCAGTGCCCAGTGCCACTTGCTGTTTTTTGCTTGTTTTTACATCGCATGAAATCAATATCAAACGGAGTACAAACACCACGTAACTTTTTGGAGATTTTTTCTAGACCAGAAGGAACCCAATGGGCCTGAGCTGCACCTGGGGGGTGCCCTGAGGGGGGCACAACCCACCAGGGCACGCCAGGGCCCCCTGGCGCTCCCAGGTGGGTTGTTCCCACCTCGGTGGCCTCCCGCACCCCTTCTTTGAACTGTAAATTCCCAAATATTCCGAAACCCTTCGAGGTAGCTCTAGATTAGAAGTCTGCCGCCACAAGGTCTCTGTATCCGTGAAAACCAATCTAGACCCTGTTCCGGCATCCTGCCAAAGGGGGGAATCATCTCATGTGGCCATCTTCATCATCCCGGTGGCCACCACGATGAGGAGGGAGTAGTCCACCCTCGGGGCTGAGGGTTTGTACCAGTAGCTATGTGTTTGATCTTTCTCTCTCTCTCTCATAATCTATATCATGGGCTTTGTTAACATGGTCGGATCATATGATGTTTCTCCCCTCTATAGTCTTGTTATGAGGAATTGAATCTTTACCCTTCAAATTTTTGTCTTGTCGGATAGAATATTTAGAGATGAGAACACATGATATATGTCTTGCAATATGAATATTGTGACAATGAGGTATCTTATTGATTCACTTGATATGTGTTATGGCATTCAACTCGCAGATTCCCGCGGTGATATTGGGGTAATCTATGCATAGGGGTTGATGCACGTTTTTCTCCGGCGAAAACTTTGGGATCTCTTTATAGTTCTTTGTGTGCATTGAGTATTATGCATATGAAGTTGCTTTGGTGTTATTCTAGTATGAACTCTACGATAGATCGAACGGAAAAAATAGCTTTGTGTTAGTTTAGTACGAACTCTTTAATAGATCGAATGGAAAGAATAGCTTTGAGGTGGTTTCATGACCTACAAACAATTCCTATCTTTTGTTCTCTGCTAATAGGAACTCGGGAGTGATTCTTTATTGCACTTTGAGGGATAATCATATGATCCAACTATGTTAGCATTGTTGAGAGGTTGCACTAGCGAAAGTACGGACCCTAGGTCTCACTTTTAAGCATTGCAACACCATTTTTGTGTCCGTTTACTATTTGCTACCTTGTTGTTTTTATTTATTCAGATTATAAAAATATATTTCTACCATCCATATTACACTTTTATCACCATCTCTTCACCGAACTAGTGCACCTATACAATTTGCCATTGTATTGGGTGTGTTGGGGACACAAGAGATTTCTTGTATTTGGTTGTAGGGTCGTTTGAGAGAGACCATCTTCATCCTACACCTCTCACAGATTGATAAACCTTAGGTCATTCACTTGAGGGAAAATTGCTACTGTCCTACAAAACTCTACGCTTGGAGGCCCAACACGTGTCTACAAGAATAAAGTTGCGTAGTAGACATCAAGCTCTTTTCTGGCGCCGTTGCCGGGGAGGTGAGTGCTTGAAGGTATATCTTTAGATCTTGCAATTGAATCTTTTAGTTTCTTGTTTTATCACTAGTTTGGTTTATAAAAAGAAAATTACAAAAAAATGGAATTGAGGTTGCATCATATTATTGATCGTCTTTATAATATCTTTCTTGAAAATGATGGTACAGAAAATTGTGCTCAATTGATAGAAGAAGAATTTAATAAAATGATTGGCACGAATGATGAGCATGATTGCAATGTTGTTAGAGCATCTCCAACAGCCGCGCTAAGCCCCGCGCGCAAAAAAACTGTTTGCCGCGCGCGCTTCGGCTGGTTTAGCGCGGCCGCCAGCGCTGGCTCCAGCAGCCGCGCTATAATGCAGCGCGCGCGCCACTCCAGCAGAGCGCAAAAATACAGCGCGCGCGCACCGCACAAACCATATATACATTTCAAAGAGGAGCAAAAACGCAGCGCTGGCGGCCGCGCTATAATGCAGCGCGCGCGCGCCGCTTCAGCAGAGCGCAAAAATACAGCGCGCGCGCGCCGCACAAACCACATATACATTTAAAAGAGGAGCAAAAATGTTCAAACAAACAAAATAAATCAACAATAAATAGTTCAATTTCGTTATCATTACAATTCAAACAAATAGTTTATCGTTCAGTACAACAATAATGCAACACAACAAATAGTTCATGAACAATACAATGTCGAATGCAGAAATCATCATGCTCTTTGTCGTCCATGCCATGCCCACCACTCTTCAATCAGATCATTCTGAAGTTCATTGTGCGTTGTGGGACGCCGAATGGCATGATAGGAGGCAATAAAACGGGCTACCCTTTCAGCCCTCCGTCACACTCTCACGGGATGTCCCAAGAGCTCATACTGTGAGTAGTCTAAATCTTGTCCATGCTCATTCTCGATGATCATGTTGTGCATGATCACACAAGCGTGAATGATGTACCAAAGCATTTTTTGATCCCAAAATCTAGCCGGTCCTCTCACAATAGCAAATTGGGCTTGCAAAATCCCAAATGCTCTCTCCACATCTTTTCTAGCCGCCACCTGAGCATTGTGGAAATCAAGATTTTTCTTACCTTCTGGCTTTTTTAACGGCTTCACGAAGGTTTGCCACTTTGGATAGATGCCATCCGCTAGATAATAGCCATAGTTGTACGTACGGCCATTTGCTACAAACTGCACAGGTGGCAACTCAACGTTTGCAATCTTATTCATCAGTGGTGACCGGTTGACAACATTGATGTCATTCAAAGATCCAGGCATTCCAAAGAATGCATGCCAAATCCAAGTCTCCTGATCGGCCACCGCTTCAAGGATTATAGTGGAACCCTTTTTTTGGCCGTGGAATTGCCCATGCCATGCCTTTGGACAATTCTTCCGACTCCAATGCATGCAATCTATTGAGCCAAGCATGCCAGGAAAGCCGCGCGCTTTGTTCATCGCCAATAGCCTTGCAGCGTCTTCAGCAGTGGGAGATCTCAAATACTCCTCGCCAAACACTTGCACAATTCCCACTGCAAAGCGCTTGACACACATGATGGCTTGGCTCTCACCCATAGCCAAGTGATCATCAACTAGATCAGCCGGGATACCGTATGCCAACATATGCAAAGCGGCTGTCACCTTCAGAAAGGTGCTATGCCCGAGCTCTCCGGCGGCATTCCTCCTTTGCTGGAAAAACCGGCCATGGCTCGCTAGTTTCTCTGCAATGCGCCTGAACAAGTCGGTGCTCATCCTAAACCGGCGAAGAAAATACGACTCCGGGTATGTGGGATTCTCCACGAAATAGTTCTTCATCAATCTGTTATGGGCATCAATCCTATCTCTCCAAATTTTCTCCCGACCCATAACCGAACCACCGTGCTTTGGTTTTTTTTATTGATATGCATAGCTAGGATCATTGCAAGATCCTCCTCCTCTTCCATATCAAATTCTTCTTCAGAAGAATCATACGGCGAACTCGTCTACAATGTTCAATACTACTATAAAAACTACAATTCAAAACATGCACCAAATTCATGAAGTTTGAGCAATACATACCTTGTAGGCGTTTTGTCAAACACCTTGCGGGCGCAGTGCGGCAGCGAGCGCTGTTCCTCGGACAACGGAGGCGCGCGAGCGCCGGTAGGAGTAGGAGGGGATGGGGCGGAAGCGCGGCAACGCGGGGATAGGCCGGGGAAGCGCCTGAACGGACGACGGGGGGGGGGGGGGGGCACGGGCGGCGGCGGCGGCGCACCCGGATGGGGGTGGAAGTGGGAGGGGAAGTGCGGGCGCGAGCGCTCGAGTGTGCCACGCGCTGTAGCGGGCGTCCGAAATACACCACGCGGGACAGTGTTTCCGACAGCGCGGCCAACTCGATATAGCGCGCGCGCCATTTTTGCGCGCCCGCTGGAGCGACCCGCCGCGTTGCGCGTGCGCTAAAACAGACTTATTTGCGGCGCAGCACTAGTTTAGCACGGCTGTTGGAGATGCTCTTAGTATGAACTCTTTGAATATGCATAGTACTAATGATGACTGCACTAGTCATGATGAAAATGTCTCTTATAAGCATGTCAGCTTTTGTGGAGTGCATAGAGTTTGCAAGTACACACCAAATAGGGAAGATAGATTTTGCAAGAGGCATACGTATTTAGAAACTAAATGGTTGCAAGAGTGGCTAGATGTTTGTGATGAAAATTTAAATTTTCTTAGCCATCCCTGTGAACTTTGCAATGAACGTGGTCATTTAAATACCCAATGCAAATTGTTTCATGATCGAATTGTGTCCAAAAGTTGTGATGACTTGATTTCCCTTGCTCATCATAATGAACTTAGTTTACTTCTGGGCTATGAAGAAATGAAACATATAACTAAGGATATTCCAGAATTTGCCCTTGAGAGAGTTCTCGATTTTGATCTAGAGGAAATTTATATGTTTTGTGCAGTAAATTGCATTGAGAATCCTTATATTGCCAACTATCTAAAGACAAGAAAACAAATAGAGCATGAAGAGAGCACTAATGAAAGGTAAAATATTTCCCAATACCCTCCTAGTGTTTATGATGAATCAGGAAACGAGCAGGAGCTTCCTATCCAATCAATCTCTTGAACAAGATGCTCGGAAAAAATGATTAAACCCACACGTGAGGTGGTGAAGAAGAAAAATAAAAGAAGAAAAACTAGAGGTAAAAAGGTAACTCTCCAAGTAATATTGCTCCTATCACCATTGTGCCTCATGAAAGTAAATCAAATATGTTGATGGAGGGTGATGATATTGAGTATGATTTTGTGATGCCTACTACTTGTTGTGATGATTATGATTGGGAAGAAAATGATGTCTCTTATGATATTAAAAATCTTTTTGGCACTTGCTTGGAAGAATATGATAATAATGTTTGCTATACTATTGGTGCCATTCATGCTATTGATAAGAATGATTATGATGATATGCAAAACCACAAGCTTGGGGATGCTATGTTTGATGAGTATGAAATGTTTGAAGATTTATTTGGTGAAAATAATGCTTGTCCTAAGCTTGGGTATGCTTTGACTAATGAATATGATCCTTTGATTCCTTCTACTTTTGATAAGAAAATTTATTATGATGATAGCATGCCTCCTATTTATGATGATTACAATGATAAAAGTGAGTTTGGAAGAGTGCCAACTCTAGGTAGTAGTGATCCCACTATTTTGTAGGGTGTTGAAACTTATTACAATATTGATGAAAGTGGATCTGTAGAGGTCATGACTTTATTTAGTGATACATCCACTAGTTTGGAAGAGGTTTCAATTGACTATGATGAGAACAAAGTTGCTACTTCTGATGATTATTATGATGACATGTATGCTATAAAGAGTAATAAATTTTCTATGCTTTTGGATCATGAAAAGAATGCTTTATGTGATGGTTATATGTATAAATCTATTCATGATGCTACTGAAAATTATTATGAGAGAGGAACTTATGATTCATGATGCTCTTGTTATGTTTCAATCTTTACCTTTTATGCGAGTATCATTGAACTCATCATGCCTAGCTAAAAGGCATTAAATAAAAGCGCTTGTTGGGAGACAACCCAACACTTTTACCTACTGTTTTTGTGTGTTCACATGATTATGCTACTGTAGTAATCATGTTTTATTGCTTTTGTTTCAATAAAATTCCAAGTAAAGCCTCTGGGATCATGTTGAGTGATAGTTGATTTGATCTTGCTGAAAAACAGAAACTTTCGCTTTTGTTTCAATAAAATTCCAAGTAAAGCCTCTAGGATCATGTTGGGTGATAGTTGATTTGATCTTGCTGAAAAACAGAAACTTTTACGCTCACGAAAATAAGTCTTATTTTTAACAGAAGAGTGATTTTGAGTTGATTCTTTTTTAAGACGATTAATACACAAATTTCTTACATGTTCTAATTTTTTAATAATTTTTGGAGTAGCAGATGTATGGTTTGAGTACAGATTACTACAGACTGTTCTGTTTTTGACAGATTCTGTTTTCAATACATAGTTGCGCGTTTCCTTGTTTCTATGGCTTATATTGCTCAATATAAATTATGGAAATGATATGCTACAGTAGTCATTGTGTGGAAATTATTATGAATCTTGTCTTTGGTAGTACCAAAAGTGAAATGGTTTGCTCTTTATCATACTAATCTATCTCACAAGGTTCCGTTAAGTTTTGTGTGATTGAAGTTTTCACGTTTTGGGTGAGATGTCGATATGAGCAGAATAAGGAGTGACAAAACCCTGAGATTGGGGATTCCCAAGGCACCCCCAAGGTAATATTCAAGGAACATCCAAGCAACTAAGCTTGAGGATGCCCCGGATGGCATCCCCTCTTTCGTCTCCAACATTATCGGTAACCTCACTTGGAGCTATGTTTTCATTCGTTACATGATATGTGTTTTACTTGGAGCGTCAATTTATTTTACTAGGATTTGCTTGCTGTTATTTATAATAATGTTTTGCATCTTTTATTTTAATAAAAGTGGCAATGATAGCCTTTGACATGCTTATTTTTCAAGTATACTTGTTGCTGTTTGAAAACAGAAAGTTTATCGATGTTGTAAAAATTCCCTTGAAAATTAACTATAAATTGTTGAAACTTTTTGCAAAATAATCTCTGATAAATTTTCTACAGTGTAGTATTTTTCTAATAATTTTTGGAGTTAGGGAAGTATGACGAATCTTGCATTCTTTACAGACTATACTGTTTTGGCAGATTGTTGTTATGTTTGCATATTGTCGGATTTCGGGTTCCGGCAGACCCTTGAGGTTCGAACACTGGGGTGCGCGTGGAGATTTCGCCCTCTACCTACATGCTTCTCGCCGACTCGCTAGGATCTAAACTACGGAAAGAACGACACAAGAGACACAGAGTTTATACTGGTTCAGGCCACCATTGCGGTGTAATACCCTACTCCAGTGTGTGGTGTGGTGGATTGCCTCTTGGGCTGATGATGAACAATACAAGGAAGAACAGCCTCGCGAGGGTCTGTTCTTGGCTGGTGCGATGAACTGCTAGGAGGAGTTCAGTCTCTCTTTCTACTGGTTTTCTGGTGAGGGTTCTGTTCTTTCCCCGATGCTCGATGCCTCTACCCTGGGGGTGGCTAGTCCTATTTATAGGCAAAGGCCCTGGGCCTCTTCCCAAATATTGAGCGGGAAGGGCGCCAATAATTGGCCATTTTGAAGGGGAACATCTGGTACACTTATCCTGACTAAAGTTGGTCCTCGCCTGTCAAAGGCTTTGGTGGCGACGCCTGCTTGGGCTCCACAATGACTTCCTTCCCGCCGTTGGGCTGGTCTTGGTCTTGTTGCACCGAAATGTATGCCTTTGCTTGATGCTCTCGCCTGCTCTTGCTCCCTTTGCACCAAAGAGGAAAGGAGGACACTGCGCGGGCTGGCGCCCGACTGGCGCCCTTGGTCGTCATGGCTTGCGTCATGGACTCCTTGTGAGGTACCCCGCCTTGAACTCTCCGCCACCTCGTGAGCCAGCCTGATGAGGCCGTGCCTGAGGAAGCTCCTTGTCGCCCGCCCCGCGAGGCTTGGCCCCTCGCGAGGGTCTTGAGCTTGTGTTGATGAAGATGGGCCGTGCTGGGCCCCCTTTGAGCCACGCCGCAGGCCGCAGGAAGGCAAGTCTGGGGACCGCCGTTCCCAGAACGCCAACAGTAGCCCCCGGGCCCAAGGCGCGCCCGGATTTGGCCAAGCAGAGAGGCGAACGGGCAAGTGCGAAGCGCCACGGGCCCTAACAGCCTACGGCCTTGGGCGCCGCGTGGCAGTTGATTGGACGTGGGCGCCTCAGCAACCGCGCGAGTTGATAAAGGAGCGGCATCTGTCTAGGCTTTGCCTCCTTTGCTTTCTCCGGTTGCTGCTCAGATCCCCTTTCTTGCGCCTCTCCTTCCTGCCTCTGAAATCTTCAGATCTACTCCGTCCGCGCGCCCTAGCAAGACATGGCGCCTTGCCAGGCCCCGGCCGGAGCTTGGTATTCGTCCGCCTTGGACTCGCCGAACGTGTCGGAGGCAAGCCTTGCCCGGGTGCTCTAGATGGTGGCGGCGCAGGGCATCGACGGGGCGAAGGTGTTCAAGGCCGGCTTTACCCTCCCTGAGGGCCAAGGGAGCACCTTCTATCCGCTCTTTGTGAGCGCCATTGTTGCCGGTCTGGTGCCTCCCTTTTCTGAGTTCTTTTTCTCTGTCCTCCACCATTACAAGCTTCAAGCTCTGCATCTCCACCCCAACTCTGTCCTTCTTCTGGCAATCTTCGCCTACTATTGCGAGGCTCACGTAGGGGTGAAGCCCTTAGTGTCCTTGCTGCACCACTACTTCTCCCTCCAGACCTCTCGTGGTCCCGTCTCTGCGTGCGCGAGCTTCGTCCCGTACGGTAGCTCCATCGCCATTTCGAACCCCGGGAAGAGGATTGAGGGCTTCAGGAGTAAGTGGGTCTTGGTAGATGCTGGGCGCATCCACCCTCGGCTGATCCTGCCCATGGGGCACCCCTCGAGCTCCGACGACTGGTCTCAAGTGGAGCTCGTGGACCCCCGCGCGAGGCTGGTGTTGGAGAAGATGGACGCGGGTCTGAGGCCGGCCAGCATGGCGGCGGCGAAGCTGACTGGCGCATCGCTGCTGAGGGAATTCCTGGAGCACCAGCTGGCTCCACTTCGTCAGTACCCACTTCTGATGTGGAGGCCCCACCCGAGCCCCGCGGTCTTGGCCGACGAGGATCTGGCTGCGGTTCTCCAGTCTTTGGTCGGGGGCGACGTGGCGAGGTTGGAGGGCGCTCCTATGCCCCAGTTCCTCCGCGAGGACTAGGAGCAGGTAGTGGAGTCCATGCCCGTCTTCAACGGGGATGGGCCCGTGCCCGCGGAGGCTCCCGAGAACCCGGTGGACGTGTCCTCCGGCGACTCCAGCAAAGAGAAGGAAGAAGGGGGGCGGGAAAAAGGGCCTGCCTCCGAGGCGACCGATGGAGAGTCGAGGGCTCCCCCCCTTCGGCGCAGGTCCCGCGCTCTCCGCCTCTCTCTGAGTGATGACGACGAGGATGATGACGAGCAGGGCGGCGGGAGCCTGCCCCCGATCCCGAAGAAGGACCGGACCGGGCTGATCCCCCGCGGGTCTACCCCGGCCCCGAGGCGATCCGTGGACGCGCCTCCTGCTCCCGAGCTCCTTGAGGCTGATCCTTGCAGCCGGCTCTCGGGCTTCAAGTATGGCCGGAGGCTGCTCGAGCTCGCGAGCGACGACCTGTAACTGCTTGATTCCTATCTTATTTCTTGTTCTGTTGCTGAGGCTTGACGTTCGTATCTCCCAGCTAGGCTGGCGCCCGCGGCAAAGAAGTTGAAGGGAGCTCCTGAGGTTCCATCCGGGGCAGCGCCTCTGCCCACGAAAGAAGGTGACCGTGACGCACGGGCCTCTCCTGCCCGGGCGTCCTCACGAGGCCTGGCTGAGCCGGCTGGGGCGAGCTCAGCCCCCACGGCCCAAGCAACTCCCGAGGTGCCCTTGCCTCATGCCGCCACCACAGCCGTTGGGGCGCAGCAGGCTCCACCTCAGGATACTGTGGTCACGCTGCCGTCTTCTCCTCCTACTACACCGACTGCTGTTTCTCCGACTCCTCCTACTGTTCTGGATCTTGCTGCTGCTGAACTAGACCGTCTGCGGCAGGATCTTCTGGGCGCCGACCCTTGTTTAGTGGCCACGCATCTGGAGCTGGCTTCCGGCTGGATTCGCTTCGACGCTTCGATTCGGGCGGCGCTGGTCCAGGCCTCGACGGCTTGCGACGAGGAGAAGCAGGCCATCCTTGGGGCGAAGGCTGCTCGCGATGCCGCCTTGGGGGAGGTGGCTAATGTCCAAGGTCGCTGCAAGGCGCTGGAGAGCGAGCTGTAGGGCCTGCGGGACCAGCTCGCTGAGGAGACCCGCCTTCGCCAAGAGTGGGAGGAAGGCATGAAGGCTCGCGAGGCGGCCATCAAGGACCGGGACGCCAAGCTCAAGAAGCGTCGTGACCGCCTAGGCGCGCTCGAGCTAGAGTTGGAGGCGAGGAAGGTCGAGCTGGACGGCAAGGCACATGTTCTTGCCGAGGATCGCGTGGCCTTCGCGGAGATGGAGGAGAAGGCTCGCACCTCGCTGAAGACGCTTTATGACTGCGGCCTAGAGAGCCCGCTAGCCGGCGCCGAGGACGGCCCCGCCAAGCTGCTTCTGTAGGACCTTGAAGTATGTCTAGAGGGGGGGGGGTGATTAGACTACTTGACCAATAAAAACTTAACCTTTTCCCAATTTTAGAGTTTGGCAGATTTTAGCTATTTTAGGACAAGTCAAGCAATCATCACACAATTCAAGCAAGCATGCAAAGAGTATATAGGCAGCGGTAATTAAAGCATGCAACTTGCAAGAAAGTAAAGGGAAGGGTTTGGAGGATTCAAACACAATTGGAGACACGGATGTTTTTGGCGTGGTTCCGATAGGTGGTGCTATCGTACACGTTGATGGAGACTTCAACCCACGAAGGGTAACGGCTGCGCGAGTCCACGGAGGGCTCCACCCACGAAGGGTCCACGAAGAAGCAACCTTGTCTATCCCAGCATGGCCATCGCCCACGAAGGACTTGCCTCACTAGCGGTAGATCTTCACGAAGTAGGCGATCTCCTTGCCCTTACAAACTCCTTGGTTCAACTCCACAATCTCGTCGGAGGCTCCCAAGCGACACCTAGCCAATCTAGGAGACACCACTCTCCAAGAAGTAACAAATGTTGCGTTGATGATGAACTCCTTGCTCTTGTGCTTCAAATGATAGTATCCCCAACACTCAACTCTCTCTCATAGGTTTTGGATCTGGTGGAAAGAAGATTTGAGTGGAAAGCAACTTGGGGAAGGCTAGAGATCAAGATTCATATGGTAGGAATGGAATATCTTGGCCTCAACACATGAGTAGGTAGTTCTCTCTCAGAAATGGTAAGTTGGAAGTGTAGGTTCATTCTGATGGCTCTCTCCACGAATAAATAGGAGGTGGAGGGGTATATATAGCCTCCACACAAAATCTAACTGTTACACACAATTTACCAAACTCGGTGGGACTGAATTGTTAAACTCGGTCGGACCGATTTAGTAAACCTAGTGACCGCTAGTGATTTTCGGTGGGACTGACATGCATCTCGGTGAGACCGATTTGGTTAGGGTTAGGGCATAACATAATCTTGGTAAGACCGATTACACAAACTCGGTGAGACTGATTTGGTAATAAGCTTTCTAGAGAGTTGGTCAGGTAAACTCGGTGGGACCGATTTGCTCTTTTCGGTGAGACCGAAATGTTACAAAAAGGAAACAGAGAGTTTACATTGCAATCTCGGTGGGACCGATCGCTCACTTCGGTTAGACCGAAACGTTATGAAGGGAAACAGATAGATTACAACCCCATCTCGGTGAGATCGAGATCCCTATCGGTAAGACCATTTTGCTTAGGGTTTGTGGCAGTGGCTATGACTTTTGGAATCGGTGGCGCCGGATAGGAAGAATCAGTGTGACCGATTTTGGCTTTGGGTTTAGGTCATTTGTGGATGTGGGAAAGTAGTTGAGGGTTTTGGAACATATCACTAAGCACATGAAGCAAGAGGCTCATTAAGCAACACCTCATCCCTCCTTGATAGTATTGGCTTTTCCTATAGACTCAATGTGATCTTGGATCACTAAAATGTAAAATTAAGAGTCTTGAGCTTTTGAGCTTGAGCCAATCCTTTGTCCTTAGTATTTTGAGGGATCCACTTTCATCATCCATGCCATGCCATTCATTGAGCTTTCCTGAAATAATAGTCTTGGAATAGCATTAGCTCAATGAGCTATATGTTGTTATGAATTACCAAAACCACCTAGGGATAGTTGCACTTTCAATCTCCCCCTTTTTGGTAATTGATGACAACATATAGATCAAAGCTTCGACAAATGATAATAAGATTGAATAACATCGTCGCTTTGAGAACTATGTGATAAGCAAGAGCTCCCCCTAAATTTGTGCGTGGGTTAAGATTTGCTTTGGACTACAAATGCACAATGAATTAGGCTCATGGGTTACTCTTCCATGTCACATACATCTCGGTGGAGCGTTCAAAATAATAAACAATGAATACATGCACTCATCACCAAGCATAGTGAGTGGTCACATAAGATAGATAGGATAATATCAAGCATGCATAAGTGTAGCTTATGATCAAACACATGATCATCAATGTCTCACAAGCATAGTATCTCAACCAAAAGCAAACAAAGTTTAATGACCACCAAATAAAGCAAGAGAGAACAAAAGCAACACACTCTCTCTCTCTCTCGAAGCCTATGATCTATACATTTTTCTCCCCCTTTGGCAACAAGTTACCAAAAAGTTCATAGAAAATGCATAGTGCTAGATCGACTCTCAGGCTTGATCTTCTAGTGGTGGTGTCCTGATGACTCCAAGGACGAAGGCTTCACTTGAAGTAGAGGGTGCTAGAGTGGATGCTGGAGTTGGTTGCACTGTAACTGTAGGGGCAGTAGCTGGTGCTGAAGTTGTTGCTCTAGTGTCTATCACTGGCACTGCAACTGACCTTTGGGCTCTGGGCACTCTGGCAAACACATTTGTGGTAGTCTTGCCCTTCCTCTCCTGCATGTCATCCTGCAGTTGCTCCACTACTAACTGAATCTCAGTTACTTTAACATCTAGATCATGGAATTTTTGTTCCATGATTCTTTCAAGGCTCTCCTGATTCTGAGTGAGGGTGGCTAGTCCTTTCTCAATCCTCAGTGTAGATGCTATCAAGTAACCAAGCTGCTCCTGTTTGGTTTTCAAGAAATATTCAGATGCCTCCTCTTGAGTTGGCATCTTGGCAGCCTTCTCCTTCTTTGCCTTCTCCTTCTTTTCCTGAGCTTGAACTGATTGTGGATCATCTTCATTCATGACAACCTCATTGTCCTCAAAGTCTGGATAAACTGGAAAGTGTTCCTTATCCAACTGATATTTCCATGTGCCCATCTTTGAGTTGATCAATTCTTGAATCTGAGGTGCATATCCACAGCTCCTCTTCTGATCTGCTGCAGTCCTCTTGATTGTTTCAACTATTAGGCTCATGACTTTGAACTTCTGTGGCACATCAAACACATGCAGCATGTTGATGGCATGCCCTCTGATCATTTTGTGGTCACCAGACTTGGGCAACAAAGTGTGCCTCAGAATCCAATTGATGGTTGGCAACCCTGACAGCAGAAAGTGAACTGATCCAAACTTGTGAGTCTCTACTGCTTTGTCTGGAATCTCCTTGTACATGTGAGCCAGGAGTTGTGACCCAACTTCTTCTTTGCATAAATGTCCAGGTCATCCTCATTTTCCTTGGGGGCATTTATCAGACTTGCCCATTCTTCAACAGTGGATTGGTACCTTGTACCTTCAGACATCCAAACAATTCTTCCATCTGGGTAAAAATGTGCTGTGGAGTAGAACTGCATGATAAGCTCATCATTCTAGTTGGTGAACTTCTGTCCAACAAAATCAGCAACTCCACAAGCAACAAAGCTTTCTTGCACTCCAGGATAGTGTTGCTCATTGTCCTTGATGTAGGTCCAGTCGACCCACCTCATGTCACAGACTATAGGCTTCTTGTCCAACAGAATTGTTTCATAAAAGTCCCGTTGTTCCTTTGTGTGGAACCTGTAGTCAATAGCAGTTCTTCTTATTGAAGCATATGGATCTTCCATCCTCCACAGTCTCAGCCCTGAATCCTTTCTGATTCTCATGTCCTCAGCCACAGGATGGGCATCATTGTGGTCTGGTATCTTGGGCTTGAGCTTTCTAAGGACCTGTCCTTCTTCATCCTCATCTTCAGCAACATTGGGCACTGGGGCCTTGTTTTTCTCAGCAGCTGGAATACTCCTAGTATTCCTCTTTGTAACTTGCTTGGCCTTGGAGGCAGCTTTGGGTGCTTCCTTGGGCTTGGATGTTGCAGCCCCTGATCTGATTGCATCTCCCATAAGCTTGGGTGCCTTAGGTGCTGATGCAGCAACCTCTTCCTCTTCTTCAGAATCTCTTCTCATGGAGGGCTTTCCAAGGACCTTGGCAGTTGTGGTTCTTGCTCTCTTCTTCTTCTTGTCCTGGCCACCTTCATCCTCTGATTCAATTGTGAACTTCATAGTTTCACCAGTGGGGACTTTCTGAGGTTTGGAAGAAGTGACTTTCTTCTCAGGTGCTTCTTTGGGTTGAGCCTGAGCTGGCACTTGAGTGGACTTTCTGGCTTTAGGCATAGGTGTCCTCTTGGCAGGAACTTTCCTCTTCAGACCTGGCTTAGTGCTATGTGCAGAGCCATATTCCTTCTTGAGCACCACTTTCTTTGAAGTGGCCTCATCTTCCTCAGCTTTGTAATCTTCATCCTCTGAATCTGAAGTTATTTTCCTCCTTTGCCTAGTTGCAGCCTTAGGCAAATTGCTAGGAGTACTTCTGCTCCCTTCATCTGTAGTTGAGGGACTAGTGCCTTCACTCAAGTCCATCTGCTCTACTGACCTGTTCTGGCTGTCACTCTGATCAGACATACTGCAAAAGCTGACTGCTGAACCTGTGAAGAGTTATAGATGAGATAGAATAGATGAGCATCACAAAATGCAGAGATTTTTGCAAAAGAATGATTCAAAAGTTCAGTTTTAGTTTTCCACAGAAAGCATTTCGGATCAACCGATTTTCAAACTCGGTGATACCGAAGCAGTTTTGGAACCTAAACTGATGATCTCGGTTGGACCGAGTCACAGTTCGGTGGCACCGAGACTGCTAGGGTTTCACGGAATCCTCAAATCGGTCGCACCAGTTAGTAATTCTCGGTCAGACCGAGAGTCACTAGTGCAATGGCATAAGTCAAATCGGTGAGACCGAGTTTTTCAACTCGGTGGGTCCGAGATGGTTTCGGCGGAAACCTAACCCTAAAAATTTGAATCTCATCTAATGTATGGACTACTTTGGCTGGATAGAAGAGTTTCAATCGTGGCAAGATTCAATATAAATACAATGTGCTTGGAATCAGAAGTGGATAGCACAAAGATCAAGTCCATACCCTAACTTGGTGGTGGACTTGCTACGGCAGAAACAGCGGGGACGAAATCCATTGACGGTGGCGGAGACCAGCGACTGGAGGCTGCTGGCGACGAGGAGACGATCCGGAGACCTCCGATGGCAGAGCGAGCTATTGCGCGGGCAAAGGGTTTTGGAGAAATATCCAAAATTTTGCCCGTGGATATATATAGCCCGACCCTGTCGGTGTGACCGAGTGGAACAACTCGGTGGCACCGAGATGCATAACTGTGTTCAGTTACAGCAAATCGGTGAGACCGAAAAGTTCAAATCGGTTGCACCGAGGTTGAAAACTCAGATCAAGTTAATGATCTCGGTAGGACCGAAATGGAGGAATCGGTCTGACCGAGAATCACAAAGAGGTTTTGGAAGTTTAAGTCTATGACGAATCGGGGACTCCGAGTGTTCCTCACACAGAGTGGTTCGAATCTGACTTGATCAAATTTTGTGATGTAGTATGAATAGAGCTTGAGATGAGAAAAGCATAGATAGCTAAAGAAGGTTCTTAGGCATTCTTGTCCAACCACTTGGCTAAAATAAAAGAACCCAAACAATCAAAACAACAAGTGGATGTCCTTGAATGAGTAAAATATGCACCAACATGCTCACACAATAAGATGGCAAATGAAATATGTGGCAAAGCATGCACAACCAATTCTAGCATCTATCAAACAATTGGCAATGACTAGGTCATCTATATATGAGTATATTGACTTAGGAGTCAAATGAGAACATTTGATCATAGGTCATACTCATCGTTTAAGCTCAAGTGGGGTTACCACTTTTACATAATGCATTGATGTGTTCACACCATTAGAGTTGCTTTGACTCAATTCATAGAGTTAAGCTCCCCCTAGATGTGAGATACCCCCTTAGAGGGATGAACTAACCTTGGGTTTTGTCGATGATGACTTCATGTAGGTGTTGAAGATGTGGATGCTCAATGTTGGTGTAAATCATTTGGAGCAATCCTTTGGAGTGAGTTGCACTTTCAACTTACCTACATGGGTTAGTCCCACAAGGAACAAACAAGAATATCCATAGACATAGAGTGATGCACACACAAGATGATGTCCATGAAATCATTAGGTTACCTTGTCCCTTGCCTTACCAACATGAGGGTTTGTGACTCCTTGAACTCGTGCAAGATGTGGAAGTTGATTGCACTTGTTCTTGCCAAAATGATATGAGTGAAGAATGTTGGTGGAGTCATCCTCAAGAACTCACTAGTTCTTCTTCTTCGGGATCCACATCATCTTGATGGGAATCCTTGGAGTTGTAGTTGTACTTGATGAAGTAGAACTTGACGTAGTCTTGGGGACCCACTTGAACGAGGCTTTAGGTGCTTCTTCAAATGCATCAATTTCTTCTTGAAGCTTGTCCTTGCCTTTGTTATTGTGGTCTTGTGGTGGAAGATCATCTTGAGCTTGTGTTCCCTTGAAGGAAGTAGGATCATACTTCTCTTGTTGAGGAACAAACTTCGTCTTGGGGTATTGATCTTCTTCCCACTCAACTCCATTGGCATTGAACTTTCGTTCAAAACCAACACCTTTATTCTTCCGGTGCGTTCCTTGCTTGCGTACAATTTCCTTGAATTGCTTACTCCCGGCAAGGCTCTTGTAAACACCTTTCTCTATAATTCCCTTCAATAAGCTATTTTCTTGCTCAAGTGTAACTTGGCTAAGAGAATCATTAGTGGAATCAAGAGAACTACTAGAAGCAACAATATTAGATTTGACATTATTATTGTTACTACTAGAGGAAGTATCTTTCTTGTACTTGTTACTTGACTTGACTTGAGGCATGTAAGTAGATAAGAGTAAACGCTTGGCAATGTAAGAAGAACTTTTCTTGCGAAGATCATCATCGATTGCTTTTAAGAACTCATGCTATTGCTCAAGATTGAGCTTTTCAAAGCGTAACTTCTCATGAGCGCTTAAAAGTTCTCGATGATCTTCGTAGATAGTTTCATGAGCTAACTTAAGAGAGTTTAGTTCTTTAGTTAGAAGCTCAATCTTCTCCTTATCATTGTCATTCGTTTTATCTTGATTAGCATGATTAATTGACGTTTCATCATAGTATTCATCACTAGAGTTGTCAGCAAGTAAATCATCATCCACAAGCAAGCCATCTTCATCACTATTGAAATCAACATACTCGGGATGTGTTACCTTTGGACCTTTGGCCATGAAGCATCTTTCAACACCTTCATTTGGTGAGTCAAATATGTCGTAGGAGTTGGTTGACACAAGTGCTAGACCGGCAACACCTTCATCTTGAGTATATTCGGAGTCGGAGTGATAGATTCTGTCGGAGTGATTGTCGGAGTCGGAGCCGGATACCCATTCACCAACATGAGCTTGATGTCTTCGTTTTGTGTAGCTCCTTGATGACTTGTCCTTCCTTTCCGAATCCTTGCTTCTCCGTGAGGGTCTTCGTTCATAACGATCATCTCTACTCCTCCTCTCTCTTGGTGGTGATTCTTCCCTTTTGCTCCTTCTTCTTGGAGAATCTTCTCTTCTTTTGTAGGGTGCCGTACACTCATTGGAGTAGTGTCCGGGTCTCCTACAATTGTAGCAATTGCGCTCTCGACTAGAAGATCTTTTGTCATTGTAAGACCTTGACTTGGAGCTTCTTTCTTTGCTTCTACTCTTGTAGAATTTGTTGAAGTTCTTCACCATTAAGCTCAATTCTTCATTGAAGGTTGGTTTCTCACTTGATGATGTGGGGGATTCACTTGAGGCTTTGTAAGCACCACTTGACTTGTTGTGAAGTTCCTCCTTATCCTTGAGTGACATCTCGTGAGCAACAATTCTTCCAATGACTTCTGTTGGCTTGAGATCTTTGTAGTTTGGCATCATTTGGATCAATGTGCACACGGTATCATACTTTCCATCCAATGCTCTTAGAATCTTCTTGATGATGAATTTGTCTGTCATTTCTTCACTCCCTAAGCCGGCAATCTCATTTGTGATAAGAGCAAGCCTAGAGTACATTTCAGCGACACCTTCACCATCCTTCATTTTGAACTTGTCAAGCTGACTTTGGAGCACATCCAACTTGGATTCCTTGACGGACTCAGTACCTTCAAGCATATCAATCAAAGTATCCCAAATTTCCTTTGCATTCTCAAGACGGCTGATTTTGTTGAATTCTTCGGGGCACAGTCCGTTGAAGATGATATCACAAGCTTGAGCGTTGTATTGCAGCATCTTGAATTCTTCCACATTAGCTTCACGGTTCGATTCTCTCCCATCAAAGAATTCACCTTGCAAGCCAATACAAATAATTTCCCAAACGGCGGGGTTATGTCCAAGAATATGCATTTTCATCTTATGCTTCCAACTAGCAAAATTAGTACCATCAAAATAAGGACCTCTACGGTGATAATTTCACTCGCTAGACGCCATACTCTCCTAGGTTGTGAAACCAAGGCTATGACCACCAAAAGCTATGGAAATCAAAGCAAATGGAGACCAAAGCTCTGATACCACTTGTAGGACCTTGAAGTATGTATAGAGGGGGGGGGGGGTGATTAGACTACTTGACCAATAAAAACTTAACCTTTTCCCAATTTTAGAGTTTGGCAGATTTTAGCTATTTTAGGAAAAGTCAAGCAATCATCTCACAATTCAAGCAAGCATGCAAAGAGTATATAAGCAGCGGAAATTAAAGCATGAAACTTGCAAAAAGTAAAAGGAAGGGTTTGGAGGGTTCAAACGCAATTGGAGACACGGATGTTTTTGGCGTGGTTCAGATAGGTGGTGCTATCGTACATCCACGTTGATGGAGACTTCAACCCACGAAGGGTAACGGCTGCGCGAGTCCACGGAGGGCTCCACCCACGAAGGGTCCACGAAGAAGCAACCTTGTCTATCCCACCATGGCCATCGCCCATGAAGGACTTGCCTCACTAGCGGTAGATCTTCACGAAGTAGGTGATCTCCTTGCCCTTACAAACTCCTTGGTTCAACTCCACAATCTTGTCAGAGGCTCCCAAGTGACACCTAGCCAATCTAGGAGACACCACTCTCCAAGAAGTAACAAATGGTGCGTTGATGATGAACTCCTTGCTCTTGTGCTTCAAATTATAGTATCCCCAACACTCAACTCTCTCTCATAGGTTTTGGATCTGGTGGAAAGAAGATTTGAGTGGAAAGCAACTTGGGGAAGGCTAGAGATCAAGATTCATATGGTAGGAATGGAATATCTTGGCCTCAACACATGAGTAGGTAGTTCTCTCTCAGAAATGGTAAGTTGGAAGTGTAGGTTCGTTCTGATGGCTCTCTCCACGAATGAAGAGGAGGTGGAGGGGTATATATAGCCTCCACACAAAATCTAACCATTACACACAATTTACCAAACTCAGTGGGACCGAATTGTTAAACTCGGTCGGACAGATTTAGTGAACCTAGTGACCGTTAGTGATTTTCGGTGGGACTGACATGTATCTCGGTGAGACCGATTCGGTTAGGGTTAGGGCATAACGTAATCTCGGTAAGACCGATTACACAAACTCGGTGAGACCGATTTGGTAATAAGCTTTCCAGAGAGTTGGTCAGGTAAACTCGGTGGGACCGATTTGCTCTTTTCGGTGAGAACGAAATGTTACAAAAAGGAAACAGAGAGTTTACATTGCAATCTCGGTGGGAACGATCGCTCACTTCGGTTAGACCGAAACGTCATGAAGGGAAACAGAGAGATTACAACCCCATCTCGGTGAGACCGAGATCCCTATCGGTAAGACCGATTTGCTTTGGGTTTGTGGCAGTGGCTATGACTTTTGGAATCGGTGGCGCCGGATAGGAAGAATCGGTGTGACCGATTTTGGCTTTGGGTTTAGGTCATTTGTGGATGTGTGAAAGTAGTTGAGGGATTTGGAGCATATCACTAAGCACATGAAGCAAGAGGCTCATTAAGCAACACCTCATCTCTCCTTGATAGTATTGGCTTTTCCTATAGACTCAATGTGATCTTGGATCACTAAAATGTAAAATGAAGAGTCTTGAGCTTTTGAGCTTGAGCCAATCCTTTGTCCTTAGTATTTTGTGGGATCCAATTTCATCATCCATGCCATGCCATTCATTGAGCTTTCCTGAAATAATAGTCTTGGAATAGCATTAGCTCAATGAGCTATATGTTGTTATGAATTACCAAAACCACCTAGGGATAGTTGCACTTTCAGCTTCCCTTCCTGGTTCGTGCTCTTGAAGAAGTCACCCTTGGCCTTGGCCCTAAGGCTGAGGCCGAGGCGCATGCCTTGTCTTCTGCAGCGCTGACGCGGGTCCTTACCCACATCTATCTTCGCGACCCCAACGTCAACCTCGACAGCCTGCTAGAGCCAGCGAGCGGCGAGCTTGCCGCTGCCGCTGCTGAGGCCGTGAAGGGTCGTGCGGAGGCTCTGCTGGGGAAGTTCCGGGCCTTTAGCACCAAGACGAAGCGGGGCGCTGCCGACCTTGCAGCTCCACGAGGCGAACCCGCTCCGCGCAGCTCCACCGCCGGCAAGTGACTCCGTTGTGGCTCCCGTCCTGCTTTTAATTCCTGCACATGTACCATGCCTCAGCGAGGCGTTAAAACTTGCATTTGGTGCTGTGATAACAGTATGGACTGTAATATTTGCTTTTGAATTCCTTGAAATTTGCGCTATTTCCTTCCTACTTGCTTATGTTCTACGCCGGCAGAGCCCGGCCCCGCGCATACCTCAGCCGCCGTTAGACCCGACCGGAAACCAGGACGGGACCAAGGAATGAGGGGCTACGTGACAAGTTAGGCTCCTGAGTCACGATGCTCAGGAGTCCCCCTTGGCGCTCGAACAGCAAGTAGGGAGGTGAGATGTGGGGGTGACTCCTTAGGGAGGTGAGATGCGGGTGGATCTACCATTCTACATCTGCAGAGCCCGGCCCCGCACATACCTTAACCGCCGTTAGCCTTTCGAAACTAAGGAGTGAGGGGCTACGTGACCAGTTAGGCTCCTGAGTCGCGATGCTCAGGAGTCCCCCTTGACGCTCAAACGGCCTTCGTACCTTGGCTCCACTCGGGGAGGGACGTGCGATGAACCAGGCCCGGGGGGCCTGGCTGGGTGGCATACGTCTGGGCGTGACCCAGGCACAGCCCCCGTGCCCAGCCCCCTCGCGCGGCACTCCCGAGGGGAGGCGTTGCGATGAGGCTAGACACTGAGCTCTAGGCTCCCTGAGGTTGATGCGGCCCGGGGGCCACCCTCAGTTGTTTATCACCAGCATGGAGCATAGCGGTTCCGTATGTGTACGGGCATAGCCGCTCCTCGGCAGTGTCGTCAGCCAGCACAGAGCATGGTGCTTCCACTGGTGCGTGGGAGGGGGCTCCCCTCCGGGAGGAGCCCTCGGGGCATGTACAGCCCCGCCCTGACACGTGGCTGGCACGATAGGGCCTGATGAGGTGTATCTGGGCACCCATGAGCCAGCGCGGGACTCACGGGGCCCTACCTCAAGGCGGGTTGCGCCTGGCACTGGGCCTTATTTTGGGTTGTGTTCCTGCAAATTTGGTTAGATGCCGGCGCTCTACGTCATCGGGTCCCGGCCCTCGAGCTGGTCTCAGCCGTCGCTGGTATGCCAGGTCGCGATGCCGTGGACAAGGCCAGAGGGTGAGGGCTGGAGAGCCGGTAGGAGCCCTGAGTCGCGATGCTCAGGTACCCCCTCCTTTAATGTGCAAGCTTGGTTAGATGTCGAAACTCTACGTCCTCGTGTCCCGGCCCTCGAGCTGGTCTCAGCCGTCGCTGGTATGCCAGGTCGCAATGCCGTGGACAAGGCCAGAGGGTGAGGGCTGGAGAGCCGGTAGGAGCCCTGAGTCATGATGCTCAGGTACCCTCCCCCTTTAACGTGCAAGCTACCGACATCAAGGAAGAAAAGGTGCCATGGACAGGCACCAAATAACAAGCATGATGGGTCGAAAGCATGGCCCGAAGATAAACGCAAGAGGGGTACACGCCACTGGGTCTGACCCGAGCGACTTGGGGATGATGCATCCCGTGGGGCGCCCCCAACAAAGTAAGCTAAGAACATGAGCAAAAGGGATACACGCCGCAGGGACGGACCCACGCGGCCTGGGAATGATGCAGCCCTGAGGGCGCTCTCGGCTGGAAATGAAACTTGAAAGATGTCACCTGATAGTGTTGACGACGAAGGGGTGTTGGTGTAGCAGACTCGGTGGGCTGTGGGAGCCGATCCTCACGAGCCCCCAGGCCCAGGGGCCTCGGGAGGCTCCGGAGGCGCTGGTGGCTCCTCGCGGACCATCCCCATCTCTGCCAGGGGTGCAGAACGCCTGACCTCTTGAGCCTCCAGGATGCCCCTCATGAGGCGCTGGTACGTGGCAGCCGCGTTCGGCAAGCCATAAGGCATGCGAACGTAGCTGTGGGGTGGACCTTCGCAGCGCCCCACTTGCGAGGGCCAGAGGCGCTCCTGAGAGGCGGCTCAGTTGAGCCCTGGTATGTCGATGCAGACGCGCAGCCCACCATCCTCGCCTGGATGGGGGGCCACAGCGGGTAAGCGGCGGCTGCCTCTCATGACTCTTGACTCCTGTAGCTCCTGAATGGCCCTGCTGGCAAACTCCTGAGGGTTTGGCCCTCCTTGCCTTGCTCCTTCTTGAGGGAAACGTGCTTCGAAACACACCTCCAAGTGGTGCCCAAGCGCCTCCCTCATGACCCTAGCGAGGTCGGCGGCCCTCCAGGGGAGAGCCCCCGAGCCCTGATTGAGGAGGGCGCCGGGCATGCTTCCCTATGCGATGGAAGGAGGTTCCCGCTGGGCAGGCGTGGGCCCTGAGGGGCCGGACGATGTCTTCTTGGGGGCGGTCTCGGGAAGCCTCCTGCTTCCGCGATCCGAGTCTTCCAGTGATGCGGCCTAAAAGGCTCGTTCCAGGGAGCACACCGCGTCTTTCTCTTCGCAGGGCACCGTGATGACTCCGCCACTTCCTGGCATCTTGAGGAAGTTGTAGCCATGGTGGGTTACGGCTATGAACTTGGCCAGCGCTGGGTACCCGAGGATGGCGTTGTATGGCAGGCGAATGTGGGCGACGACGAAGTTGATGAGCTCGGTGCGGTAGTTGTCGCGCGCCCCGAAGGTGACGGGGAGGCGGACCTGCCCAATCGGGACCGTGGAACCGTCGGTGACTCCGGAGAAAGGCTTGGTTGGCTGAAGCTGGTTGTAGGGCACTTGGAGATTGTTGAATGTTTCCACGGACAGGACGTTGAGCCCTGCCCCGCCATCGATGAGGGTCCTGCTGACTAGCACGTTGCTGATGATTGGGGAACAAAGCATTGGGAGGACTCCGGCTGTGGCCGCGCACTTGAGCTGATCCGCTGAGCTGAACGTGATGGTGCACGCCGACCACCTGAGAGGGCGCATGGCCTTGAGCTTGGGGAGGATTGCATTTACCTCGCGGGCGAACTGCTTGAAGATGCGTTGAGAGGCTGGGGCTTAGGCTCCGCCAGGATGCAGGCGATCGCACGTGGCTCCTGGAAACCCCCAGCCCCCTCGTCCTGATGACGGTCCTCATTTCTCCTTGGCTGCGGCGGCAGCGAAGGGATGCCTGCGTTGCCCTGCGGGCGATCCTCGCGAGGCTGATCCCTCCAGTCTCCCTCGCGAGGCGGGTCCTGCCAGCGATCCTCATGAGGTTGGTCGCGCCACCCTTGGCGAGGGCCGCGGTCTTCCCAGCGTCCTGTGTTCCTTCCTCCTCCTCGGGCCTAGCCCCGGTCGCCGCGGTCGGGACATCGGCTGATCCTTCCTTCACGCACGGCTCAGAGCTCTTGACATTCATTGGTGTTGTGGGTGTGGAGGTTGTGGTACACGCAGTACCGACTACCCTTGGAAGATTCCGGCTGATCTCTGCCCCGCTTGGTGTCTGGTTCTGCCGCGAGCACGGCAGCCCCCTTGCGCTTCACATCCTTGGCCTTGGGTTTCTTCTCTTCTGGGTCTGCGGCAGGCAGCTCGAGGAGGGAGAGACACCCTTCCTCAGCCCTGGCGCACTTGGTCGCCAAGTTGAACAGCTCCAAGGAAGTGCACAGGTCTTCATGCATCGCCAGCTCCTCCTTCATCTTGACGTCGCGCACGCCGTTGGAGAAGGCTGAGATGATGGCCTCCTCGGTCACCTTGGGAATCTTGAGGCGTGCGTTGTTGAAGTGCTAGATGTATTTCTGCAGGGTTTCCCCTGGTTGCTGCTTGATACGGTGCATGTCGCTCACGGCGGGTGGCCGGTCGCGAGTACCCTGGAAGTTGGCGATGAAGCGGGTGCGCATCTCGTCCCAGGAGGAGATCGTGCCTGGAGCTAGGTTCAGGAGCCAGGTGCGGGCCTCGTCCTTGAGCGCCATGGGGAACTAGTTCGCCATGACCTTCTCGTCTCCGTTGGCAGCCTCGATGCCTAGCTCGTAGAGCTGGAGAAACTCTGCGGGGTCAGCCGTACCGTCGTAGCGAGGAGGCAGGTCTGGCTTGAAATTGCCAGGCCACGCGACGCTGCGCAGCTCGGTGGTGAAGGCGCGGCAGCCTGCTGTGTCCACAGGAGGCCTTGGGTGACGAAGAGCTTGGTCATGCGGGTCCCCATGCGCTGCAGCTGGGAGCAGCGCGGGGTCTTGACGTGCTGGAGCAGGAGCGTGTTCGTGACGAGCCGGAGCGGGGAGCGCTCGGGCAGCCTCTCGCGGGCGAGGGACTTCTTGGCAGCTTTTCTCTTGCCGTGCTGGCGCCTGACGGAGCGGGTTCCGCCCAGGGGCCATGCGCCTTGGGTCCAGGGCGCCTTCTTGAGGGGGAGGCGGCTGAGGCGCCCCCGGAGCTTCGTCGCCCGCGCAGGGCGGGGTGCGGTGCAGCGGGACGAACGGCGCAGGAGAGCCCCCTGCGGCACGGACAAGCTCGGCGACGCGGTCGAGCCATTCTTCGTAGACGTCATCGACGGGACGGTAGCGCAGGAGCTCATTTGCCGCGATGAGCGCAGCTCGAGCCTCCATGGGCGCGCGGAATGCGCGAGACGAAGAACCAGCTGGGGTGAGCGAGGGTGTAGCAGTGCGGCCGTCTTGCCTCACGGAGGGATGCTGGGACGATGCTTGCTGCTCGGTCCCCGCCGGGCCGGTGGCGGCGTTGACGGCGGGTGACAGGGAATGACGAGGGCGCCCGCCAACGGGAGCCGTCTGGGCGACATGGGAAGCGAGGGCGGCTCGGCGCTCGGCGCGGGCCCGACGAGCGTTAGACATGGTTGCGATGGTCGGAGAAGAGCAGGGCGACGGAAGACGAATTTCGGCGCACCCCTACCTGGCGCGCCAAATGTCGGATTTCGGGTTCCGGCAGACCCTTGAGGTTCGAACACTGGGGTGCGCGCAGAGATTTCTCCCTCTACCTACCTGCTTCTCGCCGACTCGCTAGGATCTAAACTGTGGAAAGAACGACACGAGAGACAGAGAGTTTATACTGGTTCAGGCCACCATTGCGGTGTAATTGAAGGAAATATGCCCTAGAGGCAATAATAAAGTTATTATTTATTTCCTTATTTCATGATAAATGTTTATTATTCATGCTAGAATTGTATTAACCGGAAACATAATACATGTGTGAATACATAGACAAACATAATGTCACTAGTATGCCTCTACTTGACTAGCTTGTTTATCAAAGATGGTTATGTTTCCTAACCATGGACAAAAGAGTTGTCATTTGATTAACGGGATCACATCATTAGGAGAATGATGTGATTGACTTGACCCATTCCGTTAGCTTAGCACTTGATCGTTTAGTATGTTGCTATTGCTTTCTTCATGACTTATACATGTTCCTATGACTATGAGATTATGCAACTCCCGTTTACTGGAGGAACACTTTGTGTGCTACCAAACGTCACAACGTAACTGGGTGATTATAAAGGAGCTCTACAGGAGTCTCCGAAGGTACATGTTGGGTTGGCGTATTTCGAGATTAGGATTTGTCACTCTGATTGTCGGAGAGGTATCTCTGGGCCCTCTCGGTAATGCACATCACTATAAGCCTTGCAAGCAATGTAGCTAATGAGTTAGTTACGGAATGTTGCATTACGTAACGAGTAAATAGACTTGCCGGTAACGAGATTGAACTAGGTATTGGATACCGACGATCGAATCTCGGGCAAGTAACATCCCGATGACAAAGGGAACAACGTATGTTGTTATGCGGTTTGACCGATAAAGATCTTCGTAGAATATGTAGGAGCCAATATGAGCATCCAGGTTCCGCTATTGGTTATTGACCGAGAATAGTTCTAGGTCATGTCTACATAGTTCTCGAACTCGTAGGGTCCGCACGCTTAAGGTTTCGATGACAGTTATATTATGAGTTTATGAGTTTTGATGTACCGAAGGAGTTCGGAGTCCCGGATGAGATCGGGGACATGACAAGGAGTCTCGAAATGGTCTAGACGTAAAGATCGATATATTGGACGACTATATTCGGAGTTCAGAAATGTTCCGAGTGATTCGGGTATTTTTTGGAGTACCGGAGAGTTACGGGAATACGCCGGGGAGTATATGGGCCTTATTGGGCCATACGGGAATAGAGGAGAGAGGCCAAAAGGAAGAAGGCCTGCGCCCCCCTCTGGTCCGAATTGGACAAGGGGCGCCGCCCCCTTTTCCTTCTTCCTCTCCCCCTCTTTCCCCTTCTCCTACTCCAACAAGGAAGGAGGGAGTCCTACTCCCGGTGGGAGTAGGACTCCCCTTGGCGCGCCCCCTCCTAGGGCCGGCCTCCTCCCCCCTTGCTCCTTTATATACGGGGGCAGGGGGCACCCCATGACACACAAGTTGATCTTCAAGATTGTTCCTTAGCCGTGTGCAGTGCCCCCCTCCACCATATTCCACCTCGGTCATATTGTCGCGGAGTTTAGGCGAAGCCCTGCGCCGGTAGAACATCATCATCGTCACCACGCCGTCGTGCTGACGGAACTCATCCCCGACACTTTGCTGGATCGGAGTCCGGGGATCGTCATCGAGCTGAACGTGTGCTGAACTCGGAGGTGCCGTACGTTCGGTGCTTGGATCGGTCGGATCGTGAAGACGTACGACTACATCAACCGCGTTGTCATAACGCTTCCACTTACGGTCTACGAGGGTACATGGACAATACTCTCCCCTCTCGTTGCTATGCATCACCATGATCTTGCGTGTGTGTAGGAATTTTTTTGAAATTACTACGTTCCCCAACAGTGGTATCAAAGCCAGGTTTTATGCGTAGATGTCATATGCACGAGTAGAACACAAGTGAGTTGTGGGCGATACAAGTCATACTGCTTACCAGCATGTCATACTTTGGTTCAGCGGTATTGTGAGATGAAGCGGCCCGGACCGACATTATGCGTACGCTTACGCGAGACTGGTTTCACTGTTACGAGCACTCGTGCTTAAAGGTGACTGGCGGGTGTCTGTCTCTCTCACTTTAGCTGAATCGAGTGTGGCTATGCCCGGCCCTTGCGAAGGTTAAAACAGCACTAACTTGACGAACTATCATTGTGGTTTTGATGCGTAGGTAAGAACGGTTCTTGCTCAGCCCATAGCAGCCACGTAAAATTTGCAACAACAAAGTAGAGGACGTCTAACTTGTTTTTGCAGGGCATGTTGTGATGTGATATGGTCAAGACGTGATGCTATATTTTATTGTATGAGATGATCATGTTTTGTAACCGAAGTTATCGGCAACTGGCAGGAGCCATATGGTTGTCGCTTTATTGTATGAAATGCAAATGCCCTGTAATTGCTTTACTTTATCACTAAGCGGTAGCGATAGTCGTAGAAGCAATAGATGGCGTAACGACAATGATGCTACGATGGAGATCAAGGTGTCGAGCCGGTGACGATGGTGATCACGACGGTGCTTCAGAGATGGAGATCACAAGCACAAGATGATGATGGCCATATCATATCACTTATATTGATTGCATGTGATGTTTATCCTTTATGCATCTTATCTTGCTTTGATTGACGATAGCATTTTAAGATGATCTCTCATTAAAATTATCAAGAAGTGTTCTCCCTGAGTATGCACCGTTGCGAAAGTTCTTCGTGCTGAGACACCACGTGATGATCGGGTGTGATAGGCTCTACGTTCAAATACAACGGGTGCAAAACAGTTGCACACGCGGAATACTCAGGTTAAACTTGACGAGACTAGCATATAACAGATATGGCCTCGGAACACGGAGACCGAAAGGTCGAGCATGAATCATATAGTAGATATGATCAACATATTGATGTTCACCGTTCAAACTACTCCATCTCACGTGATGATCGGACATGGTGTAGTTAATATGGATCACGTAATCACTTAGAGGATTAGAGGGATGTCTATCTAAGTGGGAGTTCTTAAGTAATATGATTAATTGAACTTAAATTTATCATGAACTTAGTCCTGGTAGTATTTTGCAAATTATGTTGTAGATCAATAGCTTGCATTGTTGCTTTCATATGTTTATTTATGATATGTTCCTAGAGAAAATTGTGTTGAAAGATGTTAGTAGCAATGATGCGGATTGGATCCGTGATCTGAGTTTATCCTCAATGCTGCACAGAAAAATTATGTCCTTGATGCACCGCTAGGTGTCGGACCTATTGCAGGAGCATATGCAGACGTTGTGAATGTTTGGCTAGCTCAATATGATGACTACTTGATAGTTTAGTGCACCGTGCTTAAACGGCTTAGAATCGGGACTTCAAAGACGTTTTGAACGTCATGGACCATATGAGATGTTCCAGGAGTTGAACTTAATATTTCAAGCAAATACCCGAGTTGAGAGATATGAAGTCTTCAACAAGTTCTACAGCTAAAAGATGGAGGAGAATCACTCAACTAGTGAGCAAGTCCTTAGATTGTCTGAGTACTACAATCGCTTGAATCAAGTGGGAGTTAATCTTCCAGATAAGAGGGTGATTGGCAGAGTTCTCTAGTCACCATCACCAAGTTAGTGGAACTTCGTGATGAACTATAATGCAAGGGATGACGAAAACGATTCCCGAGCTCTTCATGATGCTAAAATCGACGAAGGTAGAAATCAAGAAAGAGCATTGTCGGTGTCAAAACCGGCAGATCTCGGGTAGGGGGTCCCGGACTGTGCGTCTAGGTGGATGGTAACAGGAGAGGGACACGATGTTTTACCCAGGTTCGGGCCCTCTTGATGGAGGTAAAACCCTACGTCCTGCTTGATTAATATTGATGATATGGGTAGTACAAGAGTGGATCTACCACGAGATCAAGGAGGCTAAACCCTAGAAGCTAGCCTATGGTATGATTTTTGTAATGGAGGTTATGTCCTATGGACTAAAGCCCACCAGTCTATATAGACACCGGAGAGGGCTAGGGTTACACAAAGTTGGTTACAATGGTAGGAGATCTACATATCTGTATCGCCAAGCTTGCCTTCCACGCCAAGGAAAGACCCATCCGGACACGGGACGGAGTCTTCAATCTTGTATCTTCGTAGTCTTGGAGTCCGGCGGACGATGATAGTCCGGCTGTTCGGACACCCCCTAGTCCAGGACTCCCTCAATAGCCCCTGAACCTGGCTTCAATGACGATGAGTCCGGCGCGCATAATGTTCGGCATTGCAAGGCGGGTTCCTCCCTTAAATAATCCAGAGAAGATCATGGACACCAGGATAGTGTCCGGCTCTGCAAAATAAATTCCACATTCTACCGTAGAGAGAATAAAATGTACACAAGCTCAATCTGCTGACGTATTTTGCGGCATGCCGTCACACCACTACCAAGCCTTTACTTGAATCGTTTTTTATTATACCACCTCAGCGCGTTTAGCGAAGCGGTTTCCTTGGCACGTCTTGTCATAGCAGAGATCGTGTTCCCCTTATTCCGGGATTCTCATCAATACGGTCGTGGGTAACCCAACTGCGCCCGTCGCCACGCCTCCTCTATCGAAGGCGAATCCCGAACGGTCACAGAGACGGCTCTTGGTATTCTCCCTCTTTATAACAGGACCAAGGCTCGTTTCTTTTCTTCAATCTTCCATCGAATCCTTTCCTTTCTCCAAGCTCCAACACCCGGAGCCCCAGATTCGAGCGCTTCGGACCTTCAACAATGTCCGGCTCCGACCTTCAGGGTCGGTGGATGCCGACGGAGGAGGACGTGCTAAAGCTGCGTGAGGCCAAGTACCTGTCTTACGAGATTTCGCACAGGTTGCCCGCCCAAGGGCAGGCCATACCCACTCCCGAGCCCGGTGAGTACGTCGTCTTCGTACCCCACCTCCGTCGGGGTTTAGGCTTCTCGACGGATCCCTTCGTGAGAGGGCTCATGTTCTACTACGGGCTGGATTTTCATGACTTGGCTCCGGAGTCCATCCTCCATATTTCCGCATTTATCATCGTCTGCGAAGCCTTCCTCCGCGTCACTCCCCACTTTGGCCTGTGGCTGAAGACCTTCAATGTGGAGCCGAAGATGATTGGGGGGCGTCAAGCAGAGTGCGGCGGGGCGGCCATAAGCAGGAGGGCCGATGCCCCGTGGCCCGCGGGCTCCTTCCAAGAGGAGCTCGGCTTGTGGCAGCAGGAGTGGTTTTATATCACCGCTCCGAAGGGCAGCAGGCAAAAGTCGCCGCCTTCATTCCGCCCGGGACCTCCACAACGGTTGGTGTTGTGGGTTAACCAAGGGCTCAATTGGGGGCCGTCAAAGGACGTGCCCCTGTTGCAGGGCCGGATTCGGGACCTCCAAGCGAGGGAGATCGATCTGGTTGTGGTGATGCAGGTCATGCTAATCAGGCGTCTTCTGCCCTGCAAACACCGTCCTCTCTGGTTATGGGAGTTCAATCCGGAGGGACCACAGATTCTCCAACACTTCATGGGTACGACACCCGTGGAAATGTACAAGTTGTTCTTCGGACCGCAGGTGGCGTGTCCGGAATTGACCGAGGATGCATGCCTAAGCTGCAATCGCCCGGATACTCAGGTAAGCAGCTCAGTGTTCGGACGTGCCGTTTGTTTGCTTTTCTATAATTCGCCCTTTAACCCATTATCCTTTAACAGGAGTGGGTAGCGCAAGCAAAGCTGGTAAGGTGTCCGGCCCCCCTCCCAGAGACCGCACCGGAGCCTGTGCTGGTCAGAATGTTGGAGGCCGCGCCTTTAGAAGAAGGCGAAGGGGAAAATAGAGGAGCTATCACCTCGCCGAAGGGTGCGCTTGAAGAAGGGGGATCGAGAATCCCTCCCTCCAGGGGGAGAAGAGGACCGCCTCCGAAGACCCGGAGGCCAAAGTTTCTAAGCGGGGGAAGAAATCTTCACCAGAGGATCCTGCGTCCGGGGAGACCCCGGCCGTACAATCTTCTCCAAAGAATCAGCCCTCCAGCGAGCCGTGAGTAGGAAAAGGGGAGTTCATCAATAGGAAAACCTCCCTATTTGTGCTTCTGAGGATAACTGGAATTTTTTACCTTGTAGTTCGGATCTGCGACCTTCTCAGATGAGCTCGTCTTCGGGGGATCTTCGTCCGAAGATGATGGAGAGCGAGACACCTCTGTCCGCTGCGCCATCGGATAGGGCGGACGAGCCTGAAGTGTCGTCACGGAGGGTATCCCCAAGCCCGGCAGAGCCGAAGAGTTCGGCGCCGGCTAGTGTTCGGCCGGGGGAGCTGAAGGATCTGCTTGAGAGGGCGTCCATCTTAGAAGATCACCGTGCACTGATGAGCATGGTGATAGGAAGGATTTCATCCGCCGAAAGCGGATTGCATAATGCCGTCAAAAGTTTGCTGGCGGGGTTTGAGGTACGTAAAAACGACGCACCGTTTTCACAGTTTTGCACATGAAAGTGCGCCCTGTATAGATAGTAGCCCCTGAGACTTGGTAGGTTGTCGAAAGCGACAGCGTGCCGAGGATCAAAATCGCAGGTATTGAGTGTCGCCTTTCCTATGCAGGTGGCGGATAGTCCGGGGGCTAGCCGGACTGATGGAGTTGCCGAATTAATGCGGCAGCTCGATGTGGCGGATGCGGACATCACGCTAGTCAACAAGCGACTTGACGAGTCACAAGGTAAGTTATCTCTCCGCAGTCACCTGTTTAGGGAGCTAAAGCTCACCTCTTACAATATTTATGCTTGATGCAGATGGTGCTGCTGCTGTGGAGAGCCTTCGGGCAGAACTTGCTCAAGCCAAGGAGCAAGCCAGAAGGAGTGATGCGGCTGCCTCGAGGGCGGCCGAAGAGTTAGAAGCCGAAAGGGCTGCACACTGCCGAAGCAGGGAAGAAATGGCCGAATTGGCCGTAAAATTGAAAGATGCTACCGACCGCAATGAGGCTCTTGAAAAGGAGCGCCTATCGGAGCGGGAAGGCCTGGGGAAGGCCACCGCCGAGGCCAAGGATGCCCGTTCTGCAATGCGGGCTATGAAGGAGGAGTTGCGTCAAGCCGGAGATATTGTGGCTGGCAAGCCTTTTCTGCTGCGTCGCCGGTTTACGGATCCAAATTATGCCCAGCTTGGCCAGCTATGGGGTCCGGAGGATCCATATATGGACTTAGCGGCAAGTGCGGCGGATGCCGTTGTGCACTTCCGGAGTCAGAAGGATCACAAGACGGAAGAGCTATTTTGGTCTCATTTCCATAGTCCGGATCGTTCACTTCCGCTGACCGATCGGTTGTCCGAATGGGCTGAGCTGAACAGGTTGTCCGGACTTGCCATGACGGATATCGTGACTCATGTCTGGCCAGAGAGGCCCAAGGCGACGAGCTATTTTGGCTTATTGCAGCAATTTCTTGGGGCGGTGCCGCATATCAAGGAGATGAAGTGGTCGGCCTGCATAGAGGGTGCGCGGATGGCCCTTGCCCGTGTGAAGACACATTGGACGGAAATGGATGCCACCGCTGTTGCAACCCAGGGTTCGGACGAAAGCCGGTTACCCGCCGAGCACTATTTTGGGGAAGTTATGCGTGGCGCTCGTGTAATAGAGTCGCAGTGCTCGAAAAATGTCACGTTCAAGTGAACGTTTTATTTTGTAAAACAATAGTTATGATGTAATCGCTTTTTATACTTGTGCGTTCCAAGTATTGAAATATCTCCTATGCGGCCGTTTGTGTATACTTGTGTATAACCTGAAAGATGGCAGTCTTCGGCTTCAGCCCCCACGCACAAGGTGCGGGGGTGTTCGCAAAAATAGCGCATTTTCACACTTAATCCGATGTCTCGGTCCTGTTGAGGAGGTGGTAGCGTAGCAAACGAGGCAATCCGGACTATGATGCTTTATCACTTTCACTTAGCCATTGGAGTTCGAGGGTGGGGCTACGATATAGCCCCTGGGGGCACCGCACTCTCCAAATTCGGGGCGCATGTGTGCCTGACCGGGAAATGGTCCTTCGTCAAAGCGGGGGAATTCTAATTCCGGTTGTCGATCGAGTGGTTGACCAGTCTCTCGTTGTATCATGACAGTCAGTTTTCGGCTTTCTCTACTGAGGTGCTCGCCCAGCCGAACTGGGGCACAATCGCAGTAGTTCTCCTGGTGCCGCGTTAGCCGATGATACGGAATGTAAGGCAGCAAAACACAGGAGCCGGGCAAACCCAACATTTGACCAAAGACATGATTCGGAGCTGATGCATATAAGGGCTAACTCGAGACGCCGAACACTCCCTAAGGTGTTAGGTCTTTATAATAATGGGCATAACAATGCCCTAAGCCCCTAGTGTCCAGGTACGGGCAAGGTCCTCTGATGCGGCCGATGCCAAAACGTCAGGCTCCACTCTGGATATAATGGGAAACCAGGGGATGATATCAACAAGAGACAGTAAAAAAGGTTTACGCAGTGTCTTAATCTAAAAAGAATCCTTGCGACGGGTCCCTACTGCACGTCTGCGCCTGTGTCTCCGTTGTGCCGTTATCCTGGACAGGTGTGCATGTTGTTCGTCTGTAAAAAGAGAGGAACTTAGTTTGAAAGGAAATCGTGCAAAAAAGAAAGTATATGAAAAATATTAATAAATAAGTAAAGCGGAGTCTGTATGAGCTCGTTGTCGCTTATATGCATAGCCCCTTGTGAAGGGATGTGCGGCTAAGGAGCCCCTAGCTTATTTATGCCGGACTCGTCTAGCCGTGTCCGGGGTCTTTAGATGACCCTTGCAATGAAATGATGCCACATGGACCGGGCATTTTAAGTGTAAGAGACGCGTAATGTGGTATGGCGTTGAAGCGGACAAAAGCTTCACGTCCCAATAGTGCTTGATAGCTACTTTTGAACGGGGCGACATAAAAGATTAATTTTTCGCGTCGGAAGTTGTTCGGTGACCCGAACACAACTTCTAGTAATAAGGAGCCTATGCACTTGGTGTAAGGGCCTGGCGTCACTCCTTTAAAGGAAGTGCGGTTGTGTCGAATTTTAGTACGGTCTATCCCCAACTTGCGGATTGTGTTTGGATATAGCAGGTTTAGATCGCTGCCTCCGTCCATCAGGACTTGTGTAAATTGTAGTCCGTCGATTATAGGATCCAATATCAGAGCAGTCCATCCTGCATTCCGAACACTTTTGGAATAATCCATGTGGTCAAAAGTTATTGGTTTTGACATCCAATCTCGACATTCCGCTGGGGTGGACCGTGCGGGACCCGTCTTAGCGGGTGCCGCATTTTTTCGTATTATCACATGAAGTGAGTTTACTGCTTTGACTTCTTGTGGGAAAGTCTTTTGTTTTCCGGTGCTCTGCTGGTGGGGTTTATTATCATCCTCGCTTGATGCGTCGAGCCCCTTGTGTTCGGCGTTTAATCGGCCGCACTGTTGGAAAACCCAACAATCTCGGTGGGTGTGGTTTGCAGGCCTTCCGGGGGTACTGTGGATTTGACATATCCGACCCAAAATTTTGTTTAAGTTGGATAGCTCATCACTGTTATCCTTAAGAGGCAGTGTTTTGTTGTTTGGCCGCGAGCTTTTTAATCCGGCGTTGACCGCCGTGTTCTTTGGGCTTTTCTCTTTATTCCAGCGCTGATCTTTTCTGCGCCGTGATTTTCCATTTCCATCTCTGATCTCGGATATACTTGGGTCGCTGGTGCTGTATCTTGCCAGCCAGCTATCTTCCCCTGCACAAAAGCGGGTCATGAGGCTTGTTAGCGCGGACATTGTCCTCGGCTTCTCTTGGCCGAGGTGCCTGGCGAGCCATTTGTCTCGAACGTGTGTTTAAAAGCTGCTAAGGCTTCGGCGTCCGGATAGTCGACTATTTGGTTCTTTTTAGTAAGGAACCTGTTCCAGAATTTGCATGCTGACTCTCCGGGCTGTTGAGTTATATGACTTAGATCATCTGCATCCGGAGGGCGGACATAAGTCCCTTGAAAATTTGCTCTAAATGCGTCCTCAAGCTCTTCCCAACTTCCAACAGTGTTTTCTGGGAGGCTTTTGAGCCAATGACGGGCTGGCCCTTTGAGCTTGAGGGGTAAATATTTTATGGCGTGGAGATCATCTCCTCTAGCCATGTGTATGTGTAGTATATAATCCTCTATCCAGACTTCGGGGTCTGTTGTTCCGTCGTAAGCCTCTATGTTTATGAATTTAAATCCTGCTGGGAATTCATGATCCAGCACCTCATTGGTGAAACATAGTGGGTGTGCGGCGCCCCTGTATTTGGGTGCACCGCTGTCTTCGGACACTTGACGTGTTGTGTTGCTTCCTAGGGCCCTCTTCTTTGGCCTGTAAATGGACCTGGCTGGGCCATCTGTTTTTCCAGGGTCATGAATCGGCTTGTGTGCGGCGCCGCTTTTAGATTTTGGCCTATCATCTGGTCGTCTATCCGCCCAGACGGCCTCCTTGTTTTTTGACTGTGGGGGCTCTATGGCTTCCTCGTCAAATTCTGGCAGCAGCTTGCGCTTCGGATAGCTCTTTGATTGATGGCCATTGCCGTATTTGTCTGCGGTTTTGAGCACTTTGCTCCACCTCATTCTGAGTATGTCTTCCGCTGTTTTGAGCTTCCATTTTTCCTTCTTCAAGCTTCTTGCGGTGGCGACGAGTCTTCCTTGAAGGTTCTTATGCTCCGGTGGTATGTCCGGCGTGAGGTCGTCTGTACTGTTGGTTTCACCGGGATTGGATTGATTATCCGATTCGTCCTGTTCAGACGGTTGCTTGGTTGCATGTTCGTCGTCCACTGGTTTGCCCTGCTCTAACGCTGGGTCATTAGGAATGCTGTCTTTGCCGAGGCAGGGCTTATGGTGGCGCTTGCGTCGCCGTTTTGGTTGTTTACCGGTGGGATTATCCTTTGCCGCGCCCCGTTGGTCCTCGTTATCGCTTCCTTTTGGGGTGCCCACCATGTATACGTCATGTGTTGGGGGTGGTATTCCAGTGCCCTGTAGGCACTGGTTCTTGATCGTCTCCGGCATCATCGTCCATACCGTCGATGTCTTCGGAGTCATAGTCTAGCATGTCTGTTAGATCGTCGACAGTGGCTATAAAGTGGGTGGTGGGTGGGCTTTGAATTTCTTCGTCGTCCGCATCCCAACCATCCTGGCCATAGTCCGGCCAGGTCTCTCCGGATAGCGAGAGATGCTTTAGTGAATTTAGGATGTTGCCAAAGGGCGAGTGCTGAAAGATGTCCGCCGCGGTGAACTCCATGATTAGCGCCCAATCGGATTCGATTGGCAGGGGCGCCGGAGGTTCGGAGTCCGGCAGGGAGTCCGGAACCTCGGAGTCACGAGCTTTATAGGGGACAAGGTCAAAGTTCGGCTCCATCGCCGCGGAAGTTGCAGCCCCCGAGGCGGTGTCCAGCCACCGGTCCTCGATCTGGGCGATCGGCTCCGGACTGAGGGCCGGAGCGGATTCGTGTGCGGCCACCAAGGCACTGTCCGGCAGCAGAGCTAAATCATGCCCATCGTGACAGCGCGGCACACTCGGCTGTGGCTCGAGTCCATCGAAGATCAAGTCCCCGCGGATGTCGGCCGTGAAGTTTAGGCTTCCGAACCTGACCTGATGGCCAGGGGCGTAGCTTTCGATCTGCTCCAGATGGCCAAGTGAATTAGCCCGCAGTGCGAAGCCGCCGAATACGAAGATCTGTCCGGGGATAAAAGTCTCACCCTGGACAACGTTGTTGTTGATTGAAGAAGCCATCGAGCCTATCGGCGACGGCACAGAGGAACTCTCAATGAAAGCACCAATGTCGGTGTCAAAACCGGCGGATCTCGGGTAGGGGGTCCCGGACTGTGCGTCTAGGCGGATAGTAACAGGAGACGAGGGACACGATGTTTTACCCAGGTTCGGGCCCTCTTGATGGAGGTAAAACCCTACGTCCTGCTTGATTAATATTGATGATATGGGTAGTACAAGAGTGGATCTACCACGAGATCAAGGAGGCTAAACCCTAGAAGCTAGCCTATGGTATGATTGTTGTAATGGAGGTTATGTCCTACGGACTAAAGCCCTCCGGTTTATATAGACACCGGAGAGGGCTAGGGTTACACAGAGTCGGTTACAATGGTAGGAGATCTACATATCCGTATCGCCAAGCTTGCCTTCCACACCAAGGAAAGTCCCATCCGGACACGGGACAGAGTCTTCAATCTTGTATCTTCGTAGTCTTGGAGACCAGCGGACGATGATAGTCCGGCTGTCCGGACACCCCCTAGTCCAGGACTCCCTCAAGCATCAAGTGTTGATGATTGATAAGACCACTAGTTTCAAGAAAAGGGCAAAGGGAAAGAAAGGGAAACTTCAAGTAGAATGGCAAACAAGTTGTCACTCCCGTGAAGAAGACCAAAGCTAGACCAAAGCCTGAAACTGAGTGATTACACTGCAAAGGAAATGGTCACTGGAAGCGGAAATGCCCTGAATATTTGGTGGATAAGAAGGATGGCAAATTGAACAAAGGTATATTTGATATAAAGGTTATTGATGTGTGCCTTACTAGTGTTTATAGTAGCCCCTGAGTATTTGATACTTGTTCGGTTGCTGTAATTAGTAACTCGAAACAGGAGTTACAGTATAAACAGAAACTAGTTGAAGGGGAAGTAACGATGAGTGTTGGAAGTAGTTCCAAGATTGATATGATCATCATCGCACACTCCCTATAATTTCGGGATTAGTGTTAAACCTAAATAAATGTTATTTGGCGTTTTCGTTGAGCATGAATATGATTTGATCATGTTTATTGCAATACGGTTATTCATTTAAAGTCAAAGAATAATTGTTGTTCTGTTTACATGAATAAAACCTTCGATGGTCATACACCCAATGAAAATAGTTTGTTGGATCTCGATCGTAGTGATACACATATTCATAATATTGATGCCAAAAGATGCAAAGTTAATAATGATAGTGCAACTTATTTGTGGCACTGCCGTTTGGGTCATATCAGTGTAAAGTGCATGAAGAAACTTCATAAAGATGGATTTTCAGAATCACTTGGTTATGAATCATTTGATGCTTGCGAACCGTGCCTTTTGGGCAAGATGACTAAAATTCCGTTCTTCGGAACAATGGAACGAGCAACAAACTTGTTGGAAATAATACATACTGATGTATGCAGACCAATGAGTATTAAGGCTCATGGCGGGTATCGTTATTTTCTGGCCTTCACAGATGATTTGAGCAGATATGGGTATATCTACTTAATGAAGCACAAGTCTGAAACATTTGAAAAGTTCAAAGAATATCAGAGTGAAGTGGAGAATCATCGTAACAAGAAAATAAAGTTTCTGCGATTTGATCGCGGAGACAAATATTTGAGTTACGAGTTCGGTCTTCAATTAAAACAATGTGGAATAGTTTCACAAACTCATGCCACCTGGAACACCACAGCTTAATGGTGTGTCCGAACATCATAACCGTACTTTATTGGATATAGTGCGATCTATGATCTCTTATCAGTTTACCACTATCGTTTGGGGGTTATGCATTAGAGACAGCTGCATTCACATTTAATAGGGCACCATCTAAACCCATTGAGACGACACCGTATGAACTATGGTTTAGCAGTAAACCTAAGCTGTCGTTTCTTAAAGTTTGGAGTTGCGATGCTTATATGAAAAAGGTTTTCAACCTGATAAGCTCGAACCCAAATTGGAGAAGTGCGTCTTCATAGAATACCCAAAGGAAACTGTTGGGTAATCCTTCTATCACAGATCCGAAGGCAAAACATTCGTTGCTAAGAATGGATCCTTTCTAGAGAAGGAGTTTCTCTCGAAAGAAGTGAGTGGGAGGAAAGTAGAACTTGATGAGGTAATTGTACCTGCTCCCTTATTGGAAAGTAGTTCATCACAAGAACCGGTTCCTGTGACAACTACACCAATCAGCGAGGAAGCTAATGATAATGATCATGAAACTTCAAATCAAGTTACTACCGAACCTCGTAGGTTTACCAGAGTAAGGTCCGCACCAGAGTGGTGCGGTAATCCTATTCTGGAAGTCATGTTACCTGACCATGGCGAACCTACGACCTATGAGGAAGCGATGATGAGCCCAGATTCCGCGAAATGGCTTAAGGCTATGAAATCTGAGATGGGATCCATGTATGAGAACAAAGTATGGACTTTGGTTGACTTGCCCAATGATCGGCAAGCCATAGAAAATAAATGGATCTTCAAGAGGAAGACGGACGTTGATAGTTGTGTTACTATCTACAAAGCTCGAATTGTCGGAAAGGTTTTTGACAAGTTCAAGGTGTTGAATACGATGAGATTTTCTCACTCGTGTCGATGCTTAAGTCTGTCTGAATCATGTTAGCAATTGCCACATTTGATGAAATCTGGCAAATGGATGTCAAAAACTGCATTCCTTAATGGTTCTCTTAAAGAAGAGTTGTATATGATGCAACCAGAAGGTTTTGTCAATCCTAAAGGTGCTAACAAAATGTGCAAGGTCCAGCGATCCATCAATGGACTGGTGCAAGCATCTCGGAGTTGGAATATACGCTTTGATGAGTTGATCAAAGCATATGGTTTTATACAGACTTTTGGAAAGGCATGTATTTACAAGAAAGTGAGTGGGAGCACTACAGCCTTTCTGATAAGTATATGTGAGTGACATATTATTAATTGGAAATGATGTAGAATTTTTTGGAAAGCATAAAGGAGTGTTTGAAAGGAATTTTTCAAAGAAAGACCTCGGTGAAGCTGCTTACACATTGAGCATCAAGATCTATATAGATAGATCAAGATGCTTGATATGTTTTTTCAATGAGTAAATACCTTGATAAAATTTTGAAGTAATTCAAAATGGAACAGTCAAAGAAGGAGTTCTTGCCTGTGTTGCAAGGTGTGAAATTGAGTAAGACTCAAATCCCGACCACGACAGAAAGTAGAAAGAGAATGACAAGTTATTCCCTATGCCTCAGTCATAGGTTCTATAAAGTATGCTATGCTATGTACCAGACCTATTGTATACCTTGCTCTGAATTTGGCAAAGGGAGTACAATAGTGATCTAGGAGTAGATCACTGGACATTGGTCAAGAATATCCTTAGTGAGGACTAAGGAAATATTTCTCGATTATGGAGGTGATAAAAGAGCCCGTCGTAAAGAGTTACATAGGTGCAAGCTTTTACACCGATCCAGATGACTCTAAGTCTCAATCTGGATACATATTGAAAGTGGGAGCAATTAGCCAGAGTAGCTCCGTGCAGAGCATTGTAGAGATAGAATATTTGCAAAATACATGCGGCTCTGAATGTGACAGAACCGTTGACTAAGCTTCTCCCACGAGCAAAACATGATCACACCTTAGTACTCTTTGGGTGTTAATCACATAGCGATGTGAACTAGATTATTGACTCTAGTAAACCCTTTGGGTGTTGGTCACATGACGATGTGAACTATGGGTGTTAATCATATACAGATATGAATATTGATGTTAAATCACATGGTGATGTGAACTAGATTATTGACTCTAGTGCAAGTGGGAGACTGAAGGAAATATGCCATAGAGGCAATAATAAAGTTATTATTTATTTCCTTATTTCATGATAAATGTTTATTATTCATGCTAGAATTGTATTAACCGGAAACATAATACATGTGTGAATACATAGACAAACATAGTGTCACTAGTATGCCTCTACTTGACAAGCTCGTTTATCAAAGATGGTTATGTTTCCTAACCATGGACAAAAGAGTTGTCATTTGATTAATGGGATCACATCATTAGGAGAATGATGTGATTGACTTGACCCATTCCGTTAGCTTAGCACTTGATCGTTTAGTATGTTGCTATTGCTTTCTTCATGACTTATACATGTTCCTATGACTATGAGATTATGCAACTCCCGTTTACCGGAGGAACACTTTGTATGCTACCAAACGTCACAACGTAACCGGGTGATTATAAAGGAGCTCTACAGGTGTCTCCGAAGGTACATGTTGGGTTGACGTATTTCAAGATTAGGATTTGTCACTCTGATTGTCGGAGAGGTATCTCTGGGCCCTCTCGGTAATGCACATCACTATAAGCCTTGCAAGCAATGTAGCTAATGAGTTAGTTACGGAATGTTGCATTACGTGACGAGTAAAGAGACTTGCCGGTAACGACATTGAACTAGGTATTGGATACCGATGATCGAATCTCGGGCAATTAACATACCGATGACAAAGGGAACAACGTATGTTGTTATGCGGTTTGACCGATAAAGATCTTCGTAGAATATGTAGGAGCCAATATGAGCATCCAGGTTCCGCTATTGGTTATTGACCGAAAATAGTTCTAGGTCATGTCTACATAGTTCCCGAACCCGTAGGGTCCGCACGCTTAAGGTTTCGATAATAGTTATATTATGAGTTTATGAGTTTTGATGTACCGAAGGAGTTCGGAGTCCCGGATGAGATCGGGGACATGATGAGGAGTCTCAAAATGGTCGAGACGTAAAGATCGATATATTGGACGACTATATTCGGTGTTCGGAAAGGTTCCAAGTGATTCGGATATTTTTCGGAGTACCGGAGAGTTACGGGAATTCGCCGGGGAGTATATGGGCCTTATTGGGCCATACGGGAATAGTGGAGAGAGGCCAAAAGGAAGGAGGCCTGCGCCCCCCCTCTGGTCCGAATTGGACAAGGGGCGCAGCCCCTTTTTCCTTCTTCCTCTCCCCCTCTTTCCCCTTCTCCTTCTCCAACAAGGAAGGAGGGAGTCCTGCTCCCCTTGGCGCGCCCCCTCCTAGGGCCGGCCTCCTCCCCCCTTGCTCCTTTATATACGGGGGCAGGGGGTACCCCATGACACACAAGTTGATCTTCAAGATCGTTCCTTAGCCGTGTGCGGTGCCTCCTTCCACCATATTCCACCTTGGTCATATCGTCGCGGAGTTTAGGCGAAGCCCTGCACCGGTAGAACATCATCATCGTCACCACGCCGTCGTGCTGACGGAACTCATCCCCGACACTTTGCTGGATCGGAGTCGGGGATCGTCATCGAGCTGAACGTGTGCTGAACTCGGAGGTGCCGTACGTTCGGTGCTTGGATCGGTCGGATCGTGAAGACGTACGACTACATCAACCGCGTTGTCATAACGCTTCCGCTTACGGTCTACGAGGGTATGTGGACAATACTCTCCCCTCTCGTTGCTATGCATCACGATGATCTTGCGTGTGCGTAGGAATTTTTTTGAAATTACTACGTTCCCCAACAGTAATACCCTACTCCAGTGTGTGGTGTGGTGGGTTGCCTCTTGGGCTGATGATGAACAATACAAGGAAGAACAACCTCGCGAGGGTCTGTTCTTGGCTGTTGCGATGAACTGCTAGGAGGAGTTCAGTCGCTCTCTCTACTGGTTTTCTGGTGAGGATTCTGTTCTTTCCCCGATGCTCGATGCCTCTACCCTGGGGGTGGCTAGTCCTATTTATAGGCAAAGGCCCTGGGCCTCTTCCCAAATATTGAGCGGGAAGGGCGCCAATAATTGGCCATTTTGAAGGGGAACATCTGGTACACTTATCCTGACTAAAGTTGGTCCTCGCCTGTCAAAGGCTTTGGTGGCGACGCCTGCTTGGGCTCCACAATGACTTCCTTCCCGCCGTTGGGCTGGTCTTGGTCTTGTTGCACCGAAATGTATGCCTTTGCTTGATGCTCTCGCCTGCTCTTGCTCCCTTTGCACCAAAGAGGAAAGGAGGACACTGCGCGGGCTGGCGCCCGACTGGCGCCCTTGGTCGTCATGGCTTGCGTCATGGACTCCTTGTGAGGTACCCCGCCTTGAACTCTCCGCCACCTCGTGAGCCAGCCTGATGAGGCCGTGCCTGAGGAAGCTCCTTGTCGCCCGCCCCGTGAGGCTTGGCCCCTCGCGAGGGTCTTGAGCTTGTGTTGATGAAGATGGGCCGTGCTGGGCCCCCTTTGAGCCACGCCGCAGGCCGCAGGCAGGCAAGTCTGGGGATCCCCGTTCCCAGAACGCCGACACATATGTTTGCTTGTTTAATGATTCTATTTGAGGACATGAGTATTAAATATGCAAAGGCATTTAGTATTCAATGTTGAATAATAATTTTAGTGATTTGCTACAGTACAGAATGATAAGGTTTTGCACTAATTTATACTAACTTATCTCACGAGTTCTTGTCGAGTTTTGTGTGGATGAAGTTTTTGAGATTTAAGGAAACCGTGATATAAGAGGAATTAAGGAGACACAAAAGCTCAAGATTTGGGATGCTCAAGGCATCCCAAGCTAATATTTCAATAAGTCTCAAGCATCTAAGCTTGGGGATGCCCCGGTAGGCATCCCACCTTTCTTCTTCAACAATCATCGGTTAGTATCGGTTGAGCCTAAGGTTTTGCTTCTTCACATGAGTTGTGCTATTCTTAGAATGTCATTTTATTTTGTTTTTGCTTTCTGTTTTAATAAAATACTCAGACCTGAAAGTTTTTAATAAAATAGAGTCCTCAAATAGGAGGCTAGGCAAGCGGCATTCACATCCCATCAACGAAGCTCTTTTCTATGGAATCGCTCTAGTGCTTCACTTATATCTTTTTGAGCATGATGTTCTTTAGTATTTCTAAGAAATTCTCTCTTGATTCACTTAAATTAAGTTGAGAGAAAGAAATATTATGCTCATGATCTCCATTTATATCTTTTTGGAATAGCTTGTCATTTACTCTTGTGCTTCACTTATATCCTATGAGTAAATTGTTGAATGAATTGAATGTCATGAAGTTGAAATCATTTCATGCCTAGTGGTAGCTTCACATTGTGTTAGAAAGTGAAATCTTTTGAGACTTGACAATCACAATATTGGTCATACAAGAAATTCACAAATAATTAGTATAAGGAAGATAACTTTCACATGCAAATACACTATCATGGAAATCTTTTGTGATTGTGAGCCCCCATCAAAATATTATATGCCAAAATTGTTGTCGTTGGACAAGCAAGACAACGTAATGATTTATGTTTGCTCACATTCATATAGAAGTTCTATTGCAATAGATCCTTCAACATGTGGTGCTTTCCCCCCATCTTTTCTAGCCAAAAATTCCGCACCAAGTAGAGATACTACTTGTGCATCCAAAAACCCTTAAACCCAAATATTATTTTCGAGTGTCCACCATACCTACCTAAGGATTGGGCAAGATCCTTAAAGTAAGTTGTCATCGGTGCAATAAGGCAACAAAAATTGCTTCTAAAAGTGTTAGATATTTTAGTGTAAGATAAAATTGAGCGTTGTACGAACTTATGATGGCAAAGCAATAAAAGCGACAGACTGCATAATAAAGGTTGGTATCATAAGGGGCAATATAACATGGAGTTCTTTTGCACTAAGGGATTGAGTATACAAACAAATAAGCGCATGGCAACCTCTGCTTCCCTCTGCGAAGGGCCTATCTTTTACTTTTATGTATTTACTTTCATGCAAGAGTCAAAGTTTTTCTCTCTATTCCTTTTTATTTTTCTCTTTTGTCAAGCATTATGTGGTGAGGAAAGATCTAGGCACATATATCCAGTTGGATATGGGTAGCATGAGTTATTATTGTTGACATCACCCAAAGGTGAATACGTTGGGAGGCAAAATTATAAGCCCCTATCTTTCTATGTGTCCCGTTGAAACGTTTGGCTCATGTGTATGTGGTGAGTGTTAGCAATCATAGAAGAGTATATGATGGTTGAGTGTGTGGAGCTCTTACTTAGACTCTGTTGAATAAGTTGAATTGCAATTGCTTGGTGACTGAGAACATAGGTTGTTGAGTTTCAAGAGAATTCATTGTTTGAACCTTAACATGTGAATTGGTTGCTACTATAACATGAGAAGTTTTATAAGAAAGAATTGTTGGTATGATGCTAGGAAAAGTGATTGAAATTATGATTGATAAAACTTATGCACTTTTCAAGCATTCACACTTCATAAATTATTTCTTTTATCATTTACCTACTCGAGGACGAGTAGCAATTAAGCTTGGGGATGCTGATACATCTCAAACGTATCTATAATTTAAGAAGTATTCATGCCATTATATTATAATTCTTGGATGTTTTACAATCATTTTATAGCAACTTTATATCATTTTTTGGGACTAACCTATTGACCCAGTGCCCAGTGTCAGTTGCTGTTTTTTGCTTGTTTTTTACATCACAGGAAATCAATATCAAACATAGTCCAAAGACCGTGTAACTTTTTGGAGATTTTTCTGGACCAGAAGGAACCCAATGGGCCTGAGCTGCACCTAGGGGATGCCCCGAGGGGGGCACAACCCACCATGGCGCGCCAGGGCCCCTGCTACCTCCTGAGCTTGCATTTGTTTTTCCCTTGAAGAGGAAAGGGTGATGCAACAAAGTAGCGTAAGTATTTCCCATAGTTTTGAGAACAACGGTATCAATCCAGTAGGAGACAACACACAAGTCACCTAGTACCTGCACAAACAACCAAGAACCTTGCAACCAACGCAATAAAGGGGTTGTCAATCCTTTCACGGTCACTCGCAAAAGTGAGATCTAATAAAGATAGTAAAGTAAATATTTTTAGTATTTTTGTTGTATAGATTGGAAAGTAAAGATTTCAAAATAGTAAACGAGATGCAATGTAAATAAAAGAGATGTAATATAATAAGAAAGAGACCCGGGGGGCATAGGTTTCACTAGTGGCTTCTCTCAAGATAGCATGTGTTACAGTGGGTGAACAAATTACTGCCGAGCAATTGATAGAAAAACGCATAGTTATGATGATATCTAAGGCAATGATCATGAACATAGGCATCACGTCCGTGTCAAGTAGACCGAAATGATTCTGCATCTACTAGTATTACTCCACACATCGACCGCTATCCAGCATGCATCTAGAGTATTATATTCATAAGAATGGAGTAACGCATTAATCGAGATGACATGATGTAGAGAGATAAACTCAAGCAATATGATATAAACCCCATCTTTTTATCCTTGATGGCAACAATACAATATGTGCCTTGCTGCCCCTACTATCACCGGGAAAGGACACCGCAAGATTGAACCCAAAGCTAAGCACTTCTCCCAGTGCAAGAAATATCAATCTAGTAGGCCAAACTAAACTGATAATTCGAAGAGACTTGCAAATATATCAAATCATGCATATAAGAATTCAGAGAAGAACCAAATAATATTCATAGATAATCTTCTTCATAAAACCACAATTCATCGGATCTCGGCAAACACACCGCAAAAGAGTATTACATCGAATAGATCTCCAAGAACATCGAGGAGAACTTTGTATTGAGAATCAAAGAGAGATAAGAAGCCATCTAGCTAATAACTATGGACCCAAAGGTCTATGGTAAACTACTCACACTTCATCGGAGAGGCAATGGTGTTGATGTAGAAGCCCTCCGTGATCGATTCCCCCTTCGGCAGATCGCCAGAAAAGGCCCCAAGATGGGATCTCACGGGTACAGAAGGTTGCGGCAGTGGAAAAGTGGTTTCGTGGCTCCCCCTGGTGTTTCTAGGGTATAAGAGTATATATAGGCGAAAAAAGTACGTCGGTGGAGCTACGAGGGGCCCACGAGGGTGGGGGGCGTGCCTACCCCCCTGGGAGCGCCCTCCTGCCTCGTGGCCTCCTCATGGACTTCCAGACTTCAACTCCAAGTCTTCTGGATTGCTTTTTGTCCAAGAAAGATCCTCGTGAAGGTTTCATTCTGTTTGGACTCCATTTGATATTCCTTTTCTGCAAATCTCTAAAATAGGCAAAAAAAAATAGAAACTGGCACTAGGCCTCCGGTTAACATGTTAGTCCCAAAAAGAATATAAAATAGCATATTAAAGCCCATTAAACATCCAAAACAAATAATATAATAGAATGGAACAATCAAAAATTATAGATACGTTGGAGACGTATCAAGCATCCCCAAGCTTAATTCCTGCTCATTCTCAAGTAGTTAAATCATAAAAATAGAATTTTTGATGTGGAGTGCTACCTAGCATATTTTATCAATGTAATTTTCTTTGTTGTGGCATGAATGTTCAAATCCGGAAGATTCAAGACAAAACTTTAATATTGACATAAAAAAATACTTCAAGCATACCAACAAAGCAATAATGTCTTCTCAAAATAACATGGCCAAAGAATGTTATCCCTACAAAATTATATAGTCTGGCTATGCTCTATCTTCATCATACAAAGTATTTAATCATGCACAACCCCGGTTTCAGCCAAGCAATTGTTTCATACTTTAGTATTTTCAAACATTTTCAATCTTCACGCAATACATGAGCGTGAGCCATGGACATAGCACTATAGGTGGAATAGAATGGCGGTTGTGGGGAAGACAAAAAGGAGAAGATAGTCTCACATCAACTAGGCGTATCAACGGGCTATGGAGATGCCCATCAATAGATATCAATGTGAGTGAGTAGGGATTGCCATGCAACGGATGCACTAGAGCTATAAGTTTATGAAATCTCAACAAATGAAACTAAGTGGGTGTGCATCCCACTTGCTTGCTCACGAAGACCTAGGGCACTTTTGAGGAAGCCCAACATTGGAATATACAAGCCAAGTTCTATAATGAAAAATTCCCACTAGTATATGAAAGTGACAACATAGAAGACTCTATCATGAAGATCATGGTGCTACTTTGAAGCACAAGTGTGGTAAAAGGATAGTAGCATTGCCCCTTCTCTCTTTTTCTCTCATTTTTTATTTGGGCCTTTTTTATGGCCTTTTTTTTATTTAGTCCGGAGTCTCATCCCGACTTGTGGGGGGATCATAGTCTCCATCATCCTTTCCTCATTGGGACATTGCTCTAATAATGAAGATCATCACACTTTTATTTACTTACAACTCAAGAACTACAACTCAATAATTAGAACAAAATATTACTCTATGTGAATGCCTCTGGCAGTGTACCGGGATGTGCAATGAATCAAGAATGACATGTATGAAAAATTATGAACAATGGCTTTGCCACAAATACGATGTCAACTACATGATCATGCAAGGCAATATGACAATGATGGAGAGTGTCATAATAAACGGAACGGTGGAAAGTTGCATGGAAACATATCTCGGAATGGCTATGGAAATGCCATAATAGGTAGGTATGGTGGCTGTTTTGAGGAAGGTATATGGTGGGTTTATGGTACAGGCGAAAGTTGCGCGGTACTAGAGAGGCTAGCAATGGTGGAAGGGTGAGAGTGCGTATAATCCATGGACTCAACATTAGTCATAAAGAACTCACATACTTATTGCAAAAATCATCAGTACTCAAAACAAAGTACTACATGCATGCTCCTAGGGGAAGGGTTGGTAGGAGTTAACCATCGCGCGATCCCGACCTCCACACATAAGGAAGGCAATCAATAAATAAATCATGCTCCAACTTCATCACATAATGGTTCACCCTACGTGCATGCTACGGGAATCACAAACTTTAAGACAAGTATCTCTCAAATTCACAATTACTTAACTAGCATGTCTCTAATATCACCATCTTCATATCTCAAAACAATCATCAAGAATCAAACTTCTCATAGTATTCAATGTACTTTATATGAAAGTTTTTATTATACCCATCTTGGATGCCCATCATATTAGGACTAATTTTATAACCAAAACAAAGTACCATGCTTTTCTAACAGACTCTCAAAACAATATAAGTGAAGCATGAGAGATCAATAATTTCTATAAAATAAAACCACCACCGTGCTCTAAAAAGATATAAGTGAAGCACTAGAGCAATATTGTCTAGCTCAAAAGATATAAGTGAAGCACATAGAGTATTCTAATAAATTCCGATTCATGTGTGTCTCTCCCAAAAGGTGTGTACATCAAGGATGATTGTGGTAAACTAAAAATCAAAGACTCAAATCATACAAGACGCTCCAAGCAAAACACATATCATGTGGTGAATAAATATAGCCTCAAGTAAAATTACCGATAGAAGAAGACAAAAGAGGGGATGCCATCTGGGGCATCCCCAAGCTTAGGATTTTGGTTGTCCTTGAATTTTACCTTGGGGTGCCTTAGGCATCCCCAAGTTTAGGCTCTTGCCACTCCTTATTCCAAAATCCATCAAATCTTTACCCCAAAACTTGAAAACTTCACAACACAAAACTCCAACAGAAAATCTCATTAGCTCCGTTAGTATAGGAAAATAAACCACCACTTTAAGGTACTGTAATGAACTCATTATTTGTTTATATTGGTGCTAAAACTACTGTATTACAACTTCTCTATGGTTCATACTCCCCGATACTACTCATAGATTCATCAAAATAAGCAAACAACACACGAAAAACAGAATCTGTCAAAAACAGAACAGTCTGTAGAAATCTGTAACTTTCGAATACTTCTATAACTCTAAAAATTATGAAATAACTTGGTGGTCATGAGGAATTTGTATATTAATCATCTTCAAAAAGAATTAACCTAAAACTCTCTCCATGAAAAAATGACAGCCAATCTCGTGAGCGCATAAGTTTCTATTTTTACAGCAAGATCGCAAAAACTTCACCCAAGTCTTCCTAAAGGTTCTACTTGGCACAAACACTAATTAAGACATAAAACCACATCTAACCAGAAGCTATATGAATTATTTATTACTAAACAGGAGCAAAAAGCAAAGAACAAAAATAAATTTGGGTTGCCTCCCAACAAGCGCTATCGTTTAACGCCCCTAGCTAGGCATAAAACAAGAATAGGTCTAGGTATTGCTATCTTTGGTATGCAATCCATAAGTGGCTCTCATAATAGATTCATAAGGCAATTTAATTTTATTCCTAGGAAAGTGTTCCATGCCTTTCCTTAATGGAAATTGGAATCTAATATTTCCTTCTTTCATGTCAATAATTGCACCAATCGTTCTAAGGAAAGGTGTACCAAGAATAATAGGACATGTAGGATTGCAATCTATATCAAGAACAATGAAATCTACGGGAACATAATTTATATTTGCAAGAATAAGAACATCATTAATCCTTTCCATAGGTTTCTTAATGGTGGAATCCGCAAGATGCAAATTTAAAGAACAATCATCAAATTCACGAAAACCTAGCACATCACACAAAGTTTTTGGAATCGTGGAAACACTAGCACCCATCACACAAAACATAGCATTCATAATATTTAATATTAATTTTAATATCAGGTTCCCACTCATCATAAAGTTTTCTAGGGATCAAAACTTCTAGTTCAAGCTTTTCTTCATAAGATTGCATCAAAGCATCAACAATATGTTTAGTAAAAGCTTTATTTTGATTATAAGCACGAGGAGAATTTAACACGGATTGCAACAAGGAAATACAATCAATCAAAGAGCAATTATTATAATTAAATTCCTTGAAATCCAAAATAGTGGGTTCATTGCTATGTAAAGTTTTGACCTCCATCCCACTTTTATCAATGTTTGCATCTAGATCTAAAAACTCCAAATCATTGGGACGCCTTTTAACTAAAGTTGACTCATCTCCAGTCCCATATTTATCAAGATTCATATTGGAAAACAAAGATTTAATAGGAGTCACATCAATCACTTTAGATCTTCATCATTATTGTCATGAAAACTAGAAGAACACACTTTCACAAAGCAATCTTTTTTTGCACGCATCCTAGCTGTTCTTTCTTTGCACTCATCAATGGAAATTCGCATGGCTTTGAGAGACTCATTGATATCATGCTTAGGTGGAATAGATCTAAGTTTAAAAGAATCAACATCAAGGGAAATTCTATCCACGTTCCTAGCCAACGCATCAATCTTAAGCAATTTTTCTTCAACCAAAGCATTGGAATTCTTTTGCGTACTCATAAATTCTTTAACACTAGTCTCAAAATCAGAGGGCATATTATTAAAATTGCCATGAGAGTTGTTGTAGGAATTACTAGGAAACGAACTAGAATTAAAATTGCCTCTATACGCGTTGTTACCAAAATTGTTCCTACCAAAAAAATTCACATCCATAGATTCATTATTATTCTCAATCAAAGTGGACAAAGGCATATCATTAGGATCAGAAGAAACACTTTTATCAGCAAACAATTTCATAAGTTCATCCATCTTTCCACTCCAAACATTAATCTCTATCGCATGAACTTTTTTACTAGTGGATCTTTCGGTGTGCCATTGAGAATAATTAACCATAATATTGTCTATGATTTAGTAGCTTCTCCTAAAGTGATTTCCGTAAAAGTGCCTCCCGCGGCCGAATCTAAAAGATTTCTAGAAGCAAAATTCAATCCGGCATAAATTTTTTCTATAATCATCCACAAATTCAAACCATGTGTAGGGCAATTACGTATCATTAATTTCATCCTCTCCCAAGCTTGTGCAACATGCTCATGATCAAGTTGCTTAAAATTCATAATATCGTTCCTAAGAGAGATGATCTTAGCAGGAGGAAAATACTTAGAGATAAAAGCATCTTTGCACTTATTCCATGAATCAATACTATTTTTAGGCAAAAAAGAGAACCAAGTTTTAGCATGATCTCTTAAGTGAAAATGGAAATAGCTTCAATTTAACAATATCATTATCCACATCTTTCTTCTTTTGCATATCACACAAATCAGCGAAGTTGTTTAGATGGGTTGCGACATCTTCACTAGGAAGGCCAGAAAATTGATCTTTCATAACAATATTCAACAAAGCGGTATTGATTTCACAAGATTCAACATTGGTAGTAGGATCAATCGGAGTGCTTAAAATCATTGTTGTTGGTATTGGAAAAGTCATACAATTTAGTATTATCTTGAGACATCGTGACAAACAATCAATCCAACACACAAACACACAAGAAGCAAGTGAAAAGAGACGAACGGAAGAAGGGCAAAGAAAAGGCAAAGGTTTTTCAAAAATTGTTTTAGAAGTGAGGGACAGGAAAACGAGAGGCGAATGGCAAATAACGTAATGCGAGGGAGAAGAGTTTATGACGGGTACTTGGTATGTCTTGACTTGGCGTAGATCTCCCCGACAACGGCGCCCGAAATCCTTCTTGCTACCTCTTGAGCTTGTGTTGGTTTTTCCCTTGAATAGGAAAGAGTGATGCAGCAAAGTAGCATAAGTATTTCCCTTAGTTTTGAGAACCAAGGTATCAATCCAATAGGAGACAACAGACAAGTCACCTAGTACCTGCACAAACAATCAAGAACCTTGCAACCAACGCGATAAAGGTGTTGTCAATCCCTTCAAGGTCACTCGCAAAAGTGAGATCTAATAAAGATAGTAAAGTAAATATTTTTGGTATTTTTGTTGTATAGATTGGAAAGTAAAGATTGCAAAATAGTAAACGAGATGCAATGTAAATAAAAGAGATGTAATATAATAAGAAAGAGAACTAGAGGCCATAGGTTTCACTAGTGGCTTCTCTCAAGATAGCATGTATTACGGTGGGTGAACAAATTACTGCCGAGCAATTGATAGAAAAGCACAAAGTTATGATGATACCTAAGGCAATGATCATGAACATAGGCATCACATCTGTGTCAAGTAGACCGAAACGATTCTGCATCTACTACTATTACTCCACACATCAACCGCTATCCAGCATGCATCTAGAGTATTAAGTTCATAAGAATGGAGTAACGCATTAAGCAAGATGACATGATGTAGAGGGATAAACTCAAGCAATATGATATAAACCCCATCTTTTTATCCTCGATGTCAACAATACAATACGTGCCTCGCTGCCCCTATTGTCACTGGGAAAGGATACCGCAAGATTGAACCCAAAGCTAAGCACTTCTCCCATTGCGAGAAAGATCAATCTAGTAGGCCAAACTAAACCAATAATTCGAAGAGACTTGCAATGATATCAAATCATGCCTATAAGAATTCAGAGAAGAACCAAATAATATTCATAGATAGTCTTGTTCATAAATCCACAATTCATCGGATCTCGACAAACACACCGCAAAAGAGTATTACATCGAATAGATCTCCAAGAGCATCGAGGAGAACTTTGTATTGAGAATCAAAGAGAGAGAAGAAGCCATCTAGATAATAACTATGGACCTGAAGGTCTGTGGTAAACTACTCACGCTTCATTGGAGAGGCAATGGTGTTGATGTAAAAGCCCTCCATGATCGATTCCCCCTCCGGCAGATCGCCGGAAAAGGCCCCAAGATGGGATCTCACGGGTACAGAAGGTTGTGGTGGTGGAAAAGTGGTTTCGTGGATCCTCCTGATGTTTCTAGGGTATAAGAGTATATATAGGCGAAAGAAGTACGTTGGTGAAGCTATGAGGGGCCCACGAGGGTGGGAGGCGCGCCTACCCCCTAGCGCGCCCTCCTGCCTCGTGGCCTCCTTGTGGAGTTCTAGACTTCAACTTCAAGTCTTCTGGATTGCTTTTTGTCCAAAGATCCTCGCAAAGGTTTCATTCCGTTTGGACTCCGTTTGGTATTCCTTTTCTACAAAACTCTAAAATAGGCAAAAAAAATTAGAAACTGGCACTGGGCCTCCGGTTAATAGGTTAGTCCCAAAAATAATATAAAAGAGCATATTAAAGCCCATTAAACATCCAAAACAGATAATATACTAGCATGGAACAATCAAAAATTATAGATACATTGGAGACGTATCAGCCCCCTGGCGCGCCCAGGTCGGTTGTGCCCACCTCGGTTACCTCCCGCACCCCTTCTTTGCACTATAAATTCCCAAATATTCTGAAACCCTTCGGGGTAGCCCTAGATTAGAAGTTCCGCCGCCGCAAGGTCTTTGTATCTGTGAAAACCAATCTAGACCCCATTCCGGCACCCTATCGGATGGGGGAATCATCTCCGCTGGCCATCTTCATCATCCCGGCGGCCACCACGATGAGGAGAGAGTAGTACACCCATGGGGCTGAGGGTTTGTACCAGTAGCTATGTGTTTGATCTCTCTCTCTCATGATCTATATCATGGTCTTTGTTAATATAGTCGGATCATATGATGTTTCTCCCCTCTATAGTCTTGTTATGATGAATTGAATCTTTACCCTTCAAAGTTTTGTCTTGTCGAATTGAATATTCAGATATGAGAACACATGATATATGTCTTGCAATATTAATACTTGAGTTGACAATGAGGTATCTTATTGATTCACTTGATATGTGTTATCGCTTTCAACTCACGGATTCCCGCGGTGATATTGGGGTAATCTATGCATAGGGGTTGATGCACGTTTTTCTCCGATGGAAACTTTGGGGTCTCTTTATAGTTCTTTGTGTGGATTGAGTATTATGAATATGAATTTGCTTTGGTGTTATTCTAGTACGAACTCTAGGATAGATCGAACGGAAAAAATAGCTTTATGTTATTTTAGTACAAACTCTTGAATAGATCGAACAGAAAGAATAGCTTTGAGGTGGTTTCATGACCTACAGACAATTCCTATCGTTTGTTCTCTGCTAATAGGAACTTGGGAGTGATTCTTTATTGCACTTTGAGGGATAATCATATGATCCAACTATGTTAGCATTGTTGAGAGGCTGCACTAGCGAAAGTACGGACCCTAGGCTTCATTTTTAAGCATCACAACACCGTTTTTGTGCCCGTTTACTATTTGCTACCTTTCTGTTTTTATTTATTAAGATTATAAAAATATATTTATACCATCCATATTACACTTTTATCATCATCTCTTCGCCGAACTAGTGCACCTATACAATTTGCCATTGTATTGGGTGTGTCGGGGACACAAGGGATTTCTTGTATTTGGTTGCAGGATCGTTTGAGAGAGACCATCTTCATCCTACACCTCTCACAGATTGATAAAACTTAGGTCATCCACTTGAGGAAAAATTGCTACTGTCCTACAAAACTCTACGCTTGGAGGCCCAACACGTGTCTACAAGAATAAAGTTGCGTAGTAGACATCAGGGCAAAGTCGAGCAAGAGCTCAAGGATGCCATTACTAAGTGCGAGTCCTTGGAGCAGAAGACTTCGGATCAAGCCTCCAAACTTGAAAAAGCTCTCCAAAACATGAAGGAGGCCCGGGTTGAGGCCCAGGGCACTCGCTAGGAGATCCAGGAGGCGATGTAGATAGCGGCGGGTAAGGCCTTTCTTCTGCAGAGAAAATTTCTAATTAGGAGATATGTCTTGCTGACCCGAGTTTGGAGTTCTCCAAGCACGTTTGCGGATCTGCCGAGGAGTGTTGCTGATGCCGCGGAGTTCTTCCGAGCCGAAGAGGGGAGCTCGACAGAGAAGCTGTTCTGGTCGCAGTATCTTGCGCGAGAGCATCAGATGCCCCTCAACGACCAGCTGAAGCAGCTAACCGAGTTGCATAGGGTGGCCGGGTTGGCCATGAAGGATTTAATAGTCCAACTTTGGCCGGCTGAGCCCATGCCCAACAGCTTCTTCGGCCTCATGAAGCGGCTCGTCGACGCGTGTCCTCGGATTGACACCATAAAGCGGTCGGCCTGGATAGAAGGTGCTCGGATGGCCTTCGCTTGCGTCAAGGTGCAATGGGCGAGGATGAAGGCCACTGAAATTGCCACCGCAGGGCCGCCCGAAGGCAAGGATCACCGGTGGCCGGAGAGGTACTTCAGGAGGTCCTCGAGGGAGCCCGAATAGAGGGCCAATGTTCAAAGGATATCATATTTGAGTAGTGGAGTTCGGTTTGTAAAGACAATGAACTCATTATGTGAAATATTTATGCTTGCGCCTTATGATTTTGTTAGTTTATCCTCATGTGCGGCCGTTGTCGGTGTCAAAACTGGCAGATCTCGGGTAGGGGGTCCCGAACTGTGTGTCTAGGCGGATGGTAATAGGAGACAAGGGACACGATGTTTTACCCAGGTTCGGGCCCTCTTGATGGAGGTAAAACCCTATGTCCTGCTTGATTAATATTGATGATATGGGTAGTACAAGAGTAGATCTACCACGAGATCAAGGAGGCTAAACCCTAGAAGCTATCCTATGGTATGAATGTTGTAATGGAGGTTATGTCCTACGGACTAAAGCCCTCCGGTTTATATAGACACCGGAGAGGGCTAGGGTTACACAGAGTCGGTTACAATGGTAGGAGATCTACATATCCGTATTGCCAAGCTTGCCTTCCACGCCAAGGAAAGTCCCATCCGGACACGGGACGGAGTCTTCAATCTTGTATCTTCGTAGTCTTGGAGTCCGGCGGACGATGATAGTCCGGCTGTCCGGACACCCCCTAGTCCAGGTCTCCCTCAGTAGCCCCTGAACCTAGCTTCAATGACGATGAGTCCGGCGCGCATAATGTTCGGCATTGCAAGGCGGGTTCCTCCTTTGAATAATCCAGAGAAGATTGTGAACACCCGGATAGTGTCCGGCTCCGCAAAATAAATTTCACATTCCACCATAGAGAGAATAAAATGTACATAAGTTCAATCTGCTGACGTATTTTGCGGCGTGACGTCACGCCACTACCAAGCCTTTACTTGAATCGTTTTTTATTATACCACCTCAACGCGTTTAGCGAAGTGGTTTCCTTGGCACGTCTTGTCGAAGCAGAGATCGTGTTCCCCTTATTTTGGGATTTTCATCAATACGGACGTGGGTAACCCAACCGCGCCCGTCGCCACGCCTCCTCTATCGAAGGCGAATCCCGAACGGTCACGACGACAGCTCTTGGTATTCCCCCTCTTTATAATAGGACCAAGGCTTGTTTCTTCTCTTCAATCTTCCATCGAATCTTCTCCTTGCTCTAAGTTCCAAACACTCAGAGCCCTAGATACGAGTGCTTCGGACCTTCAAGAATGTCCGGCTCCGACCTTCAGGGCCGATGGATGCCCTCCTCCGTCACGGAGGAGGACGTGCTGAAGCTGCGTGAGGCCAAGTACCTGTCTTACGAGGTTGCGCACAGGTTGCCTGCCGAAGGGCAGGCCATCCCCACCCCTGAGCCCGGCGAATATGTCGTCTTTATATCCCACCTCCGTCGGGGTTTAGGCTTCCCGACGGATGCTTTTGTGAGAGGGCTCATGTTCTACTACGGGTTGGAATTCCACGACTTGGCTCCGGAGTCTATCCTCCATATCTCCACATTCATCGTTGTCTGTGAAGCCTTCCTCCGTGTCACCCCCACTTCGGCCTGTGGCTGAAGACCTTCAATGTGGAGCCGAAGATGGTCGGGGGGCGTCAAGCTGAATGCGGTGGGGCGGCCATAAGCAGGAGGGCCGATGCCCCGTGGCCTGAGGGCTCCTTCCAAGAGGAGCTCGGCTTATGGCAGCAGGAGTGGTTCTACATCACCGCTCCGAGGGGCAGCAAGCAGAAGCCGCCGCCTCCGTTCCGCTCGGGACCTCCACGACGGTTGATGTTGTGGGTCAACCAAGGGCTCAATTGGGGGCCGTCAAGAGACGCGCCCCTATTGCAGGGCCGGATTCGAGACCTCCAGGCGAGGGAGATCGATCTGATGGTGGTGGTGTAGGTCATGCTAATTAGGCATCTCCTGCCCTGCAAACGCCGTCCTCTCCGGCTATGGGAGTTCAATCCGGAGGGACCAAGGAATCTCCAACACTTCATGGGTATGACACCCATGGAGATGTACAAGTTGTTCTTCGGATCACAGGTGGTGTGTCCGGAATTGACCGAGGATGCCGGCCTAAGCTGCAATCGCCCGGATACTCGAGTAAGTAGCTCCGTGCTTGGATGTACCGTTTGTTTGCTTTTCATAATTTGCTTTTTACCCGTTATCCTCCAACAGGAGTGGATTGCGCAAGCAAAGCTGATAAGGTGTCCGGCCCCCCTCCCAGAGACCGCACCGGAGCCCGTGCTGGTTAGAATGTTGGAGGTTGCGCCTTCAGAAGGAGGCGAGGGGGAGAACAGAGGAGCTAGCGCCCCGTCCAAGGGGGCGCTCGAAGAAGGGGGGATCGAGAATCTCTCCCTCCATGGGGAGAAGAGGACCGCCTCCGAAGACCCGGAGGCCAAAGCACCTAAGTGGGCGAAGAAATCTTCGCCGGAGGGTCCTGCGTCCGGGGAGACCCCGGCCGCACAGTCTTCTCTAAAGAATCAGCTCTCTAGCGAGCCGTGAGTAGGAAAAGGGGAATTCATTAATGAAAAACATCCCTATCTGTGCCTCTGAAGATAACTGAAATTTTTACCCTGTAGTTCGGATCTGCAGCCTTCTCAGATGAGTTCATCTTCGGGGGATCTTCGCCCAGAGATGATGGAGAGCGAGACACCTCCGTCTGCCGCGCCGCCGGATAGGGCAGACAAGCATGCGGTGTCGTCACAGAGGGTATCCCCGAGCCCGGAGGAGCCGGAGAGTCCGGCGCCGACTAGTGTTCGGCCGGGGAAGCTGAAGGATCTGCTTGAGAGGGCATCCGTCTCAGAAGATCACCGTGCGTTGATGAGCATGGTGATTGGAAGGATTTCGTCCGCTGAAAGCGGATTGCACAATGCCGTCAGGAGTTTGCTGGCGGGGTTTGAGGTACGTGAAAACAACGCGCCTTTTTGACAGTTTTGCACATGAAAGTGCGCCCTGTATAGATAGTAGCCCCTGAGACTCGGTAGGTTGCCGGAAACGACATCGTGCCGAGGATCAAAATCGCAGGTATTGAGCGTCGCCTTTCCTATGCAGGTGGCGGATAGTCCGGGGGCTGGCCGGACTGATGGAGTTGCCGAATTAATACGGCAACTGGATGTAGCGGATGCGGACATCGCGCTAGTCAACAAGCGACTTGACGAGTCGCAAGGTAAATTAATTCTCCGCAGTCACCTATTAAGGGAGCTAAAGCTCACCTCTTACAATATTTATGCATGATGCAGATGGTGCTGCTGCTATGGAGAGCCTTCGGGCAGAACTTGCTCAAGCCAAGGAGCAGGCCAGAAGAAGCAACGCGGCTGCCTCGAGGGCGGCCGAGTTAGAAGCCGAAAGGGCTGCACACTGCCGAAGCAGGGGAGAGGTGGCCGAATTGGCCGTTAAATTGAAGGATGCTGCCGACCGCAATGAGGCTCTTGAAAAGGAGCGCCTATCGGAGTGGGAAGACCTGGTGAAGGCCACCGCCGAAGCCAAGGATGCCCGTTCTGCAATGCGGGCTATGAAGGAGGAGCTGCGCCAGGCCGAAGACATTGTAGCTGGCAAGCCTTTTCTGCTACGCCGTAGGTTTACAGATCCGAAGTATGTCCAGCTTAGCCAGCTGTGGGGTCCGGAGGATCCATATATGGACTTAGCGGCGAGTGCGGCAGATGCCGTTGTGCACTTCCGAAGCCAGAAGGATCACAAGACGGAAGAGCTATTTTGGTCTCAATTCCATAGTCCGGATCATTCACTTCCGCTAACCGATAGGTTGGCCGAATGGGCTGAGCTGAACAGGCTATCCGGACTTGCCATGACAGATATCGTGGCGCATGTCTGGCCAGAGAGGCCCAAGGCGACGAGCTATTTTGGCTTATTGCAGTAATTTCTTGGGGCGGTGCCGCATATCAAGGAGATGAAGCGGTCGGCCTGCATAGAGGGTGCGCGGATGGCCCTTGCCCGTGTGAAGACACATTGGACAGAGATCGATGCGGCCGCTGTAGCAACCCAGGGTTCGGACTAAAGCCGGTTACCCGCCGAGCACTATTTTGGGGAAGTTATGCATGGTGCTCGTGTAATAGAGTCGTAGTGCTCAAAAAATGTCACGTTCAAATGAACCTTTTTTATTTTGTAAAACAATGATTATGATGTAATTGCTTTTTATACTTGTGTGTTCCAAGTATTGAAATATCTCCTATGCGGCCGTTTATGTATACATGTGTATAACCTGAAAGATGACAGTCTTCGGCTTCAGCCCCCACGCACAAGGTGCGGGGGTGTTCGCAAAAATAGCGCATTTTCACACTTAATCCGACGTCTCGGTCCTGTGAAGGAGGTGGTAGCGTAGCAAATGAGGCAATCCGGACTATGATGCTTTATCACTTTCACTTGGCCATTGGGGTTCGAGGGTGGGGCTACGATATAGCCCCTGGGGGCACCGCGCTCTCCGAATTCGGGCGTGTATGTGCCTGACCGGGAAATAGTCCTTCGTCAAAGCGGAGGAATTCTAAACATTCCGGTGGTCGATCGAGTGGTTGACCAGTCTCTCGCTGTATCATGACAGTCAGTTTTCGGCTTTCTCTACTGAGGTGCTTCGCCCAGCCGAACTGGGGCACAATCGCAGTAGTTCTCCTGGTGCCGCGTTAGCCGATGATAAAGAACGTAAGGCAGAAAAACACAGGAGCCGGGCAAACCCAACATTTGACCAAAGACATGATTCGGAGCTGATGCATATAAGGCCTAACTCGAGACGCCGAACACTCCCTAAGGTGTTCGGTCTTTATAATAATGGGCAGAACAATGCCCTAAGCCCCTAGTGTCCAGGTACGGGCAGGGTCATCTGACGCGGCCGATGCCAAAACGTCAGGCTCCACTCTGGTTATAATGAGAAACCAGGGGATTATAGCAACAAGAGACAGTAAAAAAGGTTTACGCAGGGTCTTAATCTGAAAAGAATCCTTGCAATGGGTCCCTATTGCACGTCTGCGCCTGTGTCTCCGTTGTGCCGTTATCCTGGACGGGTGTGCACGTTGTTCATCTGTAAAAAGAGAGGAACTTAGTTTGAAAGGAAATCGTGCGAAAAAAGGTATATATGAAAAATATTAATAAGTAAAGCGGAGTCTATATTAGCTTGTTGTTGCTTATACGCTCAGCCCCTTGTAAAGGGGCGTGCGGCTAGGGAGCCCCTAGCTTATTTGAGCCGGACTCGTCTAGCCGTGTCCGGGGTCTTTACATGACCCTCGCAATGAAATGATGCCACGTGGACCGGGCATTTTAAGTGTAAGAGACGCGTAATGTGGTATGGCATTGAAGCGGACAAAAGCTTCATGCCCCAATAGTGCTTGATAGCCACTTTTGAATGGGGCAACATGAAAGATTAGTTTTTCGCGTCGGAAGTTGTTAGGTGACCCGAACACAACTTCTAGTAATAAGGAGCCCGTGCACTTGGCGTAAGGGCCTGGCGTTACTCCTTTAAAGGAGGTGCGGCTATGCCGAATTTTAGTAAGGTCTATCCCCAACTTGCGAATTGTGTTTGTATATGGCAGGTTTAAATCGCTGCCTCCGTCCATCAAGACTTGTGTAAATTGTAGTCCGTCGATTATGGGATCCAATATCAGAGCAGTCCAGCCTGCATTCTGAATACTTCTAGAGTAATCCAGGTTGTCGAAAGTGATTGGTTTTGACATCCAATCTCGGGGTTCCGCTGGGGTGGACCGTGCGGGACCCATCTTAGCGGGTGCCGCATTATTTTTCCGTATCATCACGTGAAGTGAGTTTACTGCTTTGACTTATTGTGGGAAAGTCTTTTGTTTTCCGGTGCTCTGCTTGTGGGGTTTGTCATCATCCTCACTTGATGCGTCGAGCCCCTTGTGTTCGGCATTTAGTCGGCCGGACTGTTTGAAAACCCAACAATCTCGGTGTGTGTGGTTTGCAGGCCTTCTGGGGGTACTGTGGATTTGACATATCCGACCCAAAATTTTGCTTAAGTTGGATAGCTCATCACTGTTAGCCTTAAGAGGTAGTGTTTTTTTGTTTGGCCGCGAGCTTTTGAATCCGGCGTTGACCGCTGTATTCTTTGGGCTTTTTTCCTTATTCCGGCGCTGATCCTTCTGCGCCGTGATTTTCCGTTTCCATCTCTAATCTCGGACGTACTCGGGTCGCTGGTGCTGCACCTTGCTAGCCAGCTGTCTTCTCCCGTGCAAAAGCAGGTCATGAGGCTTGTTAGCACGGACATTGTCCTCGGCTTCTCTTGGCCGAGGTGTCTGGCAAGCCATTCGTCTCGGACGTTGTGTTTAAAAGCTGCTAAGGCTTCGGCGTCCGGACAGTCGACTATTTGGTTCTTTTGAGTAAGGAACCTGTTCCAGAATTTTGCGCGCTGACTCTCCGGGCTGTTGAGTTATATGACTTAGATCATCTGCATCCGGAGGGCGGACATAAGTCCCTTGAAAATTTACTCTAAACGCGTCCTCAAGCTCTTCCCAACTTCCAACAGTGTTTTCTGGGAGGCTTTTGAGCCAATGACTGGCTAGCCCTTTGAGCTTGAGGGGTAAATATTTTATGGCGTGGAGATCATCTCCTCTAGCCATGTGTATGTGTAGTATATAATCCTCTATCCAGACTCTAGGGTCTATTGTTCCGTCGTAAGCCTCTATGTTTATGGGTTTAAACCCTGCTGGGAATTCATGGTCCAGCACCTCATTGGTGAAACATAGTGGGTGTGCGGCGCCCCTGTATTTGGGTGTGCCGTTGTCTTCGAACACTTGACGTGTTGTGCTCTTTCCTGGGGCCCTCTTTTTGGCCCGTAAATGGACCTGGCTGGGCCATCCGTTTTCCCGGGGTCATGAATCATCTTATGTGCGGCGCCGCTTGTAGATTTGGGTCTATCATCTGGCCGTCTATCCGGCCAGGCGGCCTCTTTGTTTTTTGACTGTGGGGGCTCTATGGCTTCCTCGTCAAATTCTGGTAGCAGCTTGCGCTTCAGATAGCTCATTGATTGATGGCCATTGCCGTATTTGTCTGCGGTTTTGAGCACTTTGCTCCACCTCTTTCTGAGTATGTCTTCCGCTGTTTTGAGCTTCCGTTTTTCCTTCTTCAGGCTTCTTGCGTTGGCGACGAGTCTTCCGCGAAGGTTTTTGTGTTCCGGTAGTATGTCCGGTGTGAGGTCGTCTGGACTGTTGGTTTCGCCGGGATTGGATTGATTATCTGGTTCGCCCTGTTCAGACGGCTGCTTGGTTGCATGTTCATCGTCCACTGGTTTGCCCTGCTCTAATGCTGGGTCATTAGGAGTGTTGTCTTTGTCGAGGCGGGGCTTAGGGCGGCGCTTGCGTCGCCGCTTTGGTTGTTTATCGGCGGGATTATCCTTGGCCGCACCCCGTTGTTCCTCGTCGTCGCTTCCTTTTGGGGTATCCACCATATATACGTCATGTGTCGAGGTGGTCTTCCAGTGCCTTGTAGGCGCTGGTTTTTGGTCGTTTCCGGCATCGGCGTCCATACCGTCGATGTCTTCGGAGTCGTAGTCTAGCATGTCTGTTAGATCGTCGACAGTGGCTACAAAGTGGGTGGTGGGAGGGTTTTGAATTTCCTCGTCGTCCACATCCCAACCATCCTGGCCATAATCCGGCCAGGGTTCTTCCGATAGGGAGAGATGCTTTAGCGAATTTAGGATGTCGCCAAAGGGTGAGTGTTGGAAGATGTCCGCGGCCGTGAACTCCATGATTGGCGCCCAATCAGATTCGATTGGCAGGGGCACAGGAGGTTCGGAGTCCGGCAAGGAGTCCGGCGCCTCGGAGTCACGAGCTTTACAAGGGACAAGGTTAGTGTTCGGCTCCATTGCCGTGGAAGGTGCAGCCCCTGAGGCGGTGTCCAGCCACCGGTCCTCGATCTGGGCGATCGGCTCTGGACTGAGGGCCGGAGCGGATTCGTGTGCGGCCACCAAGGCACTGTCCGGCGGCAGAGCTAAATCATGCCCATCGTGACAGCGTGGCACGCTCGGCTGAGGCTCAAGTCCGTCGAAGATCAAGTCCCCGCGGATGTCGGCCGTGAAGTTTAGGCTTCCGAACCTGACCTGATGGCCAGGGGCGTAGCTTTCGATCTGCTCCAGATGGCCAAGTGAGTTGGCCCATAGTGCGAAGCCGCCGAATACGAAGATCTGTCCGGGGAGAAAAGTTTCACCCTGGACGGCGTTGTTGATTGGATAAGCCATCGAGCCTATCGGTGACGACACAGAGGAACTTTCAATGAAAGCACCAATGTCGGTGTCAAAACCGGCGGATCTCGGGTAGGGGGTCCCGAACTGTGTGTCTAGGTGGATGGTAACAGGAGACAAGGGACACGATATTTTACCCAGGTTCGGGCCCTCTTGATGGAGGTAAAACCCTATGTCCTGCTTGATTAATATTGATGATATGGGTAGTACAAGAGTAGATCTACCACGAGATCAAGGAGGCTAAACCCTAGAAGCTAGCCTATGGTATGAATGTTGTAATGGAGGTTATGTCCTACGGACTAAAGCCCTCCGGTTTATATAGACACCTGAGAGGGCTAGGGTTACACAGAGTCGGTTACAATGGTAGGAGATCTACATATCCGTATTGCCAAGCTTGCCTTCCACGCCAAGGAAAGTCCCATCCGGACATGGGACGGAGTCTTTAATCTTGTATCTTCGTAGTCTTGGAGTCCGACGGACGATGATAGTCCGGCTGTCCGGACACCCCCTAGTCCAGGACTCCCTCAGCCGTTATACTTCTGAAGATTGCTAGTTGTCAACTTCTGCCCCCGTGAAAGTATTTCCGGGGTGTTCACAAACAGTATCCGCTCTTTATCCAATGTATTGGTCTGTGGAGGAGGCGTCCGCTAGATGAACTAGGCAATCAGACTATACGGCTTTATTATCCTCACTTAGCCATAGGAGTCCATTGGTGGGGCTAAGTACTAGAGCCTGTTGCGTGAATGGCAATCCGGAGTACGGCGCCTTTGCAATACAGCTTGGTCGAATCCCAGCCCCTCGTATAACACGGCATAAATCGCGAACGATTCGTAGTATAACACTAAGTCACCGGATTGCTGACCCGCTCTCGCATATCATGACAGTCACTTTTTGGCTTTCTCTACTGAGGTACTTGAACGGATGAACCGGAAATACAATCACAATAGTTCTCCCTTAGCTACCTTAGCCGAACTTGCGGAACGTAATGTGGCAAACACAGGACCCGGGCAACCCAACTATAGATCAAAGACATGATTCGGAGTCGATGCATATAGTGCAATATCTGGGACGCCGAAGAGTTCCCTATAGGTGTTCGGACTTTTAAGAGTTTGCGGGGCCGAATACAACCCCTAGTATGAAGGTCGTGCCGAAAACGCGTATGTCAGTCGAAAGCAAGGAGGGAATACAGATTGCGATATAATATAAGTACCAAACCAAAGGTGGTGATCATCTGCTTCCTTTATATCCTTATCAGTACGTCGAGGCATGTTTCGATAGACAATGCCATAAATATTGAGGTCATGTTACATGCCTAAAAATTTACATAAGGGAAAGTCTAGCACAGGGCTGAAAAGTAATGGTTCGGAGACTCCAGTGATGCCCCGCCGCACGTCTATGACGTTTCTCCTTAGTAATGCATCCTTTGACAGGGGTATTTGATGGTTGTCAGTAAAAGAAGGAAAAGCTAGCCTTGAAAGGGTCCTTGATGCAACCATACAGTAGATAGGGCTCTCAAGGAACCTGCAGTGAAAAAAATTACAAGGTCCAAATAGGGTCAAGCCGTCTTATGGACTTTTTTCCGCAGTGTGCCTCTGGCGTTGCCCAAGGTATCTTGAGTGCGTAGTTATGTGTGCGTGGTACATAAGCCGCAACCTTATGGGGCGATCGGCGGAGGCCGAACAGCTAATCGAGGTCCGGATCCATCAAGTTATCACATTGATGTGCGGACCGGGCTCGTTTAGAGATGTCGTTGGTTTTAACGTTCGACAAATTATTCAGCTTAATGAGGCCGCCATACACCTTGGCTGCAAGGGCCGCGGTATGCTCTTCAGTATGGAGGGAGCGCACCATATTTCCATTGACTGTAATAACGCCACGTGGTCCAGGCATTTTAATCTTCAAATAAGCATAGTGCGGGACTGCATTAAAGCGAGCGAAAGTAGTTCGTGAGAACCACTGCGGAAGGGGACGATGTCCAAGATCAGTTCTTCACTTTGAAAATTGTCTGGGGAGCTAAATACTACCTCCAGTGTTATTGAGCCCATACAACGGGCCTCCACACTGGGTATCACACCTTTAATGGTAGTGTTACTAGGCTTGATTCTTGATGGGTCAATGCCCATCTTGCGGACAGTGTCTTGATAAATAAATTTGAGACTGATGTCGCCGTCCATAAGGACTCTAGTGAGATGGTATCCGTCATTCATTGGATAGAGTACCAGGGCGGCTGAACCCCCGTGATGGATACTGGTTGGGTGATCCGTGCGATCAAAGGTGATCAGACAGGCTGCCCATGGATTGAACTTTGGGGCGATAGGCTCTATGGTGTAGACGTTCCTTAGTGCGCGTTTGCGCTCCCTTTTGGGAATGTGAGTGACATAGATCATGTTCACTGTTTTCACCTCGAGGGGAAACTGCTTTTGGCCCCCGGTGTTCGGCTAATGGGGCTCATCATCGTCCTCTCTTGGAGGTCCCTTTCCCTTGTGTTTGGTATTTAACTTACCGGCCTGTTTGAAAATCCAACACTTTTTGTTGGTGTGGTTAACAGGCTTATTGGGCGTGCCATGAATCTGACAGGGCGTCTCAAGGATTTTGTCCAAGTTGGATGGACCGTCCCTATTGCCTTCGAAAGGTTTCTTTCGTTGACCGGATTTAGAACCACTGAATCTGGCATTGACTGCCGTGTCATCTACGTTGTCATTATTGCTCTGTCGCTTGTTTTTATTGCGGTGTGGTCTACCATTGCCGTCCCTAGCCTCAGAAGTGTCAGGGTTGCTGGAGCTGTTGCTTCTACAAGCCAACCAGCCATCTTCACCCGCGCAGAAACAGGTCATGAGTGTAGTTAAAGCTGCCATGGTCTTTAGCATTTCCTGCCCGAGGTGTCGGGCGAGCCATTTATCACGGACGCTATGTTTGAAGGCCGCTAAGGCTTCGGCGTCCGAACAATCCACGATTTGGTTCTTTTTTATTAGGAACCGATTCCAAGCTTGCGAGCCGATTCACCAGGTTGCTGGATTATGTCACTTAGGTCATTAGCATCCGGTGGCCGGACATAAGTGCCCTGAAAGTTGGCCCGAAAAGCTTCTTCTTAATTTTCCCCGCTTCTAATGGAGTTTTCTGGGAGGCTGTTCAACCAGTGTCATGCTAATCCTTTCAGCTTTAGAGGAAGATATTTAATGGCGTGGAGATCATATTTGTGGGCCATATGAATGTGGAGAAGAATACTTTCAATCCAGACGGCCGGATCCATCGTTCCATCGTACTGCTCGATGTTTACGGGTTTAAATCCCTCCGGAAACTGGTGTTGCATTACCTCATCAGTGAAACACATAGGATGTGCAGCACCTATATATCATGCAACATCACGGCGGAGATCGCTGACATCTGAGTTCATTGTTGATCCTGAATATTGTAATGTTCATAAGCCGGGCTTCATAGCCGTTACCTCGTGCCGGGGCGCAGCCTCTTGATCCGTAGATAGAGCTGGTCCGACCGGCTTTATTGGCCAGGTCCTAATGTAAATCATATGTATAGCCCACAGCCGCTGTCTCCTTGACTTTTCGGCGAGGCGGCGCGGGTTGGTGTTCGGCTTGATGTGCCGTTTTCTCCCGTCCATGTGGTGGTCGGTCTAGTTGATCTTCATAATTGTATTTCAATAGTATTGGCTCAAGGGCTTCATCGTCGAACTGTGGCAGCAGCTTGCGCTTGGGGTAACTTTTTACTGGTCGCTCGGGGCCGTACTCCTCGGCAGCCAGGACCTTGGTCCATCTTTAATTGAGCGTATCCTATTCAGCTTTGAGCTGTTGCTGCCTCTTTTTCCGGCTCCGCACTGTGGTTATGAGCTGTCGCTTGAAGCGTTCTTGTTCGAGAGGTTCCTCTGGGACGATAAAATCTTCATCACCAAGGCTAACATCCTCTTCGAAGACTGGCATATAGTTGTTGTCCTCCGAATCTTCATGATCAGCGTGTTCGGGGCTATACTGACCCTCCTCCCTCTCGTCCTGTTCGGGCGTGGGCTCGACAGCGTACTCGGGGTCTTCGGCATTATCCAGAGTCTCGTTGTCTCCGGTGCCGGTATTGCTGTCCCTTGCCCGACGCAATCGTGCGAGGCGCCGCTGGCGCCGGCGCTTTGGTGGTTCGTCAACGGTCTTGTCCTTATCTGGATTCTGATTATCCTCATCGTCCTTTTTATCAGGAGTGTCCACCATGTATACGTCATAGGTAGAAGTGGCCGTCCAACGCCCTGTGATAGGTGGGACTTGGCTTGATTCGGCGTCGGCATCATCGTCCATACTGTCGATGTCTTCGGACGCGTAGTCTAGCATGTCGGTTAAATCCTCGATAGTGGCTATTAAGTGGGTGGTGGGCGGGGCATAAAATTTCCCGCTCTCAGCCCCTAGCCCATGCTGGGTGCAGTTTGGAGGCAAAGCTTTCGTGATGGCGAGAGACCGCATTAAGTCCAGTGCTTCGTCTAAGGACGAAAGCTGGGTAGGAGTCTGCGGATCTGTAGGGCTGAGCTTGGTGATAGACACCTGATCGGGCCCGGTCGACGCAGACCTCGATAGTTCGGAGTTGTTGCCTAGAGGCGAGTCCAAGATCGCATCTGGGTCTCCGGTCGGAAGTTCCATGGTAGAAAAGAGTCCGGCGGGGCTGATCCTCTCGTCTTTGGACGATACGACCTGCTCCGGATCTAAGGCTGAGGCGGGCGCGAGTGTCGACCCCTGAACGGGATCTAAGAGTGGATCCAAAGATCTTCCTTCATGAGGGCAGGGGGCGGCACCCGAGGTCGCGAACCCCTCGAAGATCAGATCTCCTCAGATATTGGCGATGTAGTTCAGATTTCTGAACCTAATCTGGTGGCTGGGGGCATAGCTGTCGACCTGCTCAAGGTGGTCGGTCGAGTTGGCACGAAGCACGAAGCTGCCGAACACAAAGACCTGTCCAAGAAGAAAAGTTTCCCTAGACACAGCATCATCGTTGATGAAGAGGCGAGCCATCAATCCTTCTGTTGACAACACAGCGAAGCTCTCAATGAAAGCACCAGTGTCGGTGTCAAAACCGGTAGATCTTGGGTAGGGGGGCCCAAGCTGTATGTCTGAGGATCGATGGTAACAATGATCAAAGGGACACAATGTTTACCCAGGTTTGGGCCCTCTTAATGGAGGTAAAACCCTACTCCTGCTTGATTATATTTGATGGTTATAGGGGTTACAAGAGTTGATCTACCTCGAGATCGTAATGGCTAAACCCTAACTTGTCTAGCCTATCAATGTTCTGATCCTGCCTTCGGTCTAAACCCTCCGGTTTATATAGATACCTGAGGGGCCTAGGGTTGTACAAAGTCGGTTTAACAGAAAGAAAATAATATATCCGGACATCTAAACTTGTCGTTCACGCATACAGGAGTCCCAGCCGGACATGAGAGGTGGTCTTCTTCCTTGTATCTTAACAGCCCATTAGTCCGGCCCACATTGAATAGACCGGACGCCCGAGGACCCCTTAAGTCCAGGACTCCCTCACCCGCCCCCGCGGCCATTGCTACGCCGGCCGCCACCCTGCGGCTGTTGCTGGGGGGCAGCGAGAGGGGCGGGGCGCGGGCGGGAGGGGGAAGAACCACGATGGAGCGGGAGGCGCGGGCGGGGCGGGTGGCGGTAGTGCGCCGTGAGAGGTGTTGGCGGTGAGGGCGTGGTGCTGCACACGCTTCTTCACCCCCTTCATCCGGCGCTCCTCCAACCGCAAGTACGCCACAAACTTGGGGAAGGAGGGCTCCGACATCAAGGTGAGGTTGGAGGTGGCGTTGCCGAAGTCCTCGTTGAGGCCGGCAGTGAGCGTGCTGAGGAGGAGGTCGTCATCAACCTTGCCGCCGATGTCACGGAGTTCATCCGCCAACGTCTTCAGGCGGCGGCAGTAGTCATTGATAGACTGTTCATCCTGATGACAGTCAAAAAATTCCTGCTGCAAAAAAACGCAGCGCTGAAGCTTGTTGTCGGTGAAGAGGCCGTTGAGCTTGACCCACATGGCGCGGGCGTCATCACCATCGCTCATGATCGTGTGAAACAGGTCCTTAGAGATGGTGTGAAGAACCACCAGATGAGTGTGGCGTCGATCGAGGTCCACTCGGAGTCCCCCACCATGGCGCGGGAGTCGACGGTGCTGTCAACATGATCCACGAGATTGTTCTCGCGGAAGAGCAGCAAAAAATACGTCTTCCATGCGAAGTACATGGAGTCGGTGGCGTCAAGGACGACGGGGACGCGTTCGTGGATGTTGATGTCACAGATTTCAGCGGGGTCTGGGCCGACAAAGGGGTTGGAGTAGGTGGAGGCGTTGGACAACATGGCGGCGGCGCGGGGATGAAGAGGAGAGGCGGCGGCTAGGGTTGGGTGATGGTGCGGCGCGGCGGGAGAGGCGACGCGGCAGAGGAGGGGAGGCGCAGCTGCAGGGAGGCATGGCGCGAGGAGAGGGGAGCAGCGGCGGCGGCTGCAGATGGCGGCGGCGGGTAGGGTAGGCGGAAGTGTTTAGGAGAGGATCGGGACGGTATCTGATACCATGTGGAATTGATTGTGTGCATCGATATTCTCATTGATCGTGCACTAGGCACATATATAGATACAAAGGGTGCGACCGGTGTCTTGTCTCCCAAAATACAAGTAAATACAGAGGGAGAGAGACACTAAAGGTGCGGCATACAAAACTCAAACCTCTACATACGTGTACACATGTTCAACACATAGCTTTGCACGGCTCGTTTGACATGGTTAGAGCATCTACAGCCGGACTCCTCAAACCATCCCTCATACGCCCGCGGATGCGTCCGGTTAGTGACCGGACATGAGAGAGAAGAAAAAATGTGACCCAACCGGACCACTCATTCCATCCCTATACGCCCAGGCTATTCGCGAACCCTCATATTCATCTCAAATATGGGAAGGATATGAGGGCTCGCGGACGCGGCCCCACCCCGGACCACATTTTGTCTTTCTTTATTCATTCTTTTATTTCCCTCTCTTCATCTCCATCAATCACGTGCAAGTGACCAGACATATGAGAAGAAAATGAGGAGTGTGACTGCGCGGACGGATAAAGATGGGTTCAAAACGAACACGTCCCGGTCAGTGACCAGGCGCGTCAGCGGGCGTTAGTTGGGTCATATTTGCTATGTCCGGCTGTAGATGCTTTTAGCTTCCAACTTAGAAGCACGAAAAAAAACAGCAGCAAACAATACCAAAATTTTACTACAGAATATATAATTCGTGGAATAATATGACCCTGATAGAAAATGAAACAGAAAAAAAAAGAGCCACGACGAAGAAAAAACGCAATATTCAATACTTGCACATAAGTTGCACAAAACTTGCAACCCCATGATCTGCGAGAACACTTCTAAAGCAATGTAACTTTAAGAATGACTATGAGCTAAGTAGACCACGGTGATGAGCCGTGTAGAAGCGGATTTGTAGCACCTAGGTACTTCACCCTCTATATGAACATTATTAAGTTTGAAAAATAACCGAGATTTTTTTTTTAAAAAAAACTGAGATTTTGGAACATCAAACTTAGGTGTCTGATCTATTTTCCTGTTTTCATGAAAAATACCAGAAAACGTATTCGTAACAAAAAGTATAAAAATATATTCTATGTATAGAAAAAACTGTTTGAATGGATTTTTGTTCGGACAACATTTCCTTCGCCACGTATGTGTTTCCTAGTATTTTTTCCTGAAACTTCACACAGGAGTAGATTGGGAACCCAGGTTTGGTATTTCTATATTTCAGATATTTTTAATATTTTTGGTATTTTTTTGCATTTAATATTCGTATTGGGTGTGGAGCACCGAGGAGCTAGCTTTGCGTATTTTCCGATCTTTACGTCCCTATGTCACTGTTTCTTATTTATCACGCTGATGTTAAACTTAGTCTCACTCCTCGATCTCATGCTCTTTCTCGGCCCCAATGTTTAAAGCCTAACATGATAACCAAAAATGAATCCATTTCTCATCGCCTCAGACTAGCTGTCCATTCTGGTTGACGTTGAAGCAGCATGGGTAACGAAGAGGCAGCACGACTAACTGCAAGGAAACGCGTCCTTGCCGATAAAATAACGTAAAGTTGCCGTGGTGCACTCCAGCCAGAATCTATCACGCTGACCTTTGTATAAATAATACTACGACAGAGATACAAATACTAGTAGCTAGACAAACTGGTTGACCTAGTTCAATGCTTTATATATGCATCAATCGGTCTAACTACCGGTGCCAGCACATTGACAGCAGCTCATCGATGAGTTCTCAACTAATAAGACATAAGTACCTACTGCACAATGAAATTATCTTACAAATTAGGGAATCAAATAACAGTCCAATAAGGAAAGAAAAATGTGTTAGTTCCTTGCTAAAATAGATGGAAGATTGCATCCCCGGATAAACCAAACAAAACGCAGGCAAGGGTATCTTCAAGGCGGACCCATGCTCTAGCCAAATGTTGGAATCATTTGGCCCTTACATATGCATGCGCGTGCACACACACACGCTGAGTCGGATGCATTGGAATGTCTGAAATTCCTCGGCCCGACTCTAAATCTAGGGATGGAATAGGGGAGTCTAGACCTCAGCCACTTCATAATTCAACCCAGATCAACCCCCTCCCCCTCCCGATTCCTATGTTCGACGCTCTGCCTCCCGACATTCATGCACAACGACCAATGCACCACCCGAGGAGCCGGTCAGTGACCCGCAAACCCTAACCACCCAGTTGCGCCGTCGTCGCCCAGAAATGAGCTCGCCTTCGACCCCGCCATGCTCCCACATGACCGCCTCCCTCCTCCGCCCCCCGTGTCCGCCATCTGCCATCATTGTGGCGCGCAAACGGGTGACGTGGTATGCACAGCTCACCGCCGAGGAGCATGTGTAGCACACACATGGTGGTCGGCGAAGACCCGAGCTCAGAGAAGGACGATAACCCCATGGATCCCATGGAGGAGCTCGTGGCCATTGTCCTCGAGCTCATCGCCGTGGGAAGAGACACCATCGGTGACGGTACAACGTACTAGAGTTGTACCACCAGACACCTTAGACATGTCAGAAGAAATAAGGTTAGCTTGCTCTAGGGTCATACTTGATAACAACACAGATACAATGTTGGGTTGGTTGGCATGGTCGTTGTTAGCTCTTTACACATGTCAATTAAAGCATTGAATGTTGTCTCCTGCATGAGTGTTACATGAAGTAGGAGTACTTTTGTTGTTATCATTAAAGAAAAGTATTCTTACTAATTGAGCTTTAGGGTATCTCCAGCAATGACGCGCAATCGGACACCACATCCGTCCGTGGACAAGGGGGACCAGTCTGCGGACACGGATGTGGAAGCCGGGCATCCAGTGTTGTCTGCTAGTAAAAGCCAACTTGAAATTCAAATACGTCCGGTCTATAGCGCACGCTGGATCACACTAGCGCCAGATCACATCATCTGTCGATCACAACGAAAAGGAGGCAAGTTTGCTTAGTTTTCACATGCCAAGACTATCAGTCCGATAGTTCGTGAAACCTGACATGCTCAATCTGTCCTCGTCGCTGTGTTGTCCGCCTCCGCCTCCTTGTCCGCGAGCTCGATCTCCTCCTGCTTCACCCTCTCCAGCTCATCCTTCTGCTACTGCAACATCTTGAAATGGACGGCTTGCACGATCATTCTTGTGTCATCATCCAACTCCGCCAGCTTCAAGGTGAGCATCTTCTTGTCCCCCGAAGCGGCTACAATCTCCACCTTCTTCTCCTCGATCATGACCTTCTTCTCCTCGATCATGGAACTCTTCTCTTCGAGCTTGAGCTTCTTCTCGTTTGCCTTCATCAACAAGTCAAACATTTCTGCTTTTTTTTCCTCCATGATGTCGGAGCGCTTGATGTATGCCTCCTACTTCTTTGTCAAGATGTCCTCGAACCTCTCTGTCATCTTGGACGCCGCACGTTATCGCATTTCCCTCTCCTACTCCCGCTTCTTCCCCCGTAAAAATCTTCTAACCTTCTTCGGCGGTTCTTGGGTTGGGTCTGTAGAGTTACCGGTTTCTTCCTTGGCGGCTTGGGCGGCGGTCTTGGCTATGAAAAGGTTCCACATCGGTTTCCCATCCGACTTCAACCAACAAGGCATGATAGTGAATCTTTTCTTATCCAACTTCTTGAATACACTGCACGCATGAGGAGGCTACAAAATAAAAGATCGTCAACAATTCATATTCGGCTGCAAAACTTTGCATGTCCGGATACAAATGATCTAGACAATAATGCATACATTTGACTACAAAACTTTGCATATTTGGCTACAAATGATCTACACAACAATGCATACATATCCAGCTACAAAACTGTGCATATACAACAACAAAAACTATGCATATCCTACTACAAATGATCCACACAAGAATGCATACATATCCGCTACAAAACAATGCATATCTGGCTACAAATGATCTAGACAAGAATGCATATCCAATAAGTGATGTAGACATGTTAAAACTTACTTGCACGGTGATTTGCACACCACTAGGCCACTGTGCGATGAGTTGCCTCAGGTGGCCACAATACTTCGACACGGTCTCTTGGATGGTGTACCATCGATGGTTGAGAGATTTTGATTCATGGTTGAGGATGACTGTGTCATAGTACGGCGCAAAATGCTTGTGTTCATGGAACCAATTATGAATGTTGGCCCAAAAGGTTGTGCCCTTTTGCTCAGTGTGATGGATCAAACTGAGGCTAGTACCTGATGAGTCCAGTTTATGTAATGATTTTACTACGTATTGTGTGCCTACATGGTAGGATTTGTGGAATATTACCGTGTTCGCTATTTTTTGACAATCCTTCAGGTGACGTCTTTTGGACCATACATCATATAATGGAGGAAATCCTCAGAATTGGTAGTGGAATCACGTATTTAATGTGATAGTCACCTACCATAAAAGAATCAAGCAAGAAGACCAAAGAAACAGCCATTGTCGATCCCCCAGAGAAAAAGACAGTGTTACATACGACCGCGCGTGCTCATATGAGTGGTCATATGGAGTGCCACCGCCACCGCCAGATCGACTACTTCAACTCCGTCGAATCGGATCGTGGATCAGACGGCCAGAGAGACCAGAAATGCATCCAGAAGGAAGAACCCTAGCTCCAGAGTTCATCCGGAGGAGGGATTGGCAAGGAGAAGAAGGGATCCTCCCCACCATGCATGGGGGAGGGACAACATCATCACCACTGTCATCTTCATCATCATCCACTCCATTATCGTCATCATCATCCACATCCTTATCGTCTGCAACATTAACAACCCTAGTTGATCCTTTGGTGTATAAATTTGAATCATTCATCAATGTATGCCATTACCATTGCTATGATGTTTGTTGTCCCTATGTGTGAGTAGACCCCTAGTTCTCTGGGATATGGATGAACCTTGGTATGTGTAGGATCTGAAACGTTATTATGGATATGAGATTCTCTGGTGAATGCTTAGTTTAATAACTTCGTGAATGTTGTGAAGGGGCCCCACTCAACATTTATGCCTTATTGCCACGAAGTATATCGATGTTGTTGTAAAGTGGTGGGTTCTGGAGGTAATTGGAGGTGATAGTAAAAGTCTTCTGCTCCTAACCTTTGCCATTGATCGGGGAATTATGAAGAAATCTTAGAGAGGCCGCGTCCATGGGGCAACCCTTAATTATCATGAGTTGTAACCCTCTGGGGAAGACTATGACGGTGGCGTGCATGGCATGAAGTCTACCTCAAGTAGAACATGTATTGTACTCGGCTTCACCCAACATAATCATTAATAGTGGCTCAAGTATCAATTCCATACTATGCTTATTCATAGATGTGCTAGAAACATATCAAAGGGGATTCCAAAATCCCTGAGAATGCCTTTCCCTTCTGTTGTTTCGTTAGTTACTTTAATCATCGCTCTTTATTTGATTTTATGTTATTTTGATACAAAGTCACTTCATTACTCAGTATCAATTTATATTCGCCCCCACTTTGCTTTAAGTCTACAACTATTTGCACGCACAAAAATATATAATTCACTACAAGAGGCAAAAGTTGGATTTTTGTGCTTCCTGTGGGATCGATACTCTTACTTCGAAAAGGCTACAACTAAATGTAGTGCACTTGCAGGCCATTAGTATCCAACCATGAATATGGACGATGATATTCTTCAACATCAATGCCTTCAAGAAGGGAGCGATTCTCATTTGCTGTTGTCACTGGATCCAACTAGTCAAGGCCAGAATTTAGGTATTCACCCTGAAGAAACAGTCCGAGAATATCTGAGCAATGCCTTGAACAAGGTAGAGATGTATAAGCATCACCATTGCCAGGCATAACCGACTCGGGTCAGACCTAGGCTATCACCCCAGAGCCCGAAACCAGGTACGCGAGAAGCACCACCATGGAAGTCTCTCATGTGTTGTCGGCACCACTTTTGCACGATCTCAGCAGCTACATGTGATGCGATCGCAGCCGCTGCAGAACCATACCTCTAAGCCAAGCCAACGTCCATAGTTTGCATATCATAGCCGACTAAAGCATCGGATCTGGAGAGATGAACTCCAATCTTTCGATGGCCATTGCTGTCGTGGAGCTGTGCGAGGTCGCTGCACACCGCACAGTCTGCAGCCACCCTCAGTAGGTCAACCAAGATCTGGATCACCAACAGTGCCGACGTACCACGTGCCGACAAGGGAGGCCAAGCCGACACATGCACCCGCTAGAACTAGTCCACGTCCATCACGCGGCACCACCCTAGACAGTGCCCGTCGAAAGGCCCGACGCTCTGATGAAGGATCCATGCACCTGCTGGAACATGTCCAAGCCTAGCTGCGGCACTACCCCAACCCGCATCGGCCCAACCACGCACGCACACCCCCATCATCGTCGCATGAGACCAGCTGCTAGGGACCATGACACCACGACCACCTAGTTGTTGAGCCCCACCAAGACCTCTGTAGGATCAAAAGTATGTCTAGAGGGGGGTGATTAGACTACTTGACCAGATAAAACCTAACCATTTCCCAATTCTAGTTGTAGGCAGATTTTAGCAACTAAGGCAAGTCAAGCAACACCCTATACATGCAATTCTAAGTGTGTAGCAGCAGAAAGTCAGACATTGCACATGTAAGTAAAGGAGGGGTTTGGAGAAGGAAAACACAACGGGGAATGGTGATTTTTGGTGTGGTTCTGATAGGTGGTGCTATCATACATCCACGTTGATGGAGACTTCAACCCACGAAGGGTAACGGCTGCGTGAGTCCATGGAGGGCTCCAGCCATGAAGGGTCCATGAAGAAGAAACCTTGTCTATCCCACCATGGCCATCTTCCGCGAAGGACTTGCCTCACCAGGGTAGATCTTCACAAAGTAGGCAATCTCCTTGCCCTTAAAAACTTCTTGGTTCAACTCCACATCATCTCGGAGGCTCCCAGGCGACACCTAACCAATCTAGGAGACACCACTCTCCAAAAGGTAATAGACAGTGTGATGATGATGAACTCCTTGCTCTTGTTCTTCAATGATAGTCTCCCCAACACTCACCTCTCTCTCACAAACAGATTTGGCTATGGTGGAAGAAGGATTTGAGTGGAAAGCAACTTGGAGAAGGCTAGTGATCAAGGTTCAAATGGTAGGAATGGAATCTCCTGATCTTAACACATGAGTAGGTAGCTCTCTCTCTCAGAAAATAAGTAGTGGAAGTGTAAGCACGTTCTGATGGCTCTCTTACCAAGTAGGAGGGGGTGGAAGGGTATATGTAACCTCCACACAAAATCCAACCATTACACACTTTTGACTCAACTCGGTGCCACCGATCCGAATTCTCAATGGCACCAACCTATGTAAAAGATATGAATGTTGGAGATCTCAGATGTACCGATGTGCAATGGTAAAGACAAACCTTGTTTCGGTGACACCGATTACATCAACTCGGTAGGACCGAAGTGAAGCAATAAGGCAACAAAAAGTTGGCAAGCCATCTCGATGGCACCGATTGCAAAACTTGGTAAGACCGAAATAATTGCAACAGGGAATAGAGAGTTGGCAAGGCCATCTTGATGAGACTGAGATCCATATCGGTGGATCCGATTTGTTAGGGTTTGGCTGTGGCTGTGTCCAGATGAACTCGGTGGGTCTGGATAGGTATATTTCGGTGGGACTGAGTTGGAATGTAGGGTTTTCGACAGATTTGGATAGAGAAAGTGGCTGAGGGTTTTGGATCAATATCACTAAGCACTTGAGCAAATAGATCATTATCACAACCTCATCCCCTTTTAATAGTATTGGCTTTCCAATGGACTCAATGTGATCTTGGGTCACCTTAACCAAAAATGTAGAGTCTTGAGCTTTTGCCGATCCATGTAGTTAGTATTTTGAGGGATCCACAATCACTAGTCCTTGCCATGCCAATCACTAAACTTCCTGAAATCTTTAACTTGAATGGACATTACTTCAGTGAGATATATGTTGTTATGAATTACCAAAACCACCCGGGGATTAGTTGCACTTTCAACCCCTGCATCCCAGCGTGAGCCGACGGGCCACTCACCTCTGTGCCCATCAGATTCAGGGGCCGCTGAGAGAGGAAGCCCCACCACTATCGTCGGTCCCACAGGCTTCGCTCGGTGGCATCCTCCGGCGGAGGTGTGATACGTCTCCAACGTATCTATAATTTTTGATTGTTCCATGCTGTTATATTACCTGTTTTGGATGTTTAATGGGCTTTAATATACACTTTTATATTATTTTTGGGACTAACCTATTAACCGGAGGTCCAGCCCAAATTGTTTTTTTTTGCCTATTTCAGTGTTTCGTAGAAAAGGAATATCGAACGGAGTCCAAACGGAATGAAACCTTCGGGAGAGTTATTCTTGGTACGAACGCAATCCAGGAGACTTGGAGTGGACGTTAAGAAAGAAACGAGGCGGCCACGAGGCAGGAGGGCACACCAGCCACCCTTGTGGGCCCCTCGTGGCTCCCCCGACCCACTTCCTTCGCCTATATATACTCATATACCCTGAAAACATCCACGAGCACCACGAAACCCTATTTCCACCGCCGCAACCTTCTATACCCGTGAGATACCATCTTGGGGCCTTTTCCGGCGCTCCGCCGGAGGGGGAATCGATCATGGAGGGCTTCTACATCAACGCCATAGCATCTCCGATGAAGTGTGAGTAATTTACCATAGACCTTCGGGTCCATAGTTATTAGCTAGATGGCTACTTCTCTCTCTTTGGATCTCAATACAAAGTTCTCCTCGGTCTTCTTGGAGATCTATTCAATGTAATTCTTTTTGCGGTGTGTTCGTCGAGATCCGATGAATTGTGGGTTTATGATCAAGATTATCTATGAACAATATTTGAATCTCCTCTGAATTCTTTTATGTATGATTGGTTATCTTTGCAAGTCTCTTCGAATTATCAGTTTGGTTTGGCCTACTATGATCTTTCTTGCAATGAGAGAAGTGCTTAGCTTTGGGTTCAATCTTGCGGTGTCCTTTCCCAGTGACAGCAGGGACAGCAAGGCACGTATTGTATTGTTGCCATCAAGGATAAAAAGATGGGGTTTATATCATATTGCTTGAGTTTATCCCTCTACATCATGTCATCTTGCTTAATGCGTTACTCTGTTCTTATGAACTTAATACTCTAGATGCATGCTGGATAGCGGTCGATGTGTGGAGTAATAGTAGTAGATGCAGAATCGTTTTGATCTACTTGTCGCGGACGTGATGCCTATATACAAGATCATGCCTAGATATTCTCATAACTATGCACTTTTCTATCAATTGCTCGACAGTAATTTGTTCACCCACCGTAATACTTATGCTATCTTGAGAGAAGTCACTAGTGAAACCTATGGCCCCCTGGTCTATTTTCCATCATATAAGTTTCCGATCTATTTTATTTTGCAATCTTTACTTTCCAATCTATATCATAAAAATACCAAAAATATTTATTTTATTATTATCTCTATCAGATCTCACTTTTGCAAGTGGCCGTGAAGGGATTGACAACCCCTTTATCGCGTTGGTTGCAAGGTTCTTATTTGTTTATGTAGGTACGAGGGATTTGCGTGTAGCCTCCTACTGGATTGATACCTTGGTTCTCAAAAACTGAGGGAACTACTTACGCTACCTTGCTGCATCACCCTTTCCTCTTCAATGGAAGACCAATGCATGCTCAAGAGATAGCAAGAAGGATTTCTGGCGCCGTTGCCGGGGAATCTACGCACAAGTCAAGACATACCAAGTACCCATCACAAACTCTTGTCCCTCACATTACATGATTTGCCATTTGCCTCTCGTTTTCCTCTCCCCTACTTCACCCTTGCCGTTTGATTCGCCCTCTTTTTTCCGTTCGCCTCTTTTTCGCTTGCCTCTTGTGTGCTTGTGTGTTGGATTGCTAGTCACGATGGGTCAAGATAAAACTAAATTATGTGATTTTTTCCAATACCAACAATAATGATTTTCTTAGCACTCTGATTACTCCTCTTACCGATGCTGAATCTTGTGAAATTAATGCTGCTTTGTTGAATCTTGTCATGAAAGATCAATTCTCTGGCCTTCCTAGTGAAGATGTTGCTACTCATCTAAACAACTTTGTTGATTTGTGAGATATGCAAAAGAAGAAAGATGTGGATAATGATATTGTTAAATTGAAGCTATTTCCGTTTTCGCTTAGAGATCGTGCTAAAACTTGGTTTTCGTCTTTGCCTAAAAATAGTATTGATTCATGGAATTAGTGCAAAGATGCTTTTATCTCTAAGTATTTTCCTCCCGCTAAGATCATCTCTCTTAGAAACAATATTATGAATTTTAAGCAACTTGATCATGAACATGTTGCACAACCTTGGGAGAGGATGAAATTAATGATTCGCGATTGCCCTACACATGGATTAAATTTACGGATGATCATACAAATTTTTTATGCCGGATTGAATTTTGCTTCTAGAAATCTTTTAGATTCGGCCGCGGGAGGCACTTTTATGGAAATCACTTTAGAAGAAGCTACTAAACTCCTAGATAATATTATGGTTAATTATTCTCAATGGCACACCGAAAGATCTACTAGTAAAAAGGTTCATGCGATAGAAGAGATTAATATTTTGAGTGGAAAGATGGATGAACTTATGAAATTGTTTGCTAATAAGAGTGCTCCTATTGATCCTAATGATACGCCTTTGTCTACTTTGATTGAGAATAATAATAAATCTATGGATGTGAATTTTGTTGGTAGGAACAATTTTGGTAACAACGCGTATTGAGGAAACTTTAGTCCTAGGTCGTTCCCTAGTAATTCCTCTAATAATTATGGTAATTCCTACAACAACTCTTATGAAATTTTAATAAGATGCCCTCGGATTTTTAGATTAGTGTTAAAGAATTTATGATTTCCCAAAAGAATTTCAATGCTTTGCTTGAAGAAAATTTTCCTATGATTGATGAGTTGGCTAGGAACGTGGATATAATTTCTCTTGATGTTGATCCTTTAAAACTTTGATCTATTCCACCTAAGCACTATATCAATGAGTCTCTCAAATCTATGAGAATTTCCATTGATGAGTGCAAGGAAAGAACCGCTAGGATGCGTGCTAAGAAAGATTGCTTTATAAAATCGTGTTCTTCTAGTTTTCATGATAATAGGGATGAAGATCTAAAAGTGTTTGATGTGTGCCCTATTAAATCTTTGTTTTGCAATATGAATCTTGATAATGATGGGACTGGAGATGAGTCAACTTTAGTTAAAAGGCATCCCAACGATTCGGAGTTTGTAGATCTTGAAGCAAAAATTGGTAAAAGTGGGATTGAAGAGGTCAAAACTTTACATAGCAATGAACCCACTATTTTGGATTTCAAGAAATTTAACTATGATAATTGTTCTTTAATAGATTGTATTTCTTTGTTGCAATCCATGTTAAATTCTCCTCATGCTTACAGTCAAAATAAAGCCTTTACTAAGCATATCGTTGATGCTTTAATGCAACCTTATGAAGAAAAGCTTGAATTAGAAGTTTCTATCCCTAGAAAACTTTATGATGAGTGGGAACCTACTATTAAAATTAAAATTAAAGATCATGAATGCTATGCTTTGTGTGATTTGGGTGCTAGTGTTTCCACGATTCCAAAAACTTTATGTGATGTGTTAGGTTTCCATGAATTAGATGATTGCTCTTTAAACTTGCACCTTGCGGATTCTACCATTAAGAAATCTATGGGAAGGATTAATTATGTTCTTATTGTTGCAAATAGGAATTATGTGCCCATAGATTTTATTGTTCTTGATATAGATTGCAATCTTTCATGTCCTATTTTTCTTGGTAGACCTTTCCTTAAAACGATTGGTGCAATTATTGATATGAAAGAAGGAAATATTAGATTCCAATTTCCATTAAGGAAAGGCATGGAACACTTTCCTAGGAATAAAATCAAATTACCTTATGAATCTATTATGAGAGCCACCTATGAATTCAATACCAAAGATGGCAATACTTAGATCTATTCTCGCTTTTATGCCTAGCTAGGGGCGTTAAACGATAGCGCTTGTTGGGAGGCAACCCAATTTTATTTTTGTTCTTTGCTTTTTGTTCCTGTTTAGTAATAAATAGTTCATCTAGCTTCTGTTTAGAGTTTTATGTTTTAATTAGTGTTTGTGCCAAGTAAGACCTATAGGATCATCTTGGGTGATAGTTAATTTGATCTTGCTGAAAAATAGAAACTTTTACGCGCACGAGAATAATTTTAATAAATCACAGAAACGTGATTTTCAGTTGATTCTTTTTGAAGAAGATTAATAGATAAATTTCCTAGGACTTCCTATTTTGGTAAAATGTTTGGGGTTCCAGAAGTATTCGAAAGTTATAGATTACTACAGATTGTTCTGTTTTTGACAGATTCTGTTTTTCGTGTGTTGTTTTCTTATTTTGATGAATCTATGGCTAGTATCGGGGGTATGAACCATAGAGAAGTTGGAATACAGTAGGTTTAACACCAATATAAATAAATAATGAGTTCATTACAGTACCTTAAAGTGGTGGTTTGTTTTCTTGCACTAACGGAGCTCATGAGATTTTCTGTTGAGTTTTGTGTTGTGAAGTTTTCATGTTTTGGGTAAAGATTTGATGGATTATGGAATAAGGAGTGGCAAGAGCCTAAGCTTGGGGATTCCCAAGGCACTCCAAGGTAAAATTAAAGGACAACCAAAAGCCTAAGCTTGGGGATGCCCCGGAAGGCATCCCCTCTTTCGTCTTCGTCTATCGGTAACTTTACTTGAGGCTATATTTTTATTCACCACATGATATGTGTTTTGCTTGGAGCGTCTTGTATGATTTGAGTCTTTGATTTTTAGTTTACTACAGTCATCCTTGCAGTACAAACCTTTTGGGAGAGACACACATGAATCAAAATTTATTAGAATACTCTATGTGCTTCACTTATATCTTTTGAGCTAGACAGTTTTGCTCTAGTACTTCACTTATATCTTTTTAGAACACGGCAGTGGTTTTATTTTGTAGAAATTATTGATCTCTCATGCTTCACTTATATTATTTTGAGAGTCTAGAATAGCATGGTATTTGCTTTGGTTATAAATTTTGTCCTAATATGATGGGCATCCAAGATAGGTTAAATAAAAACTATCATACAAAGTTCATTGAATACTATGAGAAATTTGATATTTGATAATTGTTTTGAGATATAAAGGTGGTAATGTTAGAGCCATGCTAGTTGGGTAATTATGAAATTGAGAAATACATGTGTTAAAGTTGGCAAGTCCCGTAGCATGCACGTATGGTGAACGTTGTGTGACAAATTTGAAGCATGGGGTGTTCTTTGATTGCCTTCCTTATGAGTGGAGGTCAGGATCGCGCGATGGTTAACTCCTACCAACCCTTCCCCTAGGAGCATGTGTAGTAGTACTTTGCTTCAAGGGCTAATAAACTTTTGCAATAAATATATGAGTTCTTTATGACTAATGTGAGTCCATGGATTATACGCACTCTTACCCTTCCGCAATTTGCTAGCCTCTACGGTATCATGCATTGCCCTTTCTCACCTTGAGAATTGGTGCAAACTTCGCCGGTGCATCCAAACCCCGTGATAAGATACGCTCTATCACACATAAACCCCCCTTATATCTTCCTCAAAACAGCCACCATACCTACCTATTATGGCATTTCCATAGCCATTCCGAGATATATTGCCATGAAACTTTCCACCATTCCGTTTATTACGACACGCTCCATCATTGTCATATTGCTTTTGCATGATTATGTAGTTGACATCGTATTTGTGGCAAAGCCACCATTATAATTCTTTCATACATGTCGCTCTTGATTCATTGCATATCCCAATACACCAACGGAGGCATTCACATAGAGTCATATTTTGTTCTAGTATCGAGTTGTAATATTGAGTTGTAAATAAATAAAAGTGTGATGATTTTCATTATTAGAGCATTGTCCCATGTGAGGAAAGGATGATGGAGACTATGATTCCCCCACAAGTCGGGATGAGACTCTGGACTTTATGAAAAATAAAAGAGGCCAAAGAAGCCCAAATAAAAAAACAGGCCAAAGAAGCCCACAAAAAAAGAGAGAGAGAAAAAAATGAGAGAAAAAGAGAGAAGGGACAATGTTATTATCCTTTTTCCACACTTGTGATTCAAAGTAGCACCATGATCTTCATGATAGAGAGTCTCATATGTTGTCACTTTCATATACTAGTGGGAAGTTTTCATTATAGAACTTGGCTTGTATATTCCAATGATGGACTTCCTCAAAATGCCCTAGGTCTTCGTGAGCAAGCAAGTTGGATGCACACCCACTTAGTTTCTTTTTGATGAGCTTTCATACATTTATAGCTCTAGTGCATCCATTGCATGGCAATCCCTACTCCTCGTATTGACATCAATTGATGGGCATCTCCATAGCCCGTTGATTAGCCGCGTCAATATGAGACTTTCTCCTTTTTTGTTCTCTCACATAATCCCTATCATCATACTCTACTCCACCCATAGTGTTGTATCCATGGCTTACGCTCATGTATTGCGTGAGGGTTGAAAAGGCTGAAGCGCGTTAAAAAGTATGAACCAATTGCTTGGCTGAAACCGGGGTTGTGCATGATGGGAGCATTTTGTGTGACGAAAATGAAGCATGGCCAAACTATATGATTTTGTAGGGATAAGCTTTCTTTGGCTATTTTATTTTGATAAGACATGATTACTTTGTTAGTATGCTTGAAGTATTACTATTTTTATGTCAATATTAAACTTTTATCTTGAATCTTTTGGATCTGAACATTCATGCCACAATAAAGAAAATTACATTGAGAATTATGCTAGGTAGCATTCCACATCAAAAATTCTGTTTTTATCATTTACCTACTCGAGGACGAGTAGGAATTAAGCTTGGGGATGCTTGATACGTCTCCAACGTATCTATAATTTTTTATTGTTCCATGCTATTATATTACCTGTTTTGGATGTTTAATGGGCTTTAATATACACTTTTATATTATTTTGGGACTAACCTATTAACCGGAGGCCCAGCCCAAATTGCTGTTTTTTTGCATATTTCAGTGTTTCGTAGAAAAGGAATATCAAACGGAGACCAAACGGGATGAAACCTTCAGGAGAGTTATTTTTTGGAACAAACGCAATCCAGGAGACTTAGAGTGGACGTCAAGAAAGAAACAAGGCGGCCACGAGGCAGGAGGGCGTGGCCAGGGGGTAGGCGCCCCCACCCTTGTGGGCCCCTCGCGGCTCCCCTAACCGACTTCCTTCGCCTATATATACCCATATACCCTAAAAACATCCAGGAGCACCACGAAACCCTATTTCCACCGCCGCAATCTTCTGTACCCGTGAGATCCCATCTTGGGGCCTTTTCCGGCGCTCCACCGGAGGGGGAATCGATCACGAAGGGCTTCTACATCAACGCCATAACCTCTCCGATGAAGTGTGAGTAGTTTACCATAGACCTTCGGGTCCATAGTTATTAGCTAGATGGCTTCTTCTCTCTCTTTGGATCTCAATACAAAGTTCTCCTCGATCTTCTTGGAGATCTATTCGATGTAATTCTTTTTGCGGTGTGTTTGTTGAGATCCAATGAATTGTGGGTTTATGATCAAGATTATCTATGAACAATATTTGAATCTCCTCTGAATTCTTTTATTTATGATTGGTTATCTTTGCAAGTCTCTTCGAATTATCAGTTTGGTTTGGCCTACTAGATTGATCTTTCTTGCAATGGGAGAAGTGCTTAGCTTTGGGTTCAATCTTGTGGCGTCCTTTCCCAGTTACAGCAGGGGCAGCAAGGCGCGTATTGTATTGTTGCCATCGAGGATAAAAAGATGGGGTTTATATCATATTGCTTGAGTTTATCCCTCTACATCATGTCATCTTGCTTAATGTGTTACTCTGTTCTTATGAACTTAATACTCTAGATGCATGCTGGATAGCGGTCGATGTGTGGAGTAATAGTAGTAGATGCAGAATCGTTTTGATCTACTTGTCGCGGACGTGATGCCTATATACAAGATCATGCCTAGATATTCTCATAACTATGCACTTTTCTATCAATTGCTCGGTAGTAATTTGTTCACCCACAGTAATACTTATGCTATCTTGAGAGAAGCCACTAGTGAAACCTATGGCCCCCGGGTCTATTGTCCAGCATATAAGTTTCCGATCTATTTTATTTTGCAATCTTTACTTTCCAATCTATATCATAAAAATAGCAAAAATATTTATCTTATTATTATCTCTATCAGATCTCACTTTTGCAAGTGGTTGTGAAGGGATTGACAACCTCTTTATCGCGTTGGTTGCAAGGTTCTTATTTGTTTGTGTAGGTACGAGGGATTTGCGTGTAGCCTCCTAGTAGATTGATACCTTGGTTCTCAAAAACTAAGGGAAAACCAATGCATGCTCAAGAGGTAGCAAGGCGCGGTAGGAGGAGGGGAAAAGGGTGGTGGCTCTAGGGTTTGTGGAGGCTCGTCCGAGCCACCCTGGGCAAGACGACGCGGATGGTGATATGTAGATACATGCATATAAGTGTTCTTCCAAATGCAGATAATGCAATCAACGAGTTCAACTGAAGAAGTATGTACGCATGCTTGGATATATTACCAAGCAGATGTCCAAGGGGTGTGCTTTGGGTTCTCTAATATTGTTGATGATAAATTAGCCTTTTCAAGATGATCAACATTTTACCCGTTTATCCAAATGTTTTATGGTCATTTAATGCTTTCATATATATATGATATTTACCTACCATAAATCACTGGTATGGTTGAAATGTCCAAATATCTTAATTCACATGTTAAAAATATTGGACTATATGAGAGTTTGACTCTCGAGACATGCTTTGAATAGAGTACTAAATTTTGTTTCAAGAAAGATGACTGAAAGTTGTTGTGAGTTTACCTTAATGAAGGAAATGGCCATACATCACTGAATAAGTTGTCGATCTGGCATGGTTGAACTGTCCAAATCTCTGATTTCACATGTTAAAATTGTTGAACAAAATGAGGGTTTGTCTTTTGAGACATGCTTTGTTCCAAGTCTTAATTTTTTATTTTAAAAAACATGACTAACAGTTGTTGTGAGTTTGCCTTAATTAATGAAGGAAGGAGTCACACACTGTTAAATAAGTTGTCGAACTTGACTATTATTTATTACTGCAATTGTTCGTGTTATTCAACTAATATGTACCTTAGATAGGTACATCCTTTAACAGATATGTACCTTCGATATTTGCATCCTTCTATCGCACTTTTAGGAAGAAGTTTTTCTTAGATGTTGCCTTCTCAATTTATGCACAGTGGCACTACCTCATGGTGAAGTGGTGACTACAACAACCTATACATTCTCATTCTTTCAACAACATTCTATCCCAAACTTGGAATTTACTTCGTTGTTCTTTTGATTTTTTTCATCATGATTTAATTTATTCATTTGCTTTGCTTCTTTGGCATGTTATATTTTATAATATATTTCTTGAAGTGTCTAGAATGACATATAGAGAAGTATGCAAAAATTGCAGTGACATTTTTTAAAAGTCAAAAGTTTCATTGTCATACCTCGAATTGACAGGAATTACAATATGTAGCATCTATCAAATTCACCCTAACAACTATGTCCCTCTTTCTTATGGCTGGGTTTACATCTGCATTTCTTTGTTTACATCATTTTATAGTTTGCTACAACTATTAGAAAGAGAGGATTGTGGTGCATTGTGGCTGAAAGCACCGCTCGGGCCCAGCTCTAAGTGTGTGACCCATTTGCGGAAGGCTGTTGAGCTCAACCGCAATTATGTGTGGCGTGTGTATAGTCTTGTATGTTTGATGTGTCTGTGTTCTACATTGTGTGCTACTAGGCATAGTCAATTGCCTCTATAAGTTACGTAAAATTGTATGTAGGTGTAGCGCGCGTGTGCCTCTCTTTTTTAGAGAAAAGGCATGAGCCCGAATTTATAAATAAAGCCACCAGGCAATGTTCCAAACCAACCAACCGAAACATCAAACACGACCACGTCCCAAAACAAGGACACAACCAGAGTTTAGAGTAAGAGATACAGGGCACCCAGGCACCATCACGGCACGCAGGCCGGAGAAAGATAAGACGACCTAGCCAACAACTAATCAAAAGGGACGCGAATGCGACTACACATCATGCTCCTGCCTGGATAAAGAAGACGCTGAGGCCCGAATAGCAGAAGGTCGAGAGCATCCTGGTCCTCTGGCTTAGTCAATGGTCTCCACTGCTGCAGGAACATACAAGATTTAAATAAGAAATCAGCAGGTTTAGCAGGAAAAACATGCTCGATAGTAAACTTGTTTCTGGTAGTCCACAAGGTCCAACGGATCGCCCCAACTCCTACCCAGAAAACTCTCTTTGTGACACCCACCAAAGAATTAGCAAGGGCCCCAAGCTCAGAGAAAGAAGATGGGTCCCAAGTCACCTGGAGCCATGACCTGACACAGCTCCAAACCAGCTTGCCAAAACATAAGGAAAAAACATGATTTGTGTCCTCCAGGGCGCCATAGAGAGCGCAGAACTCTGATCCTGGGCCTTTCCTCTTACGAATTTGGTCTGCCGTTGGAAGACGGCCTTTGAAATCTTGCCACTTCACTTTAGGGGGAATACGAGCCCTCCAAACTGGGGTAAATCTGTTAGTGGGGGAGCCACCAATAAGCTTGGAATATAAAGACTTGACCGAAAAGCGACCAGAAGAAGTATGAGGCCAGACCACCGTGTCCGCAGTCTCCAAGAGCATGGGGAAGGAGGCAGTAAGTCATTGCCAATCTTCTAACTCTATAGGAGATAGAGAGTGCTGGAAGGCTAATTCCCAGTTATTAGCCGAGAGCTCCACGATGGAGATATTCGGGTTAGGGAAATAGGAAAAAAGTGTAGGGAAGATCATAGAGAGAGGTGAGTCTCCACACCACGAGTCGAGCCAAGAGCGAACGGAAGTCCCGTTCCCTACTATAAACTTAACGTGGGTCTGAAAAAAAGGTCGGACCTTGATAAGATCTTTCCAAAACTGCGAGCCTCACGAGGAGAGGAGAACATGGGGATGAAGAAAGGGAAGTACTTCGCTTTAAGTATAGAGAACCACAAAGAGTCAGCTCCCGTGGTCATAATTTTCCACCACCATTTAATCAAGAGGCATTTATTCATAATAGCAGTATTGATGATGCCCAAACCTCCGAGGTTTTTGGGTCTACACATTAGTTTCCACCTGACTAGTCTGGTCTATTATCTGCCGCATTCCAAAAGAAAGCACCCCGATGCTTATCGAAACCAGCATGCATACCAACAGGGAGTAAGTAGAAACCCATGAGGAACATTGGCAAGGAAGAGAAGCAAGCATTAATCAGTGACACTTTTCCAGCACTCGTATTATATCTGCCTCTCCAAGGGAGCACCCTATTACCAACCTTAGCAACAGCAGGGGCAAACTCTTTGGCATATAACACGTCTGGGGAGATCGGAAGGCCCAAATATTTGAAGGGAAAGGATCCAATGTTACAATTGAGAAGGTGGGCCACCCTTAAGGCCTCCGTGTTGTCAACACCAGTGACCATGACCTCACTCTTGGAGAAGTTAATTTTGAGGGCCGACAAGGCTTCAAAACAAAGTAGGATGAACTTAAGGTGAGCGATGCATGAGTCATTTAATTCCACCATAATGATAGTATCATCTGCATATTGAAGGTGTGTGACTCCTTTCGGAATGAGGTGGGAAATGACAGGAGAGATGTGGCCGTGAAAATAAGCTCTGGAGAGAATACGAGACAACGCATCCGCAACAAAATTAAACAAGACAGGGGATGCAAGGTCACCTTGTCATAGGCTCCTTCCATTGGTGAAGAAGTTACTGACCTGACCATTAACAGAAACAACAATGTGCCACCCCCCCGAGACCAACTGCATGATCCTATGAACATAAGCCCCATCAAAACCTTTGGCCAGAAGGACCTTCCTCGGGAAAGGTCAGCTGACTGAGTCATACACTTTTTCAAAGTCTAGTTTTAGAATCACCACCTTAGATTTAGGACTTTGAGGTCATGAACGATCTCGTGCAAGCATAGAATTCCATCTAGGATGAAACGAACTTTGATAAACGCCAACTGGAAAGGGCTAATAGTTCTGTGGGCTATGGGAGATAAACGGGTGGCAAAGCCCTTCATCGGGAACTTAGCAAAATTGTTAATGAGAGCAATCAGCCTGAACTGGGAAAGCAACTCAGCTCCTTTTACTTTAGGAATAAGGGTGATGACAGCGTAATTGAGGCAAGAGATATCAACTGTCCCCATCCAGAAGCCTTGAATAATCTTACACCCTAGTAGGCGTAGTTGGGGCCAAAACTTCTTGAAGAAGGGGATGGAATAACCATCAGGGCCTGAGGCCGTGTTGGGGTTAGGTGAGTTAATGACATCCCAAATCTCAGCATCAGACAAAGGTAGCATTAAGTCACAGCGATTGAAATCATATAAGGGGAATCACATAGGGAGGGGGAGATGGTAAGCCCCGGCTCCTGCTTAGCACCCAGGAGGGAAGAGAAGAAATCCACTACATGGGATAAGGTAAGAGATTGGTCTGACTCCATTTATGAGAAGGCTGTCAATAGAACATCTTCTTCTTCTACCATTGGCGGCGGGAAAGAAGTAAGCAATTGGGGAGTCACCTTTAAGAGTCCAGTTCATGGTACCACGCCAACGCCAATAAATCTCTGCCTGCTGATGCAATTGCATCAGGGCAGCTTCAAGGTTGTAATGGACTAACCACTCAACCTCCGAGAGGCCAGTCCCGTCAGCCACGAGGTCTAGACCAGCAATCTAGGCCTCTAAGGATGTTTTCTCTCGGCGGGCCTCCGTGGCTCTGTTACGAGACCAACTCCAGAGAAACTTGTGGATCTCGTAGGAGCACTTGTGGCAGTCATCCATGGTACCAAAGGATCAGTGAAAAGATGAGAGCACCCCTGATATCTTGATAGCTAGCATGTCTGTGAAATCATCAACTAAATGCCAAGAAGCATCTATTGAAAGCGAGAAGACACCACAGAATGATCAAGGCCAGCATCTAGAATCAGGGGGGCATTTTCTAAACCAACAATCGCTTTAGCTTTCAAGGAGGCACGGGGGAATAAGGAGTACCAGTTCGAGCAAATGAAGACCCGATCCAGCACTAACCAGACCGGACTGGTCTGATGATTAGTCCAGGTAAAACGCGCTCCCACCCGAGAGAGCTCATGCAAAGCACAGTCACGGATGAAACCATTAAACGCATTAGCAAGGGGCCAAGATAAATTATAGTTGTTCTTATCAGAGGGAGTGCTGAAAAGGTTGAAGTCCCCTCCCACCACAATAGGCAACGTACATGCCTCAGTTTTAGTAGAAATTTCGTCAAGAAAGATAGAGGTTAAGGAATGATCCGCTGGGCCATAAACTACCATGATTTCCCATAAGGTGTTAAGCCATCGATGGTGGACAACAGTATGCCCAAAAAATGCCATGATCAAAAACAAAAAAATCAACATGTCCCGTTTAGTGCCAATAAGAATGCCCCCGGAGTGACCCGAAGACAGCAAACAGTTCCAATCAAATCTATCCATACCCGCAACCGCGGAAAGTTCATTGGGAGAGAAGGATCCTTTGAGGTTTCAACCAGCCCTAAAATATCAATGTTCTCTCCTCGTATCACATCCCTAATCTAGTCTTGGCACCCCCTAGCTCTGAAACCTCTAATATTCCAGAAAAGAACTTTCATTTGAAAGAGAGATGTTTAATGCGAAGGCTACACCTGCATCGGGCGACACAGGATTTAGACCATTTTGAAGGGCCCCGTTTGGATGGAGGGGGCGAGACTGGCCACAACCAGCATCATTAACCACCTTCCCAGCCAGCTCATCAGCGGCCACCTTAGCTGCAGCAGCCTCTTTAGCCTTGACAATGGCCGCTTGGGCCATCTCATTGGCCCGAATGATGGCCAGAATAGACGAAGGAGACCCAAAACCAGGCTCAAGGGAGACACCCACGTCAGATAAAATATGTAAAAGATGCTTATCAGAGAGGGAAGGCAAAACTAGCCGGGCTAGGGAGGAGGGAGGAGGAAAACTGGACATCATACCTAAGGGAGCGAGGTCCATGCCGCCGCCCGGCGCTCTGCCCGCGAAGCCACCGGCTCCCCAGGGTCCTAAACCCGACGGCCTTTACGAGCCGTGGAAGCAGGCGAACGAAACAGGGGGGAGCGAGCCGCAGGAGACGCTGACATAGGCCTGGAGCTAGAAGCCGAGCCCATGTCCTTGTCCAGATGCCGGCACAGGCCCGTCATGGATTGCTTGGATCCTGACGAAGCCCTCCTCTTGGCCGAGAACTTCCTGACAGTAGATTTCTTCATCTTGGTAGTGGGTACCTCAGTAGGATGGGGAGGAGATAAAGGTAGATCTTCAATCCCAGAGAAGGTAGGTGAGAGGGGGCGAGCAGGCAAGTTGGAGCAGACCCCAGAGATGGGGGTGCCCGTGGCTGCAGTTTTCCCCTGGCCATCACCACCAAGCCTACCGCTCCCTGTGAAAGCACATCCGCCGCCTCCTTCTGAGTAGGGCCCGCTGGCGCATTCGACTTGAACAACTCACGGACCTCTGGTTCCATACCATCCCATTCGAATTGAGTTAAATGAGCATCAGTAGCACCACTGGGATTCTGACCACCCGCAGAGCTATCATCACATTTATCTGATCTAGCAGAACTAGGGGGAGGAGGAGGAGGAGGAGGAGCCTGGAACGCCTCAGCTCCTTCCACCCGCACCCGCAGATGAACGCCATCAGAGGAAGGCAACACATCAACCACTCCACGTAGGCACAACGGATCAATACACCAGACCTTAATGCGAACAGAGCCAAGTTTCTCCAGAGACTTAGGATCCACCTCAATCTGCTTGCCAAGAAGAACACAGAAAGCCATCAAGAACGAAACCAAGCGAAGATCAGCAGGCACATCATCAAACAAAACCCAGACCTGAGAAAGCAGCCCACCGCTTTGACACCACAAGCCGCAGCCTTGACAGACACCACCAGTTGATTGTAAGGAAGGGTAAAGCTAGTGCATGAAGAAATCATCCTTAAGCAATCTTTGGAGGGGAATACCACCACAAATTCAGACTCAGACAATTGATTCACTTTCCAATCCCAACCACCCTCGTCCCAGATCCAAAGCCCTTCTAGTAAGGTCTGAGGGGAGATCTTTTGGCCCTGAATGGTGACAATGGCCTCATTGGAGAGGGATGGGGCCACATCAACCAGGGGCACCTCACTGTCAAGGGCAAAGAAGGAGCATCTAGGGAGCCCAGTCCCGTAATGCACAAAAGCATGGGGCTTGATCCGATTTTGGCAATCAACAGTAAGACGACCTTCAAATCTACTTATAAGACAGAAGGGGGGATTGAAGCATTTTGATTGGAAATGGGCTAGTTGGTGGCAAGCAAAGCATGTGGGGGAGGAGGAGGAGTTAGGTGCAGGGGCACCATGGCGAGGTGGAGGAGGTGGAGGGGGAAGGAGAATGCCATCCCCGAGCCCCAAAGATGAGGAGCCAAGATCAGATGCAGGAAAGCGGCGCGCCTTGAACTGCTGGGGAGGGAGGGAAAAGAAGTTATGTGTAGGAGGACGGGAACCAAAACCATCACCAGATGAGCGGGGAGGCTGCTGAGGCAGAGCCGCCAAGCCTCGAGGGGGAGTCGGGCGCGACCCCAACAAAGACGAGCCAACAGTACCACCAGACGCCACCACCTCCGAGGGGTCCACCACCAGCGACACCCCACCGCCAGATCCGAACACAGGAAGGCCAGATCCGGCTAGCAACCGCTCCCGCTTGTTGCATTGGAGCCATTCCGGTCCTGCTGCCCAAGCCTCATGGTCACGAGCCACCTGCTCGTGAGCCGCTTGGTCGGCCTCCAACTTGGAGCAGAGGGAAGCCACGTATTCCATATTGACACCCGCGGCCCTTGAATCCTCACGCTGGCGCTTGCTGCCCGACAACGCATCGCTCGAGGAGCCCGTGGACTTGTCCATGGCGAGGGCCTCCGCGAACAAGAGGAGTGGAGGGGGAGAGGTAGATCTGAGGAAGCGACGAATGGGGGCGCAGTGCTTGCAAAGGTCAACAGCAGAGGACAGAAACCCTAGAAATGTGGGGAGGGAGCGAGCAGAGCCCAACGGGGCCGAGCAAGCCAAATGGGCCGGAGGAAGGGGATAATTAACCGCAACCAATGGCCCAAGGCCCACAGAAGGGAGTATGAAATCAGACACCGATGCACGGGAGGGGGCCACGGGCCGCCCACCTAGGACCGGCCCAAGGATCACAAGGCCAACGGTCCTCGGGGCCCACTAGCCTCTAAGGACAGAGCCAGATCTAGGGTATGCCCCGCCGCCGCACCCCAGCCCCCGTCGGACGGGACATCGATGACGACGGCGCCCAGGCCAGGGAGGATGAAGAAGGCGAGGCCCCCTGCAAACCAGGTGAGATCAAGGTAGAGACGTCCGCTCCACCCGCACACGGCAATGCGCCAAGGATCCCCTTCACCGGAGATGGGAGGGAGAACTTACTGAAGGATATATGCCCTAGAGGAAATAATAAACTTGTTATTTTATATTTCCTTATTCATGATAAAGGTTTATAATTCATGCTAGAATTGTATTGATCGGAAACTTAAATGCATGTGTGAATACATAAACAAATACCGTGTCCCTAGTAAGCCTCTACTAGACTAACTCGTTGATCAAAGATGGTTAAGGTTTCCTAACCATGGACATGTGTTGTCATTTGATAACAAGATCACATAATTAGGAGAATGATGTGATGGACAAGACCCATCCGTTAGCTTAGCATAATGATCGTTCAGTTTTATTGCTATTGCTTTCTTCATGTCAAATACATATTCCTTCGACTATGAGACTACGCAACTCCAGGATACCGGAGGAATACCTTGTGTTCTATCAAATGTCACAACGTAACTGGGTGATCATAAAGATGCTCCATAGGTATCTCTGAAGGTGTTCGTTGAGTTGGCATAGATCAAGATTAGGATTTGTCACTCTGAGTATCGGAGAGGTATCTCTGGGCCCTCTTGGTAATAAACATCATAAGCTTACAAGAAAACGGCTAAGGAGTTAGTCACGAGGTGATGTATTACGTAACGAGTAAAGAGGCTTGTCGGTAATGAGATTGAACTAGGTATGAAGATACCGACGATCGAATCTCGGGCAAGTAACATACCGATGGACAAAGGGAATTACGTATGTTGTCATAATGGTTTGACCGATAAATATCTTCGTAGAATATCTAGGAGCCAATATGGGCATCCAGGTTCCGCTATTGGTTATTGACCGTAGAGGTGTCTCGGTCATGTCTACATAGTTCTCGAACCCGTAGGGTCCACACGCTTAATGTTCGTTGACGATATAGTATTATATGATTTATGGGATTTGGTGAACAAATGTTGTTAGGAGTCCCGGATGAGATCATGGACATGACAAGGAGTATCGAAATGGTCGAGAGGTAAATATTGATATATATGACGATAGTATTCGGACATCGGAAGTGTTTCGCAGTGTACTGGGTACTTATCGGGTCACGGGAAAGGAGTTTCGGGCAACCCCGGCAAATATATGGGCCTTATGGGCCAATAGAGGAAACGCACCAACCACAAGGGGCTGGTGCACCCCCCATACCAGGCCGGCCTAGGAGGAGAAGGAAAGAGTGGAAGGGAAAGGAAAGTATGGAGTAGGACTCCCCCTTCGTTCCCTCTCCCCCCCCCTCTTTCCCTCCCCCTCGGTTATATATAGCAGGGGAGCGCGGCTTGGGAGGGACTCCAAGTAGGATTCCTCCTACTTGGGCGCCTCCTATGGCTGCTCCTCCCTCCCTCCCACCTATATATATGTGGGAGGAGGGCGCCTAGCACACCCCAGATCAATTGTTAGCCATGTGCGGCGCCCCCCCTCCACCGTTTACACCCCCGGTCATATTTTCGTAGTGCTTAGGCGAAGCCCTGCGGATATCACTTCACCATCACCATCACCACACCGTCATGTTGAAGGAACTCATCTACTACCTCTATGACTTTCTGGATCAAGAAGGTGAGGGACGTCACTGAGCTGAACGTGTGCAGAACGCGGAGGTGTCGTGCATTCGGTACTTGATCAGTTGAAGCGCGAAGAAGTTCGACTACATCAACCGCTTTGTGAAACGCTCCCGCTTACGGTCTACGAGGGTACGTAGACACACTCTCCCCCTCGTTGCTATGCATCTCCATGGATAGATCATTGCGTGTGCATAGGAAGTTTTTGTTTTCCATGCAATGTTTCTCAATAGTAGCATTATGAGCCAGGTCTATGCGTAGATGATATGCACGAGTAGAACACAAAGAGTTGTGGGAGGTGATAGTCATACTGCTTACCACCAATGTCTTATTGTGATTCGGCGGTATTGTGGGATGAAGCGGCCCAAACCAACCTTACATGTACACGCACATGAGATCGGTTCCACCGACTGACATGCAACTAGTTTTGCATAAAGGTGGCTGGCAGGTGTTTGTTTCCCCTACTTTAGTTGAATCGAATTTGACTGCAGCCAGTCCTTGAAGAAGGCTTAAACAGCAAACTTGACGAATCACCATTGTAGTTTTTGCAGTAGGTAAGAACGGTTCTTACTAGAAGCCCGTAGCAGCCACGTAAAACTTGCAACAACAAAGTAGAGGACGTCTAACTTGTTTTTGTAGGGCATGTTGTGATGTGATATGGTCAAGACATGATGTGATAAACATTATTGTATGAGATGATCATGTTTTGTAAGTTATCGGCAACCAGCAGGAGCCTTATAGTTGTCTCTTTATTGTATGAAATGCAAACGCCTTGTAATTACTTTAATTTATCACTATGCGTTAGCGACAGTTGTAGAAGCAATAGTTGGCGAGACGACCATGACGCAACGATGGAGATCAAGGTGTCAAGTCGGTGATGATGGAGATCATGACGATGCTTTGGATATGGAGATCAAAAGCACGAGATGATGATGGACATATCATGTCACATATTTTGATTGCATGTGATGTTTATCTTTTATGCATCTTATTTTGTTTAGTACGGTGGTAGCATTATAAGATGATCCCTTCACTAAATTTCAAGGGAAAAGTGTTCTCCCTGAGTATGTACCGTTGCTACAGTTCGTCGTTTCGAGACACCACGTGATGATCGGGTGTGATAGACTCTACGTTCACATACAATGGGTGTAAGACAGTTTTGCACATGCAGAATACTTGGGTTAAACTTGACGAGCCTAGCATGTACATACACGGTCTCGAAACACTGGAGATCGAAAGGTCGAACGTGAATCATATAGTAGATATGATCAACATAGAGATGTTCACCATTGATGACTACCCCATCTCACATGATGATCAGACATGGGTTAGTTGATTTGGATCACGTATCACTTAGATGACTTGTGGGATGTCTATTTAAGTGGGAGTTCTTAAGTAATTTGATTAATTGAACTTAATTTATCATGAACTTAGTCTTAGTTTTGCATCTCTGTGTTGTAGATCAATGGCCCGAGCTACCATTCCCCTGAATTTTTATGCGTTCCTAGAGAAAGCTAAGTTGAAAGATGATGGTAGACAATACACGGATTGGGTCCATAACTTGAGGATTATCCTCATTGCTGCACTGAAGAATTGTGTCCTTGATGCACCGCTGGGTGAAAGGCCTGCTGCAGGAGCAGAAGCTGATGTTTTGAACGTCTGGCAAGCTCGATCTGATGACTACTCTATAGTTCAGTGCACCATGCTTTACGGCTTAGAACCGGGACTTCAAAGATGTTTTGAATGTCATGGAGCATATGAGATGTTCCAAGAGTTGAAGTTATTATTTCAAGCAAGTGCCCGGGTTGAGAGATATGAAGTCTCCAACAAGTTCTATAGCTACAAGATGGAGGAGAGAAGTTCTGTCAGTGAACACATACTCAAAATGTCTGGGTATTATATAATCACTTGACTCAGTTGGGAGTTGATCTTCCAATTGATTGTGTCATTCACAGAGTTCTTCAAATTAGTGCCACCAAGCTATAAAGGCTTCGTGATGAACTATAATATGCAAGGGATAAACAAAACAATTCCCGAGCTCTTCGGAATGCTTAAAGCCGCGCAGGTAGAAATCAAGAAGGAGCATCAAGTGTTGATGGTTAACAAGACCACTAGTTTCAAGAAAAAGGGCAAGGGAAAGAAAGGGAACTTCAAGAAGAATGGCAAGCAAGTTGCCACTCCCGTGAAGAAGCCCTAAGCTGGACCTAAGCCTGAAACTGAGTGCTTCTACTACAAAGGGAATGGTCACTGGAAGCGGAACTACCCCAAATACTTGGCGGATAAGAAGGATGGCAAAGTGAACAAAGGTATATTTGATATACACGTTATAGATTTGTACTTTACTTGTGTTCGTAGTAACCCCTGGGTATTTGATACCTGTTCAGTTGCTAAGGTTTTTAACTCGAAACAGGAGTTGCAGAATAACCAAAGACTAGTTAAGGGCGAGGTGACGATGTGTGTTGGAAGTGATTCCAAGGTTGATACGATCACCATCGCACACTCCCTCTACCTTCCATATTAGTGTTGAACCTAAATAAATATTATTTGGTGTTTGCGTTGAGCATGAATATGATTAGATCATGTTTATTGCAATACGATTATTCATTGAAGTCAGAGAATAATTGTTGTTCTGTTTAAATGAATAAAACCTTCTATGGTCATACACCTAATGTGAATGGTTTATTGGAATCGATTGTAGTGATACACATATTCATAATATTGGCACCAAAAGATGCAAAGTTAATAATGATAGTGCAAGATACTTGTGGCACTGTCGTTTAGGTCATATTGGTGTAAAGTGGATGAAGAAACTCCATGTAGATGGACTTTTGGAATCACTTGATTATGAATCATTTGATGCTTGCAAACCATGCCTCATGGGAAAGCTGACTAAAACTCCGTTCTCCGAAACAATGGAGCGAGCTAATGACTTATTTGAAATAATACATACCGATGTATGCGGTCCGGTGAGTGTTGAAGCACGCGGCTGGTATCATTATTTTCTGACCTTCACAGATGATTTGAGTAGGTATGGGTATATCTACTTAATGAAACACAAGTCTGAAACATTTGAAAAGTTCAAAGCATTTCAGAGTGAAGTGGAGAATCATCATAACAAGAAAATAAAGTTTCTATGATCTGATCGTGGAGGCGAATATTTGAGTTACGAGTTTGGCCTTCATTTAGAACAATGTGGAATTGTTTCACAACTCACGCCACCTGGAACACCACAGTGTAACGGTGTGTCCTAACATCGTAACCGTACTTTATTAGATATGGTGCATTCTATGATGTCTTACCACTATCGTTTTGGGGTTATGCATTAGAGACAGCCACATTCACGTTAAATAGGGCACCGTCTAAATCCGTTGAGACGACACCGTATGAACTGTGGTTTGGCAAGAAACCTAAGCTGTTGTTTCTTAAAGTTTGGGGTTGTGACACTTATGTCAAAAGGCTTCAGCCTGATAAGCTCGAATCCAAATCGGAGAAGTGTGTCTTCATAGGATACCCTAAGGAAACAATTGAGTAGACCTTCTACCACAGATCCGAAGGCAAGATCTTTGTTGCCAAGAATGGAACCTTTCTAGAGAAGGAGTTTCTCTCAAAAGAAGCGAGTGGGAGGAAAGTAGAACTTGATGAGGTGACTGTACCTTCTTTCAATTTGGAATATAGCACATCAGAGAAAACCGTTCCCGTGATGCCTACACCGACTAGAGAGGAAGTTAATGATGATGATCATGAAACTTCAGATCAAGTAACTTCCGGACCTCGTAGGTCGAACAGAGCATGTTCCACACCAGAGTGGTACGGTAATCCAGTCCTGGAAGTCATGTTACTAGACCATGGCAAACCTACGAATTATGAAGAAGCTATGATGAGCCTAGGTTCCGAAAAATTATTGAGGCCATGAAATCTGAGATAGGATCCATGTATGAGAACAAAGTGTGGACTTTGGTGGACTTGCCCAATGATCGGCAAGCCATAGAGATTAAATGGATCTTCAAGAAGAAGACTGACGATGATGGTAATGTTACTGTCTACAAACCTCGACTTGTCGCAAAAGGTTTTCAACAAGTTTAAGGGGCTTTCTATGATGAGACTGTTGGGGAACGCAGTAATTTCGAAAAAAAAATCTACGATCACACAAGATCTATCTAGGAGATGCATAGCAACGAGAGGGGAGAGTGTGTCCACGTACCCTCGTAGACCGAAAGCGGAAGCGTTTCAATAACGCGGTTGATGTAGTCGAACTTCTTCGCGATCCAACCGATCCAACTACCGAACGTATGACACCTCTGCGTTCAGCACACGTTCAGCTTGATGGCGTCCCTCGTGCTCTTGATCCAGTTGAGGACGAGGGTGAGTTCCATCAGCACGACGGCGTGGGCGACAGTGATGATGATGTTACTGGTGCAGGGCTTCGACTAAGCTCTACAATGGTATGATCGAGGTGTGTAACTATTGAGAGGGGCACCACACACGGTTAGGAGAAACTTGTGTGTTCTAGGGTGCCCCCTTCCCTCGTGTATAAAGGAGAAAGGGGAGTCCGGCCGGCCTCTAGGGGCGCGCCCCAAGATGAGGAGTCCTACTAGGACTTCCTAGTCCTAGTAGGATTCCACTTCCAGGGAGAGAGGGGGAAGGAAGGAGAGGGAGAGGGAGTAGGAAAGAGGGGGCAACGCCCTCTTCCCTTGTCCTATTCGGACTCAAGGGGGGCGTGTGGCCAGCCCTCCAGCGACCCTCCTCTCTCTCCACTAAAGCCCATGGTGGCCCATTAGTTCCCCCGGGGGGTTCTGGTAACCCCTCGGCACTCCAGTTTTACCTGAAACTTCTTGGAACTCTTCTAGTGTCCGAATAACATGGTCCAATATATCAATCTTTATGTCTCGACCATTTAGAGAGTCCTCGTCATGTCCATGATCTCATTCAGGACTCTGAACAAACTTCGGTCATCAAAAACACATAACTCATAATACATATCATCATCGAACGTTAAGCGTGCGGACCCTACAAGTTCGAGGACTATGTAGACATGACCGAGACTCATCTCCGATCAATAACCAATAGAGGAACCTGGATGCTCATATTGGCTCCCACATATTCTACGAAGATCTTTATCAGTCAAACCGCATCACAAGATACGTTGTTCCCTTTGTCATCGGTATGTTACATGCCCGAGATTCGATCATCGGTATCATCATACCTAGTTCAATCTCGTTACCGGCAAGTCTCTTTACTCGTTCTGTAATGCTTCATCCCGCAACTAACTCATTAGTCACAACGCTAGCAAGGCTTATTGTCGGTGTCAAAACCGGCGGATCTCGGGTAGGGGGTCCCGAACTGTGCGTCTAGGCGGATGGTAACAGGAGACAAGGGACACGATGTTTTTACCCAGGTTCGGGCCCTCTCGATGGAGGTAAAACCATACTCCTCCTTGATTGATATTGATGATATGGGTAGTACAAGAGTGGATCTACCACGAGATCAAGGAGGCTAAACCCTAGAAGCTAGCCTATGGTATGATTGTTGTAATGGTTGTTGTCCTACGGACTAAAACCCTCCGGTTTATATAGACACCGGGGATGGCTAGGGTTACACAGAGTCGGTTACAATGGTAGGAGATCTACATATCCGTATCGCCAAGCTTGCCTTCCACGCCAAGGAAAGTCCCATCCGGACACGGGACAAAGTCTTCAATCTTGTATCTTCATAGTCTTGGAGTCCGGCTGACGATGATAGTCCGGCTATCCGGACACCCCCTAGTCCGGGACTCCCTCAGTAGCCCCCGAACCAGGCTTCAATGACGATAAGTCCAGCGCGTTTATAGTATTCGGCGTTGCAAGGCGGGTTCTCCCTTAAGTTCCATGTACTTCCCGAACAGTGTCCGGCTTCCTTATCAATGTTGCGCTTCTTGGCTTCCACGCCCAATAATGGCCATCTTCCACGCGTCGCACGAATGCGAAAAGCCAGGGTATCTTTTATGTTTTACCCCCTAGCCGCGCAAATAATCTGCCTATAAGAGAGGCAAGAATCCAGATCCAAATCACACCATCTTCCTTCCGCGAGTACTCATCGGAGCGCTTCCGACCAAAAATCCATTCCATCATGGACCGTCGATGCGGCTCCTCCTCCCGCACTCCCAGCCCTCTGCCAGGAGACTGGCAGAGATGTTCTGTGCTGCACAACGAGCTGGTGACGCTCCAAGCGGAGGGATATCTCCCTCCGGCCTTCATGGTCCCGGTTCGAGCCGGGCTGGCCACCTACCAGGGTGGGAAGCAAGCGGAGGCTACCCCAAATCCCAACAAAGGGGAGCGGGTATGCTTCTTCCCCTATCTGATAAGGGGGCTCAGATTTCCTATACATCCGTTCCTCCGCGGGCTCCTGGAGTTCTACAGACTCCAGCTTCATCACCTCACGCCTGCCTCTATCCTGCATATCGCGGGTTACGTAGCTCTTTGCGAGCTATTTCTGGGCGTCGAGCCCCATTTTGCGCTGTGGAAGAGGTTGTTCTGCCTTGTACCCCGCTCTCATGAGGGGTCCATATATCAAGTGGGCGGTGCCGAAATATGGCGCATCGCCGGGACCGGATATCCATCCCGAACCCCTAAGAAGGCGTCCGAAGACTGGCCTTCAGAATGGTTTTACGTAGAAGACGCTCCGCTGCCGGACCCTGTTCGGGTCGGCCTCCCGGAGTTTAGTAATGCTCCTTTGAAGAAACGCCTTAGCTGGCACCCACGGAGCCCCCAGCTGGAGGAAGACAAGAGCGTCCATTATTTGATGGGCCGGATAAGGTTACTGGCCCATTCCGGGTTGACCATGATTGGAATCATGGAAACGTGCATTATGCGGGGGGTGCAGCCACTGCAATACAGGGGCCACCCTATGTGGGATTTCAACGGGGAGGACGATGCCACCTGTCATGGCCGCAAAGGGCCGGGATCGGCCCAAGACCTGGCGAAGATCTTGTCCGGCCTGTACAAGGGGGAGAAGGAGGATTTCCTCCAGACGAACCCGTTGAATGGGTTCTCCATTAATAACCCCCGGCGTTGGGTAAGCGAACACTCTGTGTGCCCGACCCATGCTTTCGAAGTTTAAGTTTCTTATATTATGCTTTTGACGCAGGAGCTGCGTCCGGTTGTGGAGGGCATGCTTAGTCCAGCTCCGCAACCCGAGGATCCAGAGAGATCCCAGGATCCGGCCTCCGAAGAGGACCCGGACATAAAGGTGGAGCTAATCGACGGGGTGTTCCACCAGCTCAGCATGGATATTGCCTTAGTCGCCATTACGGCTGACTATCCCGGACTATATCCGGCTTCCCAGGTGATTGTGACCGAAGTCCCGACACCATTATGTCTTCCTCGCTCATTTCTGACCACCGTACACGATGGTGCTTTGCAGGAGGCGCCTTCAAGGCGGGAAGCCGAGCCCGCGACGGCTGACCAACAAGGGTCAGTCCGGCCCAGTAGGCGGAAGAGGAGCGCGGCGCGGATTGAAACGTCGCCGCAAAGGTATAGCTCATGGTTCGCTATTTAGAGCAACGTTCCTAGGAAGCGTTTGGATGCTCATGACTTTTGTAGGAGAAAAGGCGCCCGCCGGACTGTGGGCGTAGAGGTTGCCAACCCAGCCTCTACCAGCCAGGCTCCAGCACCTGGTCTGGAGGGGGAGGCGAGCGCAAGGCGCGAGCCGGATACTCCTCCAACGGAGGATGCCAACAGACTGTCCGCCACCAAGTCTGAGGTGGAGAGCGCCATGAACCACAGGCGCCGCCGGACAGTTTTTTGTGACGCGTGCTTCTCCCCTGAGGCGTTGAATGCCTTTAACGCGGGGGACGCGCACCTTCGTGCTGCTCAAGATGGTTTGACCAGAGCCACGGAGCAGTATGTAAAAGACATACGGGTAAGAGAATTTAATAGTTGTATATGCCAGTAGCCCCTGAGACTTAAAGTACTTATATTAACTGATTTAAGGATCACTTATTAAACGCAGGCTCTTACGGAGAAGAATACCCAACTATCTCAGGAGCTGCAAGAGTGTAAGGCCCAACTCGAGGCCGCACTTGCTGCCGCAGGAGGAAACACAGAGACCCCTCCTGGTAACACATTATTAAAAAGATAAGTGGTGTGCGGCGTGCACACAAGTCTAATAATGACATTGCAGGTGCTGCCGGACAAGATCCGGACAGGCAAGAACTACTGCGCGAGCTGAAGGCCGGCGAGAGGGTGTTGAATAAGGTGCAGCAGGAAAGGAACAAGCTCCAGGATGCCCACGCCCAGCTTGGAGAAGAGCTGAAAGGCGTTCGGGCCAAGCTGTCTGGCTCCGTTAAGGAGAATCAGCGGCTTCGTCGCGGCATCTATAGTAAGTGCTTGAGCGAACTCCTTTGAAAAGAAGAGTTCGGCGAGGAAGTCAATTGACAAAATATATCTGTAGGTGTACTCACAGGTCGCCCCACGGAGGAGATGCCCGTATCAACGAGTGATCAACTTCCCGAGCTGGTGCAACTGCTCGAACGAGTTCGGCAGGCAATGAGCGGCGTCGTCCAGGCCTTGTGGCCATCCATCTCCCTGCCCGAAGGCCTTGGAGAGCTTGCAGAGAAGCTTCAGGGAGCACGGCGGTGCTTCCGGCTATGGAAGATATCGGCCTGCCGTCAAGGCGCCAGGGAGGCCTGGGCCATGGTGAAGACGCGGTACACGAAGGCTGACCCAAACCACATGGCCAAGGTCGGACCTATGGGGCCCAATGGGAAGGAGATCCCTTTAAGCTTAGTATACGGCCAAGTAGAGTTGGCCGCAAAGTATTCCTAGCGGGACTGTAAACTAGACAGCCTATTAGATCGTATTGAAGAGGAATACAATCAGTCAACTTGACTATGTATTTTAAAATGACATGTAAAATGCCTTCTAGCCAGATTGTAGATCGTTTGTCTTTGCCGACCTTTTCGCTTCAACCTCGGGACCCTAGAGTCCGAAGTGTGTCCGAATACCTTCTCGGTTGAGAAACAACCGGGGCATGCATGGAGACCAGGGGTAGGGGTCATTAGTGCTTTATCAGACAAGTGCCCAACTAGTTATGTTATATTACATGGTTAGTAAGAAACATCTTCCAGGGAGAATAGTTCCGTTAAGGGTTCCTTTCCCTGCGAGGCATGCCCTAAAGTGCATGTCCGGACTGCGAAAAGAGCAGAAAAACATCTGGGGGCAGATGAATAAGTAGGTAAAAAATCATCTTTCAAGTCACCGACCGAATATTCCCTTAAGAACGCTAGCTTTCGGCTTCACCCAGTCTGAGGTACACATCCGGCTGACCCGGCAGTAACAATCGCAGAGGTGCTCCCTTTACCTCCTAGCCGAACAATCGGGAACGTAGGGGTAAGCACAGGAGCCAGGCAACCCAGCTTGGCCAAAACTTAAGTCATATTGATGCATATAATGGTGAATAAAAGGTACATGTGGAAGCTTGACACATGTGCTGGGCATGAAGCCCTTATAATTAAGCTTCTGGTAAAGAAGCCCCCAGGTATAATGAGTGCGGATGGCACATCAAGTGTGTGCAAACAATGCGCAAGTAGGCCTTTAAGGGCTTTTTAGGAAAAGGGGTGAGAGAAGAAAGAGAAACAAAAGACAGCTGAAGTGTAAAAATTTGGACGGGGGAAGGGGACGAACTCTTAGTCCGGCGCTAGGCATAGAATCTTTGGAGGCGGGCTGCGTTCCATGGGTTCGGCTCGAGTCGGTTGTCCGACGCATTTCGTAGACGGTACGCTGCGCCGGTCAAGACTTGATCGATAATGAAGGGGCCTTCCCATTTGGGCTTGAGCTTGTCCTTTTTCTTGTCCGGCAGGCGTAGAACTAGTTCGCCAACATTGTAAGTTTTGGCCCGTACTTCTCTGCTTTGATATCTTCGAGCCTGCTGCTGATAGAATGCGGAACGAGCCTTGGCGACGTCGCGTTCTTCCTCCAATGCGTCCAAGCTGTCCTGCCGATCCAGCTCGGCCTCTCTTTCTTCGTACATGCGCACTCGAGGTGAGTCATGAATGATGTCGCAGGGCAGAACTACTTCTGCGCCGTATACCATAAAAAATGGTGTGAATCCGGTAGTACGGTTGGGCGTTGTCCGCAGCCCCCAGAGTACGGAGTCGAGCTCCTCTACCCAGTGCGTGTCAGATTTCGTAAGGGACCGCACTAGTCTGGGTTTGATGCCGCTCATTATTAGACCGTTCGCTCATTCCACTTGACCGTTGGTTTGAGGATGATAGACTGAAGCGTAATCGAGCTTAATGCCCATATTTTTGCACCATGATTTAACCTCGTCGGCCGTGAAGTTCGGTCAGTCCGCTCTTGGCGAGCTGAACCTTCTGAATCACCGCACTCATAATAGTGTGGTGTCCTTCCTCGATGGAAGCGCCTTTGAGCGCCTCCAACAAGTTGTCCGGCGCCTCCGGTTGGACGGGGGCCGCCGGTGTCACGGTCTTGCCCTTCTTGCGAAGGGGCCGCCTGCCGGACTCTGGAACCACTGCAGGTTCCGGCGTAGAGTCCGGCGCAAAGTCCGGGAGGCTGCCTTGCGGCGCCTCCGGAGCCTCCTCCTGATGGGTCCCTTTCCGGGATCCCACCTCGGCGTCCTCGTCGGCACGAGGGGTGGAGGAAGTCGGGATGGATTCCACATCCGACGCTGCCAACGACCCGCTCGACGAAGCAGGGAGATCATCGTCGGCCGGACTGCAGACAGTATGCGGTGTTAGAAGGACACTGTGTGACAAAAATAAATTACAGATCATTCAGGGATCCGGATACTTACGATCTCGCCTGAGGCCTGGCCCTCGAGGGCCACTCTTCTTCGCCAACGTTGGTGTTGGCGGAGCTGTCCGGGGGAATAGTTCTTCCCCTCTTGGACCCTTCGGCCTCCCCTGTTGGGGAGGCCTTCCTCTTTCTCTCTCCCCCCTCTGGGAGAGAGTCTTATTCCTCCTCCTCGTCTTCGGGGGAGGAATCTGCCTCGGAGTCGTCGGACACCTGAAAACGGGAACTTTTCGAGTGCCCGTGGCCACCTTCTTGGCCTTCTTCTCCGGCACCACGTGCGGTGCCGGAACCAACAGCCCCGCCAGACGGGCGTCCACTGGGTCTTCTGGCATGGGAGCCGGACAGATGAGCTGCTCGGCCTTCTTCATCCATTCCTATCAAAGGAAAAGGGAGATTAAAACCCGCTTAGGGTCGAACTATTAACAAGTGTCCCGTAAAGGGGTAGAATCACTTACCTCGTCAGCTGGACGCTGCGAGTGGAATCCGCGATCTTCCATCGCGGATGCGGGGGCTTCGGCGCCCTTAAACAGCACCCTCCAGGCACCTTTGTACGTTGTGTCGAAGAGCCCGCTCAACTCCTGGTGTTGTTCCGGATTGAACTCCCACATACTGAATGCCCGTTCTTGGCATGGGAGAATCCGGCGGACAAGCATGACTTGGACCACGTTAACTAGCCTGAGCTTCTTGTTCACCAGCTTCTGGATACAGGCTTGGAGTCCCGTCAGCTCCTTCGAATTACCCTACCGCAAGCCCTTCTCTTTCCAGGAGGTGAGCTGCGTAGGGATGCCAGATCTGAACTCGGGGGCCGCCGCCCACGTGGGTTCACGCGGCTCGGTGATATAGAACCACCCCGATTGCCACCCCTTGACGGAGTCCACGAAGGCCCCTTCGAACCAAAGGACGTTGGGCATCTTGCCCAACATGGCGCCTCCGCACTCCGCTTGCGTGCCCTTCAGAACCTTCAGCTTGACGTTGAAGGTCTTGAGCCACAGGCCGAACTGGGGCTGGATGCAGAGGAAGGCCTCGCACACGACGATAAACGCCGAGATGTTGAGGATGAAGTTCGGCGCCAGATCATGGAAATCCAGGCCGTAGTAGAACATGAGCCCCCGGACAAAGGGGTGAAGTGGAAAGCCCAGTCCACGGAGGAAGTGGGGGAGGAAATCGACCCTCTCATGGGGCCCGGGGGTGGGGATGAGCTGTCCCTCGTTGGGCAGCCGGTGCGCGACGTCGCCGAAAAGGTATCTGGCGCTGCGCAGCTTGGTGATGTGCTCCTCCTTAATGGTGGAGGCCAACCATTTGCCTCCCGCTCCGGACATGGTCGGAGAAGGTCGAGGCGAGATGCGCGAACTTGGGCGCTGGAGCTCGAGTGCGCGGTGATGGATAAGCAAAGGAGGAAGAAGGCGTAGGTGAGAAGGTGAATCCTTATCCCTTATATATAGGCGGACGAAGACTATGCGTCCCCCCTAGCCTGGTAAAACTCGCTTATCTCCCAAGCACCACCATCAATGGCGCGGTTGGGTTACCCACGTCCGTATGGATGAGAATCCCGGAATAAGGGGAACACGATTTCTGCTTCGACAAGACGTGCCAAGGAAAACGCTTCGCTGAACACACTGAGGTGGTATAATAAAAAACGATTCAAGTAAAGGCTTGGTAGTGGCATGACGTCACGCCGCAAAATACGTCAGCAAATTGAACTTGTGTACATTTTATTCTCTCTACGGTGGAATGTGGAATTTATTTTGCAGAGCCGGACACTATCCGGGTGTTCACAATCTTCTCTGGATTATTCAAAGGAGGAACCCGCCTTGCAATGCCGAACATTATGCGCGCCGGACTCATCGTCATTGAAGCCAGGTTCAGGGGCTACTGAGGGAGTCCTGGACTAGGGGGTGTCCCGACAGCTGGACTATCATCGTCCGCCGGACTCCAAGACTACGAAGATACAAGATTGAAGACTCCATCCCGTGTCCGGATGGGACTTTCCTTGGCGTGGAAGGCAAGCTTGGCAATACGGATATGTAGATCTCCTACCATTGTAACCGACTCTGTGTAACCCTAGCCCTCTCCGGTGTCTATATAAACCGGAGGGCTTTAGTCCGTAGGACATAACCTCCATTACAACATTCATACCATAGGCTAGCTTCTAGGGTTTAGCCTCCTTGATCTCGTGGTAGATCTACTCTTGTACTACCCATATCATCAATATTAATCAAGCAGGACGTAGGGTTTTACCTCCATCAAGAGGGCCCGAACCTGGGTATCGTGTCCCTTGTCTCCTGTTATCATCCGCCTAGACGCACAGTTCGGGACCCCCTACCCGAGATCCGCCGGTTTTGACACCGACAGTGATGATGCTGTGGGGGACACCATAATGGTGTACTACCCCGGATTTGAAGTCTATCACTGGTCCGGACTCTGCTGTTGTAACTGGCTTGGCCTCTATCCATTTGGTGAATTTATCCACCATGACCAATAGGTACCTTTGCTTGTGGGTTCCCCCTTTAAGGGGTCTGTCGGTGTCAAAACCGGCGGATCTCGGGTAGGGGGTCCCGAACTGTGCGTCTAGGCGGATGGTAACAGGAGACAAGGGACACGATGTTTTTTACCCAGATTCGGGCCCTCTCGATGGAGGTAAAACCCTACTCCTACTTGATTGATATTGATGATATGGGTAGTACAAGAGTATTTCTACCACGAGATCAAGGAGGCTAAACCCTAGAAGCTAGCCTATGGTATGATTGTATGTTGTGTATGTTGTCCTACGGACTAAAGCCCTCCGGTTTATATAGATACCGGAGAGGGCTAGGGTTACACAGAGTCGGTTACAATAGTAGGAGATCTACGTATCCGTATCGCCAAGCTTGCCTTCCACGCCAAGTAAAGTACCTTCCGGACACGAGCCGGAGTCTTCAATCTTGTATCTTCGTAGTCTTGGAGTCCGGCGGACATTGATAGTCTGGCTGTCCGAACACCCCCTAGTCCAGGACTCCCTCAGTAGCCCCTGAACCAGTCTTCAATGACGATAAGTCCGGCGTGCATAATGTTCGGCATTGCAAGGCGGGTTCCTTCCTTGAATAATCCAGAGAAGATAATGAACACCAGGATAGTGTCCGGCTCTGCAAAATAAATTCCACATTCCACCGTAGAGAGAATAAAATGTACACTTAGTTCAATCTGCTGACGTATTATGCGGCGTGACATCACACCGCCACCAGGCCTTTGTTTGAATTACTATACCACTTCAGCATGTTTAGCGAAGCGGTTTTCTTGGCACGTCTTGTCGAAGCAGAGATCGTGTTCCCCTTATTCCAGGATTCTCATCAATACGTGCGTGGGCAACCCAACCGCGCCATCAACGGTGGCGCTTGGGAGATAAGCGAGTTTTACCAGGCCGGTGGGGGATGCATAGTTTCGTCCGCCTATATATAAGGGATAAGGATTCACCTTCTCACCTATGCCATCTTCCTCCTTTGCTTATCCATCCCCGCGAATTCAAGCTCCAACGCCCGAACTCGCGCATCTCACATCGACCTTCTCCGAATATGACTAGAGCGGGAGGCAAATGGTTAGCCTCCACACAAGGAGGAGGAAATCACCAAACTGCGCAGCACCGGGTACCTTTCCGGTGATATCGCGCATCGGCTGCCCGACGAGGGGCAGCTCATCCCTACCCCCGGGCCTCATGAGAGGGTCGTCTTCCTTCCCCACTTCCTCCGCGGACTGGGCTTTCCGCTCCATCCATTTGTCCGGGGGCTCATGTTTTACTACGGCCTGGATTTCCACGATCTGGCGCCGAACTTTACCCTCAACATCTCGGCGTTTATCGTCGTGTGCGAGGCCTTTCTCTACATCCGGCCCCACTTCGGCCTGTGGCTCAAGACCTTTAACGTCAAGCCGAAGGTTGTGAAGGGTACGCAAGCGGAATGCGGAGACGCTATGTTGGGCAAATTGCCCAACGTCCCTGCGCTAGAAGGGACCTTCGTGGACTCCGTCAAGGGGTGGCAATCGGGGTGGTTCTACATCACCGAGCCGCGCAAACCCACATGGGCGGCGGCCCCCGAGTTTAGATCAGGCATCCCCATGCAGCTCACTTCCTGGAAAGAGAAGGGCTTGCAATGGGGGAATCCGGTGGAGGTGACGGGACTCCGAGCATGTATCAAGAAGATGGTGAGCAATAAGCTCAGGCTCGTCGATGTGGTCCAAGTCATGCTCATCCGGCGGATCCTCCCATGCCAAGAACGGGCATTTAATTTGTGGGAGTTCAATCCAGAACAGCACCAGGCGCTAAACGGGCTCTTCGATACAACATACGAAGGCGCCTGGAGGGTGCTATTCAAGGGCGCTGAAGCCCCTACATCCGCGACCAAAGACCGCGGATTCAGCTCGCAGAATCCAACTGACGAGGTAAGTGATTCAACCCCATTACGGGACACTTGTGATAATTAGATTGACTCTAGTGAGGCTTCATTCTGCCTCTTCCTTTGACAGGAATGGATGGAGAAGGCCAAGCTGCTCATCAGCCCGGCTCCCATGCTAGAAGACCCAGCGAACTCCCGCTTAACAGGGCTACTGGTTCCGGCACCGCACGTGGTGCCGGAGAAGAAGGCCAAGAAGGTGGCCGCAGGGACTCGAAAGAGTTCCCGCAATCAGGCGTCTGACGACGACGAGGACTCCTCTCCCGAAGACGAGGAGGAGGAGTACTCTCTCCCGGAGGAGGGAGAGAAGAAAAGGAAGGCCTCCCCCATCGGGGGGGGCGAAGGGTCTAAGAGGGGGAGAACTATCCCCCCGGATAGTTCCGCCAACATCAGCGTTGGTGAGGATGAGCGGCCTCCAAGGGCCAGGCGTCCGGCAAGATCGTAAGTATCCGGATCCTTGATGTGTAATTTCTTTTATGTCACGTAGTATCCTTCTAACGCCGCATTCTGTCCGTAGTCCGGCCAATGATGATCTCCCCGACTCATCGAGCGGGTCATTGGCCTCGTCGGATGTGAATTCCATCCCGACTGCCTCCACCCCACGCGCCAACGAGGACGCCGAGGTGGGATCCCAAAGAGGGACCCATCAGGCGGAGGCTCCGGAGGCGCCGTTAGGCAGCCCCCGGGACTTCGTGCCAGACTCCACATCAGAACCCGCAGTGGTTCCAGAGTCCGGCAAGCGGCCCCTTCGAAAGAAGGGCAGGCCCGTGACGCCGGCGGCCTCCGTCCAACCGGAGGCGCCGGATAACCTGCTGGAAGCGCTTAAAGGCGCTTCCATCGAGGAAGAACACCGCACCATCATGAGTGCGGTGATTGAGAAGGTTCAGCTCATGAAAAGCGGGCTGACCGAAGCCTGCAGTAGCCTTTTAACAGGCTTTGAGGTAAGAAGTTAAAATTATGTAATAATACCGCATAGACAGTAGCCCCTGATGCTTGGTTCGGTGTTCGGAAAGAAAAGCCGGACTAAGGATCTATAACAAGATATACGCAGGGTTGCCTAAAATATGTCAATATGGGTTTGCAGGCTGCACTGCTGACCTCTGCCGCACTAACGGCAGAGGTTAACATGCTGAAAAAGAATCTCGAGCGGTCCGAGCAAGAGCTCGGCCATGCAAAGAAGCAGCTCGAGGAAAAAGAAAGTGAGTAACACCTCTTTGAATGAGTACCTTATAGAAAAGGATTTTGGTTGCGAATAAAATTGACAAGGATAATATGTGCATTGCAGGGGCCACTAACGAGGTGGCAACCCTGAAGGATGCTGTGTCCGTGGCCGAACGCAATGCGGCCGCGGAACGGGCTGAGCGAGAAAAGCAAGAGGTGCGGGTGGCGGAAGTTCGGCAAGAGCTCCAGGTTCTCATGGAAAAACATGAGAGTTTGGAGCGTGACTCCAAGACTTGAGAGTCCGAGCTTGCCTCGGCTCTCGAAAGTGCCAAGTCTGCCAAGGCCGAGGCCCAGAAGGCCCTTCAGGAGGTTGAGGACATAAATAAGATAGCGGCGGGTAAGGCGTTTTTCATGCAAAGCAGGCATGTTAATGTGAACTACCGGACACTTACCCGAATTCGGCGCTCTCCAGGGGCATTTGCAGATCTTCCGCGTAGTGCGGCTGATGCCGCCGCATTCTATCGTGGCGAGGAGGGGGGCTCGACGGAGAAGGTCTTCTGGTCTCAGTATACTGAGGCCGGCCATCCGGTGCCCCCAAGCGACCAGCTGAAGCAGCTGATCGAACTCCACAAAGTAGCTGAGGAGGCCATGAAGGGCCTCATAGTCCGGCTGTGTCCTGGACAGGCCATGCCTGGTAGCTACTTTGGCCTCGTGCGGTGGCTGGTGGATGCATGCCCTAGGCTGGATGTAGTCAAGCGCTCCGCCTGTATCGAAGGTGCTCGTCGGGCCCTTGCCCGCATAAAGGTGCAATGGGGCAAATTGGATGCGGAGAAGCTTCTCACGGACCCACCACCACCGGGCAAGGAGTATCGCACGCCGGAGAAGTATTATAATGTTGTCCTGAAGGGAGCCTGCAATATTGCAGATGAGTGCTCCCGAAATGTAATCTTTGAGTGAACTCGCTGTGTATTTATCCTGTGCGCTGAAAACTTCGTTCATATGCGCCATGAGCAACGCTTGTTTAATTTAAAATATTACCTTCTGTGCGGCCGTTTATAAAATCTGAGAGATGGCAAGTCGTTGGCTTCAGCCCCCAAGCCACAAGTGCTGGGGTGTTCGGTGATAAACTTGAGCACTCTTGTTCCCATATTTGGGTCCATCTAGGGAGGCGCTCAACACGACGAACAAGGCAACCGGACTTATAATGCTTGAACACTCTCACTTAGCCATAGAATTCTATAATTTTAAATTTCGGCGAAGCCCCTGGTATTCGGAAGACCGAATCCGGGGCACTATCCACGCCTTCATCGGACATAATCCGGAACTTCGCTCGAAGCGGCGTGAGTCTTTAAAGACCCGAAAAAACCTCTCGAACAGCGACCAGTCTCTCGCCTTATCATGCTGGTCAGTTTTAGCTTTCTCCACTGAGGCGTTAACCCGGCTCAACCGGGGCGCAATCGCAGTGGTTCTCCCAGTGCTACCTTAGCCGACAGAACGGAAACGTAAGGAGCCAAACATGGGAGCCAGGCAAACCCAACTATTGACCCAAGACATGATTCGGAGCTGATTCATATAATGCTATAAGTTCGGGGTGCCGCACTTGTGAAAGTGCTCGGACTTTATCACACCATAAAGTGGGGAACATAAGCCCCTGGTGTATTATGCCGTACCAAAAATATACGGGTGCCAGAATGTCATATAATGAACATATATATAAAATGTAATGCAATTGCGGTCATAAAGGTGCTGCATTATTAATGAAAGAAAATGTCTGCTAGTAGAGCGGACTGATACAAATAGTGCGGTAAGCAAGGGATTTGGACTAAATAAACATGTCCCCCTCCAGGGATGAGCTGCGGATTTGGTGTATATAATCGAATTTAATGCTCGTAATTGAGACCACCTGAGTGTTTGACGTGGCCTTCTTTAGTCCCTGACTATTGCATCATGAGTTCGGCAGGTTCACCGCCGGACAGGGCTTCTGGTTAACAGATTCCTGTGTACAAAAAATAAGAAAAATAATAATAATAAAAAAGAGGCACATTTGCGAGCCCCTGGTGTGGTCGAACCGCACTCTGGGTCCGTTGTGATCGTACCCCCTCCCCTGTGCCCATGGTATCTCCAAAGCGTAATGATGTACGCGGAGTGTTATTCTTGCGATCATACGCGGGCGAGGGTTGGGGCCGCATTGCTACGCGTGCTCTGATCGCGCCAGGTGGTCTTAGTTGATATTGCTCCGGGCGCGCTTTGCTGTATCCGGCCGTTTAACGGCCGGGCTCGAGAATTGCCTTAAAAGGTTGCTCTGTACTTCTGCGGCGAGAGCCGCTGTATGTTCCTCCGTTTGGAGGGAGCGTTCCGTATTTCCATTGACCGTGATGACTCCACGAGGGCCTGGCATCTTGAGCTTTAGGTATGCATAGTGCGGCACCGCGTTGAATTTGGCAAACGCGGTTCGTCCGAGCAGAGCGTGATAGCCGCTGCGAAACGGGACTATGTCGAAGACTAACTCTTCGCTCCGGAAATTATCCGGGGATCCGAAGACCACTTCCAGTGTGACTGAGCCTGTACAGTTGGCTTCCACTCCTGGTATGACTCCTTTAAAGGTTGTCTTTGTAGGTTTAATCCTTGATGGGTCTATGCCCATTTTGCACACTGTATCCTGATAAAGCAGGTTCAGGCTACTGCCGCCATCCATCAGGACTCCCGTGAGGTGAAACCCATCGACGATTGGGTCTAAGACCAATGCGGCGAATCCGCCATGGTGTATGCTGGTCGGATGGTCTCTTCGATCGAAAGCGATCGGACAAGAGGACCATGGGTTGAACTTTGGGGCGACTGGCTCCATCGCATAGATGTCCCTTAGTGCGCGTTTCCTCTCCCTCTTGGGTATATGGGTCGCGTATATCATATTCACCGTCCGTACTTGTGGGGGAAAACCCTTCTGTCCTCTGTTGTTCGGCGGCCGGGTCTCTTCCTCGTTGTCGCTATTTAGCCCCTTGTCATTGTTTTCGGCAATTAACTTGCCGGCCTGCTTGAATACCCAGCAATCTCTATTGGTGTAGTTAGCTAGCTTTTCAGGGGTGCCATATATCTGGCATGAGCGGTCGAGTATTCGGTCCAAATTGGACGGACCCGTAATGGTTCTTTTAAATGGCTTCTTCCGTTGACCGGGTTTAGAGCCTCGAAATCCGGCATTGACTGCCGTATCCTCCTTAACATCGCCGTTAATTCGGCGCTTGTTTTTATTTCGACGTGACCTGCCGTTGTTGTCCTTAGTATCCGGACTGCCAGAATTTTTACGGAGATTGTTGCTGCGGGCTAGCCAGCTGTCCTCTCCCGCACAAAAGCGGGTCATTAACAATGTGAGGGCTGCCATGGATTTCGGCTTTTCCTGCCCGAGGTGCTGGGCTAGCCATTCGTCCCGGATATTATGTTTGAAGGCTGCAAGGGCCTCTGCGTCCGGACAATCGACGATTTGACTTTTCTTTGTCAAGAACCGTGTCCAGAATTTCCTGGCCGATTAGTCTGGCTGCTGAATGATGTGGCTGAGGTCATCGGCGTCTGGTGGTCGCACATATGTGCCTTGGAAGTTATCAAGGAATGCGGCCTCCAGGTCCTTCCAACACCCAATTGACTCTGCGGGCAAGCTGTTAAGCCAATGCCGAGCTGGTCCTCTAAGCTTGAGTGGGAGGTATTTTATGGCGTGGAGATCGTCGCCGCGGGCCATATGGATGTGGAGAAGATAGTCTTCGATCCACACCGTGGGGTCTGTTGTGCCATCGTAAGATTCGATGTTTACGGGTTTAAACCCTTCGGGGATCTGATGATCCATTACTTCGTCAGTGAAGCATAACGGGTGTGCGGCGCCCCTGTATTGAGCAATATCGCGACGCATCTCGAGAGAGCGCTGTCTGCTGTGTTCGGCCCGGCCGGGGTTATTGTATCCGGCACGACAGTATTCGTCATGGGTCGTAGGGCGCCCACGTGATCCATAGATGGATCTGGATTGCCTTGCTTTGTCCTCCAATATGTCTCGCAAGTCCGGCGCGTTCCCTCTTGGCTTCGTACTTTTGGAGCGATGCCGGGGTATGGTCTTGGCTTGGGGCCTGGATGCCTCTCTGTCACGACCATGGGGTGGTCGGTCAGCCATGTCGTGCGCTAGTGATGGATGTATGTATGCTTCCTGCTCTAATCGGGGGAGCAGCTTGCGTTTTGGGTAACTTTTGGAGGGACGTTCGAGTTTATACTCTTCGGCCGCGAGGACCTCGGTCCATCGATCGGCCAGCAGGTCCTGATCAGCTTGAAGCTGCTGCTGCTTTTTCTTTAGGCTGTTTGCTGTGGCGATAAGCCTGCGCTTGAAGCATTCTTGTTCAACGGGATCCTCGGGTACGACGAATTCGTCATTGTTGAGGCTTGCTTCGTCTTCGGAGGGAGGCATATAATCATGATCCTCAACCTCTTCATCTGCCGCCCCCTCATGAGGGATTGCTTCTGCATCCTCCTGCGCTGAGTCTTGCGGGAGGGGATTGTCTTCGGCACTCTCTGGAGTGTTATTATCTCCTGTGCCGGAATCTCCGTTTTTGCTGTGGCGAGATTTAGAGCGGCGCCGCTGATGCCGGCGCTTGGGCTGTTTCTTTAAGGAATCTGCCTCCGCTGTTCCTTCGCCGTCCCCATATTTTGGGGTATCCACCATGTATACGTCATATGATGAGGTGGCCTTCTAGTGCCCTGTGGGCGCTGGTTCCTGTTCGTCTCTGGCATCATCTTCCATAGCGTCGATGTCTTCGGAGTCGTAGTCTAGCATGTCGGTTAAATCGTCGACAGTGGCTACAAAGTGGGTGGTGGGTGGGCTCTGAATTTCTTCTCGTCCGCATCCCAACCATCCTGGCCATAATCCGGCCAGGACTCTCCTGATAACGAGAGATGCTTTAGTGAATTTAAGATATCGCCGAAAGGCGAGCATTGAAAGATGTCCGCGGCGGTGAATTCCATAACCGGCGCCCAATCTGGATCGATTGGTAGGGGCGCGGGAGGTTCGGAGTCCGGCGAGGAGTCCGGCGCCTCGGAATCACGAGTTTCGCAGGGGACAAGATTGGTGTTCGGCTCCATCGCCGTGGATGTTGAAGCCCCCGGGGCGGCGTCTATCCACTAGCCCTCGATCTGGGCGATCGGCTCCGGGCTAATGGCCGGAGCGGATTCGTGTGCGGCCACCAAAGCACTGTTCGGCGGCAGAGCTAGATCATGCCCATCGTCACAGTGTGGCGCGCTTGGCTGTGGCTCGAGTCCATCGAGGATCAAATCTCCTCGGACATCGGCCGTGAAGTTTAAGCTTCCAAATCTGACCTGACGGCCAGGGGCGTAGCTTTCGATCTGCTCCAGATGGCCAAGTGAATTGGCCCGCAGTGCGAAGCCGCCGAATACGAAGATCTGTCCGGGGAGGAAAGTCTCACCCAGGACAGCGTTGCAGGTTGAAGATGCCATCAAGCCTATCGGTGGCGACACAGAGGAACTCTCAATGAAAGCACCAATGTCGGTGTCAAAACCGGCGGATCTCGGGTAGGGGGTCCTGAACTGTGCGTCTAGGCGGATGGTAACAGGAGACAAGGGACACGATGTTTTTTACCCAGGTTCGGGCCCTCACGATGGAGGTAAAACCCTACTCCTGCTTGATTGATATTGATGATATGGGTAGTACAAGAGTAGATCTACCACGAGATCAAGGAGGCTAAACCCTAGAAGCTAGCCTATGGTATGATTGTATGTTGTGTATGTTGTCCTACGGACTAAAGCCCTCTGGTTTATATAGATACCGGAGAGGGCTAGGGTTACACAGAGTCGGTTACAATAGTAGGAGATCTACGTATCCGTATCGCCAAGCTTGCCTTCCACGCCAAGTAAAGTACCTTCCGTACACGAGCCGGAGTCTTCAATCTTGTATCTTCGTAGTCTTGGAGTCCGGTGGACATTGATAGTCCGGCTGTCCGAACACCCCCTAGTCCAGGACTCCCTCAGGGTCCAACCATGTCAAGCCCCCAGACCGCAAACGGCTAGGTAATGGGTATAGTTTTGAGGGCGGTGGGTGGCCTATGGCTCTGATTAGAAAAGAGCTGACAACCGACGCATCTTTGGACTAAGTCCTGAGCATCTGCCTGGGCCGTCGGCCAATAAAATCCTGTATGGAATGCCTTTCCTACAAAGGCCCGAGCTGCGGCGTGGTGTCCGCCTAGTCCGGCATGAATTTCAGCCAGAAGGTTTCGCCCTTCCTCTTCGGAGATACACCTTTGAAGGACTCCGGTTGTGCTTTTCTTATAGAGTTCTCCCTCATGGACCTTGTAGGCTTTAGATCGCCGGACTATGCAGCGGGCCTCATTTTGGTCTTCAGGAAGTTCCTGCCTAAGCAAGTAGGCTAGGAATGGCTCTGTCCACGCGGCGATTACTGCCATTATGTTGTGGGCTAAAGGTGTTGTTTCATTGGCTGAATCGCCAATTATGTCAGATTGTTCTGTGTCGGTTGGTACGGCTGCTTCCGGTTTGTTATTTCCGGACTCCTCTTCCCATAGTACGGATGGCTTAAAGAGCTGTTCCAGGAAGATGTTTGGAGGGACAGCGTCACATTTTGCGCCGATGCGTGCCAATACGTCGGCTGCTTGGTTATTATCCCGGGCTACATGGTGGCATTCAAGTCCTTCGAACCGAGCTGACATTTTGAGGACAACGTTACAATAGGCTGCCATTTTCGGATCCTTGGCGTCAAAGTCTCCATTTACTTGGGATATTGCGAGGTTTGAGTCCCCACGCACCTCTAGGCGTTGAATGCCCATGGAGATTGCCATTCGGAGGCCATGTAAAAGGGCCTCGTATTCGGCTGCGTTGTTGGAGTCCGTGTAGATTATCTGAAGTATGTATTGGACTGTTTCCCCAGTTGGGGACGTCAATACGACGCCAGCCCCCAATCCGGCCAACATTTTGGAGCCGTCGAAGTGCATAGTCCAATTGGAGTATGCGCCGTACTCTTTAGGGAGTTCGGCTTCAGTCCACTCAGCGATAAAGTCAGCCAAAACTTGCGACTTTATAGCTCGCCGAGGTTTTTAAGTTATATCGAATGGTAAGAGCTCAATGGCCCATTTTGCAATCCTGCCCGTCGCGTCGCGGTTGTTTATAATATCATTTAGGGGTACTTCGGAGGCCACTGTTATCGAACACTCTTGAAAGTAGTGTCGGAGCTTCCGGGATGCCATGAACACCGCATATGCTATCTTTTGATAGTGCGGGTAACGGGACTTGCAGGGAGTTAAAACAGTGGATACGTAGTACACTGGTTTTTGAAGAGGGAATTTATGCCCTTCTGTCTCTCGTTCTACGACAAGTACCGCGCTTACAACTTGATGTGTTGTCCGATGTATAACAACATTGGTTCGCCCAGGTTAGGCGCAGCTAGGACCGGATTTGTTGCCAATATGGCTTTTATTTCTTCGAGTCCGGCGGTGGTAGCATCCGTCCACTCGAAGTGTTCGGTGCGCCTGAGGAGGCGATAGAGGGGCAATGCCTTTTCTCCCAAACGGGAGATAAAGCGGCTTAGAGCCTCCACGCATCCAGTCAATTTTTGTATTTGTTTGAGGTCTTTTGGAATATCTAGCTGTGACAGAGCTCGGATCTTGGCTGGGTTTGCTTCAATTCCTCTACCGGATACAATGAAGCCCAGGAGCTTTCCGGCTGGTACGCCGAAAACGCATTTCTCCGGATTCAGCTTGATGTCATATGCTCGGAGGTTGTCGAATGTGAGCCTCAAATCGTCTACTAGAGTTTCTACGTGTTTGGTTTTGACGACTACGTCGTCTACATATGCTTCTACTGTTTTGCCGATCTGGGTGGCCAGACATGTCTGAATCATGCGCTGATATGTTGCGCCGGCGTTTTTAAGTCCGAAGGGCATCGTGTTGAAGCAGAATGGTCCATATGGAGTAATGAATGCCGTTGCGGCTTGGTCCGCTTCCGTCATCTTGATTTGATGGTAGCCGGAGTATGCGTCCAGGAAGCACAATGAATCGTGCCCTGCGGTAGCATCGATTATTTGGTCGATGCGGGGGAGGGGGAAGGAATCCTTTGGGCAGGCCTTGTTGAGGTCTTTAAAATCGACACATAGGCGCCAGGATTTGTCCTTCTTTGGTACCATTACCAGGTTTGCTAGCCAATCCGGATGTTTGATGTCTCTGATGAATCCGGCTTCCAATAGTTTGGCTAGTTCTTCTCCCATTGCCTGTCTTTTGGGTTCGGAAAATCGTCGAAGAGCCTGTTTGACTGGCTTGAACCCTTTTAGGATATTTAGGCTATGCTCTGCCAATCTGCGTGGGATTCCCGGCATATCTGAAGGGTGCCAAGCGAAAATGTCCAAATTTTCCGGAAGGGATTCTCGCAGTGCGGCGTCTACATCGGGGTTCAACTATGCCCCGAAGGAGGCCGTCTTTGTCGGGTCCGTTGGATGGACCTGGAATTTTGCTATTTCATCTGCTGGTTTAAAGGAGGTGGACTTGGATCTCTTATCGAGTATCACATCATCCCTATTCACCATAGAGCGTAGCGTGGTGAGTTCTTCTGCCGCTAGGGCTTCGGATAGTGCCTCCAGGGCTAATGCGATTGTCTTGTTTTCGGCGCGGAGTGCTATGTCCGGATCACTAACGAGAGTGCTTATTCCGCCGGGCCCAGGCATTTTGAGCTTCATGTACCCGTAATGGGGTACGGCTTGAAAGATTGTGAATCCTTCTCGTCCTAATATAGCGTGATATCCGCTGCTGAACGGGGCCACTTGGAACGTGACTTCTTCGGACATGTAATTGTCCGGCGAGACGAACACCGCGTCAAGTGTGATTTTTCCGGTGCAGCGTGCTTCCCGGCTAGGGATTATTCCTCTGAAGGTTGTACTGCTTTGCTCAATGCGGCTCCAGTCTATTTCCATTTTTTGAAGAGTTTCCTCGTAGATGAGGTTTAATCCGTTGCCGCCATCACTACTAGGAAAAGGGCTATAGATGGAAATGACACTAATGGCGCACCAGACAAGTGGTGCGCCATTAGTATATACTAATGGCGCACGACCTTCTGATGCGCCATTCGTGTTGAAACTACTAATGGCGCACCTTGACCACGGTGCGCCATTAGTACCAAATTTTTTTTGAACTAGTGCGCCTGTCCAAACATACTAATGGCGCATCGACAGGTGGTGCGCCATTACTAGTTGTAACTAGTAATGGCGCACCAGCCAGAAGGTGCGCCACTAATGTTATTTTTTTTATTATTGCTTTTATTCCTTTTTTTGCAAAAGTTCTAATGGCGCACCATCAGTTGGTGCGCCATTAGTAACCTGGATTACTAATGGCGCATTTGTTGCTGGTGCGCCATTAGTAAGTGGGCAGCAACAAGATATTTTGGACAGCCTCTCCTCCCACACTCACTTTCTCCCCACTTCATTCTCTCCACCGCCTCCTCCTTGTCTCGGGTGCCTCCTCTTTTTCACCTCATTTCCACCATAGATTCATTCAAATTAAGTGGTTAAGTTACCTTGTTTTGCTAGGTAAGTAAGGGGGGAAGCTATATTTATGTTGTTCTCCCTACAACAATGTGCACATGCACTTTTTATGGCCTAGCTAGATCTATGTATGTTCGTGGTGTTGCATATGTTTGTGGTGTTGCATATGTGTTTGTGTTTGGAGGTGTACCGGTATTTGAAATGCGATAGTTGCCAATATTTTGCCGGAATGTTGATTCATTTCCGTTTCGGCGAGAATTTTGGCATTAAGCATTCTTTTTGGTCCTATTTTTAGGGAAAGTCATGCCAAATTTTTTCTTGGTTCTAAAATATCGTTTTGCTCTACCCCGCAGGCGACCATGGTCCGCACGATGACCGAAGGCATCGTGAATAGGTTTTTGAGGTCCGCGAAGGCCGAGATGCTTCAAAAGAACGAGACAGAGATAAGATGTCCGTGTCGAAGATGCAAGCTATATAGCCTTATTGCGGACCCGGATTCCGGGCAGGTGCGGGACCACCTGCTCTTGCGTGGTTTCATGGATGGCTATCGGTGGCAAGGTGATGAAGATGACTACGAAGTCGTCCATGGGGGCCGGGCAAGAAATGAGGAAGGGCAGCAAGACAACCACCGCGGCTCGGGGGGGGGGGGGGCGAGAAGACGAAGAATCCCCAGGAGATGATCACGACGGTGATGATGTACACAGTCATCATGTAGAAGATGCAGGACATGATGATGATGCCGGCGGAGCAGACGACGCTGGACCATTGATGGGCTGGGTGCAGGACCCTCATATTCAAGAGCTGCTTCTCAAGCAGATGGATAACGCAAGAGCTGCCGCCCGAGAGAAAGCCAAGATGGATCAACTTGAGTTAGACGCGGTTACTCCAGTGTATGAAGGATGCAGGCCCGAGGATACCCGCCTGAAAGTAACGCTCATGGCTCTAGAGATGAAGGTAAAACACAAAATGACCGACGCATGCTTCGATGAGAACATGTCATTCTGGCACGAACGTCTTCCCAAGGGGAACAAGTGCCCGACCAGTTTGGAGGAGGCGAAGAAAATCGTGTGTCCTCTGGATTTACCGCACGTGAAATACCATGTGTGCATGAACAATTGCATCATTTATCGGGACGAGCACGCGGAGTCTACCATATGTCCGGTGTGCGGTGTCACTCGATACAAGAAGAGGAAGAAAGCTCCTCGAAAAGTGGTGTGGTACTTTCCGATCACTCCTCGTCTGCAGCGGTATTTCGCGGACCCTAAGGTAGCAAAGCTCTTGCGTTGGCACGCGGATAGGGAGGAGAAGAAGCGAGAAGATGACGCAAATGATCCGGAGATAGATAAAAAGACAAGATGCTGAGTCACCCTAAGGATGCGAGCCAGTGGCAAGCGTTGAACTTCGAATACCCAGAATTTGGGAACGATCCAAGGAACATCATGCTGGGCGCGAGCACCGATGGAGTCAATCCGTTTGGCAGCCAGAGAAGCACACATAGCACCTGGCCTGTGTTCGTGTGGATGTACAACCTTCCCCCCTGGTTGTGCATGAAGAGGAAGTACATTCACATGAGTATGATAATTGAAGGGCCGAAACAACCAGGGAACGACATCAATCTGTATCTGGGGCTGCTGAAAGAGGAGATTGACATGCTGTGGAAAACGCCAGCCAATACGTGGGACGCCGCAGAGAAAGAATATTTCCCTATGAGAGCCGCACTGCTCACGACGGTGCACGACTATCTCGGTTACGGATATCTTGCGGGGCAGGTAGTCCACGGATTTTCTGGATGCGTAAGGTGCATGGATGACACAACGTATCGCCAGCTAGATAGAGATCCCGGGTCTTCGAAAACCGTGTTCATGGGAAATCGAAGGTGGCTTCACGACGATGACCCGTGGAGGAAACGCAAGGATCTGTTCGATGGTGAAACCGAACCCCGAAAACGCCCGTGTACGAGGAGCGGCGAGGAAATAGACAAGTTGTTGAAAAATTGGAAAGACTGCCCACTGCCGGGAAAGAAGCAAAAGGCGCCAGAGCCGCTGCTGAAGGTATGGAAAACGAGGTCTGTTTTCTGGGACTTGCCGTACTGGAAGATCCACCGTGTGCCTCACAGCCTTGATGTCATGCATATCACGAAGAACGTGTGCGAGAGTCTGCTTGGTACCCTGCTCAACATGCCAGAGAGGACCAAAGATGGGCCGAAAGCAAGGGCAGACTTGAAATCAATGGGCATCAGGCAGGAGCTTCATGCTATATATGATGATGATGATGATGATGATGATGATGATGATGATGATGATGATGATGATGATGAGGCGAAGCAGGACACAGAAAGTCGTCGCAAAGGCAAAAAGGCCAAGAAGACCGGAAATGACTACCGTCCCGCGTGCTTCACTCTAAGTCAGGAGGAGATCGAGCAGTTTTTCACCTGCCTCCTAGGAGTAAAACTTCCTTACGGTTACGCAGGGAAGATAAGCAGATACCTAGACCCAGCAAAGCAGAAGTTCAGCGGGATGAAGTCTCACGACTGTCACGTGCTGATGACGCAGATACTTCCAGTTGCAATCCGTGGGATCATGGACGCGCACGTCTGTGAAACGCTATTTGGCCTATGCAACTTCTTCGACGTCATCTCTCGGAAGTCGATTGGCGTGAGGCAACTCAGAAGGCTACAGGAAGAGATCGTGGTGATACTATGCGAGCTTGAGATGTACTTCCCGCCCGCATTCCTCGACGTTATGGTGCATCTGCTGGTCCATATAGTGGAGGATATCATCCAACTCGGGCCGACGTTCCTGCACAGCATGATGCCGTTCGAAAGGATGAATGGTGTCATCAAAGGATACGTTCGCAACATGTCACGTCCAGAGGGAAGCATAGCCAGGGGCTTTCTGACCGAAGAGTGCATCTCCTACTGCACGAATTATCTAGGCATCGAGAACCCCATTGGTCTGCCCGTCAACAGGCACCTCGGCAGGCTCGCTGGATGGGGTCACCGTGAGGGTCGCCGCGAAATGCATGTCGACTTCGAGGGTCGACTCGCCGACTTTGAAAGAGCAAACCTAGTCGCGCTACAACACATAGACGTGGTCGATCCTTGGGTGGTAGAGCACAAAACCTTTATTAAGAAGACGTACAATGACCGAGGCCAACAGAGGACGGACGGAGATATACTCAAAGAGCACAACTCATGTTTCACGCGTTGGTTCAAGCAGAAGCTTCTGTCGTACCCTTTACATGAGGATTCTTCCGCGGAAGAACAACTCATATTCGCCTTGTCACAGGGCGCCGAGCACAACCTGATGACCTATGAGGCGTACGATATCAACGGCTACACATTCTACATCGAGGCCAAGGACATGAAGAGCGATGGTTATCAGAATCCGGGGTAACGATGGAATCCTACACCGGTAACGACAAGGACAGATACTACGGAAGGATCGAGGAGATCTGGGAGCTGAGCTACGCTGGAGAGAAGGTCCCGATGTTCCGTGTCAGATGGGCCAAGAGCGTCCTAAAAGAAGACCGGTATTTCACCACCATGGTTATACCCGAAGCCAAATCCAAGACCGCGGGCGCAAACGTCACCGCGAAAAATGAGCCATGGGTACTGGCTTCCCAAGTGGACCAATGCTTCTTCATTACCGACCCGTCAAAGACCAGTCGTGTTGTCGTGAGGAAAGGCAAAAGGAAGATCATCGGAATGGATGGAGTAGCCAATGAGCAAGACTTCGACAAGTACGGCGACCCGAGGATCGAATATGACGACGATGATGAAGTAGCAGCATACACCACAAGAAGAAGCAGGACCACCCTACCTAAAGGACGTCCGTTCCACAGAAGAACTCCATTTGCGAAAAAGAAGGGCAAGAAGATTGTTAACAGATAGCTAGCTAAGATCGATTGTATTTAAATCGTAGCCTTCATTTCTCGATTGTATTTCATGGGCACTTTTTGAACTATCATGAATATTTTAAAATTTCATGGACACTCGATCTCGATCCCCCTCCATCTCGATCGCTATCCCACCTCGCCAGATCCGGTCCCCCTCGCCGCCGAGCACCCCCTGGTCCACCGGCCGCCGCCGCCGACCCCCCGCACCCTCGATTCCCCTACTCAACCGTCGCCGCCGACCCCCCTCACCCCTCCCCTACTCAACCGCCACCACCGACCCCCCGCACCCTCCCCCGCTCCACCGGCATTACTGTTTGACGATATTTTTAAAAAAATTATTACTGTCTTATAAAAAAAATTACTGTTATGATTTAAACAAGTTTGAACATATTTAAACACAAAAAAGTATCAAACAGCATTTTAAATTTCATGGACACTCGATCTCGATCCCCCTCCATCTCGATCGCTATCCCACCTCGCCAGATCCGGTCCCCCTCGCCGCCGAGCACCCCTCGGTCCACCGGCCGCCGCCGCCGACCCCCCGCACCCTCGATTCCCTACTCAACCGCCGCCGCCGACCCCCCGCACCCCGCGCACCGTCTTATAAAAAATAAGTATCAAACAGCTTTTTAAATGCTACTGTCTTATAAAAAAATATTACTGTTATTATTTAAACAAGTTTGAATATATTTAAACACAAATAAGTATCAAACAGCTTTTTAAATGCTAAAAAAAATTTGTGGAGCCTGTGAGTCGAACCCAGGACCTCCTGGTGTGAGAACTGGCTGCTGACCAGTCGAGCTAGTAGAGGGGACTTGATGTGGATCAGTTCTGGTGGTACATAACCTGTTGGCTCGAGTTGAAATAAAAAAAACTACTAATGGCGCACCATGGTGAGGTGCGCCATTAGTATGGACATGCTAATGGCGCACCACGGTGAGGTGCGCCATTAGTATTGTGCCTGATCCCCCCTTCCCTCTGCCCCCTCGCCCGATCCCCCCTTCCCTCTCCCCCCTCGCCCGATCCCCCCTTTCCCTCTCCCCCTCGCCAGTTCCCTCTCCCTCTCGATCCACCGCCGCCGCCGCCGCTGCCCTGACCCTTCCCCTCGCCCTCGCCCTCGCCCTCTCCCTCCCTCGCCCTCTCCTCGCCTTCCCTCTCCCTCGCCCTAGATCCCCTTCCCCTCTCCTCTCCCGATGCCGCTGCCCCGCCGCCTCGACGCTGCCCCGCCGCCCCGACGCCGCCTCGACGCTGCCCCGCCGCCCCGACGCCGCCTCGACGCCGCCCCGCCGCCCCGACGCCGCCCCGACGCCGCCTCGACCCCGCCCCGATGCCGCTGCCCCGGGTCGGTCAGCCAGCCTCGTCTACACCATCACCGGCGACAGCTTAGCCCGACTACAGATGTGGTACGCTCTTCCTCCTCTTCTGTTCTTCCCCTTTTCTCTAGGCACATGGTCATTGAGTAAAATCTGAGTAGATTAGGCCATAAATTGGATTACGAGCACAGTTTAGTCAAGAAAATGCTTCGGGGCCAATGTTCATTCAATTCTTCAGATAAACAGGGCATGTATTCAGTTTTTTTCTCATAAGAAAATGATAAATTCTACTCACTCGCATATACTGATATGTACATGATGAATGTTGTACAAGTCGTTCAGTTGATTGATAGGAGTACCACATGTTTTTTTTAGAAAAGGGGGGCTTCCCGGCCTCTGCATCAAGGATGATGCATACGGCCATCTTATTAACCAAGGGAGTACCACATGTGCATGCATATATCATACATAGTATGTGGTCCACTAGTCCAGTCCAAACCAAACTCACACTACTTACTGTTTCAGCCACTTAATAATAATAATCTGACAAGAAGAATGAAATACCACAAGTATGTATGGGTCTTACAAAAAGGATGAGATTCTGAACCTGCTGCTGATTGGTTGGTTCAGTTGGAATAATTGCAGTTTGGTACCACATATATAATTAAGCATCCAAGATTGATTACTCCAGTTGTTGTCATGCATGAGATGAAATCCAAAAACGGCGCCTGATTAAGCTAGCAAGCAATGTATATATATCCTTGACACCAGTAGGTGTTTGCCTTCAGAATAATTTGCTTTGGCAGTTGGAGATCTCCTCTGATTAGGGCAGGGGGGTGGGGTGGCTTTGTTGGCAGCTGACAATAGACAAAGGAATACTATGGGTGTCAGCAATAATGCTTCCTTTTCATGCATGTCATGTAATGGATCCTAGCTAAGCTAGCTAGCTGCCCTTACTCTTGCTTGAATAATGGACCTGGTTAAGCTAAGCTATCTCCAATTATGCTAGCTTCTATCTTGTTTAATTGGACCTGATTAATTAGTTAATTGTCAATGCTTGCAGTTAATTAGCTGGACTAGTTGGTCAGTCAAGGAATTTGTTTCAGATTCTGGTGTGATGAGTTTGTCATCGACCTTAATTCCTTGACACCTGCATGTGTATATATCCTTGAGACCTGTAGTTGTTTGCCTTGAGAATTATTTGGTCTAGCAGTTGGAGATCTCCTCTGATTAGGGCAGGGGGGACAAGCTAGCTAGATAGCTAGGAGAATCTACAGTAAAAAAGGGTGGTTGACTGAGCTGCTATTTTTTCCTTGTATAATTATATGGTGGTTGACTGAGCTACTACTTTTTCCTTGTAGAAGATCGCAGGTCGAGTGGGAGGGATCTAGTTGCGACGACACCGAATCACTAGCAAGGCAGCTGCCTAGAATAATAGGTATTTTTGTTACGCTTTCAGTTCGTGTCAGCAGGGAGATATAATGTTTTACAATCTTTCTGGTTATATTGGAGTTAGGTTTTTTGAATATGAGTAGCAGTGACTTGGATATACCTTATGGAGTTGTAACAGTTCCTCTTGGTGCTTAGGTGCATTTTCTTTGTGTAACTTGGTAGTTCAAACGGAATGTATCTCATTTTGTAGACAGATTATTTTCTGGAATATCATATATTCAAATTTGTAATGAATGATGGCTTCTACCTTGGGGTGTGGTTTCATGGGCAGTCTCCTTGGCTAGCCTGAGTGGTTTCATGGGCAGTGTCGTGATGATATTGCAGGTACCCCGAGAGGCCCTTGAGTTTGCCGGAATGTCGATTAACTTCCGTTCCGGCAAATTCGGGTACTCCATATGTCCTATTTTCAGCAAAGGTCATGCTGAAATTTTCCGTGAATTTTAGCATGACTTTGCTAAAAGTAGGACATATGGGGTACTTGTGACTAATGCATGGGCCGGGGTATCTTAGTAGTTAATTAAGTAGGATCAAGTGCCCCGGCGTACTTGTGACTAATGCATGGCTTTTAGGGTGCCTCGGTGTCGATAAAAACCGAAATGATGAAAGGTTAGGCTTTTAGGGTGCCTCGGCGTCGAAAAACCCTCAATGATAAAAGCTTAGATTTTAGGATGCCTCGGTGTCGACAAACCCTAAATGATGAGACCATGATCTTATTCCTTGACAATAACCAACTTTTTGACCAAACTTTGTTTCTATTTAGAGAGACACATGGCCCACAACGATGAGGCCGGGGGTTCGGGCGGCAAGGCATTCTGGGAGCTGTCCCAGGAGATGGAGGAACAACCTCACTTGTATGAGGCCGCCGCCTTCCCCACCGATCCTGAGACCACGGATGGTGCCGCCGAGGATGACCACACTGATGCCACCACTGATGGTGCCGCCGAGGATGCCACCACTGATGATGGCGGCGCACGCACAGATGGCAGCCAACCGAAGAGGCAACGGAAGGACCGGCACCCGATCGTGCTCCGCATCCTCAAGGAGGAAGTTACTGAAGTGGACTCCAACGGGAATCCAACGGCGCCCGAACGAATAGTCAAGGGGTAGTCGCTTCAGCTCGGGTGCATTGTCCGGAGCACCGTCTCGATCAACACCGAGAACCTGAGGCATCCTGACCGAGGGAATTTGCGCAACCTCCTCTTCACGAAGCTGCACGAACGATTCAAGTTCCCCGCTGAATTTGAAAACACAAGCCTCAAAGGGAATAAAGTGAACAGTGCTGCCCTCACGAAGATGAGCACGGCCCTGTCTACCTAGAAAAGAAATGTGAAGATAATGATCGAGAAAGGTGAGAGTTATCAGAAGATCAAGGAGAAAAATCCTTCGATCACCGAAGATGACTACAACGACTTCAAGATCAATTGCTATGCGGAGTCTGCATGACAGTGTTCTTGCTTTGGAGAAGCGGCGTCTTAGGGAGAAGGATGTGGCATACCCGGTTTTCACGGCCAAGGTGCTAGAGGGCAAGGGCTTTGTGGATAACTCCATCGGGCGTACGATCGTCCTGCGTTTTGATGACATCCACGCTATGTTGAACCTTCATCCGCTGCACTACACCTTCGTTCGGCTATTTTCGCTGAGTATGGAGATGCGGATCATTCGCGACAAGACCCCGGACGTCGTGATAGTCGACCCCTTCTACATGCGTGCCAAGATCTTGGGCAGCGCTGGGGACCGGCAAGTCGCGAGTTCTTACCTCGAAGGCGTCATTCTGGCAAACCAAGATAAGGATAACTTCCTCGTGCCTTACTTTCCCGAGTAAGTCCTCCCCTCAACCGGGCCGTAACATATGAATTCTTACATTTCGATCGTTTTTCTTTTAACATTCCGTGTTTTCTGCAGTGACACACGTTGCACGCTCATCCTCCTAAGCCCCAAATATTCCATGGCCACGTATTTCGACCTGGACCGTCAGTCGAACGTAGACTACACAAATGTCAAGAAGGTTCTTGATGATGTTCTCCCCGGCTACGCCCAATCTGGAGGCACCTTCACCAGGCCTATTCATAAGTACGGCAAGCACGTGTTCTCCCAGAATACGACGTTCTGCTGCGTCAAGCAGCCGCCTGGCGGTCAGAAGGGTGCCTACTACGCCATCCATCACATGCGGGCGATCGTACGGGACCATCATCAACTTCTCCTACCGAGTAAACTCAAAGATTGGGCCGCGAGCGTGTCGGCAATCCAGGACGCGGACCTCCGACAAGAATTCTTTCGCATCCAGTCGGAGTTTGCGGAAATCATCCATCAAGATGTCCTTCGTACCTCGGGGCAGTTCTACCTCAGAAATCAACCGTCCAACAGTGACATCGACACAATGCTACAAATGCAGGATGACAACGCCCGTTCTTTCATGACTCCCACGATAGACGGCGGCTTCATCCACGCTCCGGTCCCTTGAGTCGAGTTGTCTAGTTCTGAAACATCGATTGGTTCATGTTGTAATTAAACTTTAATGAACTTGTAGTATGTCTCTTTGGTTTCGAGAGTCGTTCAACTTAGATGTAATCGATGCTATTAATGTCTTTCTTTTCTCTTCCGATCGTTCTGTTGCATAATTATATATTACTTATGTATTGTCTGTGAATTGGTACTAACGTTTCGTTTGGCTAGTGCATAGCGATGCCGACGTATGTCGTGTACAAGGGTAAGGTTCCCGGAGTCTACGATGACTGGGAGGAGTGTCGGAGACAGGTTCACCGATTCAGCGGTAACAGTTACAAAGGGTACACCACTAGGGCCGAGGCCGAATCTAGATACGCCCGCTATCTAGCGGGAGAGGGGAGGGAGCGTTGGAGGAACCGGATGAAGACGAGTTTCATCGTGATGATGCTCATCGTGATGACCGCAGCTCTCTTCTATGTGATGGTACTTTAGATGATCGATATCGACTTGTAATGTGAAGACAAACTCGCTACTCGCGGTCTCGAGACTTGTAATATAATGTTCTATCTTTGTTCGGTCTTTTTAATTCAGAGACTAATATGATGAATTGTATTCGGAGACTAATATGATGAATTGTATTCAAAGACTAATCTTCTATTGTATTCGATGAATCTGTTGTTGATGTGTGCTGTCTATATTTTGTCAAATTATACATTTTGTAACCTGTGCAAAAAATAGAAAATAAAAAAATAAAAAAAACCTAATATTCATACTAATGGCGCATCACATGACAGTGCGCCATTAGTATGACAGTGCATACTAATGGCGCATCAAAGGGCAGTGCGCCATTAGTATGCCGCGGTTACTAATGGCGCATCTAGTGGTGGTGCGCTATTAGTATGCCAAAGCACCTGGGTATACATGGCCCCTGGGAGGCATACTAATGGCGCACGCTGGCCTATACTAATGGCGCACCCGCGGTGCGCCATTAGTATACCAGATACTAATGGCGCACCATGTGGTGCGCCATTAGTAAAAATTACTAATGGCGTGCTGTTAATGGCGCACCACTGATGCGCCATTAATGGCCATATTAGGTGCGCCATTAGTAGTGGTTTTTCTAGTAGTGCATCCATGAGTACCTTGGTGAGTCGAAAGCCGTCCACTATTGGACTAAGGACCAATGCAGCTGGTGCTCGGGCTGTTCGGAATTTAGGTTCGTCGCTGGCGTTGAAGGTAATGGCCGTGTCGCTCCAAGGATTTGTTGTTGCTACTTGGTAGACTTCGGCGAGGCTGCGGATTGTTCGTTTCCGCATATTGTTTGATGCGAAAGTTTCGAAGACTATTGATACCGTACCGGTATTGTTGGGGTGGTTTTCCGGGGCTAGAAGCTCCTCGCCACTTTTGGCCACCTGTCGTAATATCCAACATGCTCGCAGGCTATGTGTTGGGGTGGCACCCTCTGTACTGTGAATTTTACAAGGTCCGCTAAGCCATCCCTCCAGTACGGTTCCGTGCCCTTTATGGGGTTTTTGCTTTTTGGTTTTTGTACCTGGTGCCTGAGTGTAATGCACCCTTTTGTTGCGGACTAGGGTTGTATTCGGGGCCGGATTGTCCCAAAACTTATTTTTGGTTTTCCGGAGACTCTCCATCGCACAGTACTTTCATACTATGGACGCCAGGTCGGCGAAGCGTGTGATTTCACGACGGCTGGCGGCGTTCAAGATTCCCTCATCCATGCAATTATTGCAAAAAATTGAGATTGCGTTTTCCTCTCGGCAGTCCTTTATCCTGTCCATAACCAGGAGGAATCTGGCCCATTAATGATGTACTGTTTCAGCAGGCTCTTGCCGGATTAGAGATAGATCGCATATATCTGGGCGGGTGGGTGGAATTGAGTCCGGAACCCTACCCATCTCAAGGCTCAAGGGCCGAGAAGTTTCCGAATTTGGAAGCTTGGAAAGTGGAACGTTGTCCCACAAGTCCGGTCCGATGCCTGACTTTAGGTTCAGCGCTTGATCGAAGTCCGTCCCTCCGCGGGAATCCGGCATGGAGGGTTCGGAAGCCCGGACATGACTATTTTTCAATATAGGAGAAGAGTCACCGCGATGTTCCTCTACCACCGCGACGTGGTAGGTAACCTAGGGAGAGTTAATCTCTCTCAGATCGGTTTTAAGCCCAATGTGATTGTAGTCTGTAGCGACTCCCAGGGCGGCGATGCGATCCAAGAGTTCGTTTACAGACGAGAGCTCTGTTGGATCCAGCTGCTCGGCGAATTCCGAGTTGACGTGAAGATTGCTTTTGATGACTCGAGAGGTCATCGTCGAAGCGGTGGCCGAACAGGCGGTCATGAGAAAACCACCTAGCCGGATAGTTTGGCCGGCGGCCAAGGCTCCTTTGGCGAAGATACCGTCCTTGAAGACGGGAAGAGGCATCCTTCCTATCGGTGATGGCACAGAGGAACTCTCAATGAAAGCACCAATGCCGGTGTCAAAACCGGCGGATCTCGGGTAGGGGGTCCTGAACTGTGCGTCTAGGCGGATGGTAACAGGAGACAAGGGACACGATGTTTTTACCCAGGTTTGGGCCCTCTCATGGAGGTAAAACCCTACTCCTGCTTGATTGATATTGATGATATGGGTAGTACAAGAGTGGATCTACCACGAGATCAAGGAGGCTAAACCCTAGAAGCTAGCCTATGGTATGATTGTTGTAATGGTTGTTGTCCTACGGACTAAAACCCTCCGGTTTATATAGACACCGGGGAGGGCTAGGGTTACATAGAGTCGGTTACAATGGTAGGAGATCTACATATCCGTATCGCCAAGCTTGCCTTCCACGCCAAGGAAAGTCCCATCCGGACACGGGACGAAGTCTTCAATCTTGTATCTTCATAGTCTTGGAGTCCGGCTGACAATGATAGTCCGGCTATCCGGACACCCCCTAGTCCGGGACTCCCTCACTTATAGTGATGAGCATTACCGAGAGGGCCCAGAGATACCTCTCCGAAACACGGAATGACAAATCCTAAACTCGATCTATGTCAACCCAACAAACACCTTCGGATACACCTGTAGGGCATATTTATAATCACCCATTTACGTTGTGATGTTTGATAGCACACAAGGTGTTCCTCTGGTATTTGGGAGTTGCATAATCTCATAGTGTGAGGAACGTGTATAAGTCATGAAGAAAGCAGTAGCAATGAAACTGTAACGATCATAATGCTAAGCTAACAGATGGGTCATGTCCATCACATCATTCTCCTAATGATGTGATCCTGTTAATCAAATGACAACACATGTCTATGGTTAGGAAACTTAACCATCTTTGATTAACGAGCTAGTCAAGTTGAGGCATACTAGGGACACTTTGTTTTGTCTATGTATTCACACATGTACTAAGTTTCTAGTTAATACAATTCTAGCATGAATAATAAACATTTATCATGAAATAAGGAAATAAATAATAACTTTATTATTGCCTCTAGGGAATATTTCCTTCAGTCTCCCACTTGCACTAGAGTCAATAATCTAGATTACAAAGTAATGATTCTAACACCCATGGAGTTTTGGTGCTGCTCATGTTTTACTCGTGGAAGAGGCTTAGTCAACGGGTCTGCAACATCCAGATCTGTATGTATCTTGAAAATCTCTATGTCCCCCTCCAACACTTGATGACGGATGGAATTTAAGCCTCTCTTGATGTGCTTGGTTCTCTTGTGAAATCTGGATTCCTTTGCCGAAGCAATTGCACCAGTATTGTCACAAAAGATTTTCATTGGACCCGATGCACTAGGTATGACACCTAGATCAGATATGAACTCCTTCATCCAGACTCCTTCATTTGTTGCTTCCGAAGCAGCAATGTACTCCGCTTCACACTAGATCCCGCCACGGCGCTCTGCTTGGAATTGCACCAACTGGCAGCTTCTCCATTCAATAAAAATACGTATCCGGATTGTGACTTCGAGTAATCCAGATCAGTGTCAAAGCTTGCATCGACGTAGCCGTTTACGACGAGCTCTTTGTCACCTCCATAAACGAGAATCATATCCTTAGTCCTTTTCAGGTATTTCAGGATGTTCTTGACTGTGTCCAGTGCTCCACTCCAGGATTACTTTGGTTCCTCCCTGCTATACTTATAGCAAGGCACACATCAGGTCTGCTACACAACATTGCATACATGATAGAACCTATCGCTGAGGCATAGGGAATGACTTTCATTCTCTTTCTATCTTCTGTTGTGGTCGGGCTTTGTGTCTTACTCAACTTTACACCTTGTAATACAGACAAGAACTCCTTCTTTTCCTGATCCATTTTGAACTATTTCAAAAACTTATCAAGGTATATACTCATTGAAAAATCTTATCAAGCATCTTGATCTATCTCTATAGATCTTGATGCCCAATATGTAAGCAGCTTCACTGAGGTCTTTCTTTGAAAAACTCTTATTCAAGTATCCCTTTATGCTATCCTGAAATTCTATATCATTTCCAATCAACAAGATGTCATCTACATATAATATTAGAAATGCTACAGAGCTCCCACTCACTTTCTTGTAAATACAGGCTTCATCGCAAGTCTGTATAAAATGATATGCTTTGATCAACTCATCAGAGCGTATATTCCAACTCTGAGATGCTTGCACCAGTCCATAGATGGATCGCTTGAGCTTGCACACCTTGTTAGTACCTTTAGGATTGACAAAACCTTCTGGTTGCATCATATACAACTCTTCTTTAAGAAATATCCATTTAAGGAATGCAGTTTTGACATCCATTTGCCAGATTTCATAAAATATGGCAAATACTAACATAATTGGGACGGATTTAAGCATCGCTACAGTTGAGAAAATCTCATTGTAGTCAACACTTTGAACTTGTCGAAAACCTTTTGCAACAAGTCAAGCTTTGTAGATAGTAACACTACTATCAGTGTCCACCTTCCTCTTGAAGATCCATTTATTTTCTATGGCTTGCCGATCATCGGACAAATCCACCAAAGTCCACACTTTGTTCTCACAATTGGATCCCATCTCAGATTTCATGGCCTCCAGCCATTTCGCGGAATCTGGGCTCATCATCGCTTCCTCATAATTCATAGGTTCACCATGGTCTAGTAACATGACTTCTAGAACAGGATCACTGTACCACTCCGGTGCGGATCTCACTCTGGAAGACCTATGAGGTTCGGTAGTAACTTGATTGAAGTTTCATGATCATCATCATTAGCTTCCTCACTAATTGGTGTAGGAATCACTAGAACTGATTTATGTGATGAACTACTTTCTAATAAGGGAGAAGGTACAATTACCTCATCAAGTTCTACTTTCCTCCCACTCACTTCTTTCGAGAGAAACTCCTTCTCTAGAAAGGATCCATTCTTAGCAACAAAGACTTTGCCTTCGGATCTGTGATAGGTGTACCCAACAGTTTCCTTTGGGTATCCTATGAAGACGCACTTCTCTGATTTGGGTTCAAGCTTATCAAGTTGAAGCTTTTTCACATAAGCATCGCAACCCCAAACTTTAAGAAACGACAACTTTGGTTTCTTGCCAAACCACAGTTCATAAGGCGTCGTCTCAACGGATTTCGATGGTGCCCTATTTAAAGTGAATGCAGCCGTCTCTAAAGCATAACCCCAAAATGATAGCGGTAAATCAGTAAGAGACATCATGGATTGCACCATATCCAATAAAGTACGGTTACGACATTCGGACACACCATTTCGCTGTGGTGTTCCAGGTGGCGTAAGCTGTGAAACTATTCCACATTGTTTCAAGTGAAGACCAAACTCATAACTCAAATATTCTCCTCCGGGATTAGATCATAGAAACTTTATTTTCTTGTCACGATGATTTTCCACTTCACTCTGAAATTCTTTGAACTTTTCAAATGTTTCAGACTTACGCTTCATTATGTAAATATAACCATATCTGCTTAAATCATCTGTGAAGGTAAGAAAATAACAATACTCGCCACGAGCCTCAACACTCATTGGACCGCATACATCTGTATGTATTATTTCGAATAAGTCAGTAGCTCATTCCATTGTTCCAGAGAACGGAGTTTTAGTCATCTTGCCCATGAGGCATGGTTCGCAAGCACCAAGTGATTCGAAATCAAGTGATTCCAAAAGTCCATCAGCATGGAGTTTCTTCATGCGCTTTACACCGGTATGACCCAAACGGCAATGCCACAAATAAGTTGCACTATCATTATCAACTTTGCATCTTTTGGCTTCAATATTATGAACATGTGTATCATCACAATCGAGATTCAACAAAAATAGACCACTCAGCAAGGGTGCATGACCATAAAAGATATTACTCATATAAATAGAACAACCATTATTCTCTGATTTAAATGAATAACCGTCTCGCATCAAACAAGATCCAGATATAATGTTCATGCTCAACGCTAGCACCAAATAACAATTATTCAGGTCTAAAACTAATCCGAAGGTAGATGTAGAGGTAGCGTGCCAACGACAATCACATCGAGCTTGGAACCATTTCCCATGCACATCGTCACCTCATCCGCCCATTTCGTTTAATCCGTAGCCCCTGTCTCCATCGAGTTGCAAATATGAGCAACATAACCAGTATCAAATACCCAGGCGCTACTACGAGCATTAGTATGGTACACATCAATAACATGTATATCAAATATACCTTTCACTTTGCCATTCTTCATATCCGCCGAATACTTGGGCAGTTCCGCTTCCAGTGACCAGTCCCTTTGTAGTAGAAGCACTCAGTTTCAGGCTTAGGTCCAGACTTGGGTTTCTTCTCTTGAACAACAACTTTCTTGCCGTTCTTCTTGAAGTTCCCCTTCTTGCCTTTGCCCTTTTTCTTGAAACTAGTGGTCTTGTTGACCATCAACACTTGATGCTCCTTCTTGATTTCTACCTCTGCAGCCTTTAGCATCGCGAAGAGCTCGGGAATAGTCTTGTTCATCACTTTCATATTATAGTTCATCACGAAGCCTTTATAGCTTGGTGGCAGTGATTGAAGAACTCTATCAATGACACTACCATCAGGAAGATTAACTCCCAGCTGAGTCAAGTGGTTATGGTACCCAGACATTCTGAGTATGCATTCACTGATAGAACTGTTCCCCTCCATTTAGTAGCTGTAGAACTTTTTGGAGACTTCATATCTCTCAACTTGGGCATTTGCTTGAAATATTAACTTCAACTCTTGGAACATCTCATATGCTCCATGATGTTCAAAACGTCTTTGAAGTCCCGATTCTAAGCCGTAGAGCATGGCACACTGAACTATCGAGTAGTCATCAACATGCGTCTGCCAGGCATTCATAATGTCTGCAGTTGCTAGCGCGGGTGGTAGACCTAATAGTGCTTCCAGGACGTAAATCTTCTGTGCAACAATGAGGATAATCCTCAAGTTACGGACCCAGTCTGTCTAATTGATGTACAATAACATAGACATGCAAAATAACTATTAGGACTAAGTTCATGATAAATTAAAGTTCAAATAATTATATTACTTAAGAACTCCCACTTAGATAGACATCCCTCTAGTCATCTAAATGATCACGTGATCCAAATCAACTAAACCATGTCCGATCATCACGTGAGATGGAGTAGTTTTAAATGGTGAACATCACTATGTTGATCATATCTACTATATGATTCACGTTTGACCTTTCGGTCTCACTGTTCAGAGGCCATATCTGCATATGCTAGGCTCGTCAAGTTTAACCCGAGTATTCTGCATGTGCAAAATTGGCTTGCACCTATTGTATGTGAACGTAGAGCTTATCACACCCGATCATCACGTGGTGTCTCGGAACGATGAACTGTAGCAATGGTGCATACTCAGGGAGAACACTTATACCTTGAAATTTAGTAAGGGATCATCTTATAATGCTACCGACGTACTAAGCAAAATATGTGACATGATATGGCCATCATCATCTTGTGCTCATGATCTCCATCGCCGAAGCATCGTAATGATCTCCATCATCACCGGCGCGACACCTTGATCTCCATCGTAGCATCATTGTCATCTCGCCAACTATTGTTACTACGACTATCGCTACCGCTTAGTGATAAAGTAAAACAATTACATGGCGATTGCATTGCATACAATAAAGCGACAAACATATGACTCCTGCCAGTTGCCGATAACTTTGTTACAAAACATGGTCATCTCATACAAAAATTTATATAACATCATGTCTTGACCATATCACATCACAGCAAGCCCTACAAGAACAAGTTAGACGTCCTCTACTTTGTTGTTGCAAGTTTTACGTGGCTGCTACGGGCTTCTAGCAAGAACCATTCTTACCTACACATCAAAACCACAACAATTTTTCGTCAAGTGTGTTGTTTTAACCTTCAACAAGGACCGGTCGTAGTCAAACTCGATTCAACTAAAGTTGGAGAAACAGACACCCGCGAGCCACCTATGTGAAACAGCACGTCGGTAGAACCAGTCTCATGAACGCGGTCATGTAATGTTGGTCCAGGCCGCTTAATCCAACAATACTGCTGAATCAAAGTCAGACGTTGGTGGCAAGCAGTATGACTATTATTGCCCACAACTCTTTGTGTTCTACTCGTGCATAAAACACCTACGCATAGCCCTGGCTTGGATGCCAATGTTGAGGAACGCAGTAATTTCAAAAAAATTCCTACGATCACGCAAGATCTATCTAGGAGATGCATAGCAACGAGAGGGGAGAGTGTGTCCACGTACCCTCGTAGACCGAAAGCGGAAGCGTTTCAATAACGCGGTTGATGTAGTCAAACTTCTTCGTGATCCAACCAATACAAGTACTGAACGTACGGCACCTCCGCGTTCAGCACACGTTCTGCTCGATGACGTCCGTCGTGCTCTTGATACAGTTGAGGATGAGGGTGAGTTCCTTCAGCACAACGGTGTGTCGACGGTGATGATGATGTTACCGGCGCAGGGCTTCGCCTAAGCTCTACGATGGTATGATCGAGGTGTGCAACTGTGGAGGGGAGCACCACACACGGTTAGGAGAAACTTGTGTGTTCTAGGGTGCCCCCTGCCCCCGTATATAAAGGAGCAAGGGGAGGCCAGCTGGCCTCTAGGGGCACGCCCCAAGATGAGGAGTCCTACTAGGACTTCCTAGTCCTAGTAGGATTCCACTTCCAGGGAGAGAGGGGGAAGGAAGGAGAGGGAGAGGGAGTAGGAAAGGGGGCCCGCCCCCCTTCTCTTGTCCTATTCGGACTCAAGGGGGGCAGCCAGCCCTCCTGTGGCCCTCCTCTCTCTCCACTAAGGCCCATGGTGGCCCATTAGTTCCCCCCGGGGATTCCGGTAACCCCTCGGCACTCCGGTTTTACCAGAAACTTCCCGGAACTCTTCCGGTGTCCGAATAACATGGTCCAATATATCAATATTTATGAATCAACCATTTCGAGAATCCTTGTCATGTTCGTGATCTCATCCGGGACTCCGAACAAACTTCGGTCATAAAAAATACATAACTCATAATACATATCGTCATCGAACGTTAAGCGTGCGGACCCTACGGGTTCGAGAACTATGTAGACATGACCGAGACTCATCTCTGGTCAATAACCAATAGTGGAACCTGGATGCTCATATTGGCTCCCACATATTCTACGAAGATCTTTATTGGTCAAACCACATAACAACATACATTGTTCCCTTTGTCATCGGTATGTTACATGCCCGAGATTTGATCATCGGTATCATCATACCTAGTTCAATCTCGTTACCGGAAAGTCTCTTTACTCGTTCTATAATGGTTCATCCCACAACTAACTCATTAGTCACAATGCTTGCAAGGCTTATAGTGATGAGCATTACCGAGAGGGCCCAGAGATACCTCTCCAAAATACGGAGTGACAAATCCTAATCTCTATCTATGCCAACCCAACAAACACCTTCGGATACACCTTTAGAGCATCTTTATAATCACCCATTTACGTTGTGACGTTTGATAGCACACAAGGTGTTCCTCCGGTATTCGGAAGTTGTATAATCTCATAGTGTGAGGAACGTGTATAAGTCATGAAGAAAGTAGTAGCAATGAAACTGTAACGATCATAATGCTAAGCTAACAGATGGGTCATGTCCATCACATCATTCTCCTAATGATGTGATCCTGTTAATCAAATGACAACACATGTCTATGGTTAGGAAACTTAACCATCTTTGGTTAACGAGCTAGTCAAGTAGAGGCATACTAGGGACACTTTGTTTTGTCTATGTATTCACACATGTACTTAGTTTCCAGTTAATACAATTCTAGCATGAATATAATAAATATTTATCATGAAATAAGGAAATAAATAATAACTTTATTATTGCCTCTAGGGCATATTTCCTTTAGAGACCTTCTCACCCGTAGCGATGCTTAAGTCCGTCCAAATCATGTTAGCAATTGCCGCATTTCATGATTATGAAATCTGGCAAATGGACGTTAAAACTACATTCCTTAATGGATTTCTTAAAGAAGAGTTGCATATGATGCAACCAGAAGGTTTTGTCGATCCTAAAGATTCCAACAAAGTGTGCAAGCTCCAGCGATCCATCTATGGACTGGTGCAAGCATCTCGGAGTTGGAATATACGCTTTGATGAGGTGATCAAATCATATTGTTTTATACAGACTTATGATGAAGCTTGTATTTACAAGAAAGTGAGTGAGAGCTCTGTAACGTTTCTGATATTATACGTGAATGACATATTGTTGATTGGAAATGATACATAATTTCTGGATAGCATAAAAGTATACTTGAATACGAATTTTTCAATGAAAAACCTCGGTGAAGCTACTTACATATTGGGCATCAAGATCTATTTGGATAGATCGAGACGCTTAATAGGACTTTCACAAAGCACATACCTTGGCAAAAGGTTTGAAGAAGTTCAAACTGGATCGGTCAAAGAAATGGTTATTGCCTATGTTGCAAGGTGTGAAGTTGAGTAAGACTCAAAGCCCAACCACGGCAGAAGATAGAGAGAGAATGAAAGTCATTCCCTATGCCTCAGCCATAGGTTCTATAAAGTATGCCATGTTGTGTACCAGACCTGTTGTGTGCCTTTCCATGAGTCTGGCAACGGGGTACAATAGTGATCCTGGAGTGGATCACTAGACATCGATGAAAATTATCCTTAGGTACCTAAGAGGACTAAGGAAATATTTGTCGGTTATGGAGGTGATAAAGAGTTTGTCGTAAAGGGTTACGTCGATGCAAGCTTTAACACCGATTGAGATGACTCTGAGTCTCAATCTGGATACGTATTGAAAGTAGGAGCAATTAGCTAGAGTAGCACCATGAAGAGCATTGTAGACGTAGAAATTTGCAAAATACATATGGATCTGAATGTGGCAGACCCATTAACTAAACCTCTCTCACAAGCAAAGCATGATCACACCTTAGTACTCTTTGGGTGTTAATCACATGGCGATGTGAACTAGATTATTGACTCTAGTAAACTCTTGGGGTATTGGTCACATGGTGATGTGAACTATGGGTGTTAATCACATGGCGATGTGAACTAGATTATTCACTCTAGTGCAAGTGGGAGACTGAAGGAAATATGCCCTAGAGGCAATAATAAAGTTGTTATTTTACATTTCCTTATTCATGATAAAGGTTTATTATTCATGCTAGAATTGTATTGATCGGAAACTTAATACATGTGTGAATACATAAACAAATACCGTGTCCCTAGTAAGCCTCTACTAGACTAGCTCGTTGATCAAACATGGTTAAGGTTTCCTAACCATGGACATGTGTTTTCATTTGATAATGGGATCACATCATTAGGAGAATGATGTGATGGACAAGACCCACCTGTTAGCTTAGCATAATGATCGTTCAGTTTTATTGCTATTGCTTTCTTCATGTCAAATACATATTCCTTCGACTATGAGATTATGCAACTCCCAGATATTGGAGGAATTCCTTTTGTGCTATCAAATGTCACAGCATAACTGGGTGATCATAAATATGCTCTACAGGTATCTTTGAAGGTGTTCGTTGAGTTGGCATAGATCAAGATTAGTATTTGTCACTCCGAGTATCGGAGAGGTATCTCTGGGCCCTCTCGGTAATACACATCATAAGCTTGCAAGCAAATGACAAAGGATTTAGTCACGAGGTGATGTATTATGGAACGAGTAAAGATACTTGCCGGTAAAAAGATTGACCTAGGTATGACGATACCGACGACCAAATCTCGGGCAAGTAACATACCGATGGACAAAGGGAATTATGTATGTTGTCATAACCTTTCGACCGATAAAGATCTCCGTAGGAGATGTACGAGCCAATATGGGCATCCAGGTTCCGCTATTGGTTATTAACCGGAGAGGTGCCTCGATCATGTCTACATAGTTCTCGAACCCGCAGGGTCCGCACGCTTAACGTTCGTTGACGATATAGTATTATATGAGTTATGTGATTTGGTGACCGAATGCTGTTCGGAGTCCCGGATGAGATCATGAACATGACGAGAAGTCTCAAAATGGTCGAGGGGTAAATATCGATATATACGATGATAGTATTCGGACACCAGATGTGTTTTGGAGGGTACCATGAACTTATCGGGGCACCAAAAAGGAGTTTCGGGTAACCCCGGCAAAGATATGGGCCTTATGGGCCAAGAGAGAAAATGCACCAGCCACAAGGGGCTGGTGCGTGATGTCTACTACACAACCTTCTTCTTGTAGACGTTGTTGGGCCTGCAAGTGCACAGGTTTGTAGGACAGTAGCAAATTTCCCTCAAGTGGATGACCTAAGGTTTATCAATCCGTAGGAGGCGTAGGATGAAGATGGTCCATCTCAAACAACCCTGCAACCAAATAACAAAGAGTCTCTTGTGTCCCCAACACACCCAATACAATGGTAAATTGTATAGGTGCACTAGTTCGGCGAAGAGATGGTGATACAAGTGCAAAATAGATAGTAGATATAGGTTTTTGTAATCTGAAATAATAAAAACAGCAAGGTAACTAATGATAAAAGTGAGCGTAAACGGTATTGCAATGATAGGAAACAAGGCCTAGGGTTCATACTTTCACTAGTGTAGGTTCTCTCAACAATAATAACATAGATAGAACATAAGACAATCCCACAACATGCAACAAAAAGTCACTCCAAAGCCACTAATAGCGGAGAACAAACGTAGAGATTATGGTCGGGTACGAAACCACCACAAAGCTATTCTTTCGTATCGATCTATAAAAGAGTTCATACTAGAATAACACCTTAAGATACAAATCAACCAAAACCCTAATGTCACCTAGATACTCCATTGTCACCTCAAGTATCCGTGGGCATGATTATATGATATGCATCACAGAATCTCAGATTCATCCAACCATCATAAAAGTACTTCAAAGAGTGCCCCAAAGTTTCTACCGGAGAGTCAAGAACGTGTGCCAACCCCTATGCATAGGTTCCCAAGTGTCACGAAACCCGCAAGTTGATCACCAAAACATACATCAAGTGGCACATGATATCCCATTGTCACCACAGATAATCACGGCAAGACATACATCAAGTGTTCTCATAAAGACTCAATCCGATAAAATAACTTCAAAGGGGAAACTCAATTCATCACAAGAGAGTAGAGGGGGAGAAACATCATAAGATCCAACTACAATAGCAAAGCTCGGGATACATCAAGATCGTGCCATAGAGGAACACGAGAGAGAACACGGGAGAGAGATCAAACACATAGCTACTGGTACATACCCTCAGCCCCGAGGGTGAACTACTCCCTCCTCGTCATGGATAGTGCCGGATGATGAAGATGGCCACCGGTGATGGGATCCCCCTCTGGCAGGGTGCCGGAACAGGGTCCCGATTGGTTTTTAGTGGCTACAGAGGCTTGCGGCGGCGGAACTCCCGATCTATCTTCTGTTCTGGAAGTTTTAGGGTACGTAGGTATATATGGGTGCAGTGGGTACGTCGGTGGACCTCCGGGCTGCTCACGAGGTAGGGGGCGCGCCCTCCACCCTTGTGGGCAGCCCGGGACTCCCCTGTCATTCACTCCAAGCCCATCTGGTTGGTTTCCTTCCAAAATTAACTTCTCCAGTTGATTTCATTCCGTTTTGACTCCGTCTGATATTCCTTTTCCTCGAAACACTGAAATAGGCATAAAACAACAAATCTGGGCTGGGCCTCCGGTTAATAGGTTAGTCCCAAAAATAATATAAAAGTGGATAATAAAGCCCAATATTGCCTAAAACAGTAGATAAAGTAGCATGGAGCAATAAAAAATTATAGATACATTGGAGACGTATCAGTGCGCCCCCTATAGGAGGCCGGCCTAGGAGGAGAAGAAAAGAGGGGAATGGAAAGGATAGTGTGGAGTATGACCCCCCCTTCCTTCCCTCTCCCCCCCCCTCTTTCTTTCCCCCTCGGTTATACTCCCTCCGTCCCATAATGTAGGACATTTTTTGACACTAGTGTAGTGTCAAAAAACGTCTTACATTATGTGACGGAGGGAGTATATGGCAGGGGGCGCGGATTGGGAGGGACTCCAAGTAGGATTCCTCCTACGTGGGCGCCTCCTATGGCTGCTCCTCCCTCCCTCCCACCTATATATAGGTGGGAGGGGGCGCCAAGCACACCTCAGATCAATTGTTAGCCGTGTGCGGCGCCCTCCCTTCACTGTTTACACCCTCGGTCATATTTTCGTAGTGCTTAGGCGAAGCCCTGCGGATATCACTTCACCATCACCGTCACCACACCATCACGCTGGAGGAACTCATCTACTACCTCGATGTCTTGCTGGATCAAGAAGGTGAGGGACGTCACCGAGCTTAACGTGTGCAGAACGCGGAGGTGCCGTGCGTTCGGTACTTGATCGGTTGAAGCGCTAAGAAGTTCGACTACATCAATCACGTTGTGAAACGCTTCCGCTTACGGTCTAGGAGGTTATGTAGACACTATCCCCCTCGTTGCTATGCATCTCCATGGATAGATCATTGCGTGTGTGTAGAAAAATTTTGTTTTCCATGCAACGTTTCGCAACACTTACCACATCTACGCTGCTGTCGGTACACCCGACACCAACCTGGCTCGTCCACCGCCCTGCCTCTGCCCCCAGGGGCAAACTTCCTGGAGCGAGGCGCCGCCTTCGCTGCCAACGCTGACCCCGGCGAGCCAGGGACAGGAGCGTAGCCAGAGTCGGAGGAAGAATCCACATCGCCGTCGAGCGCCCAAAAACGGGATCCAGAGGACGCCAGCGCGGCCGCCGGACTCTGCACCGGTGCCGAAGCGAGGTCAGGATGCGCCACGCCAGAGGAGGGGGGAGGAGCAGAGGGAGGGGGAGCTCGCCGGAGAGGAGCCATCAGGAATCAAGGTCACGAGGGAGGGAGAGAGAGGGGAGAGGGGGCGGGGGAGGAGAGGAGCCATCCCTGTCACAGTAATTAATGGTAACTCTCGCGTGCGCCTCTTTCCCCTCACATCAAAATCATGTACTCCCTTCATAAACTAATATAAGAGCGTTTAGATCTAAACGCTTTTATATTAGTTTACAGAGGGAGTATTTGATAAATTAAAACGGTCGCACCATCGTAAAGAAACATACCGAGCCTACCATAATTAAAGCATGTGACTTACTGACCAACAATGACCCAAGAACAAGAAGAACAATGCGAGACCTTCTAGTCAATGCTCTAAAATCCAAAATTGTAAAAGGAGAACTCCTTCAACCTCTTTTTAGGCCTTTTCTTTTGGGGTGACTCCTTCAACCTTTCAAGGAAATGAGCAGACGAAACCCACCTCCCCTCCCACTCCTCAGCTCAGCTTGAGCTTGTCACTCGTAGCTCCGTACATACAATGTAGGACAAGAGCCTCGGGCCCGTTCTCCCCTTCCTCCAAGTCGCTCCCCAGGCGACTGAGGGGCGCAAACACGCCGCCATCTATACCCCTCCCCTCCGATTCTCCCTCTCCGCCGCTGCCACCGGCACCTGCGCCGCGGTGGCGGTGGGCCCCAGCTGCCAAATGGCGCCGGGGCGGTTCCTTCTCATGGTGCGCTAGTGGCCGCCGGACTCGTCTAGGGCGAGGATGGTGTTTGGACGGCACGGGCAAGCCGAGGCGGCGGCCCCGGGGACGCGGAGGCATGGGAGTGCGGCGGCCGGCGGATCTCGGTGAGGTGGCTACGGGATGGCCTCGGATGTGGGTCCCAGGCTCAGATCGACGGGGTCAACGACATCCACGGCGGGCCTCCGCGTGTGGCGAGCGAGCTGTTGCATGGCTGCTTCGGCTGGTGCTCGTTGATTCGTGGTGGTGGCGGCGTGCCATGGATCGAGGACGGCGGCGCGGCGGCGTCGCTTAGGGAGGACCAGGCGTGCGCTAGGTTTGTTGGCAGCGACTCGACGACGTGTGGTGTTGTCTTGTTGCTGGCAGCCGTGGTGGGTGGTGGTGGCTTACCCAGCGAGGCTGGTTTCGGGAGGCGGAGGAGCGGTGCTCTGACTTCGCGGTCACCACGGTCTGTTGCTCATGGTGTGGGATGATGGCGGTGAAGAGATCCCATGGTCTCCCTATGAAGGTTTCATGGTTAGCTGCTCGTGCGGCGACCAAGGGCTAACGTGGACGCGCCCGTTACCCGGCGTGGTGGTGGGCAGCGGCTCGGCGGCATCCGGCTCCCCTATTCACGGCGATGGCCCAAGGTGACAACTTTGCCCCGCCCCCTTAGAGTTTGTTGTGCTGCGAAGACGTGACGGACAGGGCCGAGGAGAAATCCGTGTGCAGCTATGGCTGCAGGCAACGGCAACGCCTGTGGGCATCGTCTCCTCCTTGGAGGCGTTGTCATGGCCACGTCCATCCCCTTTTCTGGCACCAGGGGAAACCCTAGGCTCGGTCCGTCGGGCCAGGCGGCGGCGGCGTCTCGGCGTCGTCACCTTCTTGGAGGCGCTGCTTAGGTGCCCGTGATGTCTTCCGGAGGAGCATCTGGTGTGGGTTGCCTCGCTCCCCTCGGCGGTGAGGCTTGGGGTGCCGGGTTGTCATGTGAGGGTTGTTACTGTGGACATGAGTATCCGAAGGGCTATGTACTCCATCATCGACGCCTCATCCGCGACGTCTTCTTCGAGTCAAGCTAGCTCCTGCTGCCCACTTGCCGATCTCCTAGGCACCATGGGTGGAGAGTGTGTTGATCTAGTTTGGTTAGGTGTTCTTGTCGTGCCTTGAGGTGTCCGGTACGGGGGACGCGGCCTTTGTGCTCTGTGTCCGTCATCTTCGCCATTGTTTGGCTTGAGTTTGGGCAAGGTGAGTTATGTGTCGGTGTTGTCGCGGTGGATGTGGATGCTCATCTTTCGATGTAGCACTTTGCCGAAAGGCTTGTATCAGCCGTCTTGGCTCTTCTTCTATAAATATATAATACACATGCTTGTGCGTATTTTAAGAAAAAAAACGAGCAGACAGGTGTCGGAAAAACAAACCAACACATTTCACAAGTTACAGTCGTACCCCGAATGGTTGCAAGCATCAACTCTGCTACCGCCGGTCAGCGCTCTCATATCAAATGTCCACTGTCTGTAGAAGAGCTCGGACCACAGGCAATGCCCGCGATGGCTGCAGCTGCACTCCAATTGGATCACGTACTCCTATGACATGGTTGACAAACGATCCTCATCCAATTGCTGATTCTCCGAGAGAGGTCGAGATGAGGCGCCATGATCACCGTCAAGCAAGAGCGTCCAGCCGAGACACTCTCCTGCTAGCGCTTCTTCTCTTCCTGCTCCTGTCGTCCTCGCAGCTGCGCGGCGCGAGCTCTGCGCCCGGCGAGGCAGAGGCGCTCCTGGAATGGAAGGACAGCCTGCCGCTGACCGCGGCCGCCGCGGGCGCTCTGGCTTCGTGGGACCGGGCGGCCGCCGCCAACTCCAGCTTCGCCGTGTGCTCGTGGCACGGCATGAGGTGCGACGTCTTCGGCCGGGTCGTCGGCGTCGACGTATCCGGCGCCGGCATCGACGGCACCCTTGACGCTCTGGACCTCTCGTCCCTGCCCAGCCTCAGCAGCCTCAACCTCAGCTACAACGCGCTGGTGGGATCGTTCCCGTCGAACGTGTCCGCGCCGCTGCTTAACATCACGTCGGTGGATTTGTCCAACAATAATTTGTCGGGCCCCATCCCGCCGGCCTTGCCTGCGTACATGCCCAACCTCGAGCACCTCAACCTTTCGTCCAACCAGTTCGCCGGCGAAATACCGCCTTCCGTCGCCAACTTGACCAAGCTTCAGAGCCTTGTTCTGGGCAAGAACAGTTTTTCCGGCGGCATACCGCCGGCGCTCGGTTCCATCTCGAGGTTACGAGTGCTCGAGCTGCATAGCAACCCGCTGGGCGGCGCGATCCCCGCCTCTCTCGGCAAGCTCCGGTCGCTGGAGCGCATCAATGTCAGCATCGCTCAGCTGGAGTCCACCCTTCCGACGGAACTCAGCCACTGCACCAACCTCACCGTCATCGGCCTCGCCGTCAACAAGCTCTCCGGGAAGCTGCCGTTGTCGTGGGCCAAGCTGAGGAAAGTACGGGAATTCAACGTCTCCAAGAACATGCTCACCGGGGATATCTTGCCGGACTACTTCACCGCGTGGACACGTCTCACGGTGTTTCAGGCGGACAAGAACCGTTTCATCGGCGAGGTCCCCGCTGAGGTCGGCATGGCGTCGAGGCTGGAGTTCCTCTCCTTCGCGACCAACAACCTCTCCGGCGAGATCCCGGCGATCATCGGAAGTCTGACGAATCTGAAGCTGCTGGACCTCGCCGAGAACGAATTCTCTGGTACTATCCCACGGACCATCGGCAACCTGACAAGATTAGAGACTCTTCGACTGTACAACAACAAGCTCACCGGCCGGTTGCCTGACGAGTTGGGGAACATGAGGGCGCTGCAGAAGATATCCGTGAGCACCAACATGCTCTATGGGGAGCTGCCGGCCGGGCTTGTCCGGTTGCCAAACCTCGTCTACATCGTCGCCTTCGACAACTTCTTCTCCGGGACAATCCCGCCGATTTCCAGCCGCCAGCTGACGGTGGTAAGCATGGCCAACAACAACTTCTCAGGCGAGCTGCCCCCAGGGCTGTGCCTGAGTGCCTCCCGCCTCATGTACCTGGGCCTGGACAGCAACCAGTTCACCGGCACCGTGCCTGCTTGCTACCGCAACTTGACCAGGCTGGTACGCATCAGGATGTCACGTAACCGGCTGACCGGCGACGTGTCACAGGTCTTGGGATTGCATCCTAACCTTTACTACATCGATCTCTCCGGGAATGCATTCGGCGGCGAGCTCCCAGAGCACTGGGCTCAGTTCCAGAGCCTCTTGTATCTGAACCTGGACCGCAACAAGATCACCGGGACAATTCCTCCCGGTTTCGGTGGCATGGCCGCACTGAAAGATTTGAGCCTCGCTGCGAATCACCTCGCCGGCGCGATCCCTCCGGAGCTCGGCAAATTACAGTTGCTCAATGTGAACCTGAGGCACAACATGTTGTCAGGTCCGATCCCTTCCACACTGGGGAACGTCACGACCATGCTGGTGCTGGACCTGTCCGGGAATGAGCTCGACGGCGGTGTGCCCGTGGAGCTCACGAAACTGGACCGCATGTGGTACCTGAACCTGAGCAGCAACAACCTCACCGGAGCGGTGCCGGCTCTGCTGGGCAAGATGAGCTCGCTGAGCGACCTGGATCTCAGTGGCAACCCGGGCCTGTGCGGCGACGTAGCCGGCCTGAAATCCTGCAGCTTGCATGCCACCGGAGACGGAGTAGGCTCACGGCGACACAACATCAGGCTGGTCCTTGCTGTCGCCCTTTCTGTTGTCGGCACGCTGCTCTTCTTCGTCGCTGCAGTGGCTCTCCTGCTCGTCCGCAAGAATAGGCGAACCGACGAAGACACGGAGGAGACAACGGCGAGCGGCAGCGGCACGACGGATCTGCAGGCGTCCATATGGAGCAAGGACGTGGAGTTCTCCTTCGGCGAGATCCTGGCGGCGACGGAGCACTTCAACGAGGCCTACTGCATCGGCAAGGGCAGCTTCGGGAGCGTGTACCACGCCAAAGTGCCCGGCGGCCACTCTCTCGCCGTGAAAAAGCTCGATGTGTCGGAGACAGGGGACGCGTGCTGGGGCATCAGCGAGAAGAGCTTCGAGAACGAGGTGAGGGCCCTGACGCACGTCCGCCACCGGAACATCGTCAAGCTCCACGGCTTCTGCGCCACCGGCGGCTACATGTACCTGGTCTACGAGCGCGTCGAGAGGGGCAGCCTGGGCAAGGTGCTGTACATGGGCGGCGAGCGCAGCGGCGAGAGGTTCGACTGGCCGGCCAGGATGCGGGCGATCAGGGGCCTGGCGAGCGCGCTGGCCTACCTGCACCACGACTGCTCGCCGCCGATGATCCACCGCGACGTCTCCGTCAACAACGTCCTTCTGGACGCCGAGTATGAGACGCGGCTGTCAGACTTCGGGACGGCGAGGTTCCTCGCCCCCGGACGATCCAACTGCACCAGCGTCGCCGGCTCCTACGGATACATGGCACCAGGTACGTACACCCTACGCACCCCAATGTCCTCCATTCCTGCTTGCAAGCTCACATTTGTCGTCGCATTTCTTGCTGCAGAGCTCGCCTACTTGAGGGTGACGACCAAGTGCGACGTGTACAGCTTCGGCGTGGTGGCCATGGAAATCCTGACCGGCAAGTTCCCGGGCGGGCTCATCAGCTCACTATACAGCCTCGACGAGGCGCAGGCCGGTGTCGGCAAGTCGGCGGCGCTCCTGCTGCTCAGGGACCTGGTGGACCAGAGGCTGGACAGTCCCGCCGAGCAGATGGCAGCGCAGGTGGTGTTCGTCTTCGTCGTGGCACTATCCTGTGTCCGCACCAACCCCGACGCTCGCCCGGATATGCGCACCGTGGCTCAGGAGCTCTCCGCTCGCCGGAGGTCCACCTTGGACAAGCCGTTCACGGCGATCATGATCGGCGACCTCGTTAGTTCGCGAGTATGACATGTGCTGGTTAGTAGTACCATTTGTACAGGTTTGTATTGTTTTTGGCGGTGGTTCTGTATTGTTCATTCCATTCGTCTGTTTCGTGTAAACATCGTTGCTATGCTTGACCTATTAGTGTTTCCGCAGAAGAACGCCTCTGCGTGATTATTCTGGGATGTGTCTGGTAGGTGATCGTTTGGATTGTATTCAAATAAGATTGTGTATAGGGCCCATCTAGATGTGACATCAACTTAGATGGTTGATGTCATCAATTGTTTGTTGTGTCTTTTGTTTGTTTGTCTGGATTTTTTCTAAAGGACACTATGGCTCCTTTATTGAGTTGGTAATATAATTATGACGTTTGCAATGGCATTCACCAATAAATCAGGGTTCATCGACCCCAGTGGCGGAATTCGGCCTATAGCAACTGGGGCTATAGCCCCAGGCGTGGCCCAACCCGTGTTGTAACACCCAGGATAAAATCTGGATATTTGTAGCTCTAAAGAGGCCTAGCCCCATGCGTGAGTGCCCCAGTCCCACGCCTCAGCAGCTCAGCCCATATACCTTCTCAAGTTCTCAGCCCAACTGACATCTCCATCGCTAGGAACCCACGAAGCCTTGTGATCCTTTCGCCCGCCCACTGCACGGATGCGATCGATCGCGCACGTGTAGCATCCCCATTGGCTCGTTTCCTGCGCCGCCGCCCCAGGTGTTCCCCCTCGACAGATGGGACGATCTAGTCCTGCGCAGCTGCACCTGATGCTCGTCGCTTCGTCGAAGCAACCCTCCTTCAGGCTTCAAGCCTCCTGTTCGGCTCCATCTCCACAACCATCTGGACAGGTAATCTCTAGTGTTGTATCAGCTATGCTTTTTCAAGTTCCTTTGTATCACGGGAAACCAATGAATCTCTCTATCCCCCAAAAAATAGTTGAATCCACAAGAAATCTGAAACCAATGAATTGCTGATGTTAAATTGTACTATTACTTTAGTCAATTTTGTTAATATTATTACCAATTGCAATGATGCACTTTGTTAAATTGATGATATGAGTCCAAAATTTGTTCTTGTTTTAATAACGAATTCATATTTTATTTTGAATGTGAATTTATGGCGCACTTCTAGGATGCACTAATATGTGTGGTATTCGGTGTTATTTAAAGACGTTTAGTTTTAGCCCTAGGCTTTGAGAAATCCTGGCTCTGCCTCTGATCGACCCACTTACAAGAACTATCACTATCATATGCAAATTTAGCTAAGGGAAACGTTGGCTTACGGCGGACCGGCAGCGTTCCGCCGGTCATGCGTGCATCGCTGGATCCGTCGTGATCATACGCACCCGATTAGCGCCATGTCATGTTGCTGCAGGCTCCACGCGGACCGCTTCGGTGTTGCCTTATCTCCACCACATAGCGTGTCCACTCATTTTTTTCATTCTTCTCGTTGAGGTTGCCGTTTCCGGGGACCTCAGCCTTGGTGATCTTGCCAGTACTGGGGTGCCTGACCCTTCAACAGTCATCACTGCCTTATCCCTCCGCTTTTTAATGCGCTTCTTGCTCTTCTTCTGACTGGTTGATTCATCATCATCCTCTGAATCAACATTGATGGAATCTTCCTCTCTGGGCAACTTCCTTCCCTCCTCCATCTGAGCACACTTATCCACTAGGGTGTACAACTCCTTCACAGTCTTGGGAAACCGCACGTTCATCTTAGAACGAATCCGGCAGTTGCGCACATTGGACTGGAAGGCGGCTATCATAGCTGCTGGATGGATATTTGGAACATTTCTATGAACTTCGCTGAATCTCTGTAAATACTTACGGAGGGTTTCTCCTTCCTTCTGTTGGAGAAGCTACAGATCATTGGGTCGGCCTGGCTCCCGGTGGCCACCGGTGAAGGCACCGATGAACTCGTGGCACGGGTCTGCCCATGACAAATGGAGTTCGCCGGCAGGTGCATCAGCCAAGACCTCACATTGGACCTGAGGGCCAAAGGAAAGTAGTTGGTGAACACCTTCTCATCTCTTCCCCCGGTAGCCTGAACAGCGATGCTCAGGAACTCTGTCGGGTTCAGCCTCCCGTCATACTTCTCAGGTATCTCTGGCTTGAACGTGCGAACGGACGGCCAACGGACTTGCCACAGCTCATGGGTAAAGGCAGGGCAGCCAACCTCGAAAGGTAGGTGCCTGCCAATGCCGAGCGTGGGCTCGTCGACGTCGGCGCCGTCGTGCCCATCGGTTCGGCGGAGGTCGCCGCGGCGTTGCTCAATGACGCGCGCATCTCCTCTCCGCATCTCCTCCGGGGTTCATCATTGGCCTGGACGTGCTCGAGGGTCAGAGGAGGCCATCGAGACGTCGTCGGGGTCTTGACTTGGTCGTGCTCGTGATGGCTGCCGTGGCAGGGACTGCACCGTGGGGACGAACCCCTCCGTACGGGCAACAGCATGAGCTATCGTCGTCGCTTGGGGAGGCTGTGGCGGGTCAGCTCGTCATGAGCCCCCAGCTTCAGCGAAACCGGGTAGACTTTGGATGGTGGCACGCCATTCGTCCATCTACTCGGCCGCTGGCGAAAACCCCAGCAGCAGCTGAGCCCGCGCCATGGCCTCCGAGGCTGTACTTGGCATGGATGAAGATGAAGTCGTTCGCGCCGTCGCTCGGCTCCTGGCGGAGCTAGCGGCGGCAGCACTGCGCCCTCGCTGTTGCGGTGCAACCACCTGGATGACAGGGTGGTGCGACGAAGGCGCTCGAGGGCTAGCGGCTCCGTAGGGCGCGGCAGCTTGGTCGATTCGCCCGGGGGAAAGTGCATGCGCAGCGGTCGTGCCTATGACAGGGGCGGCCGGAGGGTGGCGGTTCACCCCAGACCGAGTGCCATCACTGCGGCTGTGGCCGTCGGTGAGCAGAGTGTGGCCGTCGAGGTGTTGCCGATGCTGCCCTCCTCTGGTGCCTCCTGCTCCTACGTCGGCCGCGGGGAAAGTGGTGGCGGTGCCGCCCGCTCCGACCACATCCCCAGCAGCGTCCGTGTCCTCCCGCGTCTCTGTGCCCCCCCACAGTGTTGGAGGCCTCGGGCGGCGGAGCCTTCGAGGTGGATGGATGAACCAAAGAAGCCGGTTTCTTCTTGGGCGCCATGGTCGATGGCACCATCGAAGATGGAGATGGCGATGAAGGCGACATGCTGCTCACGTCTTCAGGTTCGCGCAAGCGAACTCTCTACCTGGTGCGCCAAAGATGTCACAAGAAACCATGGCCACCTATGGGACCAGGATGACCCCTTGCTGGTTCGGCAGGGGGGAGTCACATTGCACAAAGAGCAGACAAACGTGAGGCAGCACGGCAGAGATCACACTGGCAATTTTACCCAGGTTCGGGCCGCCGGGAGGCGTAAAACCCTACTCCTGCTTTGGTAGATTAATGGTGGAAATGTGGTGGTGGAGCATAGTACACTTGCCCGACAAGGGTTGCCTCAGGGCGGCTGCGACTACGCGCGTATGGGGTGTGATTTATCCAACCTTCTAACCTCGCGAACCCCTTCTACCGTTGCCATGGGCCTCCTTTTATAGCTTAAGGGATCACCACAGTGGCAAATCAGTCATTAGACACTGATAAGATAGCAAATAGTGCTATCATACCTAACTTTGCAGGCTGACAGGGCGCATTTAATACATCGCTTAATGTCACGTCGCTGGTTGCCCGGCAAGGCTTGCCGGGCTATCTCGCCAGCTCCACGCCTGCTCGTCTGACACGTCATAGGACATGTGTCATCTATGGGTTTTCTTGGTAGAAAGGGGCTGCCATGTGGCGAATGGCTGCCACTTAATCACTCTGCGGCTTGAAACTGCACTGATCGATGATGTGAGTCGTGGTGGAGTGGTCGGTGAGGTGATTTGGCCTCCGCAAGTCCCGGTAGGCCCTACCGGGGAGCCTTGGTCATCTTCTTCTGGGGGTGGCCTCTCTCCTTGTTGTGCTCGCCTGCCCGGCAAAGGAGGCCTCTCTCTTGTCGACGTCTTGCTCTTATGGCTTAGTCTCGGTCCCTCTGGTCTGCTGGTTGGTTCTTCGAATCTCTTGGCTTCTTGTACCTTGTCTTGGGTTGGTGCTTCAATCTTGATCATGTGCCTGTGCACAGTCAGGGCAACAGACCAGGGTTTGTTGCACCGAAAGAGGAAGCCATCTAGCTACTAACTACGACCCGTAGGTCTGCAAAGAACTACTCACGCATCATCAGAGAGGCACCAATGGACATGATGAACCCCTCCGCGATGGTGTCTAGATTGGATCTGGTGTTTCTGGAACATGCGGTGACTGGAATGGATTTTCGTCGACTCCCTTAGGGTTTCTGGAATATTGGGGTATTTATAGAGCAAAGAGGCGGTGCGGGAGACCACCGAGGTGGGCACAACCCACCTAGGCGCGCCTGGGGGCCCAGGCGTGCCCTGATGTCTTGTGCCCCCCTCGTGCTCCCTCTCCGATACTTCTTCGGCGCACTAGATGTCTTCTGGTCCAAAAAAATCCACAAAAAGTTTTGCTGTGTTCGGACTCTGTTTGGTATTGATTTCCCGCGATGTAAAAAACAAGCAGAAAACAGCAACTAGCACTGGGCACTATGTCAATAGGTACCAAAATGATATAAAATGACTATAAAATGATTGTAGAACATCCAAGAATGATAATATAACAGTCTGGAACAATAAAAAATTATAGATACGTTGGAGACATATCAGCATCCCCAAGCTTAATTCCAGCTCGTCCTCGAGTAGGTAAATGATAAAAACAGATTTTTTTGATGTGGAATGCTGCCTAACATGTTCATCACATAATCTTTTCTTTCTAGCATGGACATTTGGACTTTTATATGGTTCAAATCAATAGTCTAGTTTTGACATGAGATTTTAATACTCAAGCATATCAACAACCAACTATGTCTTTCTAAATATCAACACAAAAGCAAGTTATCCCTAGCCCATTATGCTCAAGCATTGATCCATTCATGAAACACACTCGAATATTAGCTACACCCAATGCTCAAATACGATCATAGTGCCCCTTAGTTGGTGCTTTATAAGAGAAGATGGAGACTCAAATTCAAAATAAAAATTGCATAGAGTAAAATAAAGGCTCTTCGCAGAGGGAAGAGGGATTTATGGAGGTGCCAGAGCTCGAAGCAAAAAATGAGAGATAAAAACATTTTGGGAGGCATACTTTTCCCACCAACAAAAATGACTTAGAGCTCCCAACACTTTCCATGCTAGATACATCATAGGCGGTTCCCAAACAGAAAATAAAGTTTATTCCTTTTTTTCACGATACGTTCACTTTCCATGGCTTATCCATATCCACGGGTGCCCTCCATATCAACACTTTCCAAGGAATTTATTATTTGACAACATAAAGTAAATTCATTTTTTTCATTTCGGGACTGGGCATCCCTAATACCTTTGTCGTACTCTCGTGCAATGACAAGTGAATAAACACACATCATGAGAATAACACCTCTAGCATGAAAAATATCAGCCACCCCTCACCGCCTCGCGAGCGATACGAGCACACAAAAGAGAAATTTATTTTGAAAATTAGAGATGGAACATGCAAATTTGCTTAGAACGACACAGAAGTACCGCATATATGTAGGTACAGTGGACTCATATGGCAAAACTACTTTAAAGGGTTTTGGATGCACAAGTAGTGATCATACTTAGTGCAAAATGAAGGCTAGCAAAAAGATTGAGAAGCGACCAACCAAGAAACGAAAAATCTCTTACCCAAGAATTAAGCATAAGTACCACCGAATAATGCACCACAAGTAGGATATAAATTTCATTGCATAATTATTTACTTTCGTGCTTGCATAGGGAATCACAAACTTTAACACCAATATTCTTACTAAAGCATAATTACCCATCAACATGACTCACATATCATATCGTCATATCTCAAAACCATTACTAAGAACTAAGTTTATTTTTTCCAGTGATCTTCCTGAAAGTTTTTATTATATCCTCCCTGGATATCTATCACTTTTCATATGTTGCTTTTAATAAGCTCAAACAAATTTAAGTGAAGACCATGAGCATAATTTTTCTTTCTCTCAAAATAATCAAAGTGAAGCAAGAGAGAATTTCTAAAAAAAATTACTAACTCCCAAATAAATCTAAGTGAAGCATGAGAGAATTTTTTCCAAAAATAACTACGCACACCATGCTCAAAAAGATATAAGTGAAGCACTAGAGCAATTCCAAGGCTCTAAAAATTTAAGTGAAGCATAGGAGCAAGCATAGCATAATTTTTTGGCCATCTCAAAAAGGTGTGTCCAGCAAGGATTCAAGACTTGAAACACAAAGCAAAACAAGCAAAGACTCATATCACACAAGATGCTCCAAGCAAAACTCATAATATGTGACGAATAAAAATATAGTTCCAAGTAAAATACCCATGGTTGTTGAAGAAAGAGGGGATGCCACTCGGGGGCTCCCCAAGCTTAGTTGCTTGCTACTTCTTGAATATTATCTTGGGGTGCCTCGGGCATCCCTAGTCTTAGCCTTTTGCTAATTCTTATTCCTTCATCCATCGTAATATCACCCAAAACTTGAAAACTTCAATCACACAAAACTCAACAAAACCTTTGTGAGATCCGTTAGTATAGGAAAGCAAACCACTACTATATGTACTGTTGCAAACCCATTCATATTTTATTTTTACATTATATCTACTATATTAAAACTTTTCTATGGCAAAAACTCTTCAAAGAAAACTATAGAATCATCAAAACAAGCACACAACACAAAGAAAACAGAATCTGTCAAAAACAGAACAGTCTGTAGCAATCTGACTACTTCGAATACTTCTGTAACTCCCAAAATTCTGAAACATTAGGAAGACGTGAGAAATTTGTTTATAATCTTCTGTAAAAAGAATCAACTCAAAAGCACTCTTCTGATAAAAATGAAAAATAATTTCGTGAACGCAAAAATTTCTATTTTTCAACAAGATCAAATCAACTCTCACCCAAATCATCCCATAGGCCTTGCTTGGCAAAAACACTAATTTAAACCACAAAAACACATCTAATCAGAGTCATAATTGTGTATTTTATTGAAAACAGCAAGAAAATCAAAAAGTAAAAAGATACAAGTTGGGTTGCCTCCCAATGAGCGCTATCGGTTTACGCCCCTAGCTAGCATTGATAATTTTAATGATGCTCACATTAAGAGACAAGAATTGAAGCACAAAGCATCGCAAAACATGTGACAAACATATTTAAGTCTAACATACTTCTTATGCATAGGCATTTTATAAGAAAACAAATTATCAAGGAAATCAAAAACTAGCATATGCAAGGAAGAAGAAAGAAACAATAGCAATCTCAACATAACGAGAGGTAATTTAGTAACATGAAAATTTCTACCACAATATTTCCCTCTCTCATAATAATTACATGTGGGATCATTTTCAAATTCAACAATACAACTATCACATAAAATATTCTCTTCATGATCCACATGCATGCAAAGTTGACACTCTCCCAAAATAGTGGGATTATCATCAAATAAAGTCATGACCTCTCCAAGCCCACTTTTATCAAAAAAATTGACAAGATTGATAATTCTCCAAAGTAGTGGGATCATTAATACCTAAAGTTGACACTTTTACAAACCCACTTTTAATATTATCACAAGCATATTCATCATGAGGTTTAAATAAATTTTCAAGATCATAAGAACCATTATCACCCCAATCATGATCATTGCAATAAGTGGTGGACGTAGCAATATTAGCATCCCCAAGCTTAGGGTTTTGCATATTATTAGCATAATTGACATTGATAGAATTTATAATAACACCATTGCAATCATGCTTTTCATTCAATGAACTATCGTGAATCATTTCATAAATTTCTTCTTTTAGCACTTCATCAAAATTTTCAGATTCACGAATTTCAAGCAAAACTTCATAGATATAATCAAGTGCACTCAACTCACTAGCAATTGGTTCAACATAATCAGATCTTTTGAAAAGATTAGCGAGTGGATGAGGATCCATATCAAAAGATTTTTAGCAAGCGAAGATGCAAGAAAATATAAGGCACATGGCAACACTAGCAAACGTGAGATGTGGTTGATCGACGCGCGCCTGGTTGGACGGTAACTGCCTGCGCTTGTATAAGGAGGTGAGCGCTCCAGACCGCGAACACAACGCACAGGCGTGCAAAGGGCAATGGGCCCAAGACCCCTAAGCACTTAGGATGTAGACTGGCATGTTGACCTCTCTGTTGAGCTTAGGTTGGACTATGGTGTGTCGATCAGCCGAGGTCGAGCATGACCCGGAAAAGTGTGTTCGACCGGGGTTAATTGACCGTGTTGGGTAAATCGGTGCACCCCTGCAGGGAATTATATCTATTCGATAGCTGTGTCCACGGTAATGGACGCTCGGAGTTGTATCCTGATCTATTACAACTAGAACTGGATACTTGCGACACTAAATGGATATGATGGCTCTGGGATTGCTTCGTCGCGAGGCAAACGAGGAAGGATCTCTAGGCATTGCTAATACATACTTACTGCTTTATGATATACTAATCTGCACTCTTCTGATGCTGCAAGACGCTACAAGACGTTAGTCTTTGATAGGCTAGGCCTTACCTTCTATTCTTGCATTTCTGCAGTATAGTCTAAAGATATAGCCCCATTCCTTTGATACCGATGCATACTTAGCATAAATATGATGTAAGTCTTGCGAGTACTTTGGATGAGTACTCACGATTGCTTTGCTACCTTTTTCCCCATTACCCGATTATTGCGATCAGATGACGAAGCCCATGAGCCATCTGATCCTGACGATGACTACTACTACCCCGTCGGAGCCTACTACTACGTGGAGACCACCGATGACCAGGAGTAGTTAGAAGGCCCCAGATAGGAGGCATGCACCTTTTCGATCTAGTTATTATTGTTTTGCTATCCTGCTTATGGCCAACTTGTTTACTTATGTCGGTACTCAGATGTTGTTGCTTCCGCTCACTTAGGTATTCGAGCCTTCATGGCCCTGGCTTGTAATATAAAGCTTTATGTTTGAATTTATGTCTAGAGTTGTGTTGTGATATCTTCCCGTAAGTCTTTGATCTTGATCGTGCGCATTTGTGTGTATGATTATTAAGTCAGGGGCGTCACAAGTTAGTATTAGAGCCGTCTGCCTATATGAAGCCCCTTTTCCAACTCCTTGGCTGAAGTTGAGTCTAGCCTTTGAAAAAGTATTGTACTAACATTTTTGTGTGGCTTACCAGCCCACATAGCAAATGGATTGGATTAGGATCTTTTATTCCGCATCTTTACTCTCGGATTATGATCTCTCTTCTATTCAGGTTAAAGATTTTACTAACTCTAACATTAGGGTATCGTGATCACATCCACCCGAAGAGCTGGATTACCTGCAACTATTTGTTTGAATGTATAATGAATGATACACACACTATCATTTGACATTGATATGTCTCCAACGTATCTATAATTTTTTATTGTTCCATGCTATTATATTACCTGTTTTGGATGTTTAATGGGCTTTACTAAGCACTTTTATATTATTTTTGGGACTAACCTATTAACCGGAGGCCCAGCCCAAATTGCTGTTTTTTGCCTATTTCAGTGTTTCGCAGAGAAGGAATATCAAACGGAGTCCAAACGGAATGAAACCTTCGGGAGAGTTATTTTTGGAACAAACGCAATCTAGGAGACTTGGAGTGGACGTCAAGAAAGAAACGAGACGGCCACGAGGCAGGGAGGCATGCCCCCACCCTCGTGGGCCCCTCGTGGCTCCCCTGACCAACTTCCTTCACCTATATATATCCATATACCCTGAAAACATCTAGGAGCACCACGAAACCCTATTTCCACCGCCGCAACCTTCTGTACCCATGATATCCCATCTTGGGGCCTTTTCCGGTGCTCCGCCGGAGGGGGAATCGATCATGGAGGGCTTCTACATCAACACCATAGCCTCTCCGATGAAGTGTGAGTAGTTTACCACAGACCTTCGGGTCCATAGTTATTAGCTAGATGGCTTCTTCTCTCTCTCTTTGATTCTCAATACAAAGTTCTCCTTGATCTTCTTGGAGATCTATTCGATGTAATTCTTTTTGCGGTGTGTTTGTCGAGATCCAATGAATTGTGGGTTTATGATCAAGTTTATCTGTGATAAATATTTGAATCTCCTCTAAATTCTTTTATGTATGATTGGTTATCTTTGCAAGTCTCTTCGAATTGTCAGTTTGATTTGGCCTACTAGATTGATCTTTCTTGCAATGGGAGAAGTGCTTAGCTTTGGGTTCAATCTTGCAGTGTCCTTTCCCAGTGACAGCAAGGGCAGCAAGGCACGTATTGTGTTGTTGCCATTGAGGATAAAAAGATGGGGTTTATATCATATTGCTTGAGTTTATCCCTCTACATCATGTCATCTTGCTTAATGTGTTACTCTGTTCTTATGAACTTAATACTCTAAGTGCATGCTGGATAGCGGTCGATGTGTGGAGTAATAGTAGTAGATGCAGAATCATTTCGATCTACTTGTCGCGGACGTGATGCCTTTATACATGATCATGCCTAGATATTCTCATAACTATGCACTTTTCTATCAATTGCTCGACAGTAATTTGTTCACCCACCGTAATACTTATGCTATCTTGAGAGAAGCCACTAGTGAAACCTTTGGCCCCTGGGTCTATTTTCCATCATATAAGTTTCCGATCTATTTTATTTTGCAATCTTTACTTTCCAATCTATATCATAAAAATACCAAAAATATTTATCTTATTATTATATCTGTCAGATCTCACTTTTGCAAGTGGCCGGAAGGGATTGACAACCCCTTTATCGTGTTGGTTGCAAGGTTCTTAATTGTTTGTGTAGGTGTGAGGGATTTGCGTGTAGCCTCCTACTGGATTGATACCTTGGTTCTCAAAAACTGAGGGAAATACTTATGCTACTTTGCTGCATCACCCTTTCCTCGTCAAGGGAAAACCAACGTATGCTCAAGAGGTAGCAAGAAGGATTTCTGGCGCCGTTGCCGGGGAGGTCTACGCACAAGTCAAGACAAACCAAGTACCCATCACAAACCCTTATCCCTCGCATTACATTATTTGCCATTTGCCTCTCGTTTTCCTTTCCCCCACTTCACCCTTGCCGTTTTATTCGCCCTCTCTTTCCCATTCGCCTCTTTCTCGCTTGCTTCTTGTATTTGCTGCTGCTATGTCTGAAACTGGGGAAGTTATTATTGATAAGGACAATAGTAATAACATGGGAAACTTTGATGCTTTTTATGATCCTGTTGGAGAACCCACCATCTTACATACTAAAAAGTTTTGAATCTGTAGTGGTAATATTATTGGAAAAGGGGTTATTCAAGATTTCTTAACTTGTGCCGGTGCTTTGCCCGCTATGGTTGGATCTATTCTTCATAGAACTAGTAGCCTTGCGGATGCTATATCCTTGCTTATAGTTGAACTTGAAAGACAGTTTATGCATATGCATCCTTGTATACAAAGGATTTTCCTAGAATTTTCCAATATTGAGCATTCTTCTATTAAGCGTGCAGCTACTATCTTTTTGGCACATGAGTTCAGATTTATAATGAAAGAAGCTAAAGAAATTTTTGCTCACTATAGGGTGGACGGAGGTCGTCCTCCCATAGAGGCAATCGTATTTAATCAAGAAGACATAATGCGTTTCAATCTTTAGATCATGTTGCTTATAATGAAAACCTTAGAAAAAATGTTCCTGCCGATGTTCTAGTTGATAGAATCTATAAACTTAATGATGATTTTGCTATTCAAAACAATGGGTTAGGATTTTCTCTTGAGAAAAGGCTCATGACTTTTTGCCAAAAGAATGCTTATAATGATGAATTGGTTGTGCAATATGAGGGGCCAAAGGAGGAGCCCATACCTCCCGAGCTTGATCTTGGGGACTTCTGTCCCATTAAATTTAGCCCTTTTGATTACTTTTGCTTGCCACAAAGAAAAGTTGCTGCTGAACGTAGGGAATATGAGATGAGTTTTCGTGATTTACCTTATCATTATGGCAATACCTAGATCTATTCTCGCTTTTATGCCTAGCTAGGGGCGTTAAACGATAGCGCTTGTTGGGAGGCAACCCAATTTTATTTTTGTTCTTTGCTTTTTGCTCCTGTTTAGTATTAAATAATTCATCTAGCCTCTAGTTAGATGTGGTTTTATGTTTTAATAAGTGTTTGTGCCAAGTAGAACCTATAGGATAACCTACGGTGATAGTTAATGTGATCTTGCTGAAAAACAGAAGCTTCTACACGCACGAGAATAATTTTAATAAGTCACAGAGATGTGATTTTCAGTTGATTATTTTTGCAGAAGATTAATAGAAAAATTTCCTAGAACTTCCTATTTTGGTAGAATTTTTAGAGTTGCATAAGTACTCGGAAGTTACATATTGCTACAGACTGTTCTGTTTTTGACAGATTCTATTTTTCGTGTGTTGTTTGCTTATTTTGATGAATCTATGGCTAGTATCGGGGGGTATGAACCATAGAGAAGTTGGAATACAGTAGGTTTAACACCAATTTAAAACAATAATGAGGCTAGCCAACTCACCTCCAGAAGGCTCCCCGGATTGGGCCTTCGGTGGCCGTCCGATCTGCATTCTAACGCGCTTGAGCCGTTGGATCTTCACAACAGTCAAATTTGATTTTCACCTCACGGTCATTTCCACTGGCCTATGACGGGTGGGCTCGTTTCGGATGTTCATTGGCTGGGTCAGCTGTGCCCACGTGCAGAAGATTTTGGCCAATCCACTCCGCATGTTCCGCAACCAATCGTCCAATCCCTTCCTCGCCTCAGTCCCGTGCCAGCCGGCCGCCTAAACCCTAGCCCCTGTTTCCCTCGATCCCCACAGCCTCTCCTGCCTCCTCCATCCCTCGTCCTCCCATCACCACGTCCTCTGCCATGAAGCCTCGCCACCGCATGCTACTACTCTTCCATGCTGCCCTTCCACCTCGCCATCCTTCTCCTCTTTGTCTATGCGGCCGTCGGTGGCGCCTGGTTCCAAATGTGGCACAGGTTAGCCCAGTCGGCTGATGGTGAGGTGAAGGCGCAGGGTAGGTGACCCGTCACGATGGGATGGGGCTACAGGTAAGAGAGTCATGTCGCGTGGTGGCCCAGATGCGGCCGCCCCATGGCCAGCCTCGACGAGCACGGCCTCGATCCGGCCTCAGCCGGAGGACCTCGAGCCGAGGAGTGCTGCCTCGATCGGGACTCGACATTTGGGGCAACGACGGAGGAGGAGGGAAAAGGAGGGGAGCAGCAGCCAGCATCTCGGGCAGCGGCGGCTGGACTCCATGAGCTGGCCGAGGTGCTTCACGGCAAGGAAGCAGCTGACAGTGAAAGGTATAGAAGAGGGAATCTGTGTGATTAGTTCTCTGTTGATTTTCCCTCTTGCTTGATCTAATTTTGTTGTCGTGTTGCGTTTGTGCGTGTTTGCTGGCTTGCTGTTGGGTGCTTTGTCTGGGTGTTGGCTGTCGATGGCCTGATGTTGATGCTTTGCTGCATATATTTGTATAATGTTTGCATCTTCCATGTGCTATGAAGCTATGCTTTGTTGTATACTAACTTTGTTGCTTGCTGCAGCTGACCTGCTGATCTTGCTGCTGTGCTGGTCAGGGAGTGAGTCCACTGACATATGGACACAAGAGATATTCAGTTATGAGGATTAGGATATTAATGATCGTTCGGTCATTGAGGATACGAAAAGAGGCATCAATGCTCTAGTAGAGGTGGTATTGAAGATGTGGTTGTCAATAGTCCTTTTATTGATGCTAACTACATGGTAAGGAAATAATGCTATATTATTTGCATATTTTGTGCTATGAGATCTTCTGCAACTGAATTCGAAGTTAAAGCATTGAACTCAGTTTTGCAGTAGTTAGTTCAATACTACTTTGTATCAAAATTTCATCAAACCATGTTGCACTGTATTTTGAGCATAGAAGCATTTACTTAACACCTAATTTTCCGTAATTAGGTTCCTACTTTTTTCTGTTATTAGGTGCAACAACAAGAATCATCCAGTGGGATGTTCTACTGCATCGGAATTTGACAAATTTAATTCTGCCATTATATTCTTTCCTTCACTGCTGAAGTTAACACCCCCTCCCTTTTGTAGGCCTATATGTTCAAGTATGACTCCACTGATGGCCCCTTCAAAGGATCCATTAAGGTTGTGGATGATTCAATACTGGAGATTAATGCGAAAAAAATCACAACCACAAGCAAAAGGTAAATATGCCAGGGTTAGCTGATTGCTTGCCATATTAGTGCGGTTGATATAGATGCCATGGTTTCTAAATATGCATGACATGTTGTCCTGAAATAAGGACATGTTAAGCAATGAAGTGGCCAAAGTAACATTATTACTTAATAATCGATTCATAGTTTAGAGCCCCATGTTTTTCGCACATTCATACGGACATATAATAGCTTACAAGTGCACGCTTGTTGTACATCTCAAGTACTGGATGTTCCTTCTCTTATTTTGATTTTGATGTTCATATGTTGATTTTCTGCGATGGATGTAAAGGAGAAGTTTGAATGTGCCAACAAGTAGTGACCAGTGAGCTGTCGTCTATGATTGGCTATGGGAGGAGTTGTCTTGCGCTGCAAGGGCGTCTTGCAGATTGATTTCCTTGGTTTGATGTATCTCGGATTCTGATTAGTCTTTGATTTCACACATTTGTTTGGATGTTTTCTTTGCGCCAAGCACCATGCTTTTGATCACTGTTGCCTTGGGTTTTGGCATCAAAGCACCACCATGTATGGCTAGCCTTCAATGGCTACATCAAGGGTCCCAATCTGCAGGTGAGCTCTTCTTTTCATCTGGAGGTTATGAGTCATCTCCACCTCAATGAGATTTAGTTTGTGCATTAACGACTACATGTTTCTTATTGTTTCAGAGTGGTCTGCTTTATTTTCTCCAGTTCAGTCATGTATTTCTTTGCACCCATGTTCGCTTGAGTATTCCCTTCCGATTCTCACACTTTGGTTGTGGCTTCTTTGTTTATGTTGGAAGTATTAGACAAATAATTTGTTCATTTCAGTTGTCTCCACTTTCTCCTCTTGTGTCACATTAAATCATGGTATAATAGATAATTCAGTTAACTGGTTGTTTGCCATATTAGTGTAGTTGATATAGATGTCGTTGTTTCTAAATATGCATGACATGTTGTCCTGAGATAAGGACAGTGAAGCAATGAAGTGGCCAAAGTAACATTATTACTTAATAATTGAATCATAGTTCAGAGCCCCATGTATTTCGCACATTCATACAGATATATAATATCTTACAAGTGCTTGTTGTTGTACATCTTGAGTACTACATGTTCCTTCTCTTATTTTGATTCTGATGTTCATATACTGGTTCTAACTAAATTCTGGCGTTGATTCCATTTTTTGCGAAACTCCAGGACCCCATGCAGTGTGCATTGGACAGTGTTGTGGAGGGTCCAATTTCCTCATGATTTAAGAAGCTCTGTGTAGTACCAAACTTAATTTGAGAACACTGGCACCGAGGATGTGCTGCTCTGTCTCGGGGCTCAGCGCCCTCTTGGACGTAGAGGTTGGCGTGCTCTACCTCTGTACCCGGGTTCTGATGGCCGCGCTTTGTCTGGCAGCGCTAGATAAAGGCAAGAAGGAAGAGCTTGGGCCACCCGCGACGCTAGGCCGCCGGCCCTCCTCCCTCGAGCTCAAGGCGGCGAAGAGATGGTTGAGGTGGTGCTGCAGCTCCGCAGGTACCGGCTTCTACAACGTCTCTTAGAATTTGGTTGCTACTTCTTGCTGATCAGGTGCAATGTATTAATTCAAGTAGTTTTTTATGTACAATTTGTCAAGAGCAATCGGATGTTAATCTGCTATGGGCAGCGGCGGTACATGAATGTGCAAGGCAGCAGCGACATGTTCATACTACGCTAAAGGATGAGCTCCTACCTTTTCTGATGCTAGCTCCTTGCTGCAGGTGAGCTGCCACCTTCTCCCCCATATGCTAGCACTGTGCTTTGCAAACTGAATATTTTAGCATATTTTTCAGCCTAACATGATGTGATATTTTATACTTTTATGATGATGTGAAGCTCATAGCTATCATGACCGATAAGACTATAGATAACTAAATAACCTCTAGAATGAAATGTGATCCTGATTAGTATATAGACATTGGCCATTGGCCATATTTGTTACAAAAATCTGATGTGATGTGCATATGCGTTTGCAACTTTGAGCTTTAAAGAAAAGAGTTGATATGTGACCCTCTGATACATCTCCAACGTATCTACAATTTTTGATTGCTCCATGCTACTTTATCTACTGTTTTAGGCAATATTGGGCTTTATTATCCACTTTTATATTATTTTTGGGACTAACCTATTAACCGGAGGCCCAGCCCAGATTTCTTGTTTTATGCCTATTTTAGTGTTTCGAGGAAAAGGAATATCAGACGGAGTCAAAACGGAACGAAATCAACTGGAGAAGTCAATTTTGGAAGGAAACCAACCTGATGGGCTTTGAGTGCACGTCAGGGGAGTCCCGGGCTGCCCACGAGGGTGGGGGCGCGCCCACCCACCCACCCCCCCACCCCCCCCCCCACCCCCGAGCGCGCCCCCTACCTCGTGAGCACCCCGGAGGTTCACCGACGTACCCCCTGCACCCATATATACCTACGTACCCTAAAACTTCCAGAACAGAAGATAGATCGGGAGTTTCGCTGCCGCAAGCCTCTGTAGCCACCAAAAACCTCTCGGGAGCCCGTTTCGGCACCCTGCCGGAGGGGGATCCCATCAGCAGTGGCCATCTTCATCATCCCGGCGCTATCCATGACGAGGAGGGAGTAGTTCACCCTCGGGGCCGAGGGTATGTACCAGTAGCTATGTGTTTGATCTCTCTCTCTCTCTCTCTCTCGTGTTCTCTCTCGTGTTCCCTCTATGGCACGATCTTGATGTATCCCGAGCTTTGCTATTGTAGTTGGATCTTATGATGTTTCTCCCCCTCTACTCTCTTGTGATGAATTGAGTTTCCCCTTTGAAGTTATCTTATCGGATTGAGTCTTTTATGAGAACACTTGATGTATGTATTGCCGTGATTATCTGTGGTGACAATGGAATATCATGTGCCACTTGATGTATGTTTTGGTGATCAACTTGCGGGTTTCGTGACATTGGGAACCTATTCATAGGGGTTGTCACACGTTCTTGACTCTCCGGTAGAAACTTTGGGGCACTCTTTGAAGTACTTTTATGTTGGTTGGATGAATCTGAGATTGTGTGACACATATCATATAATCATGCCCACGGATACTTGAGGTGACAATGGAGTATCTAGGTGACATTAGGGTTTTGGTTGATTTGTGTCTTAAGGTGTTATTCTAGTACGAACTCTTTTATAGATTGATCTGAAAGAATAACTTTGAGGTGGTTTCGTACCCTACCATAATCTCTACGTTTGTTCTCCGCTATTAGTGGCTTCGGAGTGACTCTTTGTTGCATGTTGAGGGCTTGTTATTTGATCTATCTATGTTATTATTGTTGAGAGAACTTGCACTAGTGAAAGTATGAACCCTAGGCCTTGTTTCCTATCATTGCAATACCGTTTACGCTCACTTTTATCATTAGTTACCTTGCTGTTTTTATATTTTCATATTACAAATACCTATATCTACTATCTATTTTGCACTTGTATCACTATCTCTTCGCCGAACTAGTGCACCTATACAATTTACCATTGTATTGGGTGTGTTTGGGACACAAGAGACTCTTTGTTATTTGGTTGCAGGGTTGTTTGAGAGAGACCATCTTCATCCTACGCCTCCTACGGATTGATAAACCTTAGGTCATCCACTTGAGGGAAATTTGCTATTGTCCTACAAACCTGTGCACTTGCAGGCCCAACAACGTCTACAAGAAGAAGGTTGTGTAGTAGACATCAATCTCTTTTCTGGCGCTGTTGCCGGGGAGGCTAGGTAAGTGAAGGTATATCTTTAGATCTTGCAATCGAATCTTTTTGTTTCTTGTTTTATCACTAGTTTAGTTTATAAAAGAAAACTACAAAAAAAATGGAGTTAAGTTTGTCTCATACGCTTCACCTTTTTAATATCTTTCGTGAGTATGATGGAAAGGATAATTGTGCTCAAGTGCTAGAAGAAGAAATCTCTAAATTTTTTGGCACTAAATCTTTGAATGATGAGCATGATTGCAATTTTGTTAGTATGAATTCCTTGAATATCCATGATGCTAATGATATGCAAAGCCACAAGCTTGGGGAAGCTATGTTTGAGGAAGATGATATTTTTAATCCCCCAAGCTTTGATGAGCAAATTTAATATGATGAAAGCATGCCTCCTATATATGATGATTATTGTGATGACACGTATGCTATAAAGAATAATGATAACCATGAAACTTGTCATCTTGATCTTAATTTTCAATCACATGATAGTTGTTTTGTTGAGTTTGCTCCCACTACTATTGATGAGAAGAATTTTTCTTATGTGGAGAGTAGTAAATTTTCTATGCTAGTAGATCATGAAAAGAATGCTTTAGGTGCTGGTTATATTGTTGAATTTATTCATGATGCTACTGAAAATTATTATGAGGGAGGAACATATGCTTGTAGGAATTGCAATAATATCAAGTTTCCTCTCTATGTGCTTAAATTCTTGAAGCTATGCTTGTGTTTCCTTCCTATGCTTGTTGATTATTGTTCCCATAAGTTGTTTGCTCACAAAATCCTATGCATAGGAAGAGGGTTAGACTTAAATGTGCTAGTCATATGCTTCATGATGCTCCCGTTATGTTTCAATTCCTATCTTTTATGTGAGCATCATCATCATCATGCCTAGCTAGAAAGGCATTAAAGAAAAGCGCTTGTTGGGAGACAACCCAATATTTATCCTTACTATTTTTGTGTGTACACATGATTCTGCTACTGTAGTAATCATGTTTTATAGGTTTTGTTTCAATAAAGTTCCAAGTAAGACCTTTAGGATGGCTTACGGTGATAGTTGTGTTGATCCTGCTGAAAATCAGAAACTTTTTCACCCAGTAAATTAGTTTTGTTAATTCACAGAAACGTGATTCTGATCTTATTATTTTTGATCTGGATTGGTACATGAATTGCTTAGGACTTCCTAATTTGGTAGGATTTTTGGAGTTCCAGAAGTATAAGTTTGATACAGATTACTACAGACTGTTCTGTTTTTGACAGATTCTGTTTTCTATGTGTTGTTTGCTTATTTTGATGAATCTATGAGTAGTATCGGAGGGTATGAACCATAGATAAGTTGGAGTACAGTAGATATTACACCAATATGAATTTAGAATGAGTTCATTACAGTACCTAAGTGGTGGTTTTATTTTATTATACTAACGGAGCTTACGAGTTTTTCTGTTGAGTTTTGTGTTGTGGAGTTTTCAAGTTTTGGGTAAAGATTCTATGGACTATGGAATAAGGAGTGGCAAGAGCCTAATCTTGGGGATGCCCAAGGCACCCCAGTATAATATTCAAGAATAGCCAAAAGCCTAAGCTTGGGGATGCCCCGGAAGGCATCCCCTCTTTCGTCTTCGTTCATCGGTAACTTTACTTAGAGCTATATTTTTATTCACCACATGATATGTGTTTTGCTTGGAGCGTCATTTTATTTTGTTAGTATTTGCTTTCTGTTAGTTATAATAATGTTTTGCATCTTTAGTTCTAATAAAGAAGTCAAGGATAGCCTTTGCCATGCTTATTTTGCTAGTATACATGTTGCTGTTTGAAAACAGAAAGTTTACCGCTGTTGCGAAAATTCCCTAGAAAAGTCAGAGAGTGGTATAATGTTGAATCTTTTTGCATACTGAGATATGATAAATTTCTTACAGTGGGAATTTTAGTTCATAATTTTTGGAGTTAGGGAAGTATGACGACTCTTGCATTCTTTACAGACTGTACTGTTTTGGCAGATTGTTGTTATGGTTGCATTGTTTGCATATGTTTGCTTGTTTAATGATTCTATTTGGTGATAGGAGTATTAAATATGCAGAGGAATTTAGTATTCAATGTTGAATAATAATTTTAGTGATTTTTTACAGTAGAAAATCATAAGGTTTTGCATTGGTTTATACTAACCTATCTCACGAGTTCTTGTTGAGTTTGTTGTGAATGAAGCTTTTGATAAAAGAGAAACCATGATATGAGAGGAATTAATGAGACACAAAAGCTCAAGATTGGGGATGACCAAGGCACCCCAAGATATTATTTCAAGAAGTCTCAAGCATCTAAGCTTGTTGATACCCCCGTTGGCATCCCACCTTTCTTCTTCAACAACTATCGATTAGTATTGGTTGAGCCTAAGTTTTTGCTTCTTCACATGAGTTGTGCTACCCTTGCAATGTAGTTTTCTTTAGCTTTGCTTGCTGTTTGAATAAAGTATCAAGATCTGAAATTATTAAATGGGAGATTCTTCATATAGTTGCATAATTATTTAGCTATTCATTGATCTTCACTTATATCTTTCGGAGTAAGTTTGTTGTTGCTCTAGTGCTTCACTTATATCTTTTAGAGCATGGTGGTAGTTTTATTTTGGAGAAATAGATGAACTCTCATACTTCACTTAGATTATTTTGAGAGTCGTTAATATCATGGTAATTTTCTTAATGTTAATATACTTGGTATTCAAGATATGTGAAACTTTCTTTTGAGTGAATTGAATACTAAGATAAGTTTGATGCTTGATAATTGTTTTGAGATATGGAGGTGATAATATCAAAGTTGTGCTAGTTGGGTAATTGTGAATTTTAGAAATGCTTATCTTGAAGTTTGCAAGTCATGTAGCATGCACGTATGGTTAAAGTTGTGTCACAAATTTGAAACATGAAGTGTACCTGGCTTGTGCATCCTTATGAGTGGCGTCGGAGACGAGCGATGGTCTTTTCCTACCAATCTATCCCCCTAGGAGCATGCACGTAGTACTTGATTTTTGTTGGCTTCTAAATTTTTGCAATAATTATATGAGTTCTTTTGACTAATGTTGAGTCCATGGATTATACGCACTCTCACCTTTCCGCCTTTGCTAGCCTCTTCGGTACCGTGCATTGCCCTTTCTCACCTTGAGAGTTGGTGCAAACTTCGCCGGTGCATCCAAACCCCGTGATACGATACGCTCTATCACACATAAACCTCCTTATATCTTCCTCAAAACAGCCACCATACCTACCTCTTATGGCATTTCCATAGCCATTCCGAGATATATTGCCATGCAACTTCCACCATCATCATATTCATGACATACATTACTTTTGTCATATTGCCATTGCATGATCATGTAGTTGACATCGTATTTGTGGCAAAGCCACCATGCATTATTTTTCATACATGTCACTCTTGATTCATTGCACCATCCCGGTACACCACCGGAGGCATTCATATAGAGTCATATCTTGTTCTAGTTTCGAGTTGTAATTCATATGTTGTAATGGAAGTGTGATGATCATCATTATTAGAGCATTGCCCAAATAAAAAAAAGAAAGGCCAAAAAAAAGAAAGGCCCAAAAAAAGGAAAGGCCAAAAAAAGGCCCAAAAAAAATAAAAAATAAAAATAAAAAGGGCAATGCTACTATCTCTTTTCCACACTTGTGCTTCAAAGTAGCACCTTGTTCTTCATGTAGTGAGTCTTATATATTGTGCTTCAAAGTAGCACCTTGTTCTTCATGTAGTGAGTCTCATAAGTTGTCTTTTTATACTAGTGGGAATTTTTCATTATAGAACTTGGCTTGTATATTCCTACGATGGGCTTCCTCAAATGCCCTAGGTCTTCATGAGCAAGCGAGTTGGATGCACACCCACTAGTTTTCTTTTGTTGAGCATTCATAGCTCTAGTGCATCCGTTGCATGGCAATCCCTACTCCTCATGTTGACATCAATTGATGGGCATCTCCATAACCCGTTGATTATCCTCGTCAATGTGAGACTTTCTCCTTTTTTGTCTTCTCCACACAATCCCCATCGTCATATTCTATTCCACCCATAGTGCTATACCCATGGCTCACGCTCATGTATTGCGTGAAGGTTGAAAAAGTTTGAGATTATTTAAGTATGAAACAATTGCTTGGCTTGTCATCGGGGGGATAGAAGTTGGGAACATCTTTGTGTGACGAAAATGAACCATAGCCTAACCATATGATTTTGTAGGGATGAACTTTCTTTTGCCATGCTATTTTGAGAAGACATGATTGCTTTGATTAGTATGCTTGAAGTATTATTATTTTTGTGTCAATATGAACTTTTGTCTTGAATCTTTCGGATCTGAATATTCATATAACAATTAAGAAGATTTACATTGAAATTATGCCAAAGTATCACTCCGCATCAAAAATTCTTTTTTATCATTTACCTACTCGAGGACGAGCAAGAATTAAGCTTGGGGATGCTTGATACGTCTCCAACGTATCTATAATTTTTTATTGCTCCATGCTACTTTATCTACTGTTTTAGGCAATATTGGGCTTTATTATCCACTTTTATATTATTTTTAGGACTAACCTATTAACCGGAGGCCCAGTCTAGATTTGTTGTTTTATGCCTATTTCAGTGTTTCGAGGAAAAGGAATATCAGACGGAGTCAAAACGGAACGAAATCAACTGGAGAAGTTAATTTTGGAAGGAAACCAACCTGATGGGCTTGGAGTGCACGTTAGGGGAGTCCCGGGCTGCCCACGAGGGTGGGGGGGCGCCCACCCCCTCCCCCCACCCCGGCGGCGCGCCCCCTACCTCGTGAGCACCCCAGAGGTCCACCGACGTACCCCTTGCACCCATATATACCTACGTACCCTAAAACTTCCAGAACAGAAGATAGATCGGGAGTTTCGCCGCCGCAAGCCTCTGTAGCCACCAAAAACCTCTCGGGAGCCCGTTTCGGCACCCTGCCGGAGGGGGATCCCATCACCGGTGGCCATCTTCATCATCCCGGCGCTATCCATGACGAGGAGGGAGTAGTTCACCCTCGGGGCTGAGGGTATGTACCAGTAGCTATGTGTTTGATCTCTCTCTCTCGTGTTCCCTCTATGGCACGATCTTGATGTATCTCGAGCTTTGCTATTGTAGTTGGATCTTATGATGTTTCTCCCCCTCTACTCTCTTGTGATGAATTGAGTTTCCCCTTTGAAGTTATCTTATCGGATTGAGTCTTTTATGAGAACACTTGATGTATGTCTTGCCGTGATTATCTATGGTGACAATGGGATATCATGTGCCACTTGATGTATGTTTTGGTGATCAACTTGCAGGTTTTGTGACATTGGGAACCTATGCATAGGGGTTGGCACACGTTCTTGACTCTCCGGTAGAAACTTTGGGGCACTCTTTGAAGTACTTTTATGTTGGTTGGATGAATCTGAGATTGTGTGACACATATCGTATAATCATGCCCACGGATACTTGAGGTGACAATGGAGTATCTAGGTGACATTAGGGTTTTGGTTGATTTGTGTCTTAATGTGTTATTCTAGTACGAACTCTTTTATAGATTGATCCGAAAGAATAACTTTGAGGTGGTTTCGTACCCTGCCATAATCTCTATGTTTGTTCTCCGCTATTAGTGGCTTCGGAGTGACTCTTTGTTGCATGTTGAGGGCTTGTTATTTGATCTATCTATGTTATTATTGTTGAGAGAACTTGCACTACTGAAAGTATGAACCCTAGGCCTTGTTTCCTATCATTGCAATACTGTTTACGCTCACTTTTATCATTAGTTACCTTGCTGTTTTTATATTTTCAGATTACAAATACCTATATCTACTATCTATTTTGCACTTGTATCACTATCTCTTCGCCGAACTAGTGCACCTATACAATTTACCATTGTATTGGGTGTGTTGGGGACACAAGAGACTCTTAGTTATTTGGTTGCAGGGTTGTTTGAGAGAGACCATCTTCATCCTACACCTCCTACGGATTGATAAACCTTAGGTCATCCACTTGAGGGAAATTTGCTACTATCCTACAAACCTGTGCACTTGCAGGCCCAACAACGTCTACAAGAAGAAGGTTGTGTAGTAGACATCACCCTCCCTTTGCTACTATAAGATAGAAGTAACATCAAAAAGCTCATATTGAATGACAACTGATGTATCTCATTGCTTACAGATATACAAGCCTGCTTACATCTCCCAATATCTCCTCCTGATCAAGGCAATTGCACATGATGAAGATGCTCATTTTAGATCAGTTCATGGCATATGTGTCTATTTCCTTTAGATGGTTCTTCTGTGCGACGATTGGAAAATATAATGTTTCTCATGTGATATTGCAATCAGGACAAAAATAGAACGATTAATTTTCACAATTTGATATTCCATATTTTCTAGAAGTATGACCACCTTCTGCACAGCACCCTTGCATTTGTGTTCTTATCAAATAAGTTTCTGTCTGCAGAATTTGTTCAGGTTTTGTCTCGCTCACACCTCAAGATGCGAGTTTGGGAGTGCGGTGCTGGTATAACTGATATCCCTTTGATCTTCGTTAAATTTTGTAGGATATGCATTGTTCTTGAGCATGAGAAATCCTTTCCCTCCCTGCATTATCCTTATATGTTATAAAAATGTTACACATGTTTTGGTCCTCCAAAAGATTATTGGCCCATAATGTTAATAACTCTTATGTATGATGATTGAGTGAGATATCCTTTTATGTCCAGGCATTTCTTTCATGTAGTGGATATACAAAATAAACTGTATGATCTAGACTGTAGGAGTAACTGGTGCTTGTGGTACTGGTGCTTGCAGTTGTTGTTGCAGCTGTTCTTGAGGGCCGAGCTGAATGTATCTGAGAGAGGTCTTTGCTTCATTTTTTCTTTCGACGGGATAATGACTTGTCGTTTCAAAACACTTAGTATGCGATCTATCCATCAAATTATAATATAATAATTCAGCAAAACCCCTTTATTTGAACGAGCAAGAATCTATGGTGTGCTCCTGAGCTATGTTCCCCTTTTCGAAATGTTAGAAAGGCTATCTTAACTTAGTCGTTGCATAGAAATTGGTTTTGGCTATTAGGCTCATTTCATATCTGCATCACTTATTTGAACGACAATGAACATCCACAACTGAACTCACATAAGAGGGTTGATAGATGATATCTTGTCTGCTCAGTGATTACCTAGAATACTGGACTTTCCACCAACTTACAAAAATATTTTTGCAGGTATATTTCCTTTATCACTCCCCCAGCAGACATGAGTTCTCGTGGCGGGGTCTTTCATGCCGTCATGTTACAAATTTATTATTGTATTGCATATGAGGTCCTTCTTCAGGTTTCCACTTGTTTCTTACTTAAGTTAGCTGTCCATTCTGGATTTAACGTGAATATTGCCTTTGTATTCCATATGAAATTCAACTATTTGTTTTAACTTCTGTAGTTTTCTATTCGTTATCCCTAGACATTATCATGTGTGTGTCGATAGGCTTCGTGGATGGCGAGGTTTAATATCGCTTGCTTGTCGCCTTCTCTGCCCTCGACATGCGGAAGGACAATAAAGGCGGGGACGAGTCATGGATCCTGCTGGCAATGGCTATTGGTTGTAGACGAGATTTAAGCAGAGGAATCACAAAAGATGTTCTCTTTCCAAGATTTTTGAGGGAGTCCTGGACTAGGGGGTGTCCGGATAGCCGAACTATCATCTTTGGCCGGACTCCAAGACTATGAAGATACAAGATTGAAGACTTCGTCCCGTGTCCGGATGGGACTTTCCTTGGCGTGGAAGGCAAGCTTGGCGATACGGATATGTAGATTTCCTACCATTGTAACCGACTCTGTGTAACCCTAGCCCTCTCCGGTGTCTATATAAACCGGAGGGTTTTAGTCCGTAGGACGAACAACAATCATACCATAGGCTAGCTTCTAGGGTTTAGCCTCCTTGATCTCGTGGTAGATCTACTCTTGTACTACCCATATCATCAATATTAATCAAGCAGGAGTAGGGTTTTACCTCCACCGAGAGGGCCCGAACCTGGGTAAAAGCATTGTGTCCCTTGTCTCCTGTTACCATCCGCCTAGACGCACAGTTCGGGGCCCCCTACCCGAGATCCGCCGGTTTTGACACTGACATTGGTGCTTTCATTGAGAGTTCATCTGTGTCGTCACCTATAGGCTCGATGGCTCCTTCGATCATCAACAACAACGCGGTCCAGGGCGAGACTTTTCTTCCCGGACAGATCTTCGTATTCGGCGGCTTTGCACTGCGGGCCAATTCACTTGGCCATCTGGAGCAGATCGAAAGCTACGCCCCTGGCCATCAGGTCATATTTGGGAATTTGAACTATACGGCCGACATCCGTGGAGACTTGATCTTCGATGGATTCGAGCCACAGCCAAGCACGCTGCACTGTCGCGATGGGCATGATCTAGCTCTGCCGCCGAACAGTACCCTGGAGGCCCCACAAGAGTCCGCTCCGACCCTTAGCTTGGGGCCGGGTACGCCAATCGAGGATGGGTGGCTGGACGCCGCCTTGGGGGCTGCCACCTCTATGGCGATAGAGCCGAATACCGACACTGCCTTTCGCAAAGCCCGTGACTCCGAGGTGCCGGACTCCTCGCCGGACTCCGAACCTCCCGCGCCCCTACCAATAGAGTCCGATTGGGCGCCGATCATGGAGTTCACTGCCGCAGACATCTTTCAACACTCGCCTTTTGGCGACATCCTGAATTCGCTAAAGTGTCTCTCTTTATCAGGAGAGCCCTGGCCGGATTATGGTCAGGACGGTTGGGACGCGGACGACGAAGAATTTCACAGCCCACCCACCACCCACTTCGTAGCCACTGTCGATGACTTAATCGACATGCTAGACTTCGACTCCGAAGACATCGACGGTATGGACGACAATGCAGGAGACAACCAAGACCCAGCGCCTATAGGGCACTGGAAGGCCACCTCAACTCACGATGTTTTTATGGTGGACACACCTAAAGGAAGCGATAACGAGGAACAACGGGACGCTGCGAAGGATAACTCCCTCGAAAAATAGCCGAAACAACGACGTAAGCGCCGCCCAAAGTCCCGCCTCGACAACGACAGCACCCATACAGACCCAGCCATAGAGTAGGGCGAACCGGTGGACGACGAACATGCCCCCGAGCAACCATCCGAACAGGATGAATTGGATAAGCAATCCGTCCCCAGCGAAAACAACAGTCCGGACGATCTCACGCCGGACACATCATTGGAGCAGAAGAACCTCCACAAAAGGCTCGTCGCCACTGCATGAAGTCTGAAGAAGCAGAAGCGGAATCTCAAAACAGCGGAAGACGTACTCAGAATGAGATGGAGCAAAGTACTCAAGACCGCAGACAAATACGGCGATAGTCGCCAAGCAAAAAGCTACCCGAAATGCAAACTACTGCCCGAATTTGACGAGGAGGCCGTAGAGCCCCCACAATCAAAGAACAAAGAGGCCGCCTGGTCGGATAGACGACCACATGAAAAACAAAGAGCGGCAAGCGGCACCGCACACAAGCCGGCACGTGATCCACATAAGGATCCTCACAAAAAGGATGGCCCGGTCAGGTCCATCTACGGGCCAAGAAAGCAAGCTCTAGAAAGCAATACAACACGTCGAGTATTCGAACATCACGGCACACCCAAATACAGGGGCGCCGCACACCCCCTATGTTTCTCCGATGAGGTGCTGGATCATGAATTTCCAGTGGGATTCAAGCCCGTAAACATAGAGGCATACGACGGAACAACAGACCCTGGAGTCTGGATTGAGGATTACATCCTGCACATACATATGGCTAGAGGAGATGACCTCCACGCCATATAATACTTACCCCTCAAGCTCAAAGGGCCAGCTCGGCATTGGCTCAAAAGCCTCCCAGAAAATACCATTGGAAGTTGGGAAGAGCTCGAGGATGCGTTTCGGGCAAATTTTCAGGGGACTTATGTCCGCCCTCCGGATGTAGACGATTTAAGTCACATAACTCAACAGCCCGGAGAGTCAGCCCGCAAATTCTGGAACAGGTTCCTCACCAAAAAGAACCAAATAGTCAACTGTCCGGACGCCGAAGCCTTAGCAGCCTTCAAACATAACGTCCGAGACGAATGGCTCGCCAGACACCTCGGCCAGGAAAAGCCAAGAAAAATGGCCGCACTAACAAGCCTCATGACCCGCTTTTGCGCGGGAGAGGATAGCTGGCTGGCAAGATGCAGCACCAGCGACCCAAGTACATCCGAGGTCAGGGATGGAAATGGGAAACCACGACGCAGCAAGGACCAGCGCCGGACTAAGGGAAATGGCCCAAAGAGCATGGCAGTCAACGCCGGATTCAAAAGCTCACGGCAGAACAACAAAATACTGCCTTTCAAGGACAACAGCGACGAGCTATCCAACCTCAACAAAATCTTGGACAAGATATGCCAAATCCACATTACCTCCGGGAAGCCTGCAAACCACACCCACAGAGATTGTTGGGTCTTCAAACGGTCCGGCCGACTTAATGCCGAACACAAGGGGCTCGACACACCAAGCGAGGACGATGACGAACTCCACAAGAAGAGCACCGGAAAACAAAGGAATTTCCCACAAGAGGTCAAAACAATAAACTCACTTCAAGTGACAACAGGCAAAAATAGAGCGACACCCATTAAAGTACGCGCCGCACGGTCCACCCCAGCGGAGTCCCGACACTGGATGTCAAAACCAATCACTTTCGACCATCAGGATTACTCTGGAAGTATCCGGAACGCAGGATGGACTGCTCTGATATTAGATCATATAATTGACGGACTACAATTTACACAAGTCCTAATGGACGGCGGCAGCGATCTAAACCTTCTATATCAGGATACAATCCGCAGAATGGGGATAGACCCAACCAAAATACGCCATAGCAACACTTCCTTTAGAGGAGTGATGCCAGGCCCATATGCCCATTGTACGGGCTCTCTACCACTAGAAGTTGTGTTCGGATCATCCGACAACTTCCGTCGCGAAAAGTTAGTCTTCCACATCGCCCCATTTAAAAGTAGCTATCAAGCACTATTGGGACGCGAAGCTTTCGCCCGCTTTAACGCAATACCGCATTATGCATCTCTTACACTTAAAATGCCCGGTCCATGCGGCATCATCTCATTAAAGGGAATCCTCGAGTGTTCCTTGAATATGGAAGAAAGTGAGACTGCCTTGACAGCCACACATTAATCCGGCTTTGCTGATCAAAGCACCTAAACAAGTCATTCAGATCCCGGACACGGTTAGGCGAGTCCGGCATAAATAAACAAGGGGCTTACTAGCCGCGCACCCCCTTACAAGGGGTTGCACGCATGTACAATAACAGACAATAAAGCTCAATTTTATTCATTTTTTGAATTATACTCTGCTTATGCATTTTTCGCACGATCCTTTTTTCCAACTAAGTTCTTCTCTTTTACAGATGAACACCATGCTACAGCCGTCCAGGATACAGCACAACGGAGACACAGGCGCAGACGTGCAGTAGGGACCTATTGCAAGGATTATTTTCAGATTAAGACCCTGCGTAAACCTTTCTTACTGTCTCTTGTTGATACACATCCCCCGGTTTCTCACTATAACCGAGGAGGGGGCTGGCGTTTTGGCATCGGCCGCGTCAGAAATTTTTGCGCGTACCTGGACATTGGGGGCTTAGGGCATTGTTCTGCCCGTTTTCATAAAGACCGAATACCTTAGGGAGTGTTCGGCGTCTCGAGTTAGGCCTTATATGCATCAGCTCCGAATCATGTCTTTGGTCAAATGTTGGGTTTGCCCGGCTCATGTGTTTTGCTGCCTTACGTTCCGCTCTATCGGCTAACGCGGCACCAGGAGAACTACTGCGATTGTGCCCCGGTTCATCCAGGTGAGCACCTCAGTAGAGAAAGCCGAAAACTGACCGTCATGATATAGCGAGAGACTGGTCAACCACTCGATCGACCACCGGAATGTTTATAATTCCTCCGCTTTAACGAAGGACCGTTTCCCGGTAACGCACATACGCGCCCCGAAATTCGGAGAGCGCGGTGCCCCTAGGGGCTATATAGTAGCCCCACCATCGAACTCCTATGGCTAAGTGAAAGTGATAAAGCATTATAGTCTGGTTGCCTAGTTTGCTACGCTATCACCTCCTTCACAGGACCAAGACGTTGGATTAAGTGTGAAAAGGCGCTTTTTTGCAAACACCCCCGCACTATGTGCGTGGGGCTGAAGCCGAAGACTGCCATCTTTCAGGTTATATACACATATACGTTAACGGCCGCACAGGAGGTATTTCAACACTTGAACGCACAAGTATAAAAAGCCCTTATATTATATTTGAAACATGGTTTCACAAATCATACATGTCATTTGAACATAACATTTTTCGAGCACTGCGTCTCTATTAAACGAGCGCCCTACAGGACTTCCTCAAAATAGTGCTCGGCAGGTAATCGGCTTCTCTCTGAATCCTGGGATGCAACGTCGGTGGCCTTCATCTCTGCCCAGTATGTTTTGACACGGGCGAGAGCCATCCGTGCACCCTCTATGCATGCCAACCATTTCATTGCATCGATATGCGGCACCGCATCAAGGAACTGTTGCACCAAGCCAAAATAACTCTTCGGCTCGGGCCTTTTTGGCCACAAACGAGTCACGACGTCCTTCATGGCAAGTCTGGACAACCTATTCAGCTCAGCCCATTCGGCTAACCGATCGGTTAATGGAAGTGGACGCTCTGGACTATGGAACTGCGACCAAAAAAGCTCTTCCATTCCGTGATCCTTTTAGCCTCGGAAGTGTGCGACCGCGTCTGCGGCACTAGCCTCCAAATTCAGATAAGCATCCTCCGCACCCCATAGTTGGCCCAACTGAGCATACTTCGGATCCATGAACTTCCTCCGCAGCAGAAAGGGCTTTCCAGCCGCAATATCCCCGGCTTGACGTAGCTCCTCCTTCATAGCTCTCATCGCGGAGCGGGCATCCTTGGCTTCGGCAGTGGCCTTCTTCACGTCCTCTTGCTCCGCTCGGCGTTCTCTTTCAAGAAACTCGCAGCGGTCGGTAGCATCCTTCAGCTTCACGGCCATTTCGGCCATTTCCTCCCTGCTTCGGCAGTGAGCAGCCTGTTCGGCTTTTAGCTCTTCGGCCGCCTTCAAGGCAGCCGCATTACTTTTTCTGGCTTGCTCCTTGGCTCGGGCGAGCTCTGCCCGAAGGTCCTCCATAGCAGCAGCACCATCTGCATTAAGCATATATGTTGTAAGGCACGGGCGTCAAGCTCCCTTACCAGGTGTCCGCGGAGAAGCCACATACCTTGTGACTCGTCAAGTCGCTTATTGACCAGCGCGATGTCTGCATCCGCAACGTCAATTTGCCGCTTCAGTTCGGCAAATCTATCAGTACGGCTGGCCACCGAACGCTCCGCCACCTTAATAGGAAGGGCAACATCTTATAACTGATATTATGATCCTTGGCACGCTGTCGCTTTTGACAACGTACCGAGTCTCAGGGGCTACTCTCTATATAGGGCGCATTCTATATGCAAAATTCTCAGAAGGTATATCATTTTTGCGTACCTCAAACCCCGTCAGTAAACTTCTGACGGCCTCATGCAACCCGCTCTCAGCGGATGAAATCCTTTCAATCACCGTACCCATTAACGTACGGTGATCTTCTGAGATAGACGCTCGCCCGAGCAGATCCTTCAGCTCCTCCGACCGTACACCAGTTGGTGCCGAACCTTCCGGCCCCGCCGGATTCGGGGAAACCCTCCGCGACGACACCTCGGGGTTGTCCGCCCCGCCTGACGGTGCGGCAGATGGAGGCGTTTCGCTCTCCATCATCTCCGGACGAAGATCCCCCGAAGATGAGCTCTGCTGAGAAGGGCTGAGATCCGAACTACAAGGTAATAACTTCGTTTGTCTTCAGAAATAAAAATAGGGACGTCCTTTATTACAAAACCCCCCTTTCTACTTATGGCTCGCTAGAGGGCTAATTTCCTTGGGGAAATAGTGCGGCCGGGGCTCCTCCCGGCGCAGGACCCTCTGGGGAAGCTTTCTTCCCCCGCTTTGAGGCTTTGGCCTTCGGATCTTCAGAAGCGGTCCTCTTCTCCCCCTGGAGGGAGGGATTCTTGATCCCCCCTTTATTGAGAGCCTCTTTAGTGGAGGCGGTAGCTTTCCTGTTCCCCCCTTTGCCCTCTTCCAAAGGCGCAGCCTCTAGCATCTTGGTTAACACGGGATCCGGCGTGGTCTCAGGGAGGGGGGCCGGACACCTTATTAGTATTGCTTTTGCTATCAATTCCTGTTCAAGGGACAGCTCTTTAAAGGGCAAGTTTATGATAAATGTACGGATAGCATGTCCGGGCACAGGACCACTTACTTGAGTATTCGGGCGATTATAGCTCATACATGCGTCCTCGGTCAAGTACAGACACATCTCTTGTGATCCGAAGAACAGTTTATACATCTCCATGGGCGTCGCACCCATGAAGTGTTGGAGAGCTTGCGGTCCCTCCGGATTGAATTCCCATAGGCGGAGGGGGCGACGTTTGCAGGGCAGAAGGCGCCGAATCAGCATGACCTGCGCCACTACAACCAGATTGATCTCCCTCTCTTGGAGGTCTCGAATACGGCCCTGCAACAGTGGTACGTCCTCGGACGGCCCCCAGTCAAGCCCCTTGTTGACCCACGACGCGAGCTATCATGGAGGACCCGAGCGAAATACCGCCTTCCGTCGCCAACTTAATTTGTCGGGCCCCATCCCGCCGGCCTTGCCTGCGTACATGCCCAACCTCGAGCACCTCAACCTTTCGTCCAACCAGTTCGCCGGCGAAATACCGCCTTCCGTCGCCAACTTGACCAAGCTTCAGAGCCTTGTTCTGGGCAAGAACAGTTTTTCCGGCGGCATACCGCCGGCGCTCGGTTCCATCTCGAGGTTACGAGTGCTCGAGCTGCATAGCAACCCGCTGGGCGGCGCGATCCCCGCCTCTCTCGGCAAGCTCCGGTCGCTGGAGCGCATCAATGTCAGCATCGCTCAGCTGGAGTCCACCCTTCCGACGGAACTCAGCCACTGCACCAACCTCACCGTCATCGGCCTCGCCGTCAACAAGCTCTCCGGGAAGCTGCCGTTGTCGTGGGCCAAGCTGAGGAAAGTACGGGAATTCAACGTCTCCAAGAACATGCTCACCGGGGATATCTTGCCGGACTACTTCACCGCGTGGACACGTCTCACGGTGTTTCAGGCGGACAAGAACCGTTTCATCGGCGAGGTCCCCGCTGAGGTCGGCATGGCGTCGAGGCTGGAGTTCCTCTCCTTCGCGACCAACAACCTCTCCGGCGAGATCCCGGCGATCATCGGAAGTCTGACGAATCTGAAGCTGCTGGACCTCGCCGAGAACGAATTCTCTGGTACTATCCCACGGACCATCGGCAACCTGACAAGATTAGAGACTCTTCGACTGTACAACAACAAGCTCACCGGCCGGTTGCCTGACGAGTTGGGGAACATGAGGGCGCTGCAGAAGATATCCGTGAGCACCAACATGCTCTATGGGGAGCTGCCGGCCGGGCTTGTCCGGTTGCCAAACCTCGTCTACATCGTCGCCTTCGACAACTTCTTCTCCGGGACAATCCCGCCGATTTCCAGCCGCCAGCTGACGGTGGTAAGCATGGCCAACAACAACTTCTCAGGCGAGCTGCCCCCAGGGCTGTGCCTGAGTGCCTCCCGCCTCATGTACCTGGGCCTGGACAGCAACCAGTTCACCGGCACCGTGCCTGCTTGCTACCGCAACTTGACCAGGCTGGTACGCATCAGGATGTCACGTAACCGGCTGACCGGCGACGTGTCACAGGTCTTGGGATTGCATCCTAACCTTTACTACATCGATCTCTCCGGGAATGCATTCGGCGGCGAGCTCCCAGAGCACTGGGCTCAGTTCCAGAGCCTCTTGTATCTGAACCTGGACCGCAACAAGATCACCGGGACAATTCCTCCCGGTTTCGGTGGCATGGCCGCACTGAAAGATTTGAGCCTCGCTGCGAATCACCTCGCCGGCGCGATCCCTCCGGAGCTCGGCAAATTACAGTTGCTCAATGTGAACCTGAGGCACAACATGTTGTCAGGTCCGATCCCTTCCACACTGGGGAACGTCACGACCATGCTGGTGCTGGACCTGTCCGGGAATGAGCTCGACGGCGGTGTGCCCGTGGAGCTCACGAAACTGGACCGCATGTGGTACCTGAACCTGAGCAGCAACAACCTCACCGGAGCGGTGCCGGCTCTGCTGGGCAAGATGAGCTCGCTGAGCGACCTGGATCTCAGTGGCAACCCGGGCCTGTGCGGCGACGTAGCCGGCCTGAAATCCTGCAGCTTGCATGCCACCGGAGACGGAGTAGGCTCACGGCGACACAACATCAGGCTGGTCCTTGCTGTCGCCCTTTCTGTTGTCGGCACGCTGCTCTTCTTCGTCGCTGCAGTGGCTCTCCTGCTCGTCCGCAAGAATAGGCGAACCGACGAAGACACGGAGGAGACAACGGCGAGCGGCAGCGGCACGACGGATCTGCAGGCGTCCATATGGAGCAAGGACGTGGAGTTCTCCTTCGGCGAGATCCTGGCGGCGACGGAGCACTTCAACGAGGCCTACTGCATCGGCAAGGGCAGCTTCGGGAGCGTGTACCACGCCAAAGTGCCCGGCGGCCACTCTCTCGCCGTGAAAAAGCTCGATGTGTCGGAGACAGGGGACGCGTGCTGGGGCATCAGCGAGAAGAGCTTCGAGAACGAGGTGAGGGCCCTGACGCACGTCCGCCACCGGAACATCGTCAAGCTCCACGGCTTCTGCGCCACCGGCGGCTACATGTACCTGGTCTACGAGCGCGTCGAGAGGGGCAGCCTGGGCAAGGTGCTGTACATGGGCGGCGAGCGCAGCGGCGAGAGGTTCGACTGGCCGGCCAGGATGCGGGCGATCAGGGGCCTGGCGAGCGCGCTGGCCTACCTGCACCACGACTGCTCGCCGCCGATGATCCACCGCGACGTCTCCGTCAACAACGTCCTTCTGGACGCCGAGTATGAGACGCGGCTGTCAGACTTCGGGACGGCGAGGTTCCTCGCCCCCGGACGATCCAACTGCACCAGCGTCGCCGGCTCCTACGGATACATGGCACCAGGTACGTACACCCTACGCACCCCAATGTCCTCCATTCCTGCTTGCAAGCTCACATTTGTCGTCGCATTTCTTGCTGCAGAGCTCGCCTACTTGAGGGTGACGACCAAGTGCGACGTGTACAGCTTCGGCGTGGTGGCCATGGAAATCCTGACCGGCAAGTTCCCGGGCGGGCTCATCAGCTCACTATACAGCCTCGACGAGGCGCAGGCCGGTGTCGGCAAGTCGGCGGCGCTCCTGCTGCTCAGGGACCTGGTGGACCAGAGGCTGGACAGTCCCGCCGAGCAGATGGCAGCGCAGGTGGTGTTCGTCTTCGTCGTGGCACTATCCTGTGTCCGCACCAACCCCGACGCTCGCCCGGATATGCGCACCGTGGCTCAGGAGCTCTCCGCTCGCCGGAGGTCCACCTTGGACAAGCCGTTCACGGCGATCATGATCGGCGACCTCGTTAGTTCGCGAGTATGACATGTGCTGGTTAGTAGTACCATTTGTACAGGTTTGTATTGTTTTTGGCGGTGGTTCTGTATTGTTCATTCCATTCGTCTGTTTCGTGTAAACATCGTTGCTATGCTTGACCTATTAGTGTTTCCGCAGAAGAACGCCTCTGCGTGATTATTCTGGGATGTGTCTGGTAGGTGATCGTTTGGATTGTATTCAAATAAGATTGTGTATAGGGCCCATCTAGATGTGACATCAACTTAGATGGTTGATGTCATCAATTGTTTGTTGTGTCTTTTGTTTGTTTGTCTGGATTTTTTCTAAAGGACACTATGGCTCCTTTATTGAGTTGGTAATATAATTATGACGTTTGCAATGGCATTCACCAATAAATCAGGGTTCATCGACCCCAGTGGCGGAATTCGGCCTATAGCAACTGGGGCTATAGCCCCAGGCGTGGCCCAACCCGTGTTGTAACACCCAGGATAAAATCTGGATATTTGTAGCTCTAAAGAGGCCTAGCCCCATGCGTGAGTGCCCCAGTCCCACGCCTCAGCAGCTCAGCCCATATACCTTCTCAAGTTCTCAGCCCAACTGACATCTCCATCGCTAGGAACCCACGAAGCCTTGTGATCCTTTCGCCCGCCCACTGCACGGATGCGATCGATCGCGCACGTGTAGCATCCCCATTGGCTCGTTTCCTGCGCCGCCGCCCCAGGTGTTCCCCCTCGACAGATGGGACGATCTAGTCCTGCGCAGCTGCACCTGATGCTCGTCGCTTCGTCGAAGCAACCCTCCTTCAGGCTTCAAGCCTCCTGTTCGGCTCCATCTCCACAACCATCTGGACAGGTAATCTCTAGTGTTGTATCAGCTATGCTTTTTCAAGTTCCTTTGTATCACGGGAAACCAATGAATCTCTCTATCCCCCAAAAAATAGTTGAATCCACAAGAAATCTGAAACCAATGAATTGCTGATGTTAAATTGTACTATTACTTTAGTCAATTTTGTTAATATTATTACCAATTGCAATGATGCACTTTGTTAAATTGATGATATGAGTCCAAAATTTGTTCTTGTTTTAATAACGAATTCATATTTTATTTTGAATGTGAATTTATGGCGCACTTCTAGGATGCACTAATATGTGTGGTATTCGGTGTTATTTAAAGACGTTTAGTTTTAGCCCTAGGCTTTGAGAAATCCTGGCTCTGCCTCTGATCGACCCACTTACAAGAACTATCACTATCATATGCAAATTTAGCTAAGGGAAACGTTGGCTTACGGCGGACTGGCAGCGTTCCGCCGGTCATGCGTGCATCGCTGGATCCGTCGTGATCATACGCACCCGATTAGCGCCATGTCATGTTGCTGCAGGCTCCACGCGGACCGCTTCGGTGTTGCCTTATCTCCACCACATAGCGTGTCCACTCATTTTTTTTCATTCTTCTCGTTGAGGTTGCCGTTTCCGGGGACCTCAGCCTTGGTGATCTTGCCAGTACTGGGGTGCCTGACCCTTCAACAGTCATCACTGCCTTATCCCTCCACTTTTTAATGCGCTTCTTGCTCTTCTTCTGACTGGTTGATTCATCATCATCCTCTGAATCAACATTGATGGAATCTTCCTCTCTGGGCAACTTCCTTCCCTCCTCCATCTGAGCACACTTATCCACTAGGGTGTACAACTCCTTCACAGTCTTGGGAAACCGCACGTTCATCTTAGAACGAATCCGGCAGTTGCGCACATTGGACTGGAAGGCGGCTATCATAGCTGCTGGATGGATATTTGGAACATTTCTATGAACTTCGCTGAATCTCTGTAAATACTTACGGAGGGTTTCTCCTTCCTTCTGTTGGAGAAGCTACAGATCATTGGGTCGGCCTGGCTCCCGGTGGCCACCGGTGAAGGCACCGATGAACTCGTGGCACGGGTCTGCCCATGACAAATGGAGTTCGCCGGCAGGTGCATCAGCCAAGACCTCACATTGGACCTGAGGGCCAAAGGAAAGTAGTTGGTGAACACCTTCTCATCTCTTCCCCCGGTAGCCTGAACAGCGATGCTCAGGAACTCTGTCGGGTTCAGCCTCCCGTCATACTTCTCAGGTATCTCTGGCTTGAACGTGCGAACGGACGGCCAACGGACTTGCCACAGCTCATGGGTAAAGGCAGGGCAGCCAACCTCGAAAGGTAGGTGCCTGCCAATGCCGAGCGTGGGCTCGTCGACGTCGGCGCCGTCGTGCCCATCGGTTCGGCGGAGGTCGTCGCGGCGTTGCTCAATGACGCGCGCATCTCCTCTCCGCATCTCCTCCGGGGTTCATCATTGGCCTGGACGTGCTCGAGGGTCAGAGGAGGCCATCGAGACGTCGTCGGGGTCTTGACTTGGTCGTGCTCGTGATGGCTGCCGTGGCAGGGACTGCACCGTGGGGACGAACCCCTCCGTACGGGCAGCAGCATGAGCTATCGTCGTCGCTTGGGGAGGCTGTGGCGGGTCAGCTCGTCATGAGCCCCCAGCTTCAGCGAAACCGGGTAGACTTTGGATGGTGGCACGCCATTCGTCCATCTACTCGGCCGCTGGCGAAAACCCCAGCAGCAGCTGAGCCCGCGCCATGGCCTCCGAGGCTGTACTTGGCATGGATGAAGATGAAGTCGTTCGCGCCGTCGCTCGGCTCCTGGCGGAGCTAGCGGCGGCAGCACTGCGCCCTCGCTGTTGCGGTGCAACCACCTGGATGACAGGGTGGTGCGACGAAGGCGCTCGAGGGCTAGCGGCTCCGTAGGGCGCGGCAGCTTGGTCGATTCGCCCGGGGGAAAGTGCATGCGCAGCGGTCGTGCCTATGACAGGGGCGGCCGGAGGGTGGCGGTTCACCCCAGACCGAGTGCCATCACTGCGGCTGTGGCCGTCGGTGAGCAGAATGTGGCCGTCGAGGTGTTGCCGATGCTGCCCTCCTCTGGTGCCTCCTGCTCCTACGTCGGCCGCGGGGAAAGTGGTGGCGGTGCCGCCCGCTCCGACCACATCCCCAGCAGCGTCCGTGTCCTCCCGCGTCTCTGTGCCCCCCACAGTGTTGGAGGCCTCGGGCGGCGGAGCCTTCGAGGTGGATGGATGAACCGAAGAAGCCGGTTTCTTCTTGGGCGCCATGGTCGATGGCACCATCGAAGATGGAGATGGCGATGAAGGCGACATGCTGCTCACGTCTTCAGGTTCGCGCAAGCGAACTCTCTACCTGGTGCGCCAAAGATGTCACAAGAAACCATGGCCACCTATGGGACCAGGATGACCCCTTGCTGGTTCGGCAGGGGGGAGTCACATTGCACAAAGAGCAGACAAACGTGAGGCAGCACGGCAGAGATCACACTGGCAATTTTACCCAGGTTCGGGCCGCCGGGAGGCGTAAAACCCTACTCCTGCTTTGGTAGATTAATGGTGGAAATGTGGTGGTGGAGCATAGTACACTTGCCCGACAAGGGTTGCCTCAGGGCGGCTGCGACTACGCGCGTATGGGATGTGATTTATCCAACCTTCTAACCTCGCGAACCCCTTCTACCGTTGCCATGGGCCTCCTTTTATAGCTTAAGGGATCACCACAGTGGCAAATCAGTCATTAGACACTGATAAGATAGCAAATAGTGCTATCATACCTAACTTTGCAGGCTGACAGGGCGCATTTAATACATCGCTTAATGTCACGTCGCTGGTTGCCCGGCAAGGCTTGCCGGGCTATCTCGCCAGCTCCACGCCTGCTCGTCTGACACGTCATAGGACATGTGTCATCTATGGGTTTTCTTGGTAGAAAGGGGCTGCCATGTGGCGAATGGCTGCCACTTAATCACTCTGCGGCTTGAAACTGCACTGATCGATGATGTGAGTCGTGGTGGAGTGGTCGGTGAGGTGATTTGGCCTCCGCAAGTCCCGGTAGGCCCTACTGGGGAGCCTTGGTCATCTTCTTCTGGGGGTGGCCTCTCTCCTTGTTGTGCTCGCCTGCCCGGCAAAGGAGGCCTCTCTCTTGTCGACGTCTTGCTCTTATGGCTTAGTCTCGGTCCCTCTGGTCTGCTGGTTGGTTCTTCGAATCTCTTGGCTTCTTGTACCTTGTCTTGGGTTGGTGCTTCAATCTTGATCATGTGCCTGTGCACAGTCAGGGCAACAGACCAGGGTTTGTTGCACCGAAAGAGGAAGCCATCTAGCTACTAACTACGACCCGTAGGTCTGCAAAGAACTACTCACGCATCATCAGAGAGGCACCAATGGACATGATGAACCCCTCCGCGATGGTGTCTAGATTGGATCTGGTGTTTCTGGAACATGCGGTGACTGGAATGGATTTTCGTCGACTCCCTTAGGGTTTCTGGAATATTGGGGTATTTATAGAGCAAAGAGGCGGTGCGGGAGACCACCGAGGTGGGCACAACCCACCTGGGCGCGCCTGGGGGCCCAGGCGTGCCCTGATGTCTTGTGCCCCCCTCGTGCTCCCTCTCCGATACTTCTTCGGCGCACTAGATGTCTTCTGGTCCAAAAAAATCCACAAAAAGTTTTGCTGTGTTCGGACTCTGTTTGGTATTGATTTCCCGCGATGTAAAAAACAAGCAGAAAACAGCAACTAGCACTGGGCACTATGTCAATAGGTACCAAAATGATATAAAATGACTATAAAATGATTGTAGAACATCCAAGAATGATAATATAACAGTCTGGAACAATAAAAAATTATAGATACGTTGGAGACATATCAGCATCCCCAAGCTTAATTCCAGCTCGTCCTCGAGTAGGTAAATGATAAAAACAGATTTTTTTGATGTGGAATGCTGCCTAACATGTTCATCACATAATCTTTTCTTTCTAGCACGGACATTTGGACTTTTATATGGTTCAAATCAATAGTCTAGTTTTGACATGAGATTTTAATACTCAAGCATATCAACAACCAACTATGTCTTTCTAAATATCAACACAAAAGCAAGTTATCCCTAGCCCATTATGCTCAAGCATTGATCCATTCATGAAACACACTCGAATATTAGCTACACCCAATGCTCAAATACGATCATAGTGCCCCTTAGTTGGTGCTTTATAAGAGAAGATGGAGACTCAAATTCAAAATAAAAATTGCATAGAGTAAAATAAAGGCTCTTCGCAGAGGGAAGAGGGATTTATGGAGGTGCCAGAGCTCGAAGCAAAAAATGAGAGATAAAAACATTTTGGGAGGCATACTTTTCCCACCAACAAAAATGACTTAGAGCTCCCAACACTTTCCATGCTAGATACATCATAGGCGGTTCCCAAACAGAAAATAAAGTTTATTCCTTTTTTTCACGATACGTTCACTTTCCATGGCTTATCCATATCCACGGGTGCCCTCCATATCAACACTTTCCAAGGAATTTATTATTTGACAACATAAAGTAAATTCATTTTTTTCATTTCGGGACTGGGCATCCCTAATACCTTTGTCGTACTCTCGTGCAATGACAAGTGAATAAACACACATCATGAGAATAACACCTCTAGCATGAAAAATATCAGCCACCCCTCACCGCCTCGCGAGCGATACGAGCACACAAAAGAGAAATTTATTTTGAAAATTAGAGATGGAACATGCAAATTTGCTTAGAACGACACAGAAGTACCGCATATATGTAGGTACAGTGGACTCATATGGCAAAACTACTTTAAAGGGTTTTGGATGCACAAGTAGTGATCATACTTAGTGCAAAATGAAGGCTAGCAAAAAGATTGAGAAGCGACCAACCAAGAAACGAAAAATCTCTTACCCAAGAATTAAGCATAAGTACCACCGAATAATGCACCACAAGTAGGATATAAATTTCATTGCATAATTATTTACTTTCGTGCTTGCATAGGGAATCACAAACTTTAACACCAATATTCTTACTAAAGCATAATTACCCATCAACATGACTCACATATCATATCGTCATATCTCAAAACCATTACTAAGAACTAAGTTTATTTTTTCCAGTGATCTTCCTGAAAGTTTTTATTATATCCTCCCTGGATATCTATCACTTTTCATATGTTGCTTTTAATAAGCTCAAACAAATTTAAGTGAAGACCATGAGCATAATTTTTCTTTCTCTCAAAATAATCAAAGTGAAGCAAGAGAGAATTTCTAAAAAAAATTACTAACTCCCAAATAAATCTAAGTGAAGCATGAGAGAATTTTTTCCAAAAATAACTACGCACACCATGCTCAAAAAGATATAAGTGAAGCACTAGAGCAATTCCAAGGCTCTAAAAATTTAAGTGAAGCATAGGAGCAAGCATAGCATAATTTTTTGGCCATCTCAAAAAGGTGTGTCCAGCAAGGATTCAAGACTTGAAACACAAAGCAAAACAAGCAAAGACTCATATCACACAAGATGCTCCAAGCAAAACTCATAATATGTGACGAATAAAAATATAGTTCCAAGTAAAATACCCATGGTTGTTGAAGAAAGAGGGGATGCCACTCGGGGGCTTCCCAAGCTTAGTTGCTTGCTACTTCTTGAATATTATCTTGGGGTGCCTCGGGCATCCCTAGTCTTAGCCTTTTGCTAATTCTTATTCCTTCATCCATCGTAATATCACCCAAAACTTGAAAACTTCAATCACACAAAACTCAACAAAACCTTTGTGAGATCCGTTAGTATAGGAAAGCAAACCACTACTATATGTACTGTTGCAAACCCATTCATATTTTATTTTTACATTATATATACTATATTAAAACTTTTCTATGGCAAAAACTCTTCAAAGAAAACTATAGAATCATCAAAACAAGCACACAACACAAAGAAAACAGAATCTGTCAAAAACAGAACAGTCTGTAGCAATCTGACTACTTCGAATACTTCTGTAACTCCCAAAATTCTGAAACATTAGGAAGACGTGAGAAATTTGTTTATAATCTTCTATAAAAAGAATCAACTCAAAAGCACTCTTCTGATAAAAATGAAAAATAATTTCGTGAACGCAAAAATTTCTATTTTTCAACAAGATCAAATCAACTCTCACCCAAATCAACCCATAGGCCTTGCTTGGCAAAAACACTAATTTAAACCACAAAAACACATCTAATCAGAGTCATAATTGTGTATTTTATTGAAAACAGCAAGAAAATCAAAAAGTAAAAAGATACAAGTTGGGTTGCCTCCCAATGAGCGCTATCGGTTTACGCCCCTAGCTAGCATTGATAATTTTAATGATGCTCACATTAAGAGACAAGAATTGAAGCACAAAGCATCGCAAAACATGTGACAAACATATTTAAGTCTAACATACTTCTTATGCATAGGCATTTTATAAGAAAACAAATTATCAAGGAAATCAAAAACTAGCATATGCAAGGAAGAAGAAAGAAACAATAGCAATCTCAACATAACGAGAGGTAATTTAGTAACATGAAAATTTCTACCACAATATTTCCCTCTCTCATAATAATTACATGTGGGATCATTTTCAAATTCAACAATACAACTATCACATAAAATATTCTCTTCATGATCCACATGCATGCAAAGTTGACACTCTCCCAAAATAGTGGGATTATCATCAAATAAAGTCATGACCTCTCCAAGCCCACTTTTATCAAAAAAATTGACAAGATTGATAATTCTCCAAAGTAGTGGGATCATTAATACCTAAAGTTGACACTTTTACAAACCCACTTTTAATATTATCACAAGCATATTCATCATGAGGTTTAAATAAATTTTCAAGATCATAAGAACCATTATCACCCCAATCATGATCATTGCAATAAGTGGTGGACGTAGCAATATTAGCATCCCCAAGCTTAGGGTTTTGCATATTATTAGCATAATTGACATTGATAGAATTTATAATAACACCATTGCAATCATGCTTTTCATTCAATGAACTATCGTGAATCATTTCATAAATTTCTTCTTTTAGCACTTCATCAAAATTTTCAGATTCACGAATTTCAAGCAAAACTTCATAGATATAATCAAGTGCACTCAACTCACTAGCAATTGGTTCAACATAATCAGATCTTTTGAAAAGATTAGCGAGTGGATGAGGATCCATATCAAAAGATTTTTAGCAAGCGAAGATGCAAGAAAATATAAGGCACATGGCAACACTAGCAAACGTGAGATGTGGTTGATCGACGCGCGCCTGGTTGGACGGTAACTGCCTGCGCTTGTATAAGGAGGTGAGCGCTCCAGACCGCGAACACAACGCACAGGCGTGCAAAGGGCAATGGGCCCAAGACCCCTAAGCACTTAGGATGTAGACTGGCATGTTGACCTCTCTGTTGAGCTTAGGTTGGACTATGGTGTGTCGATCAGCCGAGGTCGAGCATGACCCGGAAAAGTGTGTTCGACCGGGGTTAATTGACCGTGTTGGGTAAGTCGGTGCACCCCTGCAGGGAATTATATCTATTCGATAGCTGTGTCCACGGTAATGGACGCTCGGAGTTGTATCCTGATCTATTACAACTAGAACTGGATACTTGCGACACTAAATGGATATGATGGCTCTGGGATTGCTTCGTCGCGAGGCAAACGAGGAAGGATCTCTGGGCATTGCTAATACATACTTACTGCTTTATGATATACTAATCTGCACTCTTCTGATGCTGCAAGACGCTACAAGACGTTAGTCTTTGATAGGCTAGGCCTTACCTTCTATTCTTGCATTTCTGCAGTATAGTCTAAAGATATAGCCCCATTCCTTTGATACCGATGCATACTTAGCATAAATATGATGTAAGTCTTGCGAGTACTTTGGATGAGTACTCACGATTGCTTTGCTACCTTTTTCCCCATTACCCGATTATTGCGATCAGATGACGAAGCCCATGAGCCATCTGATCCTGACGATGACTACTACTACCCCGTCGGAGCCTACTACTACGTGGAGACCACCGATGACCAGGAGTAGTTAGAAGGCCCCAGATAGGAGGCATGCACCTTTTCGATCTAGTTATTATTGTTTTGCTATCCTGCTTATGGCCAACTTGTTTACTTATGTCGGTACTCAGATGTTGTTGCTTCCGCTCACTTAGGTATTCGAGCCTTCATGGCCCTGGCTTGTAATATAAAGCTTTATGTTTGAATTTATGTCTAGAGTTGTGTTGTGATATCTTCCCGTAAGTCTTTGATCTTGATCGTGCGCATTTGTGTGTATGATTATTAAGTCAGGGGCGTCACAAGTTAGTATTAGAGCCGTCTGCCTATATGAAGCCCCTTTTCCAACTCCTTGGCTGAAGTTGAGTCTAGCCTTTGAAAAAGTATTGTACTAACATTTTTGTGTGGCTTACCAGCCCACATAGCAAATGGATTGGATTAGGATCTTTTATTCCGCATCTTTACTCTCGGATTATGATCTCTCTTCTATTCAGGTTAAAGATTTTACTAACTCTAACATTAGGGTATCGTGATCACATCCACCCGAAGAGCTGGATTACCTGCAACTATTTGTTTGAATGTATAATGAATGATACACACACTATCATTTGACATTGATATGTCTCCAACGTATCTATAATTTTTTATTGTTCCATGCTATTATATTACCTGTTTTGGATGTTTAATGGGCTTTACTAAGCACTTTTATATTATTTTTGGGACTAACCTATTAACCGGAGGCCCAGCCCAAATTGCTGTTTTTTGCCTATTTCAGTGTTTCGCAGAGAAGGAATATCAAACGGAGTCCAAACGGAATGAAACCTTCGGGAGAGTTATTTTTGGAACAAACGCAATCTAGGAGACTTGGAGTGGACGTCAAGAAAGAAACGAGACGGCCACGAGGCAGGGAGGCGTGCCCCCACCCTCGTGGGCCCCTCGTGGCTCCCCTGACCAACTTCCTTCACCTATATATATCCATATACCCTGAAAACATCTAGGAGCACCACGAAACCCTATTTCCACCGCCGCAACCTTCTGTACCCATGAGATCCCATCTTGGGGCCTTTTCCGGTGCTCCGCCGGAGGGGGAATCGATCATGGAGGGCTTCTACATCAACACCATAGCCTCTCCGATGAAGTGTGAGTAGTTTACCACAGACCTTCGGTTCCATAGTTATTAGCTAGATGGCTTCTTCTCTCTCTCTTTGATTCTCAATACAAAGTTCTCCTTGATCTTCTTGGAGATCTATTCGATGTAATTCTTTTTGCGGTGTGTTTGTCGAGATCCAATGAATTGTGGGTTTATGATCAAGTTTATCTGTGATAAATATTTGAATCTCCTCTAAATTCTTTTATGTATGATTGGTTATCTTTGCAAGTCTCTTCGAATTGTCAGTTTGATTTGGCCTACTAGATTGATCTTTCTTGCAATGGGAGAAGTGCTTAGCTTTGGGTTCAATCTTGCAGTGTCCTTTCCCAGTGACAGCAAGGGCAGCAAGGCACGTATTGTGTTGTTGCCATTGAGGATAAAAAGATGGGGTTTATATCATATTGCTTGAGTTTATCCCTCTACATCATGTCATCTTGCTTAATGTGTTACTCTGTTCTTATGAACTTAATACTCTAAGTGCATGCTGGATAGCGGTCGATGTGTGGAGTAATAGTAGTAGATGCAGAATCATTTCGATCTACTTGTCGCGGACGTGATGCCTTTATACATGATCATGCCTAGATATTCTCATAACTATGCACTTTTCTATCAATTGCTCGACAGTAATTTGTTCACCCACCGTAATACTTATGCTATCTTGAGAGAAGCCACTAGTGAAACCTTTGGCCCCTGGGTCTATTTTCCATCATATAAGTTTCCGATCTATTTTATTTTGCAATCTTTACTTTCCAATCTATATCATAAAAATACCAAAAATATTTATCTTATTATTATATCTGTCAGATCTCACTTTTGCAAGTGGCCGGAAGGGATTGACAACCCCTTTATCGTGTTGGTTGCAAGGTTCTTAATTGTTTGTGTAGGTGTGAGGGATTTGCGTGTAGCCTCCTACTGGATTGATACCTTGGTTCTCAAAAACTGAGGGAAATACTTATGCTACTTTGCTGCATCACCCTTTCCTCGTCAAGGGAAAACCAACGTATGCTCAAGAGGTAGCAAGAAGGATTTCTGGCGCCGTTGCCGGGGAGGTCTACGCACAAGTCAAGACAAACCAAGTACCCATCACAAACCCTTATCCCTCGCATTACATTATTTGCCATTTGCCTCTCGTTTTCCTTTCCCCCACTTCACCCTTGCCGTTTTATTCGCCCTCTCTTTCCCATTCGCCTCTTTCTCGCTTGCTTCTTGTATTTGCTGCTGCTATGTCTGAAACTGGGGAAGTTATTGTTGATAAGGACAATAGTAATAACATGGGAAACTTTGATGCTTTTTATGATCCTGTTGGAGAACCCACCATCTTACATACTAAAAAGTTTCGAATCTGTAGTGGTAATATTATTGGAAAAGGGGTTATTCAAGATTTCTTAACTTGTGCCGGTGCTTTGCCCGCTATGGTTGGATCTATTCTTCATAGAACTAGTAGCCTTGCGGATGCTATATCCTTGCTTATAGTTGAACTTGAAAGACAGTTTATGCATATGCATCCTTGTATACAAAGGATTTTCCTAGAATTTTCCAATATTGAGCATTCTTCTGTTAAGCGTGCAGCTACTATCTTTTTGGCACATGAGTTCAGATTTATAATGAAAGAAGCTAAAGAAATTTTTGCTCACTATAGGGTGGACGGAGGTCGTCCTCCCATAGAGGCAATCGTATTTAATCAAGAAGACATAATGCGTTTCAATCTTTAGATCATGTTGCTTATAATGAAAACCTTAGAAAAAATGTTCCTGCCGATGTTCTAGTTGATAGAATCTATAAACTTAATGATGATTTTGCTATTCAAAACAATGGGTTAGGATTTTCTCTTGAGAAAAGGCTCATGACTTTTTGCCAAAAGAATGCTTATAATGATGAATTGGTTGTGCAATATGAGGGGCCAAAGGAGGAGCCCATACCTCCCGAGCTTGATCTTGGGGACTTCTGTCCCATTAAATTTAGCCCTTTTGATTACTTTTGCTTGCCACAAAGAAAAGTTGCTGCTGAACGTAGGGAATATGAGATGAGTTTTCGTGATTTACCTTATCATTATGGCAATACCTAGATCTATTCTCGCTTTTATGCCTAGCTAGGGGCGTTAAACGATAGCGCTTGTTGGGAGGCAACCCAATTTTATTTTTGTTCTTTGCTTTTTGCTCCTGTTTAGTATTAAATAATTCATCTAGCCTCTAGTTAGATGTGGTTTTATGTTTTAATAAGTGTTTGTGCCAAGTAGAACCTATAGGATAACCTACGGTGATAGTTAATGTGATCTTGCTGAAAAACAGAAGCTTCTACACGCACGAGAATAATTTTAATAAGTCACAGAGATGTGATTTTCAGTTGATTATTTTTGCAGAAGATTAATAGAAAAATTTCCTAGAACTTCCTATTTTGGTAGAATTTTTAGAGTTGCATAAGTACTCGGAAGTTACATATTGCTACAGACTGTTCTGTTTTTGACAGATTCTATTTTTCGTGTGTTGTTTGCTTATTTTGATGAATCTATGGCTAGTATCGGGGGGTATGAACCATAGAGAAGTTGGAATACAGTAGGTTTAACACCAATTTAAAACAATAATGAGGCTAGCCAACTCACCTCCAGAAGGCTCCCCGGATTGGGCCTTCGGTGGCCGTCCGATCTGCATTCTAACGCGCTTGAGCCGTTGGATCTTCACAACAGTCAAATTTGATTTTCACCTCACGGTCATTTCCACTGGCCTATGACGGGTGGGCTCGTTTCGGATGTTCATTGGCTGGGTCAGCTGTGCCCACGTGCAGAAGATTTTGGCCAATCCACTCCGCATGTTCCGCAACCAATCGTCCAATCCCTTCCTCGCCTCAGTCCCGTGCCAGCTGGCCGCCTAAACCCTAGCCCCTGTTTCCCTCGATCCCCACAGCCTCTCCTGCCTCCTCCATCCCTCGTCCTCCCATCACCACGTCCTCTGCCATGAAGCCTCGCCACCGCATGCTACTACTCTTCCATGCTGCCCTTCCACCTCGCCATCCTTCTCCTCTTTGTCTATGCGGCCGTCGGTGGCGCCTGGTTCCAAATGTGGCACAGGTTAGCCCAGTCGGCTGATGGTGAGGTGAAGGTGCAGGGTAGGTGACCCGTCGCGATGGGATGGGGCTACAGGTAAGAGAGTCATGTCGCGTGGTGGCCCAGATGCAGTCGCCCCATGGCCAGCCTCGACGAGCACGGCCTCGATCCGGCCTCAGCCGGAGGACCTCGAGCCGAGGAGTGCTGCCTCGATCGGGACTCGACATTTGGGGCAACGACGGAGGAGGAGGGAAAAGGAGGGGAGCAGCAGCCAGCATCTCGGGCAGCGGCGGCTGGACTCCATGAGCTGGCCGAGGTGCTTCACGGCAAGGAAGCAGCTGACAGTGAAAGGTATAGAAGAGGGAATCTGTGTGATTAGTTCTCTGTTGATTTTCCCTCTTGCTTGATCTAATTTTGTTGTCGTGTTGCGTTTGTGCGTGTTTGCTGGCTTGCTGTTGGGTGCTTTGTCTGGGTGTTGGCTGTCGATGGCCTGATGTTGATGCTTTGCTGCATATATTTGTATAATGTTTGCATCTTCCATGTGCTATGAAGCTATGCTTTGTTGTATACTAACTTTGTTGCTTGCTGCAGCTGACCTGCTGATCTTGCTGCTGTGCTGGTCAGGGAGTGAGTCCACTGACATATGGACACAAGAGATATTCAGTTATGAGGATTAGGATATTAATGATCGTTCGGTCATTGAGGATTCGAAAAGAGGCATCAATGCTCTAGTAGAGGTGGTATTGAAGATGTGGCTGTCAATAGTCCTTTTATTGATGCTAACTACATGGTAAGGAAATAATGCTATATTATTTGCATATTTTGTGCTATGAGATCTTCTGCAACTGAATTCGAAGTTAAAGCATTGAACTCAGTTTTGCAGTAGTTAGTTCAATACTACTTTGTATCAAAATTTTATCAAACCATGTTGCACTGTATTTTGAGCATAGAAGCATTTACTTAACACCTAATTTTCCGTAATTAGGTTCCTACTTTTTTCTGTTATTAGGTGCAACAACAAGAATCATCCAGTGGGATGTTCTACTGCATCGGAATTTGACAAATTTAATTCTGCCATTATATTCTTTCCTTCACTGCTGAAGTTAACACCCCCTCCCTTTTGTAGGCCTATATGTTCAAGTATGACTCCACTGATGGCCCCTTCAAAGGATCCATTAAGGTTGTGGATGATTCAATACTGGAGATTAATGCGAAAAAAATCACAACCACAAGCAAAAGGTAAATATGCCAGGGTTAGCTGATTGCTTGCCATATTAGTGCGGTTGATATAGATGCCATGGTTTCTAAATATGCATGACATGTTGTCCTGAAATAAGGACATGTTAAGCAATGAAGTGGCCAAAGTAACATTATTACTTAATAATCGATTCATAGTTTAGAGCCCCATGTTTTTCGCACATTCATACGGACATATAATAGCTTACAAGTGCACGCTTGTTGTACATCTCAAGTACTGGATGTTCCTTCTCTTATTTTGATTTTGATGTTCATATGTTGATTTTCTGCGATGGATGTAAAGGAGAAGTTTGAATGTGCCAACAAGTAGTGACCAGTGAGCTGTTGTCTATGATTGGCTATGGGAGGAGTTGTCTTGCGCTGCAAGGGCGTCTTGCAGATTGATTTCCTTGGTTTGATGTATCTCGGATTCTGATTAGTCTTTGATTTCACACATTTGTTTGGATGTTTTCTTTGCGCCAAGCACCATGCTTTTGATCACTGTTGCCTTGGGTTTTGGCATCAAAGCACCACCATGTATGGCTAGCCTTCAATGGCTACATCAAGGGTCCCAATCTGCAGGTGAGCTCTTCTTTTCATCTGGAGGTTATGAGTCATCTCCACCTCAATGAGATTTAGTTTGTGCATTAACGACTACATGTTTCTTATTGTTTCAGAGTGGTCTGCTTTATTTTCTCCAGTTCAGTCATGTATTTCTTTGCACCCATGTTCGCTTGAGTATTCCCTTCCGATTCTCACACTTTGGTTGTGGCTTCTTTGTTTATGTTGGAAGTATTAGACAAATAATTTGTTCATTTCAGTTGTCTCCACTTTCTCCTCTTGTGTCACATTAAATCATGGTATAATAGATAATTCAGTTAACTGGTTGTTTGCCATATTAGTGTAGTTGATATAGATGTCGTTGTTTCTAAATATGCATGACATGTTGTCCTGAGATAAGGACAGTGAAGCAATGAAGTGGCCAAAGTAACATTATTACTTAATAATTGAATCATAGTTCAGAGCCCCATGTATTTCGCACATTCATACAGATATATAATATCTTACAAGTGCTTGTTGTTGTACATCTTGAGTACTACATGTTCCTTCTCTTATTTTGATTCTGATGTTCATATACTGGTTCTAACTAAATTCTGGCGTTGATTCCATTTTTTGCGAAACTCCAGGACCCCATGCAGTGTGCATTGGACAGTGTTGTGGAGGGTCCAATTTCCTCATGATTTAAGAAGCTCTGTGTAGTACCAAACTTAATTTGAGAACACTGGCACCGAGGATGTGCTGCTCTGTCTCGGGGCTCAGCGCCCTCTTGGACGTAGAGGTTGGCGTGCTCTACCTCTGTACCCGGGTTCTGATGGCCGCGCTTTGTCTGGCAGCGCTAGATAAAGGCAAGAAGGAAGAGCTTGGGCCACCCGCGACGCTAGGCCGCCGGCCCTCCTCCCTCGAGCTCAAGGCGGCGAAGAGATGGTTGAGGTGGTGCTGCAGCTCCGCAGGTACCGGCTTCTACAACGTCTCTTAGAATTTGGTTGCTACTTCTTGCTGATCAGGTGCAATGTATTAATTCAAGTAGTTTTTTATGTACAATTTGTCAAGAGCAATCGGATGTTAATCTGCTATGGGCAGCGGCGGTACATGAATGTGCAAGGCAGCAGCGACATGTTCATACTACGCTAAAGGATGAGCTCCTACCTTTTCTGATGCTAGCTCCTTGCTGCAGGTGAGCTGCCACCTTCTCCCCCATATGCTAGCACTGTGCTTTGCAAACTGAATATTTTAGCATATTTTTCAGCCTAACATGATGTGATATTTTATACTTTTATGATGATGTGAAGCTCATAGCTATCATGACCGATAAGACTATAGATAACTAAATAACCTCTAGAATGAAATGTGATCCTGATTAGTATATAGACATTGGCCATTGGCCATATTTGTTACAAAAATCTGATGTGATGTGCATATGCGTTTGCAACTTTGAGCTTTAAAGAAAAGAGTTGATATGTGACCCTCTGATACATCTCCAACGTATCTACAATTTTTGATTGCTCCATGCTACTTTATCTACTGTTTTAGGCAATATTGGGCTTTATTATCCACTTTTATATTATTTTTGGGACTAACCTATTAACCGGAGGCCCAGCCCAGATTTCTTGTTTTATGCCTATTTCAGTGTTTCGAGGAAAAGGAATATCAGACGGAGTCAAAACGGAACGAAATCAACTGGAGAAGTCAATTTTGGAAGGAAACCAACCTGATGGGCTTTGAGTGCACGTCAGGGGAGTCCCGGGCTGCCCACGAGGGTGGGGGCGCGCCCACCCACCCACCCCCCCACCCCCCCCCCCCCCCCCGAGCGCGCCCCCTACCTCGTGAGCACCCCGGAGGTTCACCGACGTACCCCCTGCACCCATATATACCTACGTACCCTAAAACTTCCAGAACAGAAGATAGATCGGGAGTTTCGCTGCCGCAAGCCTCTGTAGCCACCAAAAACCTCTCGGGAGCCCGTTTCGGCACCCTGTCGGAGGGGGATCCCATCAGCAGTGGCCATCTTCATCATCCCGGCGCTATCCATGACGAGGAGGGAGTAGTTCACCCTCGGGGCCGAGGGTATGTACCAGTAGCTATGTGTTTGATCTCTCTCTCTCTCTCTCTCGTGTTCTCTCTCGTGTTCCCTCTATGGCACGATCTTGATGTATCCCGAGCTTTGCTATTGTAGTTGGATCTTATGATGTTTCTCCCCCTCTACTCTCTTGTGATGAATTGAGTTTCCCCTTTGAAGTTATCTTATCGGATTGAGTCTTTTATGAGAACACTTGATGTATGTATTGCCGTGATTATCTGTGGTGACAATGGAATATCATGTGCCACTTGATGTATGTTTTGGTGATCAACTTGCGGGTTTCGTGACATTGGGAACCTATTCATAGGGGTTGTCACACGTTCTTGACTCTCCGGTAGAAACTTTGGGGCACTCTTTGAAGTACTTTTATGTTGGTTGGATGAATCTGAGATTGTGTGACACATATCATATAATCATGCCCACGGATACTTGAGGTGACAATGGAGTATCTAGGTGACATTAGGGTTTTGGTTGATTTGTGTCTTAAGGTGTTATTCTAGTACGAACTCTTTTATAGATTGATCTGAAAGAATAACTTTGAGGTGGTTTCGTACCCTACCATAATCTCTACGTTTGTTCTCCGCTATTAGTGGCTTCGGAGTGACTCTTTGTTGCATGTTGAGGGCTTGTTATTTGATCTATCTATGTTATTATTGTTGAGAGAACTTGCACTAGTGAAAGTATGAACCCTAGGCCTTGTTTCCTATCATTGCAATACCGTTTACGCTCACTTTTATCATTAGTTACCTTGCTGTTTTTATATTTTCATATTACAAATACCTATATCTACTATCTATTTTGCACTTGTATCACTATCTCTTCGCCGAACTAGTGCACCTATACAATTTACCATTGTATTGGGTGTGTTTGGGACACAAGAGACTCTTTGTTATTTGGTTGCAGGGTTGTTTGAGAGAGACCATCTTCATCCTACGCCTCCTACGGATTGATAAACCTTAGGTCATCCACTTGAGGGAAATTTGCTATTGTCCTACAAACCTGTGCACTTGCAGGCCCAACAACGTCTACAAGAAGAAGGTTGTGTAGTAGACATCAATCTCTTTTCTGGCGCTGTTGCCGGGGAGGCTAGGTAAGTGAAGGTATATCTTTAGATCTTGCAATCGAATCTTTTTGTTTCTTGTTTTATCACTAGTTTAGTTTATAAAAGAAAACTACAAAAAAAATGGAGTTAAGTTTGTCTCATACGCTTCACCTTTTTAATATCTTTCGTGAGTATGATGGAAAGGATAATTGTGCTCAAGTGCTAGAAGAAGAAATCTCTAAATTTTTTGGCACTAAATCTTTGAATGATGAGCATGATTGCAATGTTGTTAGTATGAATTCCTTGAATATCCATGATGCTAATGATATGCAAAGCCACAAGCTTGGGGAAGCTATGTTTGAGGAAGATGATATTTTTAATCCCCCAAGCTTTGATGAGCAAATTTAATATGATGAAAGCATGCCTCCTATATATGATGATTATTGTGATGACACGTATGCTATAAAGAATAATGATAACCATGAAACTTGTCATCTTGATCTTAATTTTCAATCACATGATAGTTGTTTTGTTGAGTTTGCTCCCACTACTATTGATGAGAAGAATTTTTCTTATGTGGAGAGTAGTAAATTTTCTATGCTAGTAGATCATGAAAAGAATGCTTTAGGTGCTGGTTATATTGTTGAATTTATTCATGATGCTACTGAAAATTATTATGAGGGAGGAACATATGCTTGTAGGAATTGCAATAATATCAAGTTTCCTCTCTATGTGCTTAAATTCTTGAAGCTATGCTTGTGTTTCCTTCCTATGCTTGTTGATTATTGTTCCCATAAGTTGTTTGCTCACAAAATCCTATGCATAGGAAGAGGGTTAGACTTAAATGTGCTAGTCATATGCTTCATGATGCTCCCGTTATGTTTCAATTTCTATCTTTTATGTGAGCATCATCATCATCATGCCTAGCTAGAAAGGCATTAAAGAAAAGCGCTTGTTGGGAGACAACCCAATATTTATCCTTACTATTTTTGTGTGTACACATGATTCTGCTACTGTAGTAATCATGTTTTATAGGTTTTGTTTCAATAAAGTTCCAAGTAAGACCTTTAGGATGGCTTACGGTGATAGTTGTGTTGATCCTGCTGAAAATCAGAAACTTTTTCACCCAGTAAATTAGTTTTGTTAATTCACAGAAACGTGATTCTGATCTTATTATTTTTGATCTGGATTGGTACATGAATTGCTTAGGACTTCCTAATTTGGTAGGATTTTTGGAGTTCCAGAAGTATAAGTTTGATACAGATTACTACAGACTGTTCTGTTTTTGACAGATTCTGTTTTCTATGTGTTGTTTGCTTATTTTGATGAATCTATGAGTAGTATCGGAGGGTATGAACCATAGATAAGTTGGAGTACAGTAGATATTACACCAATATGAATTTAGAATGAGTTCATTACAGTACCTAAGTGGTGGTTTTATTTTATTATACTAACGGAGCTTACGAGTTTTTCTGTTGAGTTTTGTGTTGTGGAGTTTTCAAGTTTTGGGTAAAGATTCTATGGACTATGGAATAAGGAGTGGCAAGAGCCTAATCTTGGGGATGCCCAAGGCACCCCAGTATAATATTCAAGAATAGCCAAAAGCCTAAGCTTGGGGATGCCCCGGAAGGCATCCCCTCTTTCGTCTTCGTTCATCGGTAACTTTACTTAGAGCTATATTTTTATTCACCACATGATATGTGTTTTGCTTGGAGCGTCATTTTATTTTGTTAGTATTTGCTTTCTGTTAGTTAGAATAATGTTTTGCATCTTTAGTTCTAATAAAGAAGTCAAGGATAGCCTTTGCCATGCTTATTTTGCTAGTATACATGTTGCTGTTTGAAAACAGAAAGTTTACCGCTGTTGCGAAAATTCCCTAGAAAAGTCAGAGAGTGGTATAATGTTGAATCTTTTTGCATACTGAGATATGATAAATTTCTTACAGTGGGAATTTTAGTTCATAATTTTTGGAGTTAGGGAAGTATGACGACTCTTGCATTCTTTACAGACTGTACTGTTTTGGCAGATTGTTGTTATGGTTGCATTGTTTGCATATGTTTGCTTGTTTAATGATTCTATTTGGTGATAGGAGTATTAAATATGCAGAGGAATTTAGTATTCAATGTTGAATAATAATTTTAGTGATTTTTTACAGTAGAAAATCATAAGGTTTTGCATTGGTTTATACTAACCTATCTCACGAGTTCTTGTTGAGTTTGTTGTGAATGAAGCTTTTGATAAAAGAGAAACCATGATATGAGAGGAATTAATGAGACACAAAAGCTCAAGATTGGGGATGACCAAGGCACCCCAAGATATTATTTCAAGAAGTCTCAAGCATCTAAGCTTGTTGATACCCCCGTTGGCATCCCACCTTTCTTCTTCAACAACTATCGATTAGTATTGGTTGAGCCTAAGTTTTTGCTTCTTCACATGAGTTGTGCTACCCTTGCAATGTAGTTTTCTTTAGCTTTGCTTGCTGTTTGAATAAAGTATCAAGATCTGAAATTATTAAATGGGAGATTCTTCATATAGTTGCATAATTATTTAGCTATTCATTGATCTTCACTTATATCTTTCGGAGTAAGTTTGTTGTTGCTCTAGTGCTTCACTTATATCTTTTAGAGCATGGTGGTAGTTTTATTTTGGAGAAATAGATGAACTCTCATACTTCACTTAGATTATTTTGAGAGTCGTTAATATCATGGTAATTTTCTTAATGTTAATATACTTGGTATTCAAGATATGTGAAACTTTCTTTTGAGTGAATTGAATACTAAGATAAGTTTGATGCTTGATAATTGTTTTGAGATATGGAGGTGATAATATCAAAGTTGTGCTAGTTGGGTAATTGTGAATTTTAGAAATGCTTATCTTGAAGTTTGCAAGTCATGTAGCATGCACGTATGGTTAAAGTTGTGTCACAAATTTGAAACATGAAGTGTACCTGGCTTGTGCATCCTTATGAGTGGCGTCGGAGACGAGCGATGGTCTTTTCCTACCAATCTATCCCCCTAGGAGCATGCACGTAGTACTTGATTTTTGATGGCTTCTAAATTTTTGCAATAATTATATGAGTTCTTTTGACTAATGTTGAGTCCATGGATTATACGCACTCTCACCTTTCCGCCTTTGCTAGCCTCTTCGGTACCGTGCATTGCCCTTTCTCACCTTGAGAGTTGGTGCAAACTTCGCCGGTGCATCCAAACCCCGTGATACGATACGCTCTATCACACATAAACCTCCTTATATCTTCCTCAAAACAGCCACCATACCTACCTCTTATGGCATTTCCATAGCCATTCCGAGATATATTGCCATGCAACTTCCACCATCATCATATTCATGACATACATTACTTTTGTCATATTGCCATTGCATGATCATGTAGTTGACATCGTATTTGTGGCAAAGCCACCATGCATTATTTTTCATACATGTCACTCTTGATTCATTGCACCATCCCGGTACACCACCGGAGGCATTCATATAGAGTCATATCTTGTTCTAGTTTCGAGTTGTAATTCATATGTTGTAATGGAAGTGTGATGATCATCATTATTAGAGCATTGCCCAAATAAAAAAAAGAAAGGCCAAAAAAAAGAAAGGCCCAAAAAAAGGAAAGGCCAAAAAAAGGCCCAAAAAAAATAAAAAATAAAAATAAAAAGGGCAATGCTACTATCTCTTTTCCACACTTGTGCTTCAAAGTAGCACCTTGTTCTTCATGTAGTGAGTCTTATATATTGTGCTTCAAAGTAGCACCTTGTTCTTCATGTAGTGAGTCTCATAAGTTGTCTTTTTATACTAGTGGGAATTTTTCATTATAGAACTTGGCTTGTATATTCCTACGATGGGCTTCCTCAAATGCCCTAGGTCTTCATGAGCAAGCGAGTTGGATGCACACCCACTAGTTTTCTTTTGTTGAGCATTCATAGCTCTAGTGCATCCGTTGCATGGCAATCCCTACTCCTCATGTTGACATCAATTGATGGGCATCTCCATAACCCGTTGATTATCCTCGTCAATGTGAGACTTTCTCCTTTTTTGTCTTCTCCACACAATCCCCATCGTCATATTCTATTCCACCCATAGTGCTATACCCATGGCTCACGCTCATGTATTGCGTGAAGGTTGAAAAAGTTTGAGATTATTTAAGTATGAAACAATTGCTTGGCTTGTCATCGGGGGGATAGAAGTTGGGAACATCTTTGTGTGACGAAAATGAACCATAGCCTAACCATATGATTTTGTAGGGATGAACTTTCTTTTGCCATGCTATTTTGAGAAGACATGATTGCTTTGATTAGTATGCTTGAAGTATTATTATTTTTGTGTCAATATGAACTTTTGTCTTGAATCTTTCGGATCTGAATATTCATATAACAATTAAGAAGATTTACATTGAAATTATGCCAAAGTATCACTCCGCATCAAAAATTCTTTTTTATCATTTACCTACTCGAGGACGAGCAAGAATTAAGCTTGGGGATGCTTGATACGTCTCCAACGTATCTATAATTTTTTATTGCTCCATGCTACTTTATCTACTGTTTTAGGCAATATTGGGCTTTATTATCCACTTTTATATTATTTTTAGGACTAACCTATTAACCGGAGGCCCAGTCTAGATTTGTTGTTTTATGCCTATTTCAGTGTTTCGAGGAAAAGGAATATCAGACGGAGTCAAAACGGAACGAAATCAACTGGAGAAGTTAATTTTGGAAGGAAACCAACCTGATGGGCTTGGAGTGCACGTTAGGGGAGTCCCGGGCTGCCCACGAGGGTGGGGGGGCGCCCACCCCCTCCCCCCACCCCGGCGGCGCGCCCCCTACCTCGTGAGCACCCCAGAGGTCCACCGACGTACCCCTTGCACCCATATATACCTACGTACCCTAAAACTTCCAGAACAGAAGATAGATCGGGAGTTTCGCCGCCGCAAGCCTCTGTAGCCACCAAAAACCTCTCGGGAGCCCGTTTCGGCACCCTGCCGGAGGGGGATCCCATCACCGGTGGCCATCTTCATCATCCCGGCGCTATCCATGATGAGGAGGGAGTAGTTCACCCTCGGGGCTGAGGGTATGTACCAGTAGCTATGTGTTTGATCTCTCTCTCTCGTGTTCCCTCTATGGCACGATCTTGATGTATCTCGAGCTTTGCTATTGTAGTTGGATCTTATGATGTTTCTCCCCCTCTACTCTCTTGTGATGAATTGAGTTTCCCCTTTGAAGTTATCTTATCGGATTGAGTCTTTTATGAGAACACTTGATGTATGTCTTGCCGTGATTATCTATGGTGACAATGGGATATCATGTGCCACTTGATGTATGTTTTGGTGATCAACTTGCGGGTTTTGTGACATTGGGAACCTATGCATAGGGGTTGGCACACGTTCTTGACTCTCCGGTAGAAACTTTGGGGCACTCTTTGAAGTACTTTTATGTTGGTTGGATGAATCTGAGATTGTGTGACACATATCGTATAATCATGCCCACGGATACTTGAGGTGACAATGGAGTATCTAGGTGACATTAGGGTTTTGGTTGATTTGTGTCTTAATGTGTTATTCTAGTACGAACTCTTTTATAGATTGATCCGAAAGAATAACTTTGAGGTGGTTTCGTACCCTGCCATAATCTCTATGTTTGTTCTCCGCTATTAGTGGCTTCGGAGTGACTCTTTGTTGCATGTTGAGGGCTTGTTATTTGATCTATCTATGTTATTATTGTTGAGAGAACTTGCACTACTGAAAGTATGAACCCTAGGCCTTGTTTCCTATCATTGCAATACTGTTTACGCTCACTTTTATCATTAGTTACCTTGCTGTTTTTATATTTTCAGATTACAAATACCTATATCTACTATCTATTTTGCACTTGTATCACTATCTCTTCGCCGAACTAGTGCACCTATACAATTTACCATTGTATTGGGTGTGTTGGGGACACAAGAGACTCTTAGTTATTTGGTTGCAGGGTTGTTTGAGAGAGACCATCTTCATCCTACACCTCCTACGGATTGATAAACCTTAGGTCATCCACTTGAGGGAAATTTGCTACTATCCTACAAACCTGTGCACTTGCAGGCCCAACAACGTCTACAAGAAGAAGGTTGTGTAGTAGACATCACCCTCCCTTTGCTACTATAAGATAGAAGTAACATCAAAAAGCTCATATTGAATGACAACTGATGTATCTCATTGCTTACAGATATACAAGCCTGCTTACATCTCCCAATATCTCCTCCTGATCAAGGCAATTGCACATGATGAAGATGCTCATTTTAGATCAGTTCATGGCATATGTGTCTATTTCCTTTAGATGGTTCTTCTGTGCGACGATTGGAAAATATAATGTTTCTCATGTGATATTGCAATCAGGACAAAAATAGAACGATTAATTTTCACAATTTGATATTCCATATTTTCTAGAAGTATGACCACCTTCTACACAGCACCCTTGCATTTGTGTTCTTATCAAATAAGTTTCTGTCTGCAGAATTTGTTCAGGTTTTGTCTCGCTCACACCTCAAGATGCGAGTTTGGGAGTGCGGTGCTGGTATAACTGATATCCCTTTGATCTTCGTTAAATTTTGTAGGATATGCATTGTCCTTGAGCATGAGAAATCCTTTCCCTCCCTGCATTATCCTTATATGTTATAAAAATGTTACACATGTTTTGGTCCTCCAAAAGATTATTGGCCCATAATGTTAATAACTCTTATGTATGATGATTGAGTGAGATATCCTTTTATGTCCAGGCATTTCTTTCATGTAGTGGATATACAAAATAAACTGTATGATCTAGACTGTAGGAGTGACTGGTGCTTGTGGTACTGGTGCTTGCAGTTGTTGTTGCAGCTGTTCTTGAGGGCCGAGCTGAATGTATCTGAGAGAGGTCTTTGCTTCATTTTTTCTTTCGACGGGATAATGACTTGTCGTTTCAAAACACTTAGTATGCGATCTATCCATCAAATTATAATATAATAATTCAGCAAAACCCCTTTATTTGAACGAGCAAGAATCTATGGTGTGCTCCTGAGCTATGTTCCCCTTTTCGAAATGTTAGAAAGGCTATCTTAACTTAGTCGTTGCATAGAAATTGGTTTTGGCTATTAGGCTCATTTCATATCTGCATCACTTATTTGAACGACAATGAACATCCACAACTGAACTCACATAAGAGGGTTGATAGATGATATCTTGTCTGCTCAGTGATTACCTAGAATACTGGACTTTCCACCAACTTACAAAAATATTTTTGCAGGTATATTTCCTTTATCACTCCCCCAGCAGACATGAGTTCTCGTGGCGGGGTCTTTCATGCCGTCATGTTACAAATTTATTATTGTATTGCATATGAGGTCCTTCTTCAGGTTTCCACTTGTTTCTTACTTAAGTTAGCTGTCCATTCTGGATTTAACGTGAATATTGCCTTTGTATTCCATATGAAATTCAACTATTTGTTTTAACTTCTGTAGTTTTCTATTCGTTATCCCTAGACATTATCATGTGTGTGTCGATAGGCTTCGTGGATGGCGAGGTTTAATATCGCTTGCTTGTCGCCTTCTCTGCCCTCGACATGCGGAAGGACAATAAAGGCGGGGACGAGTCATGGATCCTGCTGGCAATGGCTATTGGTTGTAGACGAGATTTAAGCAGAGGAATCACAAAAGATGTTCTCTTTCCAAGATTTTTGAGGGAGTCCTGGACTAGGGGGTGTCCGGATAGCCGAACTATCATCTTTGGCCGGACTCCAAGACTATGAAGATACAAGATTGAAGACTTCGTCCCGTGTCCGGATGGGACTTTCCTTGGCGTGGAAGGCAAGCTTGGCGATACGGATATGTAGATTTCCTACCATTGTAACCGACTCTGTGTAACCCTAGCCCTCTCCGGTGTCTATATAAACCGGAGGGTTTTAGTCCGTAGGACGAACAACAATCATACCATAGGCTAGCTTCTAGGGTTTAGCCTCCTTGATCTCGTGGTAGATCTACTCTTGTACTACCCATATCATCAATATTAATCAAGCAGGAGTAGGGTTTTACCTCCACCGAGAGGGCCCGAACCTGGGTAAAAGCATTGTGTCCCTTGTCTCCTGTTACCATCCGCCTAGACGCACAGTTCGGGACCCCCTACCCGAGATCCGCCGGTTTTGACACTGACATTGGTGCTTTCATTGAGAGTTCATCTGTGTCGTCACCTATAGGCCCGATGGCTCCTTCGATCATCAACAACAACGCGGTCCAGGGCGAGACTTTTCTTCCCGGACAGATCTTCGTATTCGGCGGCTTTGCACTGCGGGCCAATTCACTTGGCCATCTGGAGCAGATCGAAAGCTACGCCCCTGGCCATCAGGTCATATTTGGGAATTTGAACTATACGGCCGACATCCGCGGAGACTTGATCTTCGATGGATTCGAGCCACAGCCAAGCACGTTGCACTGTCGCGATGGGCATGATCTAGCTCTGCCGCCGAACAGTGCCCTGGAGGCCCCACAAGAGTCCGCTCCGACCCTTAGCTTGGGGCCGGGTACGCCAATCGAGGATGGGTGGCTGGACGCCGCCTTGGGGGCTGCCACCTCTATGGCGATAGAGCCGAATACCGACACTGCCTTTCGCAAAGCCCGTGACTCCGAGGTGCCGGACTCCTCGCCGGACTCCGAACCTCCCGCGCCCCTACCAATCGAGTCCGATTGGGCGCCGATCATGGAGTTCACTGCCGCAGACATCTTTCAACACTCGCCTTTTGGCGACATCCTGAATTCGCTAAAGTGTCTCTCTTTATCAGGAGAGCCCTGGCCGGATTATGGTCAGGACGGTTGGGACGCGGACGACGAAGAATTTCACAGCCCACCCACCACCCACTTCGTAGCCACTGTCGATGACTTAATCGACATGCTAGACTTCGACTCCGAAGACATCGACGGTATGGACGACAATGCAGGAGACAACCAAGACCCAGCGCCTATAGGGCACTGGAAGGCCACCTCAACTCACGATGTTTTTATGGTGGACACACCTAAAGGAAGCGATAACGAGGAACAACGGGACGCTGCGAAGGATAACTCCCTCGAAAAATAGCCGAAACAACGACGTAAGCGCCGCCCAAAGTCCCGCCTCGACAACGACAGCACCCATACAGACCCAGCCATAGAGTAGGGCGAACCGGTGGACGACGAACATGCCCCCGAGCAACCATCCGAACAGGATGAATTGGATAAGCAATCCGTCCCCAGCGAAAACAACAGTCCGGACGATCTCACGCCGGACACATCATTGGAGCAGAAGAACCTCCACAAAAGGCTCGTCGCCACTGCATGAAGTCTGAAGAAGCAGAAGCGGAATCTCAAAACAGCGGAAGACGTACTCAGAATGAGATGGAGCAAAGTACTCAAGACCGCAGACAAATACGGCGATAGTCGCCAAGCAAAAAGCTACCCGAAATGCAAACTACTGCCCGAATTTGACGAGGAGGCCGTAGAGCCCCCACAATCAAAGAACAAAGAGGCCGCCTGGTCGGATAGACGACCACATGAAAAACAAAGAGCGGCAAGCGGCACCGCACACAAGCCGGCACGTGATCCACATAAGGATCCTCACAAAAAGGATGGCCCGGTCAGGTCCATCTACGGGCCAAGAAAGCAAGCTCTAGAAAGCAATACAACACGTCGAGTATTCGAACATCACGGCACACCCAAATACAGGGGCGCCGCACACCCCCTATGTTTCTCCGATGAGGTGCTGGATCATGAATTTCCAGTGGGATTCAAGCCCGTAAACATAGAGGCATACGACGGAACAACAGACCCTGGAGTCTGGATTGAGGATTACATCCTGCACATACATATGGCTAGAGGAGATGACCTCCACGCCATATAATACTTACCCCTCAAGCTCAAAGGGCCAGCTCGGCATTGGCTCAAAAGCCTCCCAGAAAATACCATTGGAAGTTGGGAAGAGCTCGAGGATGCGTTTCGGGCAAATTTTCAGGGGACTTATGTCCGCCCTCCGGATGTAGACGATTTAAGTCACATAACTCAACAGCCCGGAGAGTCAGCCCGCAAATTCTGGAACAGGTTCCTCACCAAAAAGAACCAAATAGTCAACTGTCCGGACGCCGAAGCCTTAGCAGCCTTCAAACATAACGTCCGAGACGAATGGCTCGCCAGACACCTCGGCCAGGAAAAGCCAAGAAAAATGGCCGCACTAACAAGCCTCATGACCCGCTTTTGCGCGGGAGAGGATAGCTGGCTGGCAAGATGCAGCACCAGCGACCCAAGTACATCCGAGGTCAGGGATGGAAATGGGAAACCACGACGCAGCAAGGACCAGCGCCGGACTAAGGGAAATGGCCCAAAGAGCATGGCAGTCAACGCCGGATTCAAAAGCTCACGGCAGAACAACAAAATACTGCCTTTCAAGGACAACAGCGACGAGCTATCCAACCTCAACAAAATCTTGGACAAGATATGCCAAATCCACATTACCTCCGGGAAGCCTGCAAACCACACCCACAGAGATTGTTGGGTCTTCAAACGGTCCGGCCGACTTAATGCCGAACACAAGGGGCTCGACACACCAAGCGAGGACGATGACGAACTCCACAAGAAGAGCACCGGAAAACAAAGGAATTTCCCACAAGAGGTCAAAACAATAAACTCACTTCAAGTGACAACAGGCAAAAATAGAGCGACACCCATTAAAGTACGCGCCGCACGGTCCACCCCAGCGGAGTCCCGACACTGGATGTCAAAACCAATCACTTTCGACCATCAGGATTACTCTGGAAGTATCCGGAACGCAGGATGGACTGCTCTGATATTAGATCATATAATTGACGGACTACAATTTACACAAGTCCTAATGGACGGCGGCAGCGATCTAAACCTTCTATATCAGGATACAATCCGCAGAATGGGGATAGACCCAACCAAAATACGCCATAGCAACACTTCCTTTAGAGGAGTGATGCCAGGCCCATATGCCCATTGTACGGGCTCTCTACCACTAGAAGTTGTGTTCGGATCATCCGACAACTTCCGTCGCGAAAAGTTAGTCTTCCACATCGCCCCATTTAAAAGTAGCTATCAAGCACTATTGGGACGCGAAGCTTTCGCCCGCTTTAACGCAATACCGCATTATGCATCTCTTACACTTAAAATGCCCGGTCCATGCGGCATCATCTCATTAAAGGGAATCCTCGAGTGTTCCTTGAATATGGAAGAAAGTGAGACTGCCTTGACAGCCACACATTAATCCGGCTTTGCTGATCAAAGCACCTAAACAAGTCATTCAGATCCCGGACACGGTTAGGCGAGTCCGGCATAAATAAACAAGGGGCTTACTAGCCGCGCACCCCCTTACAAGGGGTTGCACGCATGTACAATAACAGACAATAAAGCTCAATTTTATTCATTTTTTGAATTATACTCTGCTTATGCATTTTTCGCACGATCCTTTTTTCCAACTAAGTTCTTCTCTTTTACAGATGAACACCATGCTACAGCCGTCCAGGATACAGCACAACGGAGACACAGGCGCAGACGTGCAGTAGGGACCTATTGCAAGGATTATTTTCAGATTAAGACCCTGCGTAAACCTTTCTTACTGTCTCTTGTTGATACACATCCCCCGGTTTCTCACTATAACCGAGGAGGGGGCTGGCGTTTTGGCATCGGCCGCGTCAGAAATTTTTGCGCGTACCTGGACATTGGGGGCTTAGGGCATTGTTCTGCCCGTTTTCATAAAGACCGAATACCTTAGGGAGTGTTCGGCGTCTCGAGTTAGGCCTTATATGCATCAGCTCCGAATCATGTCTTTGGTCAAATGTTGGGTTTGCCCGGCTCATGTGTTTTGCTGCCTTACGTTCCGCTCTATCGGCTAACGCGGCACCAGGAGAACTACTGCGATTGTGCCCCGGTTCATCCAGGTGAGCACCTCAGTAGAGAAAGCCGAAAACTGACCGTCATGATATAGCGAGAGACTGGTCAACCACTCGATCGACCACCGGAATGTTTATAATTCCTCCGCTTTAACGAAGGACCGTTTCCCGGTAACGCACATACGCGCCCCGAAATTCGGAGAGCGCGGTGCCCCTAGGGGCTATATAGTAGCCCCACCATCGAACTCCTATGGCTAAGTGAAAGTGATAAAGCATTATAGTCTGGTTGCCTAGTTTGCTACGCTATCACCTCCTTCACAGGACCAAGACGTTGGATTAAGTGTGAAAAGGCGCTTTTTTGCAAACACCCCCGCACTATGTGCGTGGGGCTGAAGCCGAAGACTGCCATCTTTCAGGTTATATACACATATACGTTAACGGCCGCACAGGAGGTATTTCAACACTTGAACGCACAAGTATAAAAAGCCCTTATATTATATTTGAAACATGGTTTCACAAATCATACATGTCATTTGAACATAACATTTTTCGAGCACTGCGTCTCTACTAAACGAGCGCCCTACAGGACTTCCTCAAAATAGTGCTCGGCAGGTAATCGGCTTCTGTCTGAATCCTGGGATGCAACGTCGGTGGCCTTCATCTCTGCCCAGTATGTTTTGACACGGGCGAGAGCCATCCGTGCACCCTCTATGCATGCCAACCATTTCATTGCATCGATATGCGGCACCGCATCAAGGAACTGTTGCACCAAGCCAAAATAACTCTTCGGCTCGGGCCTTTTTGGCCACAAACGAGTCACGACGTCCTTCATGGCAAGTCTGGACAACCTATTCAGCTCAGCCCATTCGGCTAACCGATCGGTTAATGGAAGTGGACGCTCTGGACTATGGAACTGCGACCAAAAAAGCTCTTCCATTCCGTGATCCTTTTAGCCTCGGAAGTGTGCGACCGCGTCTGCGGCACTAGCCGCCAAATTCAGATAAGCATCCTCCGCACCCCATAGTTGGCCCAACTGAGCATACTTCGGATCCATGAACTTCCTCCGCAGCAGAAAGGGCTTTCCAGCCGCAATATCCCCGGCTTGACGTAGCTCCTCCTTCATAGCTCTCATCGCGGAGCGGGCATCCTTGGCTTCGGCAGTGGCCTTCTTCACGTCCTCTTGCTCCGCTCGGCGTTCTCTTTCAAGAAACTCGCAGCGGTCGGTAGCATCCTTCAGCTTCACGGCCATTTCGGCCATTTCCTCCCTGCTTCGGCAGTGAGCAGCCTGTTCGGCTTTTAGCTCTTCGGCCGCCTTCAAGGCAGCCGCATTACTTTTTCTGGCTTGCTCCTTGGCTCGGGCGAGCTCTGCCCGAAGGTCCTCCATAGCAGCAGCACCATCTGCATTAAGCATATATGTTGTAAGGCACGGGCGTCAAGCTCCCTTACCAGGTGTCCGCGGAGAAGCCACATACCTTGTGACTCGTCAAGTCGCTTATTGACCAGCGCGATGTCTGCATCCGCAACGTCAATTTGCCGCTTCAGTTCGGCAAATCTATCAGTACGGCTGGCCACCGAACGCTCCGCCACCTTAATAGGAAGGGCAACATCTTATAACTGATATTATGATCCTTGGCACGCTGTCGCTTTTGACAACGTACCGAGTCTCAGGGGCTACTCTCTATATAGGGCGCATTCTATATGCAAAATTCTCAGAAGGTATATCATTTTTGCGTACCTCAAACCCCGTCAGTAAACTTCTGACGGCCTCATGCAACCCGCTCTCAGCGGATGAAATCCTTTCAATCACCGTACCCATTAACGTACGGTGATCTTCTGAGATAGACGCTCGCCCGAGCAGATCCTTCAGCTCCTCCGACCGTACACCAGTTGGTGCCGAACCTTCCGGCCCCGCCGGATTCGGGGAAACCCTCCGCGACGACACCTCGGGGTTGTCCGCCCCGCCTGACGGTGCGGCAGATGGAGGCGTTTCGCTCTCCATCATCTCCGGACGAAGATCCCCCGAAGATGAGCTCTGCTGAGAAGGGCTGAGATCCGAACTACAAGGTAATAACTTCGTTTGTCTTCAGAAATAAAAATAGGGACGTCCTTTATTACAAAACCCCCCTTTCTACTTATGGCTCGCTAGAGGGCTAATTTCCTTGGGGAAATAGTGCGGCTGGGGCTCCTCCCGGCGCAGGACCCTCTGGGGAAGCTTTCTTCCCCCGCTTTGAGGCTTTGGCCTTCGGATCTTCAGAAGCGGTCCTCTTCTCCCCCTGGAGGGAGGGATTCTTGATCCCCCCTTTATTGAGAGCCTCTTTAGTGGAGGCGGTAGCTTTCCTGTTCCCCCCTTTGCCCTCTTCCAAAGGCGCAGCCTCTAGCATCTTGGTTAACACGGGATCCGGCGTGGTCTCAGGGAGGGGGGCCGGACACCTTATTAGTATTGCTTTTGCTATCAATTCCTGTTCAAGGGACAGCTCTTTAAAGGGCAAGTTTATGATAAATGTACGGATAGCATGTCCGGGCACAGGACCACTTACTTGAGTATTCGGGCGATTATAGCTCATACATGCGTCCTCGGTCAAGTACAGACACATCTCTTGTGATCCGAAGAACATTTTATACATCTCCATGGGCGTCGCACCCATGAAGTGTTGGAGAGCTTGCGGTCCCTCCGGATTGAATTCCCATAGGCGGAGGGGGCGACGTTTGCAGGGCAGAAGGCGCCGAATCAGCATGACCTGCGCCACTACAACCAGATTGATCTCCCTCTCTTGGAGGTCTCGAATACGGCCCTGCAACAGTGGTACGTCCTCGAACGGCCCCCAGTCAAGCCCCTTGTTGACCCACGACGCGAGCTATCATGGAGGACCCGAGCGAAATACCGCCTTCCGTCGCCAACTTAATTTGTCGGGCCCCATCCCGCCGGCCTTGCCTGCGTACATGCCCAACCTCGAGCACCTCAACCTTTCGTCCAACCAGTTCGCCGGCGAAATACCGCCTTCCGTCGCCAACTTGACCAAGCTTCAGAGCCTTGTTCTGGGCAAGAACAGTTTTTCCGGCGGCATACCGCCGGCGCTCGGTTCCATCTCGAGGTTACGAGTGCTCGAGCTGCATAGCAACCCGCTGGGCGGCGCGATCCCCGCCTCTCTCGGCAAGCTCCGGTTGCTGGAGCGCATCAATGTCAGCATCGCTCAGCTGGAGTCCACCCTTCCGACGGAACTCAGCCACTGCACCAACCTCACCGTCATCGGCCTCGCCGTCAACAAGCTCTCCGGGAAGCTGCCGTTGTCGTGGGCCAAGCTGAGGAAAGTACGGGAATTCAACGTCTCCAAGAACATGCTCACCGGGGATATCTTGCCGGACTACTTCACCGCGTGGACACGTCTCACGGTGTTTCAGGCGGACAAGAACCGTTTCATCGGCGAGGTCCCCGCTGAGGTCGGCATGGCGTCGAGGCTGGAGTTCCTCTCCTTCGCGACCAACAACCTCTCCGGCGAGATCCCGGCGATCATCGGAAGTCTGACGAATCTGAAGCTGCTGGACCTCGCCGAGAACGAATTCTCTGGTACTATCCCACGGACCATCGGCAACCTGACAAGATTAGAGACTCTTCGACTGTACAACAACAAGCTCACCGGCCGGTTGCCTGACGAGTTGGGGAACATGAGGGCGCTGCAGAAGATATCCGTGAGCACCAACATGCTCTATGGGGAGCTGCCGGCCGGGCTTGTCCGGTTGCCAAACCTCGTCTACATCGTCGCCTTCGACAACTTCTTCTCCGGGACAATCCCGCCGATTTCCAGCCGCCAGCTGACGGTGGTAAGCATGGCCAACAACAACTTCTCAGGCGAGCTGCCCCCAGGGCTGTGCCTGAGTGCCTCCCGCCTCATGTACCTGGGCCTGGACAGCAACCAGTTCACCGGCACCGTGCCTGCTTGCTACCGCAACTTGACCAGGCTGGTACGCATCAGGATGTCACGTAACCGGCTGACCGGCGACGTGTCACAGGTCTTGGGATTGCATCCTAACCTTTACTACATCGATCTCTCCGGGAATGCATTCGGCGGCGAGCTCCCAGAGCACTGGGCTCAGTTCCAGAGCCTCTTGTATCTGAACCTGGACCGCAACAAGATCACCGGGACAATTCCTCCCGGTTTCGGTGGCATGGCCGCACTGAAAGATTTGAGCCTCGCTGCGAATCACCTCGCCGGCGCGATCCCTCCGGAGCTCGGCAAATTACAGTTGCTCAATGTGAACCTGAGGCACAACATGTTGTCAGGTCCGATCCCTTCCACACTGGGGAACGTCACGACCATGCTGGTGCTGGACCTGTCCGGGAATGAGCTCGACGGCGGTGTGCCCGTGGAGCTCACGAAACTGGACCGCATGTGGTACCTGAACCTGAGCAGCAACAACCTCACCGGAGCGGTGCCGGCTCTGCTGGGCAAGATGAGCTCGCTGAGCGACCTGGATCTCAGTGGCAACCCGGGCCTGTGCGGCGACGTAGCCGGCCTGAAATCCTGCAGCTTGCATGCCACCGGAGACGGAGTAGGCTCACGGCGACACAACATCAGGCTGGTCCTTGCTGTCGCCCTTTCTGTTGTCGGCACGCTGCTCTTCTTCGTCGCTGCAGTGGCTCTCCTGCTCGTCCGCAAGAATAGGCGAACCGACGAAGACACGGAGGAGACAACGGCGAGCGGCAGCGGCACGACGGATCTGCAGGCGTCCATATGGAGCAAGGACGTGGAGTTCTCCTTCGGCGAGATCCTGGCGGCGACGGAGCACTTCAACGAGGCCTACTGCATCGGCAAGGGCAGCTTCGGGAGCGTGTACCACGCCAAAGTGCCCGGCGGCCACTCTCTCGCCGTGAAAAAGCTCGATGTGTCGGAGACAGGGGACGCGTGCTGGGGCATCAGCGAGAAGAGCTTCGAGAACGAGGTGAGGGCCCTGACGCACGTCCGCCACCGGAACATCGTCAAGCTCCACGGCTTCTGCGCCACCGGCGGCTACATGTACCTGGTCTACGAGCGCGTCGAGAGGGGCAGCCTGGGCAAGGTGCTGTACATGGGCGGCGAGCGCAGCGGCGAGAGGTTCGACTGGCCGGCCAGGATGCGGGCGATCAGGGGCCTGGCGAGCGCGCTGGCCTACCTGCACCACGACTGCTCGCCGCCGATGATCCACCGCGACGTCTCCGTCAACAACGTCCTTCTGGACGCCGAGTATGAGACGCGGCTGTCAGACTTCGGGACGGCGAGGTTCCTCGCCCCCGGACGATCCAACTGCACCAGCGTCGCCGGCTCCTACGGATACATGGCACCAGGTACGTACACCCTACGCACCCCAATGTCCTCCATTCCTGCTTGCAAGCTCACATTTGTCGTCGCATTTCTTGCTGCAGAGCTCGCCTACTTGAGGGTGACGACCAAGTGCGACGTGTACAGCTTCGGCGTGGTGGCCATGGAAATCCTGACCGGCAAGTTCCCGGGCGGGCTCATCAGCTCACTATACAGCCTCGACGAGGCGCAGGCCGGTGTCGGCAAGTCGGCGGCGCTCCTGCTGCTCAGGGACCTGGTGGACCAGAGGCTGGACAGTCCCGCCGAGCAGATGGCAGCGCAGGTGGTGTTCGTCTTCGTCGTGGCACTATCCTGTGTCCGCACCAACCCCGACGCTCGCCCGGATATGCGCACCGTGGCTCAGGAGCTCTCCGCTCGCCGGAGGTCCACCTTGGACAAGCCGTTCACGGCGATCATGATCGGCGACCTCGTTAGTTCGCGAGTATGACATGTGCTGGTTAGTAGTACCATTTGTACAGGTTTGTATTGTTTTTGGCGGTGGTTCTGTATTGTTCATTCCATTCGTCTGTTTCGTGTAAACATCGTTGCTATGCTTGACCTATTAGTGTTTCCGCAGAAGAACGCCTCTGCGTGATTATTCTGGGATGTGTCTGGTAGGTGATCGTTTGGATTGTATTCAAATAAGATTGTGTATAGGGCCCATCTAGATGTGACATCAACTTAGATGGTTGATGTCATCAATTGTTTGTTGTGTCTTTTGTTTGTTTGTCTGGATTTTTTCTAAAGGACACTATGGCTCCTTTATTGAGTTGGTAATATAATTATGACGTTTGCAATGGCATTCACCAATAAATCAGGGTTCATCGACCCCAGTGGCGGAATTCGGCCTATAGCAACTGGGGCTATAGCCCCAGGCGTGGCCCAACCCGTGTTGTAACACCCAGGATAAAATCTGGATATTTGTAGCTCTAAAGAGGCCTAGCCCCATGCGTGAGTGCCCCAGTCCCACGCCTCAGCAGCTCAGCCCATATACCTTCTCAAGTTCTCAGCCCAACTGACATCTCCATCGCTAGGAACCCACGAAGCCTTGTGATCCTTTCGCCCGCCCACTGCACGGATGCGATCGATCGCGCACGTGTAGCATCCCCATTGGCTCGTTTCCTGCGCCGCCGCCCCAGGTGTTCCCCCTCGACAGATGGGACGATCTAGTCCTGCGCAGCTGCACCTGATGCTCGTCGCTTCGTCGAAGCAACCCTCCTTCAGGCTTCAAGCCTCCTGTTCGGCTCCATCTCCACAACCATCTGGACAGGTAATCTCTAGTGTTGTATCAGCTATGCTTTTTCAAGTTCCTTTGTATCACGGGAAACCAATGAATCTCTCTATCCCCCAAAAAATAGTTGAATCCACAAGAAATCTGAAACCAATGAATTGCTGATGTTAAATTGTACTATTACTTTAGTCAATTTTGTTAATATTATTACCAATTGCAATGATGCACTTTGTTAAATTGATGATATGAGTCCAAAATTTGTTCTTGTTTTAATAACGAATTCATATTTTATTTTGAATGTGAATTTATGGCGCACTTCTAGGATGCACTAATATGTGTGGTATTCGGTGTTATTTAAAGACGTTTAGTTTTAGCCCTAGGCTTTGAGAAATCCTGGCTCTGCCTCTGATCGACCCACTTACAAGAACTATCACTATCATATGCAAATTTAGCTAAGGGAAACGTTGGCTTACGGCGGACTGGCAGCGTTCCGCCGGTCATGCGTGCATCGCTGGATCCGTCGTGATCATACGCACCCGATTAGCGCCATGTCATGTTGCTGCAGGCTCCACGCGGACCGCTTCGGTGTTGCCTTATCTCCACCACATAGCGTGTCCACTCATTTTTTTCATTCTTCTCGTTGAGGTTGCCGTTTCCGGGGACCTCAGCCTTGGTGATCTTGCCAGTACTGGGGTGCCTGACCCTTCAACAGTCATCACTGCCTTATCCCTCCACTTTTTAATGCGCTTCTTGCTCTTCTTCTGACTGGTTGATTCATCATCATCCTCTGAATCAACATTGATGGAATCTTCCTCTCTGGGCAACTTCCTTCCCTCCTCCATCTGAGCACACTTATCCACTAGGGTGTACAACTCCTTCACAGTCTTGGGAAACCGCACGTTCATCTTAGAACGAATCCGGCAGTTGCGCACATTGGACTGGAAGGCGGCTATCATAGCTGCTGGATGGATATTTGGAACATTTCTATGAACTTCGCTGAATCTCTGTAAATACTTACGGAGGGTTTCTCCTTCCTTCTGTTGGAGAAGCTACAGATCATTGGGTCGGCCTGGCTCCCGGTGGCCACCGGTGAAGGCACCGATGAACTCGTGGCACGGGTCTGCCCATGACAAATGGAGTTCGCCGGCAGGTGCATCAGCCAAGACCTCACATTGGACCTGAGGGCCAAAGGAAAGTAGTTGGTGAACACCTTCTCATCTCTTCCCCCGGTAGCCTGAACAGCGATGCTCAGGAACTCTGTCGGGTTCAGCCTCCCGTCATACTTCTCAGGTATCTCTGGCTTGAACGTGCGAACGGACGGCCAACGGACTTGCCACAGCTCATGGGTAAAGGCAGGGCAGCCAACCTCGAAAGGTAGGTGCCTGCCAATGCCGAGCGTGGGCTCGTCGACGTCGGCGCCGTCGTGCCCATCGGTTCGGCGGAGGTCGTCGCGGCGTTGCTCAATGACGCGCGCATCTCCTCTCCGCATCTCCTCCGGGGTTCATCATTGGCCTGGACGTGCTCGAGGGTCAGAGGAGGCCATCGAGACGTCGTCGGGGTCTTGACTTGGTCGTGCTCGTGATGGCTGCCGTGGCAGGGACTGCACCGTGGGGACGAACCCCTCCGTACGGGCAGCAGCATGAGCTATCGTCGTCGCTTGGGGAGGCTGTGGCGGGTCAGCTCGTCATGAGCCCCCAGCTTCAGCGAAACCGGGTAGACTTTGGATGGTGGCACGCCATTCGTCCATCTACTCGGCCGCTGGCGAAAACCCCAGCAGCAGCTGAGCCCGCGCCATGGCCTCCGAGGCTGTACTTGGCATGGATGAAGATGAAGTCGTTCGCGCCGTCGCTCGGCTCCTGGCGGAGCTAGCGGCGGCAGCACTGCGCCCTCGCTGTTGCGGTGCAACCACCTGGATGACAGGGTGGTGCGACGAAGGCGCTCGAGGGCTAGCGGCTCCGTAGGGCGCGGCAGCTTGGTCGATTCGCCCGGGGGAAAGTGCATGCGCAGCGGTCGTGCCTATGACAGGGGCGGCCGGAGGGTGGCGGTTCACCCCAGACCGAGTGCCATCACTGCGGCTGTGGCCGTCGGTGAGCAGAATGTGGCCGTCGAGGTGTTGCCGATGCTGCCCTCCTCTGGTGCCTCCTGCTCCTACGTCGGCCGCGGGGAAAGTGGTGGCGGTGCCGCCCGCTCCGACCACATCCCCAGCAGCGTCCGTGTCCTCCCGCGTCTCTGTGCCCCCCACAGTGTTGGAGGCCTCGGGCGGCGGAGCCTTCGAGGTGGATGGATGAACCGAAGAAGCCGGTTTCTTCTTGGGCGCCATGGTCGATGGCACCATCGAAGATGGAGATGGCGATGAAGGCGACATGCTGCTCACGTCTTCAGGTTCGCGCAAGCGAACTCTCTACCTGGTGCGCCAAAGATGTCACAAGAAACCATGGCCACCTATGGGACCAGGATGACCCCTTGCTGGTTCGGCAGGGGGGAGTCACATTGCACAAAGAGCAGACAAACGTGAGGCAGCACGGCAGAGATCACACTGGCAATTTTACCCAGGTTCGGGCCGCCGGGAGGCGTAAAACCCTACTCCTGCTTTGGTAGTTTAATGGTGGAAATGTGGTGGTGGAGCATAGTACACTTGCCCGACAAGGGTTGCCTCAGGGCGGCTGCGACTACGCGCGTATGGGATGTGATTTATCCAACCTTCTAACCTCGCGAACCCCTTCTACCGTTGCCATGGGCCTCCTTTTATAGCTTAAGGGATCACCACAGTGGCAAATCAGTCATTAGACACTGATAAGATAGCAAATAGTGCTATCATACCTAACTTTGCAGGCTGACAGGGCGCATTTAATACATCGCTTAATGTCACGTCGTTGGTTGCCCGGCAAGGCTTGCCGGGCTATCTCGCCAGCTCCACGCCTGCTCGTCTGACACGTCATAGGACATGTGTCATCTATGGGTTTTCTTGGTAGAAAGGGGCTGCCATGTGGCGAATGGCTGCCACTTAATCACTCTGCGGCTTGAAACTGCACTGATCGATGATGTGAGTCGTGGTGGAGTGGTCGGTGAGGTGATTTGGCCTCCGCAAGTCCCGGTAGGCCCTACCGGGGAGCCTTGGTCATCTTCTTCTGGGGGTGGCCTCTCTCCTTGTTGTGCTCGCCTGCCCGGCAAAGGAGGCCTCTCTCTTGTCGACGTCTTGCTCTTATGGCTTAGTCTCGGTCCCTCTGGTCTGCTGGTTGGTTCTTCGAATCTCTTGGCTTCTTGTACCTTGTCTTGGGTTGGTGCTTCAATCTTGATCATGTGCCTGTGCACAGTCAGGGCAACAGACCAGGGTTTGTTGCACCGAAAGAGGAAGCCATCTAGCTACTAACTACGACCCGTAGGTCTGCAAAGAACTACTCACGCATCATCAGAGAGGCACCAATGGACATGATGAACCCCTCCGCGATGGTGTCTAGATTGGATCTGGTGTTTCTGGAACATGCGGTGACTGGAATGGATTTTCGTCGACTCCCTTAGGGTTTCTGGAATATTGGGGTATTTATAGAGCAAAGAGGCGGTGCGGGAGACCACCGAGGTGGGCACAACCCACCTGGGCGCGCCTGGGGGCCCAGGCGTGCCCTGATGTCTTGTGCCCCCCTCGTGCTCCCTCTCCGATACTTCTTCGGCGCACTAGATGTCTTCTGGTCCAAAAAAATCCACAAAAAGTTTTGCTGTGTTCGGACTCTGTTTGGTATTGATTTCCCGCGATGTAAAAAACAAGCAGAAAACAGCAACTAGCACTGGGCACTATGTCAATAGGTACCAAAATTATATAAAATGACTATAAAATGATTGTAGAACATCCAAGAATGATAATATAACAGTCTGGAACAATAAAAAATTATAGATACGTTGGAGACATATCAGCATCCCCAAGCTTAATTTCAGCTCGTCCTCGAGTAGGTAAATGATAAAAACAGATTTTTTTGATGTGGAATGCTGCCTAACATGTTCATCACATAATCTTTTCTTTCTAGCATGGACATTTGGACTTTTATATGGTTCAAATCAATAGTCTAGTTTTGACATGAGATTTTAATACTCAAGCATATCAACAACCAACTATGTCTTTCTAAATATCAACACAAAAGCAAGTTATCCCTAGCCCATTATGCTCAAGCATTGATCCATTCATGAAACACACTCGAATATTAGCTACACCCAATGCTCAAATACGATCATAGTGCCCCTTAGTTGGTGCTTTATAAGAGAAGATGGAGACTCAAATTCAAAATAAAAATTGCATAGAGTAAAATAAAGGCTCTTCGCAGAGGGAAGAGGGATTTATGGAGGTGCCAGAGCTCGAAGCAAAAAATGAGAGATAAAAACATTTTGGGAGGCATACTTTTCCCACCAACAAAAATGACTTAGAGCTCCCAACACTTTCCATGCTAGATACATCATAGGCGGTTCCCAAACAGAAAATAAAGTTTATTCCTTTTTTTCACGATACGTTCACTTTCCATGGCTTATCCATATCCACGGGTGCCCTCCATATCAACACTTTCCAAGGAATTTATTATTTGACAACATAAAGTAAATTCATTTTTTTCATTTCGGGACTGGGCATCCCTAATACCTTTGTCGTACTCTCGTGCAATGACAAGTGAATAAACACACATCATGAGAATAACACCTCTAGCATGAAAAATATCAGCCACCCCTCACCGCCTCGCGAGCGATACGAGCACACAAAAGAGAAATTTATTTTGAAAATTAGAGATGGAACATGCAAATTTGCTTAGAACGACACAGAAGTACCGCATATATGTAGGTACAGTGGACTCATATGGCAAAACTACTTTAAAGGGTTTTGGATGCACAAGTAGTGATCATACTTAGTGCAAAATGAAGGCTAGCAAAAAGATTGAGAAGCGACCAACCAAGAAACGAAAAATCTCTTACCCAAGAATTAAGCATAAGTACCACCGAATAATGCACCACAAGTAGGATATAAATTTCATTGCATAATTATTTACTTTCGTGCTTGCATAGGGAATCACAAACTTTAACACCAATATTCTTACTAAAGCATAATTACCCATCAACATGACTCACATATCATATCGTCATATCTCAAAACCATTACTAAGAACTAAGTTTATTTTTTCCAGTGATCTTCCTGAAAGTTTTTATTATATCCTCCCTGGATATCTATCACTTTTCATATGTTGCTTTTAATAAGCTCAAACAAATTTAAGTGAAGCATGAGAGAATTTCTAAAAAAAATTACTAACTCCCAAATAAATCTAAGTGAAGCATGAGAGAATTTTTTCCAAAAATAACTACGCACACCATGCTCAAAAAGATATAAGTGAAGCACTAGAGCAATTCCAAGGCTCTAAAAATTTAAGTGAAGCATAGGAGCAAGCATAGCATAATTTTTTGGCCATCTCAAAAAGGTGTGTCCAGCAAGGATTCAAGACTTGAAACACAAAGCAAAACAAGCAAAGACTCATATCACACAAGATGCTCCAAGCAAAACTCATAATATGTGACGAATAAAAATATAGTTCCAAGTAAAATACCCATGGTTGTTGAAGAAAGAGGGGATGCCACTCGGGGGCTCCCCAAGCTTAGTTGCTTGCTACTTCTTGAATATTATCTTGGGGTGCCTCGGGCATCCCTAGTCTTAGCCTTTTGCTAATTCTTATTCCTTCATCCATCGTAATATCACCCAAAACTTGAAAACTTCAATCACACAAAACTCAACAAAACCTTTGTGAGATCCGTTAGTATAGGAAAGCAAACCACTACTATATGTACTGTTGCAAACCCATTCATATTTTATTTTTACATTATATATACTATATTAAAACTTTTCTATGGCAAAAACTCTTCAAAGAAAACTATAGAATCATCAAAACAAGCACACAACACAAAGAAAACAGAATCTGTCAAAAACAGAACAGTCTGTAGCAATCTGACTACTTCGAATACTTCTGTAACTCCCAAAATTCTGAAACATTAGGAAGACGTGAGAAATTTGTTTATAATCTTCTATAAAAAGAATCAACTCAAAAGCTCTCTTCTGATAAAAATGAAAAATAATTTCGTGAACGCAAAAATTTCTATTTTTCAACAAGATCAAATCAACTCTCACCCAAATCATCCCATAGGCCTTGCTTGGCAAAAACACTAATTTAAACCACAAAAACACATCTAATCAGAGTCATAATTGTGTATTTTATTGAAAACAGCAAGAAAATCAAAAAGTAAAAAGATACAAGTTGGGTTGCCTCCCAATGAGCGCTATCGGTTTACGCCCCTAGCTAGCATTGATAATTTTAATGATGCTCACATTAAGAGACAAGAATTGAAGCACAAAGCATCGCAAAACATGTGACAAACATATTTAAGTCTAACATACTTCTTATGCATAGGCATTTTATAAGAAAACAAATTATCAAGGAAATCAAAAACTAGCATATGCAAGGAAGAAGAAAGAAACAATAGCAATCTCAACATAACGAGAGGTAATTTAGTAACATGAAAATTTCTACCACAATATTTCCCTCTCTCATAATAATTACATGTGGGATCATTTTCAAATTCAACAATACAACTATCACATAAAATATTCTCTTCATGATCCACATGCATGCAAAGTTGACACTCTCCCAAAATAGTGGGATTATCATCAAATAAAGTCATGACCTCTCCAAGCCCACTTTTATCAAAAAAATTGACAAGATTGATAATTCTCCAAAGTAGTGGGATCATTAATACCTAAAGTTGACACTTTTACAAACCCACTTTTAATATTATCACAAGCATATTCATCATGAGGTTTAAATAAATTTTCAAGATCATAAGAACCATTATCACCCCAATCATGATCATTGCAATAAGTGGTGGACGTAGCAATATTAGCATCCCCAAGCTTAGGGTTTTGCATATTATTAGCATAATTGACATTGATAGAATTTATAATAACACCATTGCAATCATGCTTTTCATTCAATGAACTATCGTGAATCATTTCATAAATTTCTTCTTTTAGCACTTCATCAAAATTTTCAGATTCACGAATTTCAAGCAAAACTTCATAGATATAATCAAGTGCACTCAACTCACTATCAATTGGTTCAACATAATCAGATCTTTTGAAAAGATTAGCGAGTGGATGAGGATCCATATCAAAAGATTTTTAGCAAGCGAAGATGCAAGAAAATATAAGGCACATGGCAACACTAGCAAACGTGAGATGTGGTTGATCGACGCGCGCCTGGTTGGACGGTAACTGCCTGCGCTTGTATAAGGAGGTGAGCGCTCCAGACCGCGAACACAACGCACAGGCGTGCAAAGGGCAATGGGCCCAAGACCCCTAAGCACTTAGGATGTAGACTGGCATGTTGACCTCTCTGTTGAGCTTAGGTTGGACTATGGTGTGTCGATCAGCCGAGGTCGAGCATGACCCGGAAAAGTGTGTTCGACCGGGGTTAATTGACCGTGTTGGGTAAGTCGGTGCACCCCTGCAGGGAATTATATCTATTCGATAGCTGTGTCCACGGTAATGGACGCTCGGAGTTGTATCCTGATCTATTACAACTAGAACTGGATACTTGCGACACTAAATGGATATGATGGCTCTGGGATTGCTTCGTCGCGAGGCAAACGAGGAAGGATCTCTGGGCATTGCTAATACATACTTACTGCTTTATGATATACTAATCTGCACTCTTCTGATGCTGCAAGACGCTACAAGACGTTAGTCTTTGATAGGCTAGGCCTTACCTTCTATTCTTGCATTTCTGCAGTATAGTCTAAAGATATAGCCCCATTCCTTTGATACCGATGCATACTTAGCATAAATATGATGTAAGTCTTGCGAGTACTTTGGATGAGTACTCACGATTGCTTTGCTACCTTTTTCCCCATTACCCGATTATTGCGATCAGATGACGAAGCCCATGAGCCATCTGATCCTGACGATGACTACTACTACCCCGTCGGAGCCTACTACTACGTGGAGACCACCGATGACCAGGAGTAGTTAGAAGGCCCCAGATAGGAGGCATGCACCTTTTCGATCTAGTTATTATTGTTTTGCTATCCTGCTTATGGCCAACTTGTTTACTTATGTCGGTACTCAGATGTTGTTGCTTCCGCTCACTTAGGTATTCGAGCCTTCATGGCCCTGGCTTGTAATATAAAGCTTTATGTTTGAATTTATGTCTAGAGTTGTGTTGTGATATCTTCCCGTAAGTCTTTGATCTTGATCGTGCGCATTTGTGTGTATGATTATTAAGTCAGGGGCGTCACAAGTTAGTATTAGAGCCGTCTGCCTATATGAAGCCCCTTTTCCAACTCCTTGGCTGAAGTTGAGTCTAGCCTTTGAAAAAGTATTGTACTAACATTTTTGTGTGGCTTACCAGCCCACATAGCAAATGGATTGGATTAGGATCTTTTATTCCGCATCTTTACTCTCGGATTATGATCTCTCTTCTATTCAGGTTAAAGATTTTACTAACTCTAACATTAGGGTATCGTGATCACATCCACCCGAAGAGCTGGATTACCTGCAACTATCTGTTTGAATGTATAATGAATGATACACACACTATCATTTGACATTGATATGTCTCCAACGTATCTATAATTTTTTATTGTTCCATGCTATTATATTACCTGTTTTGGATGTTTAATGGGCTTTACTAAGCACTTTTATATTATTTTTGGGACTAACCTATTAACCGGAGGCCCAGCCCAAATTGCTGTTTTTTGCCTATTTCAGTGTTTCGCAGAGAAGGAATATCAAACGGAGTCCAAACGGAATGAAACCTTCGGGAGAGTTATTTTTGGAACAAACGCAATCTAGGAGACTTGGAGTGGACGTCAAGAAAGAAACGAGACGGCCACGAGGCAGGGAGGCGTGCCCCCACCCTCGTGGGCCCCTCGTGGCTCCCCTGACCAACTTCCTTCACCTATATATATCCATATACCCTGAAAACATCTAGGAGCACCACGAAACCCTATTTCCACCGCCGCAACCTTCTGTACCCATGAGATCCCATCTTGGGGCCTTTTCCGGTGCTCCGCCGGAGGGGGAATCGATCATGGAGGGCTTCTACATCAACACCATAGCCTCTCCGATGAAGTGTGAGTAGTTTACCACAGACCTTCGGGTCCATAGTTATTAGCTAGATGGCTTCTTCTCTCTCTCTTTGATTCTCAATACAAAGTTCTCCTTGATCTTCTTGGAGATCTATTCGATGTAATTCTTTTTGCGGTGTGTTTGTCGAGATCCAATGAATTGTGGGTTTATGATCAAGTTTATCTGTGATAAATATTTGAATCTCCTCTAAATTCTTTTATGTATGATTGGTTATCTTTGCAAGTCTCTTCGAATTGTCAGTTTGATTTGGCCTACTAGATTGATCTTTCTTGCAATGGGAGAAGTGCTTAGCTTTGGGTTCAATCTTGCAGTGTCCTTTCCCAGTGACAGCAAGGGCAGCAAGGCACGTATTGTGTTGTTGCCATTGAGGATAAAAAGATGGGGTTTATATCATATTGCTTGAGTTTATCCCTCTACATCATGTCATCTTGCTTAATGTGTTACTCTGTTCTTATGAACTTAATACTCTAAGTGCATGCTGGATAGCGGTCGATGTGTGGAGTAATAGTAGTAGATGCAGAATCATTTCGATCTACTTGTCGCGGACGTGATGCCTTTATACATGATCATGCCTAGATATTCTCATAACTATGCACTTTTCTATCAATTGCTCGACAATAATTTGTTCACCCACCGTAATACTTATGCTATCTTGAGAGAAGCCACTAGTGAAACCTTTGGCCCCTGGGTCTATTTTCCATCATATAAGTTTCCGATCTATTTTATTTTGCAATCTTTACTTTCCAATCTATATCATAAAAATACCAAAAATATTTATCTTATTATTATATCTGTCAGATCTCACTTTTGCAAGTGGCCGGAAGGGATTGACAACCCCTTTATCGTGTTGGTTGCAAGGTTCTTAATTGTTTGTGTAGGTGTGAGGGATTTGCGTGTAGCCTCCTACTGGATTGATACCTTGGTTCTCAAAAACTGAGGGAAATACTTATGCTACTTTGCTGCATCACCCTTTCCTCGTCAAGGGAAAACCAACGTATGCTCAAGAGGTAGCAAGAAGGATTTCTGGCGCCGTTGCCGGGGAGGTCTACGCACAAGTCAAGACAAACCAAGTACCCATCACAAACCCTTATCCCTCGCATTACATTATTTGCCATTTGCCTCTCGTTTTCCTTTCCCCCACTTCACCCTTGCCGTTTTATTCGCCCTCTCTTTCCCATTCGCCTCTTTCTCGCTTGCTTCTTGTATTTGCTGCTGCTATGTCTGAAACTGGGGAAGTTATTGTTGATAAGGACAATAGTAATAACATGGGAAACTTTGATGCTTTTTATGATCCTGTTGGAGAACCCACCATCTTACATACTAAAAAGTTTCGAATCTGTAGTGGTAATATTATTGGAAAAGGGGTTATTCAAGATTTCTTAACTTGTGCCGGTGCTTTGCCCGCTATGGTTGGATCTATTCTTCATAGAACTAGTAGCCTTGCGGATGCTATATCCTTGCTTATAGTTGAACTTGAAAGACAGTTTATGCATATGCATCCTTGTATACAAAGGATTTTCCTAGAATTTTCCAATATTGAGCATTCATCTGTTAAGCGTGCAGCTACTATCTTTTTGGCACATGAGTTCAGATTTATAATGAAAGAAGCTAAAGAAATTTTTGCTCACTATAGGGTGGACGGAGGTCGTCCTCCCATAGAGGCAATCGTATTTAATCAAGAAGACATAATGCGTTTCAATCTTTAGATCATGTTGCTTATAATGAAAACCTTAGAAAAAATGTTCCTGCCGATGTTCTAGTTGATAGAATCTATAAACTTAATGATGATTTTGCTATTCAAAACAATGGGTTAGGATTTTCTCTTGAGAAAAGGCTCATGACTTTTTGCCAAAAGAATGCTTATAATGATGAATTGGTTGTGCAATATGAGGGGCCAAAGGAGGAGCCCATACCTCCCGAGCTTGATCTTGGGGACTTCTGTCCCATTAAATTTAGCCCTTTTGATTACTTTTGCTTGCCACAAAGAAAAGTTGCTGCTGAACGTAGGGAATATGAGATGAGTTTTCGTGATTTACCTTATCATTATGGCAATACCTAGATCTATTCTCGCTTTTATGCCTAGCTAGGGGCGTTAAACGATAGCGCTTGTTGGGAGGCAACCCAATTTTATTTTTGTTCTTTGCTTTTTGCTCCTGTTTAGTATTAAATAATTCATCTAGCCTCTAGTTAGATGTGGTTTTATGTTTTAATAAGTGTTTGTGCCAAGTAGAACCTATAGGATAACCTACGGTGATAGTTAATGTGATCTTGCTGAAAAACAGAAGCTTCTACACGCACGAGAATAATTTTAATAAGTCACAGAGATGTGATTTTCAGTTGATTATTTTTGCAGAAGATTAATAGAAAAATTTCCTAGAACTTCCTATTTTGGTAGAATTTTTAGAGTTGCATAAGTACTCGGAAGTTACATATTGCTACAGACTGTTCTGTTTTTGACAGATTCTATTTTTCGTGTGTTGTTTGCTTATTTTGATGAATCTATGGCTAGTATCGGGGGGTATGAACCATAGAGAAGTTGGAATACAGTAGGTTTAACACCAATTTAAAACAATAATGAGGCTAGCCAACTCACCTCCAGAAGGCTCCCCGGATTGGGCCTTCGGTGGCCGTCCGATCTGCATTCTAACGCGCTTGAGCCGTTGGATCTTCACAACAGTCAAATTTGATTTTCACCTCACGGTCATTTCCACTGGCCTATGACGGGTGGGCTCGTTTCGGATGTTCATTGGCTGGGTCAGCTGTGCCCACGTGCAGAAGATTTTGGCCAATCCACTCCGCATGTTCCGCAACCAATCGTCCAATCCCTTCCTCGCCTCAGTCCCGTGCCAGCCGGCCGCCTAAACCCTAGCCCCTGTTTCCCTCGATCCCCACAGCCTCTCCTGCCTCCTCCATCCCTCGTCCTCCCATCACCACGTCCTCTGCCATGAAGCCTCGCCACCGCATGCTACTACTCTTCCATGCTGCCCTTCCACCTCGCCATCCTTCTCCTCTTTGTCTATGCGGCCGTCGGTGGCGCCTGGTTCCAAATGTGGCACAGGTTAGCCCAGTCGGCTGATGGTGAGGTGAAGGCGCAGGGTAGGTGACCCGTCGCGATGGGATGGGGCTACAGGTAAGAGAGTCATGTCGCGTGGTGGCCCAGATGCGGCCGCCCCATGGCCAGCCTCGACGAGCACGGCCTCGATCCGGCCTCAGCCGGAGGACCTCGAGCCGAGGAGTGCTGCCTCGATCAGGACTCGACATTTGGGGCAACGATGGAGGAGGAGGGAAAAGGAGGGGAGCAGCAGCCAGCATCTCGGGCAGCGGCGGCTGGACTCCATGAGCTGGCCGAGGTGCTTCACGGCAAGGAAGCAGCTGACAGTGAAAGGTATAGAAGAGGGAATCTGTGTGATTAGTTCTCTGTTGATTTTCCCTCTTGCTTGATCTAATTTTGTTGTCGTGTTGCGTTTGTGCGTGTTTGCTGGCTTGCTGTTGGGTGCTTTGTCTGGGTGTTGGCTGTCGATGGCCTGATGTTGATGCTTTGCTGCATATATTTGTATAATGTTTGCATCTTCCATGTGCTATGAAGCTATGCTTTGTTGTATACTAACTTTGTTGCTTGCTGCAGCTGACCTGCTGATCTTGCTGCTGTGCTGGTCAGGGAGTGAGTCCACTGACATATGGACACAAGAGATATTCAGTTATGAGGATTAGGATATTAATGATCGTTCGGTCATTGAGGATTCGAAAAGAGGCATCAATGCTCTAGTAGAGGTGGTATTGAAGATGTGGCTGTCAATAGTCCTTTTATTGATGCTAACTACATGGTAAGGAAATAATGCTATATTATTTGCATATTTTGTGCTATGAGATCTTCTGCAACTGAATTCGAAGTTAAAGCATTGAACTCAGTTTTGCAGTAGTTAGTTCAATACTACTTTGTATCAAAATTTTATCAAACCATGTTGCACTGTATTTTGAGCATAGAAGCATTTACTTAACACCTAATTTTCCGTAATTAGGTTCCTACTTTTTTCTGTTATTAGGTGCAACAACAAGAATCATCCAGTGGGATGTTCTACTGCATCGGAATTTGACAAATTTAATTCTGCCATTATATTCTTTCCTTCACTGCTGAAGTTAACACCCCCTCCCTTTTGTAGGCCTATATGTTCAAGTATGACTCCACTGATGGCCCCTTCAAAGGATCCATTAAGGTTGTGGATGGTTCAATACTGGAGATTAATGCGAAAAAAATCACAACCACAAGCAAAAGGTAAATATGCCAGGGTTAGCTGATTGCTTGCCATATTAGTGCGGTTGATATAGATGCCATGGTTTCTAAATATGCATGACATGTTGTCCTGAAATAAGGACATGTTAAGCAATGAAGTGGCCAAAGTAACATTATTACTTAATAATCGATTCATAGTTTAGAGCCCCATGTTTTTCGCACATTCATACGGACATATAATAGCTTACAAGTGCACGCTTGTTGTACATCTCAAGTACTGGATGTTCCTTCTCTTATTTTGATTTTGATGTTCATATGTTGATTTTCTGCGATGGATGTAAAGGAGAAGTTTGAATGTGCCAACAAGTAGTGACCAGTGAGCTGTCGTCTATGATTGGCTATGGGAGGAGTTGTCTTGCGCTGCAAGGGCGTCTTGCAGATTGATTTCCTTGGTTTGATGTATCTCGGATTCTGATTAGTCTTTGATTTCACACATTTGTTTGGATGTTTTCTTTGCGCCAAGCACCATGCTTTTGATCACTGTTGCCTTGGGTTTTGGCATCAAAGCACCACCATGTATGGCTAGCCTTCAATGGCTACATCAAGGGTCCCAATCTGCAGGTGAGCTCTTCTTTTCATCTGGAGGTTATGAGTCATCTCCACCTCAATGAGATTTAGTTTGTGCATTAACGACTACATGTTTCTTATTGTTTCAGAGTGGTCTGCTTTATTTTCTCCAGTTCAGTCATGTATTTCTTTGCACCCATGTTCGCTTGAGTATTCCCTTCCGATTCTCACACTTTGGTTGTGGCTTCTTTGTTTATGTTGGAAGTATTAGACAAATAATTTGTTCATTTCAGTTGTCTCCACTTTCTCCTCTTGTGTCACATTAAATCATGGTATAATAGATAATTCAGTTAACTGGTTGTTTGCCATATTAGTGTAGTTGATATAGATGTCGTTGTTTCTAAATATGCATGACATGTTGTCCTGAGATAAGGACAGTGAAGCAATGAAGTGGCCAAAGTAACATTATTACTTAATAATTGAATCATAGTTCAGAGCCCCATGTATTTCGCACATTCATACAGATATATAATATCTTACAAGTGCTTGTTGTTGTACATCTTGAGTACTACATGTTCCTTCTCTTATTTTGATTCTGATGTTCATATACTGGTTCTAACTAAATTCTGGCGTTGATTCCATTTTTTGCGAAACTCCAGGACCCCATGCAGTGTGCATTGGACAGTGTTGTGGAGGGTCCAATTTCCTCATGATTTAAGAAGCTCTGTGTAGTACCAAACTTAATTTGAGAACACTGGCACCGAGGATGTGCTGCTCTATCTCGGGGCTCAGCGCCCTCTTGGACGTAGAGGTTGGCGTG